>CM026897.1:16736445-17428406 GCA_015227895.2 Colaptes auratus
TGCAGAGGTATAAAACAGGGAGAGAAATTGCTATAGAAACAAGAAGAAAGGCAAGGGAGAAAAACACAGGTTGGAATTTTAATAATATTGATCAGCCTCAGAGGCAATAACTGTAAAGATCTGTCACCTGCAGGAAAAAATATCTCTACTGCCTTGCTATAGGGGTGCTTGGGCACAGGCTCCACAGGGTGGAAGGAAAGGATCCTGACTGTAGTTTTGGATGGGCTCACAAACACACATATCTGTGTGCTTGTGTAAACAGAGACTAATGCATATTGCACAGTGGTAAAGAAGACTAGATATGTAACGTGCACATGAGCAATGTTCAGGCATGATCAGAAGCTTAGGTGTGAACACAGAAAGTTGCCCATTTGTTGCTGGAAGAGGTGGTAATCTTTGAGCTCCTTTGGGGAGAGGTTCCTTGTTGTTAAGACAGCACAGAAAAGCTAGCCCGCTCCAATGCAGACAGTGTTGCACCAACTGTATGGCCCTGCAAAGACACAGAATTTTGCACCTACAGCTGGTTGCATTTGCAAGCTTAGCAGAAACATTCATACCCTGATAGGAGATACATGATCTGAGAGGTATGTGCAAAATGCTGCACAGACCTTGCAGTCCCTAGACTATATGGTGAATTTTACAGAGTGCATGCGCTGTCTACTTTTATAGACCACCTGCACTTTTTTAGTTTGTAAAGTCTTTGGGAAAGGCTTGTCCTTTCCTTGCTTCCAACGTTTATTATACAGATGAGCGCAAATCTTGATCACATAACAGCTTGATTTTGTCACACTAGGAAGAGTATTGATCATTCTCCCACTGAAGCTGGAGCAATTTACTAGCAAGAGACAAGGCCAAATCCTTCCTTTTGATCAGAGATCTGGATTAAGGCTGTAACTATCCCCCAGGCTGGTGGTGTAAATGGGACCAAAGCTGCCTCATCATCCTCTTCTTGGTCCTCGGTAAATCCCTCCTTGGAAGATGATCCAGTGGTCTTGGAGGTACAGCCCAGTCTATCTCCAAAGCCCCATGTTTATGGCTGTCAGGTCTCAGCAATGATTCAGGTCTATGTAGAGCAAAAGAAATACAGATGAAGAGTTGAAAAATTGTAATTAGTTCAAAGGGACATCACTGATTTTTAGCTGTGTGTGTAGAAAGTAGGGATGGAAAATGTGAACAGATTACCATTAAATGTCCTAGATCAACCATGCATGAAGTTACTCATATGGAAACAGAGAAAGAAAGAAGCCAGAGAAAAGCTGTTCATGGGTTGCTCACTTGGCCTTAATGACTTATTGAGTAGCCTTAGAATTACTTTTTAGGCTTTGAGGAGTAAAAGACACAGCTCCAAATCCTATTCATATTTTAGCTAAGCAGAATCATTGCTCTTTTCACCTCCATGTGTGCTACAGAGTTTAAGGTAAATTAACTCCTCAGCTGAGTGGATGGGAAAAATTCAAGAAAAAGATTTATGGGTAAGTAAATCTTGCTTCAGCTTAAATATTGGCAATGAATATCTCCTACAGCACAGAGCTGGTCCCTATAGTCTGGTCAGAAGCTGCTGTTAAAAGCTTTCCTGTGACAAAGGTGTTTGTAGTGTTAGGACTAACATACTGACAGCACAGGTTACAAGAATGTGACTAAAGTCATATTTGCTCTAACCACGATTTTGACCAAAATCCACCTGCCCTGATGTTTTAGACCTACACTGTTCACACCTAGTCATCAAAGTCCCTCATTATAACCACAGAAGAGATGTAGGCTTCTTTTGGCCATGGTTCATAGTCTCACCTGCAACAATCCCTTTAGGATGAGTGAATTGAGACATACAAGCCCTGTCTGTCACCACAAAAAGCAACATACAGTCATTTGCTCAAGTGGAGATGTCTGCACCCTGAATTCCATCATTAGGATTTTAAGCTGTTTATCTAGTTTTCAAAGAGAACAGATTCAGGCTCCTTGGGTATTTCAAAGAAGTAACTGGAGAAATATTGGCATCTAACCAGACATATTTGGCTATGGTTCACTCTGTAGAGCAAGTTCTTGGTCACTGTTGCCTGTAGCAAAGATTCATTGCATAATCTGTCCTTTTGCACAGACCCTAACTTCTCAGAAAGTAAGCTTTTTCTTTCTCTTCAACGTACCACTTCTGCACTAGGGTGTATATGCTTGTCTTCATAACCTTAACATTTTTACTCACAAATTTACTTCAGCAATATCCAAAGTTTATAACCACTCCCAGCAAAGTGAATTGCTTTTCTTAAACATATGAGTTTGGCTGTTGTCCAGCCTAGCTAACACAGATGCCTAACTTGCCTCTCAATTTCAAGCTGCTGATGAAGCAGTTCTCATCAGATAGGTATCTAACTCCTCTGTCTAGTCAACAAAGATGTTTGCCTCTCTAGCCCTTCAGAGGGAAAATCTATCTGACCTGAAAAAGAGCTTGTGCATTTGTAAGTCTGTTTTCCTCTAACTCACTCAACAAAGCTATATATATTACTGTTAATTACAAATCTCGCCTAAACTCAGGTTCATCCCAGTTGTGTAGGAAGAATCTGTACCTAGAGACCATCAAAATGTCTTTTCTCTACTGATTATGTAGATGCTCTAGGCTCATGCTTTAGGACAGCTTCACTTAATGTTTGAAATACACACCCAATTTAGACAGACAGGATGACCACATGTTACTGCTGTTGTTATTTTAGCCTCAGCAAGTGTTAATCCTTCCCCTATCCATATGTTTGTGTGTGTATGGGTTACACCCAGTGTCTGAGGGTGTGTGTGAAAGAGAGGCAGAGGGATGGTACTACTTCCTTCAAAGCCAGTGGTCACTGGAAGACCAACACAATCCTTTCCACTTCACCCATAAGGAAAAATGTTTATGCCCATCAAGGTTATGTCTGAGAACCTCTCCTCAGATTGAGAGCTGCCTAAGGCTGGCATCTATGTGTATAGATAGTGCCCATGGTGCTGTCACCCCTGGCCCTGCAGTTGGTGCTATCCCACACTCCAACCCCAGAAAAAAGATGTGTTGCTGTCACTTCCCAGGAATAGAGCAGGATACAATCTTCTCCACCAGATCTGTCCCATTCCTGCATACTCCAAACAAAGCTTGTTATCCCTTTTCCTCATCAAGCCTAACCTATACTGCTGCCATGGCTGAGGTAAAGAGCAAGCTAGGTCTTGCGATGATGATGCTGCCAGCTATTCTTTCTCCCCAACTTGCTCTTTATCTTGTTGTATGGCATGCCCAGAAAGCCCTGAGGAGTAAGAGGGATGCTAAAGCCTTTTTACTCTTCCTCATGCTCAGCCTCGACCTATACTACTGGTGTTACTTGTCCTGCAGTACCAAGGAACACAAGCAACAACAGATCTACCCTGGGCCATCTTCAAAATGACAGTTTTTCTCCTTTTTGGATTGTGAAATAACTGTAGACCCAGATCTTGCATCTGCCTCAGGGGTACCAGTCTAGTGCCTTCACTCAAACTCCAGGAAGCTCAGGTTGACAATTCCAGCTCATTAAAGGGCAGGGCATAGGGGCCAGGCCATCAAGAAGGAGTTGGGTCCAATGAAGACAGGAGCCAGCTGTGAGAGAAGTGTGGAGTTGAAGCCAGTGCTTAGATCAGGGGCTTAGTTCAGCATCATCTGTTGTCAGCTGAGCATAACTGCTATAGTCAGAAAGTGTGTTTCAGCTCAGAAAAAAAATACAGAAACAGTAAAAAAAAAAGAAAAAAGAAAAGGCAGAAAAAGAAGTCAGCATGCATGATGGCTTCAGGATGAGAAATGCCAACGATATTCTTATGACACTCAAACGCAAGGTGAAAATTCAGTCGTGCACAATGACTTTCAGAAATAGGCAGGGAGGAAAGATATGAGCTCTGCCAGGGGGACAGAAGGCAATACCTGATGAACAGGGTGCAGAGCTGCTGACTGAGGCAAGTGTACCATTCTGTGCAGCGAATTTTGGTGTTTACTGAGGCAAAACTCCACTGGCCAATAAAGGGATATTTTACTTTATAGGAAAGGAACAGGGTGTTTCTAGAGGTTGTAGCAACCACCCCCTGAAAATTTAATTTCTATTTGTTTATTTTTTATTTTAATTTCTTTGGGTTTTCTTCCCTTTCTCTTTATATTTCCCTCCTCCTCTCCTTTCTCATTCTTCCTCTCCTCTCCTCTCCTACTCCTTCTCTCTCCTCTCCTCTCATCCCTCTCCTCTCTCTCATCTCCTCTCCTCTCCTCTCCTCTCCTTCCTCTCCTCTCCTCTACTCTCCTCCTCCTCTCCAAACCTCTCCAAACCTCTCCTCTCCTCTCCAAACCTCTCCTCCAAACCTCTCTTCCTCTCCAAACCTCTCCTCTCCAAACCTCTCCTCTCCTCTCCAAACCTCTCCTCTCCGAACCTCTCCAAACCTCTCCTCTCCGAACCTCTCCTCTCCGAACCTCTCCTCTCCTCTCCGAACCTCTCTTCTCTTCTTCTCTTTCTTTCTCTTTCTCTTTCTCTTTCTCTTTCTCTTTCTTCTTCTCTTTCTCTTTCTCTTCTCTTTCTCTTTCTCTTTCTCTTCTTTCTCTTTCTCTTTCTCTTTCTCTTCTCTCTTTCTCTTTCTCTTCTTTTCTTTTCTCTTTCTCTTTTCTCTTTCTCTTTCTCTTCTCTTTCTCTTCTCTTTCTCTTTCTCTTTCTCTTTCTCTTTCTCTTTCTCTTTCTCTTTCTCTCTCTCTCTCTCTTTCTCTCTCTCTTTCTCTCTCTCTCTCTTTCTCTCTTTCTCTTTCTCTTTCTCTTTCTCTTTCTCTTTCTCTTTCTCTTTCTCTTTCTCTTTCTCTTTCTCTTTCTCTCTTTTCTATCTTATCTTTATCTTTATCTTTATCTTTATCTTTATCGTTATCTTATCGTTATCTTTATCGTTATCTTTATCTTTATCTTTCTTTCTTTTTCTCTTTCTCATTCTCTTTCTCTCATTTTGCCATTATTTTTTAAATTCAGGCCAGAGCCAAACACTAAAGGAGTAAATGTCCTTCTCCTACCGATGCTGATTTAGGGACCATCATATCATCTGAGTTCTCCTACAAGTCTGCTTCCCACACCATACCAGCATTGCTGTGTTTTGGAGCCCACCATTATGTGAACCACTAAATGGACATGCAGCAACTGGCAGTAGTTGCTTGGGTTTATTCTAATTTTATTTCATTTTATTTCATTTCATTTTACTTTTATTGTTCTCAGTAGCCAAAGCAGCTCTCGGTCTATTACTGATCCACGATTTTAAACTTGAGATGTGATCAAATTAGAGCAGTACCTGCTCAAGAGTCCATCCAAGGAAATGGAAAGGCTCCTAGAGGTCTTTGGCTAGCCATCCAGCGAAGCCCAGGATGCTGGGGGTGGTGTGGGAAATGCCGGTGCTAACAAAAGCATTCTGGTTGGCAGCGAATGTATTTATTTATTTATTTATTTTCCAGACTTTGCAAACCAATCTGTGTCTGCGCTCATTCATCCAGTGCATGCTCTTCTCAACAGCTGCTGCATAACGTTCTGTTACTGTTCACTGTTGACCGTGTGTCTACATTTAAGTGTGTGTTTTAACTGTGTGTCTCTGGCTAGGCCTCCTCCATAATTTTTTTATTTTTCTTCATTTCTTTTCTTATTCCTTTCTTTCTTCTCTTTCTGTTCAGTCAGTTTGTTTTGCTCTCCTTCTTGTTTCATTATCTATAGTTTAATGGCAAGTATTTCCATTAGATCTTTTTGACTGATGCTGTGTTTGTAACTTTTTTTTTTAATTATTATTATTTTCATATATATTTTCTCTCCCCACCTTTCCCCTTTTCCACACTATATATAAATATATATATATATATATAAAAAAATCTTTTCTTCTTTTGTCATTCAATCAAATTCCAACAAAACCAACCAAGAGCCAGTCAAATCCACCACAGTCTCGCGCTGAGCTAGGAAAAAAGTTCACGTAATGACATGAAAGTGGAGAATACAGTCCCCCAGGCCGTAAGTTCAAATCAACTCGAAGTTGAAAGTGTGACATGATGGCGTCATGTAACAAGCTAAGAATTGGTTGCATGACATGCCGTCAAGTTTCGTGCAGGTGCCGTGATTGAAGCATTTTCCTTGGATGTTGTATCAGTTGATGATTGGCCAGTCATGATCACATGTGCCTTTTTTGACTTTGTGCTGCCACGATTTTTTGCTGTGCTCATTTTCGTTTCGTTTTTGGTGCTTGCAGTGGTTTCTTTATTTGTCGTTTGATTTCTCGTCAGCGTTTTATGCTTCTTTAGATGTCACATAGAGGGGAAAAAAAAAAAAAAAGATGGATTCCTAATTCTTTAGAAAAATGGGAAATGGGATTGTTCTAACTACGGAAAATTTGTGGGGGAAAAAAAAAAGAAAGAAAAAAAATGTGTGGTTAATTTTTTGCACTGAAAATCTTGTGATTTTATTTTTTTCTGGAGAATTGGGGGCCTTTTTCAATTGACGCCTTTTTTCCCCTTAGGATATTTCAAATCACTCTCTAAAAATTTTTATTAAAAAAAAATAACAACAAACTAAACCAAACAAAGAAAAAAATCATGCCAAAAAACCAAACCACTAATGGTAGTAACAGTAGTTTGAAAACTATAGCAATCCAAAAAAAACAAAAAAACAAACAAAAAAAAAATCAACCCCAAGAAAAGTCTTATTATATGTCTTTTCAAGAATTCCTAATTCTAAGGTTCTGTATTACAGCAACTCCAGCCAAAATTAATTGTGCAGGGGGAGGGAGGGATTGTTTTGAGTGGGGGAAAAAAAAAACCATCCAGATTAAAAAAAAAAAAAAAAAAGAAAAAAAGAAAAGCAAAATGCATCTTTTTGTTTACAACTGAAAAAGGGTCCTTGACGAGTGTTTTTTAATTTTTTTATTCTATTATGATTTTTGGTGTTGTAATTGTTTAGACTGCTGTGTACGGTTTGCTGTTTGTTGAACCAACAGTGTGAAAACCTGCCAGCATGGATTGATATTCCGCATGACACTTTTCCACCAGAGTGGACCTTTTGCAGTTTCTAAGTTTCTTGATGTAATAAATCACCGAGTGTATAAGAAGAACCTGCTTGCTAGAAAGAGATAAGAGCTAATCCTTAATGATTAAGCATCCTACTTAAATGTCAAGCCTAGTCGGATCATGATTACATTTTTTAAAATTATGTTAGCTTTACTTTTCCTTTTTCTTTTTCTTTTTCTTTTTTTTTTTTAAAGTTTATGCCAACAGTCATTTTATTTTATTTAACCTCCTATAAATTGCCTGTTCAAAGTCTTACTTTCTGACATTCACAAAGGTGTAGAAGTTATTGGCAGCTATGTCTCCACGGAAAGCTCATGCACTGTCGTAGATGGCACCCCATTAAAATGTAGAACAATTCTTTCTCAATGCCTTTCACTCTGCAAAAGCCCATCAAGCAAGATTGTGATCTGGCATTGAAAAGTGGCACTTAAAAATAATTAAAATGCAGCTATCTGCACATACATAGTGATACAGATTTACACAGACATGTCTTACTATTATTTTTCTTTATTAATATATTAGGCTCAATTGTATTTTTCTCTATCATGATCGTGACTACCTTGCTTGCTTTTGGGTTTGATCCAGTTCTCACTGAAGTCAAGGGGAATCTTTCTGTTGACATTGAGTGGGAGCAGAATCAGAGCCAATGCCTCCAAAAGCAAAACACTAAACCAGAAGCCCCATCCTGTCCCAATTGAAGGAAGAAGAAAACACCCATTGCTTTCAACAGGAGCAGGATTGGGCGCAAAAGAACAGGCTTGTTTTTAATTTATTTTTTCATTTTTAGGTCATTTTACTCCCTGTCCCAAATGCCCACCCACCCCCACCCCCCAGCCCCACCCCACTTTCCCTACTTCCCCCTCCCCTTTTTGATTTAATTTGCAATGATCTTCTTCATTTTTTAGGGCAGCAGCTGAATGGGCTACATTTAGAAAAAAAAAAAAGAGTATATACATATTAAAAAAAAACAGGAACTGTTGGATTACACCTTTTGACATATCAGCAAATATCAATCAAGCTGAAGACTTCAGACTTATTCTCTCTTTGATTGTTTAGACTGTAACATTTCTTCAAGAAAAGTATCACATCTGCTGACTTCGAAGGACATGCGCTTGAAAACAAACAAACAAACACATAAGTAAAATCAGAACAGGAACAAGATCAACTAGGATTTCTGAAGAGACACTGATATCACCACAGCGGCTTTTCTTCAAACAGGAGATGCAAACTTGGATACTGACAAAGGAGTGCCTGTTTGCCACCAAGGATGCGGTTACCATGCCTGACCCATGGTAACAGTCACTGAGCATCTTTATTTGTCATTCCTTAGCTATATAGGGACCAAAGGACAAAACTTTTTACCGCAGACTTGTAGCTGTATGTAAAATATGGAAGTTCTTTCCTTTTCTCTGAGCTGTTCCTAAAACAGTTTTTGAGAGGAATTATATGAAATATGTAAAAACTAAAAAAAAAAAAAAAAAAAAAAAGAAAAAAAGAAATAATAATAATAAAAAAAGATAATGCTTAAATGCTTTTAAAATGGCAAGATAATAGTTCTTTGATACTTTGGGAGGTTCTTTGGTTATACCTTAATTAGAGTCTATGAAGCTTTCATATGGTTTTCTGTATAATACATAAGGATTGCGCCTTTAAAGGCAGGTAAGATGGATATCTATGAAAAGCAAAAAAGTTAATAAATAAATACATAAATAAATACATAAAAAGGCATAGAAAAGAGAAAGGAAAGAGGGTTGATATTAAATGGAAAACAAGAATGGTTTGTAAATGCTTCTAACTCTCCCCATTTAAAATCCTAATAGTTGTACAGAATTAAAAAAAAAAAGTTAAAATACCTATATAATAGAAAAAAATTAGACAATGTTAAAAAAATAAACAACAAAAAAAACACAAAAAACCACAAAAAAGGCAAAAAAAAAGCTACATAGAAGTTAGCATTAATGCTAAAAACAAAGATGTTGTAGAACTGTAATTTTTGTAGAGTTTAGATTGAGCATAAATTCCTACTCTGCCAATTGCTGTTGGATGCTGTTATTTATTAAGGAGAAAAAGGAGATAAATGGCTACTTTGGCAGCTTTTTTAACTGCAAGCATTCCAGCTATTAAGAAAAAAAATAAAAGAAACAAAACTTGATTCTGTAGACAATGCAAATGGGAAACAGCTGTCTTTTTATCAGACGTTCGTTCTACCTTGAACAACGAAACACAGCTAAATGCTTCATGTCTTCATGATCTGCTATCCGCAACTTTCCCATCATCCTATGCTTCAGTAGCTTCCATATTTGCTCTAGAAACCTTCAGGGCAAGGGTTAGCCTAGTACCTTAATCTTAAAAAAATAAAAACTTAAAAAAAAAAAAAAAAAACACAAAAAAACACACAAAAACCAAAAAAAATACAAGAAAAATACAATCTCTTTGAAGAACTTCTGAAACTGTTTACAAGGAATTTGAAAAACAGGGGGATGTTTAAAAAAAAAAAAAAAAGATGCTGGCTCTGTTTCTCTGTAAATAAATTTGCATATTTTGTAGGACTTTTAATTGTAATGATAGAGAAAAAACAAGGAAAACTATTTAATGAAAGCACGATATTTATCTTTGGTAAATGACTTTAGAGCAGTTAAAAAATAAGACATTGCTTTAAAAAAAATCTGACTCAGAAAAAAAAAAACCAATGAATTATTTAAGAACACATATATTTTAAAGTATATCATATTTATTATAATTTATTTTCGCAGTCTTAAAACTTGATTTACATCATTCTCACACTTGTTTGCATCAATTGAGTAGGATGATAATTGTTTCTGATTCTTTGTGTGGTTTTACTCTGGTTTAATATTCTTGTTTCATTTTCTCAGTATTTTTTATCTTGATCTCAAACCTTTTTCCTTTCTGTTTTTTTTTTGTTTGGTTGGTTGGTTTTTTGTTTGTTTTATTTTCATTTAGTTTGCTCTTAATTCCCTATTGGGCCTCATCTTACAGTCCTTACTCTGTCAGAACTCCCATGGGGATGTAACGGGTATTTTGCCTGAGTAAGGACGGACAGACTGAGCCCACAGCTAGGAAGTACAGATGTGTAATGCAGCTGCAGTTCCATACAACTGCTCATTCACTCTCAATTCCCTAAAACTCCTTGTAATCTTCTGTAATTATTGAATGACGCTTTCCAGCTTAGCCCTAAATAAAGCACAGTTTAAAAAAAACAAAACAAAAAAAAACAACAACATGTTCTTTGCTTTTTGATGGTTTTCCTTAATGTGTTTGCTTTGAGAACAAAATGAATCTATTTCGACTCTTTCATTAATATACATTGTTTGAGTATGAGAACAAATCCCTTTGTTATATAAAACATATCTCACTGGATTGAATTAATGACACTGTTTCATTTAATGTCTGCTTGATATTCCACTGTGGTTTACCTTAAACCTAGTAGGTTAGAAGATCAAATAATGGTACACACAAATTAGAGTCACTGTAGCTGCCATTTGAAGCCTCTTGTTTGATCTCACACTCATGGTTTTTTCATGCTGATAAGTATAAAAGCCAAAGCTCAGGCCATTGTTCCTTTTGCTGCTTTGGGAAAACCTTCTGAATTTCATCAGTCTCCAGAGATGAGGTTCAATTTCTTCCTAAACATCTTTCACATCTTACCTTTTGAATGTTCATATTTTTTCCCCTGGAAATGGTTGTACCAGATCAGCTGAGCTGAGGCTTAAAGGAATAGAGTGGCAAGTGAATGGCAAAGAAGTGAATGGAGGTAAGTCCATGCTTCAGACACAGGCAAACTTCATCCTTGCCCACTTCCCTCTTTCAGGTGCCTCTGTACAACAGATATGAGGCTCTGGTTGAGGAAGGCCAGTCAATGGAGGATATAGGTGACAGTTCATCTACAGAGAGGTATCTCAGGTCAGAAAGGGCTATGACCTGTATCACAACTTTTTTATCCTCAAGAAAGAAAAGAAAGGTAATACCTGTAGATGGCTGCCATTGGAGGGGAAAAGAAGGTCCAATATACTGTGCAGACTCTCCTCATATGGAAATCTGGTGCCTCCCTCAAGCCCAGGTTAAGGACATCACTTCTTAGATTTGTATATCCCTCAGACTAGTATCTGTTACTGATCTCCGTGCAGGTGAAGAGTAAACAGTGAGCTATATTCCGAGTGCAATCAAAAGAGACTTGGGATGGTTAGTGAGAGAGTCTGGGGCACAGTGTATTTTTAATTCTCTCCTTCCAGTTGCAGGCAGTGACATTAGAGCAGAGAGATCCAGTCTAGTAATGCACAGCTCAGTAATACACAGCTCTGTGGCTGGTGTCAACACAGCTTCATTGGTTTGTTGTTTTGTTGGGTTTTTTTCAATAGAGTGGCCTAAACAACACCAGGCTTGCCGCTGTCAAATGAGAGTCATGTTTCTCAAAGAGAGAAGAGCATCTTTCCTCAGGACCTTGAGGGGCTCATTGATATGACTTTAAACTAGATGTGAAGGGGATTTTGGGTTGGAAGGGACCTCCAAAGGTCATTTAGTCCAACCCCACTAAAGATCAGGCTTGCCTGCGACAAGCTGTGGGATGACACATCAGGATTAAAAGGACAGGATGCTATTCAAGCCCCTCAACCTGTTGTCCTGAGTCATGAGTGGCACATTGCAGCATAGTCAAAGTCTTACAGATGAGCCAGGGGCTGCTGAGGTAGTAGGAACAACAGGGAAACATCAAAAAAACATCTCAAGGGAATTAATGGTGTTCCTCTAAGAAAGTGACACAGCCAGCCACAGACCAGCTGAACTGCCTCTGCATGAATGCACATGATACGGGCAACAAATAGGAGCAGCTGGGTGATACCATGTTGCTAGAAAGCTACAAGATGATTGCCCCTACTGAAATTTGGTGGGATAAATCCCATTACAAGAGTGTGGTCGTTAGTCACCAAAAGCCATTCAGAAGGGGCAGGCAAGCAAGAACTGTCCTTGAAGAATAGCCATGAGCAGGTCAAAATTAATGGGTAACAATTAGAAACTGAGGCTACAAAGGCAACACTGCAGTTGCTGTCTACTACAGGCTGCCCAGTCAATGGAGCCTGCTGATGATGTACTATTACTCCAGCTAGAGGAGGCTTCACACTCACAGGCTCTTATGCTGCTGCAGGTCTTCAACCACACCAACCTCTGCTGCAAGAGTAGCACAGCAACCTGTAGGAAGTCAAGGAGACTCGTGGAGTGGGACGTGAGCAAATAATGCTCTCTCACAGGCTAGAAGGCAAGTTGCATCATAGGGTACATCAGAAGAAGTTTGGCAAACAGGTCAAGGAAGGCAATTCTACCACTTCACTCTGAGACCTCACCTGGAGTATTGCATCTGGCTTTGGGCCCACAACACAAGGACATGGACCTGATGGAGCAAGTCCAGGGGAGAGACAAAAATTGATCAGCGAGCTGGACACATCTCCTACAAGGACAGGCTAGTAGAGTCCGCATTGTTCAGCAATGAGAACAGAAAGCTGAAGTCTTACTGCAGTCATTCAGTATTTAAAAGGAGCCTACAAGAAATACAGGGTCAATCTTCTTAGCAAGACCTGTTGTGACAGGTGATAGTTTTAAGCCAAAAGAGGGGTTATTCAGCCTAGATACAAGGAATCATTTTTTTAACCACTGGGGGGATGGTAAACTCTCACAGGTTGCACAGACAGGCAAGGTAGAAGCCCCTGGAAATACTCAAGGTCAGATTTGACAGGGTTCTGAGCAACCTGATCTAGTTAAAGATGTCCTTGGTCACTGCCTGGGTGGGGAGAGTTTGTCTGGATAACCCTTAAATGTTTCTTCCACTCTAAAGTATTTTCTGTTTCTACAATTCTAAGAAATCAGGAGCCTTTGCATTTTCTTCCTGATTCTTTCAGCCTCATCTGCATTTGGACAAGTTGCACCAGCTAAATCCGTTTCTAAATGAGACTAATGGTGCTTGTCCATAATTTGAACTCCACAGATGGAAAGAGTTCTATTAGCAGAAACTCTTGTTATTACTGTTACAAGTTACTAATGTCTTTTCAGGACTATAGAAATAAATGAAAAGCAAATCAGGTGATGAATACAAGGTGGGAATATGGTCAGTACTTTCCATCTGAAAGTAAAGGCAAATACAGAAGAACAAATACACCAGCCACACCACTGCCTTTCAGCAGAAAGGTGTTCTGTAGCAAGATAAGTCTAAAGATTTAGGAACTGGCTACTAATGTCACTGAGATAGAAAATGAGGGCTAGGCATCCAGTAAGAAGTGGTTTCTGCTACAAAGGTCTTCTAGCTTTCTGCCATGAGATGTGTGAATGAGGAGAATAAACTGAGATACATCCTCTGACCTGGGCGAGTTTGAGAATTTAGGGCAGGGCTGAGAAAGATCACCCTTTAAAGAAGGATAACCCCACAAAAGGTAGGGAAGGTTTGGTCTCCTACAGTGGCACAGAAAAGGTAGCACTAAAAGGTGTTGCCTGATTCCCTTCCCATTTCTCACATTGCCTTCCCCACTCTCCTTTGTGACCCACAAGATCCCCTGCTTATCTCAAGGTAAATGTTATATGCCTACAGCAGATTTGGGACTGTGGAGTATGTCATGACATATCTGGAAGGACACAGCCATATGGTCCAGGTAGGATGGGCTGCATCCCTGGGGCACCCAGCTTGGAACACCTCTGATCACTACGACATATGTGGAGGCTGTTGGCTGATTGTGAGATATTTCAGTCTTGATTCAGTTTACCCTCCAATACATAGCAGATAAAATATCCAGTGCTGTGAAGCAAGCAGTTCCCAACTTGAGGCCAGAAAATGCTATTAAAGCTACCTCCATGGCCCAGATTTATGCCCCTAAAAATATTTTTACTTTGCAGAGATGAAGGGACAGTGGGTGAAAGAGGAGGGACAGTGCATAGTCCTCTCCCTTTTCTCCCAGGACTTTCCCATGCATTTTATGGCAAACTCACAGTGGTCAAATCTCCAAGTCCTGTTTCCAAAAATGAGGGAGGCACCACAATGCTGTCAGCCCGCTGAAGGCTCATTTACATTGGCATGCCTGAACTATGTGGTGTTTTAATTGTCACATTCAACTCTATGGTTATGGTAGAGACATAAACACCCTCCTCAGGGCTGTGCAAACACACCAGCCCTGTTTTATGGGGACTCTAAGCTTCTTTCTAAAGGAATTTCCCCATTTGCTCTGTAGGTGCTGTAAAGCAAAACAAATAAAGCTTTGCAGTGTGGGCCCGTTTTGGCATGGGACTGTATTCCTGCATCTGGCAAGCAGTCAGAGAAAAGCTCCAGTCTGAAGCAATGGAAGTGAAGAGAAAGACCAAGCCATCCTGAAAGCCTGTAGCTGCCTGCCCATATGGAACAAGATACAGCAGATCAGGAACACTCCATTACAGAGGTTCAAAAGCCACTGGCTGTTTGAGGCGGACTCCTTATTTGTAGCTTCTAAATCATATTACATGAAATGAAAAGTTTATTAAAGGTCAAATATCTATCCTTCTCCAAGGCCCTGAACAACCTGATCAAGTTAAAGATGTCTCTGCTCAATGTAGGGGAGCTGGACAAGATGGCCTTTGAGGGTACCTTCCAACCCAATGCAATCTGTGAATCTGTGCTCCTTGGCACTAGTGTGATTGTAGTAAACTGCAATCACATACCCATGAATAGCCAGGGGCAATCTTTGGTACAAGTACAAGACCTAGTTTGCAGTCATTCTTTCTGAAATCCCATGGAAGCACCTGAACCACTAATCACATTTTTGTGTGTAAGAAAGCTGTAAATCCCTTCCTGGAGTCACTTTTCCATATCAGCACCACTTACATCACCACAGAGCCTTTGTACACACAAGAGGAAACAATTCCTTTTCCCCATTTCCATCCCATCCCCACTCCAGACAGATGTCCATTAGACAGCTTGCTTTTATTAAGGGATGACCTGAGCTTTGGATGAGGCTACAGATCGATGCCTCTTTTTCCCTTCATGTAAGTGACTGTGTGACACCATCTGGAAATGTCATTGCAAAGCAAGGTGAGGACTTTTTTCACTTTGAATATTCCAGTTTCTAAGAGAACATTTTCCCTGGTTCTGAATATACCTGGGCAGCAACAGCCCCATGAGTTTAGAAGCATGTGAGGTGCTCATGATCCCAAGAACTCACAGGGGTTTGGCATATGGGAACACATGTATCAACTGGTGATTCAATGCAGTGTGCAAACACTGCCAAGTGGCTTGCAGACGCTTATGCGCACCACCACCTGGAAGAGGAAGCAGCTGATGCCATTGCCTCAGAAGGTAGCAAACTTGTTTTGAAACTACCTGTCTTGTCCTATCACTCCAGAGACAGTGAAATAGGAATAAGCCACGGTCTCAGGTTAGCCAGCTGTGAATGAATATGCCTTTTATAATAGCACCGCTATTCTACTTTTTGGAGAAATCAGCCCATAAATTGGATTTCAATCTCACAGCTGCCCTCTCACTATGTACTCACAACAGAGCAACCACCTTCTCCCCAAAAATTCAGAGGGTACAAAATTAGGGCCCTTGTGCTCTGTTTGTTAATGGAATGAGGTAACTCTAGTGTCTCATAGAATCATAGAACAGTTTGGGTTGGAAGGCATCTTTAAAGATCATGTAGCCCAATCTCTTTGCAGTGAGCAGGGATATCTTCCACTAGACCGTGTTGCTCAGAGCCCTATACTTTGCACATTTCCACTCACCACTGGTTGTTTGCAAGACTTTTTTCAGTGTCCAACCAACCATAAATATTCCCTCACTGCTGCTGAGGAACCTGTGCAGCACTGTTACTGGTAAAATTACAACAGGTTCTGCTGAAAGAAACACCTTGGTAGAAAATTTCCTCTCACCATGGCATTCATAAACCATTTTGATAGGTCTTGATCTGATAAATTCTGAGTTTGGTATCGAGTACTTCAGGTGAGCACGGACTAGGGAAGAAGGTTCCTTGTCCACATGCAGGTAAGCATGCACTTTTCCTGTACGTGGCAGTCTCATGATGTGCAGTGCATTCACACAAGATTGTTCCTCTGGCCAGCTGAAAACTGGGATTTGTCCAGTGACACAGATGAGGGCCCTGATAATACAACTGTAAAGCAGGCTAAGGAGGTGTTCACAAATCCTATCATTGAGCTGCCTTGTTTTGTTTAAAATGTGGAAACAGAAACAATGAGTGAAGGACTCCATAACCTGTCCTAGGAGACCACCCTGTTCCCATGAACATGATGCACATTGCAAGAGCATACAGAACATCTCACCATGAGAAAAACACACAGGCCCTGCAGCAGGGGCGGGCAGTCAGTGGAGTGGGTTGTGAGTGCTTTGTTCCACACAATGAAATGCCAGCTGACTCTCAATTCAGGCTGCACACTGGACAGGGTGACTTCATTTCCTACCCTTTCATGTCCACTTTCAAAAAATTTACTCCCTTTATTTTCATTGCTTGTTGCCATTTTTATTTTCTGTAGGAAGTGTTTTTAAAGCTTATTTCATGGAATTGGACTAGATGATCTTCCAAGGTCACTTCCAGCCCTTCACATTCTGTGATTCTGTGATTTCTTGGTCCTCCTTAACCACAGAATCACAGAAAACATCTGTTAGGAAGAGACACAAAGTTCATCCAGTCCAGCCTTCAACCCTGCACTAAAGGGTCAACAATAAGTCCCTAAGTGCCAGGTCCACACACTGCTTGAACACCTCCAGGGATGGTGACTCCACCGCTACCCTGAGCAGACCATTCTGCTACTCGTGGCACTCTCCTGCATGGCTGGTTTGCAGATACTGATTTCAGCCCTTACAAAGACATGATATAGCCATGCAAGTCTGCAGGCAGCTAGTGAGTGGGTGTGTCAGCTTTGCCTAGTAGAAACCCACAGCACAACTTCTCCAGAATGAGTTTCCCTCCTCAAACTAGATTTGAAGGGGGAAGGGGCTGAAACCAGTAACCCCAGACAGTAGCCTGAGGGTGGTAAGGTGGAGTCATGGGTGAAACCAGCAGCCCCCCTGAAGTGTATGTACACTAAGGCACACAGTATGGGTAACAAACAAGAGGAGCTGGAAGACTTGTAACAGCAGGAAAGTTATGATGTAGTTGCCATCACAGAAACGTGGTGGGATGTCCCACATGACTGGAGCACTGTAACTGATGGCTGGAGGGTCTTCAGGAGAGACAGATAAGGGACAAGGGGTGTAGGGGTGGCCGTGTACATTAGAGAGGCACTAGATGCCATGGAACTAGACATTAAGGCTGATGAAGTTGAGTGCCTGTGGGTGAGAATTAGAGGGAAGGCCAAGAAGGCTGACATCCTGGTTGGAGTCTGTTATAGACCACCCAACCAGGAGGAAGAGGTGGATGAGTTATTCTACAGGCAGCTAGAGGCTGTCTCAAGATCACTTCAGGCTGTCACAAGATCAGCTCAGAGATAATTTGAGTTTTCAATTGGAAGTCAAGCTCAGAGGGGCAACAACAAAACCTCCACTCTGGACGTCCAGAGGACAGACTTCAGATTACTTAAGGAACTAACTCAGAAGGTACCTTGGGAAACAGACCTTAAAAACAAAGGGGTACAGGAGGGCTGGACCTACTTCAAGGAAGAACTCCTGAAGGTGCAGGAACAGGCAGTCCCTGTGTGCCAGAAGATGAGCCGCCGGGGCAGACGGCCAGCCTGGATGGGTAATGAACTTCTGAGTAAATTAAGGGAAAAAAGAGGGTGTGTCATCTTTGGAAGGAAGGAGAGGTAACACGTGAAATGTTTAAGGATGTTGCTAGGTCATGCAGGAAACAAATTAGAGAGGCAAAAGCATATTTAGAGCTTAGACTGGCCTCTGCTGTGAAGGACAACAAAAAGTCCTTCTACAAATATATTAATGACAAGAGGAGGGGCAAGGACAACCTCCACTCCTTGGTGGACATGGAGGGGAATATTGTAACTAAAGATGAGGAAAAGGCAGAGGTACTCAGCACCTTCTTTGCCTCAATTTTTTAATAGCAAGATAGGTTGTTTTCTAGACAACTGGCCTCCTGAGCTGGCAGATGGACTCAGGGAGCAGTATAGTTCCCCTGTGATCCAGGAGGAAGCAGTTAGAGACCCACCCAGCTAGTTGGATCCCCACAAGTCTATGGGACCAGATGGGATCCATCCAAGGTGCTGAGAGAGCTGGCAGATGAGCTGGCCAAGCCGCTCTCCATCATTTTTCAACAGTCCTGGATCACTGGAGAGGTCCCAGATGACTGGAAGCTGGACAACGTGATGCCCATCGACAAGAAGGTCCAGAAGGAGGAGCCAGGGAATTCCAGACCTGTCAGCCTGACCTCAGTGCCAGGCAAGATTATAGAACAGGTCATCATGAGTGCAATCCCACAGCACTTACAGGATGGCCAAATAACTGCACTCCTGAAGGATGGCCAAGGGATCACGCCCAGCCAGCATGGATTTAGGAAGGGCAGGTGCTGCCTCACCAAAGTAATCTCCTTCTATGATCAGGTGACTGCCTGATGGATGTGGGGCAGGCTCTGGATGTAGTCTACCTGGACTTCAGCAAGGCCTTTGACACTGTCCCCCACAGCAAACTGCTGGCTAAGCTGTCAGCTTGTGGCTTGGACAGCAGCACTCTGTAGTGGGTTAGGAACTGTCTGGAGGGCTGAGCCCAGAGAGTGGTGGTGAATGGTGCCACATCCAGCTGGCGGCCAGTCACTAGTGGTGTCCCCCAGGGATCAGTGCTGGGGCCCATCCTGTTTAATATCTTTATTGATGATCTGGATGAGGGCATTGTGTCCACCACCAGTAAATTTGCAGATGACATGAAGCTGAGGGCAGGTGTTGATCTGTTGGAGGGTAGGAGAACTCTGCAGAGGGACCTCGACAGGCTGGACAGATGGGCAGAGTCCAAGGGCATGAGATTGAACACATCTAAGTGCTGGGTTCTGCACATTGGCCACAACAACCCCATGCAGTGCTACAGGCTGGGGTCAGAGTGGCTGGAGAGCAGCCAGGCAGAAAGGGACCTGGGGGTACTGGTCGATAGTAGGCTGATCATGAGCCAGCAAGTGTGCCCAGGTGGCCAAGAAGGCCAATGGCATCCTGGCCTGCATCATTAATAGTACAATACAATACAATAAACCAGGTTGGAAGTGACCTTCAAGATCATTGCGTCCAACCTATCAATCAATCCAACCCACCTAAACAGCTAGATCATGGCACCAAGCACCCCCATCAAGTCTCCTCCTGAACACCTCCAATGATGGTGACTCCACCACCTCCCTGGGCAGACCATTCCAATGGGCAATCACTCTCTCTGTAAAGAACTTCCTCCTAACATCCAGTCTAAACCTCCCCTGGCGCAGCCTGAGACTGTGTCCTCTTGTTCTGGTGCTGGCTGCCTGGGAGAAGAGACCAACCTCTGCCTGTCTACAATCTCCCTTCAGGTAGTTGTAGAGAGCAAGAAGGTAACCCCTGAGTCCCCTCTTCTCCAGGCTAAGCAACCCCAGCTCCCTCAGCCTCTCCTCATAGGGCTTGTGCTCCAAACCCCTCACCAACTTTGTTGCCCTTCTCTGGACACACTCCAGCAAGTCAACATCCTTCCTAAACTGAGGGGCCCAGAACTGGACACTTTACTCTAGGTGTGGCCTAACCAGTGCAGTGTACAGGGGCAGAATGACCTCCCTGCTCCTGCTGGCCACACTGTTCCTGATGCAGGCCAGGATGCCATTGGCCTTCTTGGCTGCCTGGGCACAGTGATGGCTCATGTTCAGCCTCCCATCAACCAGCACCCCCAGGTCCCTCTCTGCCTGGCCGCACTCCAGCCACTCTGACCCCAGCCTGTAGCACTGCATGGGGTAGCAGAAGCAGGGCTAGCAGTGTGGGCAGCAGAAGCAGGGAAGTCATTCTGCCACTGGACTCAGCACTGGTTAGGGCTCTCCTCAAGTTATGGGCCCCTCAGCTTAAGAAAATTGTTGAGTTGCTGGAACGTGTCCAGAGAAGGGCAACAACGTTGGTTAGGGGTTTGGAACACAAGCCCTATAAGGAGAGGCTGAGGGAGTTGGGGTTGCTTAACCTGGAGAAGAGAAGGCTCAGAGGAGACCTTCTTGCTGTCTACAACTACCTGAAGGGAGGTTGTAGCCAGATGAAAGTTGGTCTCTTCTCCCAGGCAGCAAGCACCAGAACAAGAAGGCACAGCCTCAAGCTGTGCCAGGGGAGGTTTAGGCTGGATGTTTGGAAGAAGTTCTTCATAGAAAGAATGATTGGTCATTGGAGTGGGCTGCCCAGGGGGATGGTGGAGTCACCGTCAGTGGAGATATCATAGTATCATAGTATCAGTCAGGGTTGGAAGGGACCACATGGATTATTTAGTTCCAACCCCCCTGCCATGGGCAGGGACAACCCACACTAGATCAGGCTGGCCAGAGCCTCATCCAGCCTGGACTTAAACACTTCCATGGATGGGGCCTCAACCACGTCCCTGGACAACCCATTCCAGGCCTTCACCACTCTCATGGTGAAGAACTTCCTCCTCATGTCCAGCCTGAATCTCCTCACCTCCAGTTTCATTCCATTCCCCCTAGTCCTATCACTATCTGATAGCCTCAGAAGTCCCTCCCCAGCCTTCCTGTAGGCCCCTTTCAGATACTGGAAGGCCACAATGAGGTCACCTCGGAGCCTTCTCTTCTCCAGACTGAACAGCCCCAACTGCTTCAGTCTGTCCTCATAGGAGAGGTGCTCCAGCCCTCTGATCATCCTCGTGGCCCTGCTCTGGACACCTTCCAGCACCTCCAGATCCCTCTGGTAATAGGGGCTCCAGAACTGGAGGCAGTACTCCAGGTGGGGGTCTCACCAGAGCTGAGTAGAGGGGGAGAATCACCTCCCTTGACCTGCTGGCCACACTTCTCCTGATGCAGCCCAGGATCTGATTGGCTTTCCGGGCTGCAAGTGCACATTGAGAGCTCCTGTTGAGCTTCTCGTCCACCAGCACCCCCAAGTCTCTCTCCTCAGGGCTGCTCCCCAGCCAGTCACTGCCCAGCCTGTACTTGTGCCTGGGATTGCCTCGACCCAGATGCAGGACCCTGCCCTTGGTCTTGTTGAAGCTCATGAGTTTGGCTTGTGCCCACCTCTCCAGCCTGTCAAGGTGCCTCTGGATGGCATCCCTTCCCTCCAGCGTGTCTGCTGCACCACACAGCTTGGTGTCATCAGCGAACTTGCTGAGGGTGCACTCAATGCCACTGTCCATGTCACCCACAAAGATGTTGAACAAGACTGGTCCCCAGGACTGATCCCTGAGGGACTCCGCTTGTCACTGGCCTCCACTGGGACATGGACCCATTGACAGCCACTCTTTGGGTGCGGCCATCAAGCCAGTTCCTTATCCATCTGGTGGTCCATCCATCAAACCCATGTGTCACCAGCTTGGCGACCAGGATGTGGTGTGGGACAGTGTCGAAGGCTTTGCTCTGCTCCAGGTAAACGACATCAGTTGCTCGCCCCTCATCTATTAATGCTGTCACTTGTTCATAGAAGGCCACCAGGTTTGTCAGGCAGGATTTGCCCTTGGCAAAGCCATGCTGACTGTTCCAAATCACCTCTTCACTACTCTTCTGAGTCAGTAGTGCCTCCAGGAGGATCTGCTCCATGATCTTTCTGGGCACAGAGGTGAGACTGACTGGCCTGTAGTTCCCTGGTTCCTCCTTCTTACCCTTTTTGAAAATGGGAGCAATGTTTGCCCTTTTCCAGTCTGTGGGGACTTCCCCAGTCTGCCATGACTTTTGGAATAGAATAGAGAGGGGCTTAGCAACCTCATCTGCCAGTTCTCTCAGCACCCGTGGGTGTATCCCGTCGGGTCCCATGGACTTGAACACTTTCAGGTTCTTCAGGTGATCACAAACCTGAGCTTCACTTATGAAGGGCAGTTCTTCCTCCCCGTCCCTGGCATCGTCTGCCATGACTCCAGGAGTGTGGCTGGAGGCCCTTGCAGTGAAGACTGAGGTAAAGAAGTTATTGAGTACCTCAGCTTTTTCCACATCACTTGTGACCAATTCACCAGTTTCCTTTCTGAGGGGGCCCACACCTTCCCTATTCTTCTTGCCATTAATATACCTGTAGAAGTTCTTAGTGCTCCCTTTAACCTCCCTGGCTAGATTCAATTCAAACTCTGCTTTGGCTTTCCTAACCAGGCCTCTTGCTGCTCAGGCAGCTTCCTTATATACCCCCTGTTCTATCTGTCCTTCCCTCCACTGCCTGTAGAGTTTCTTTTTAAGTAATAGTGTGTCCAGGAGCTCCTTGTTCATCCAGGCAGGCCTCCTAGCGTTCTTTCCTGCTTTTCTCTTTGCTGGTATACATAACTCCTGGACACAGAGGAGGTGATCCTTGAATACTGACCAGCTGTCCTGGGTCCCTCTTTCCTCCAGGGCTTCGTCCCATGACACTTTGGCTAGCAGATTCCTGAAGTGATCGAAGTCTGCACGCCTAAAGTCTAGGGTCATAAGCTTAGAATAGGTCCTCCTGATAGCCCTGAGGAGATTAAATTCAACTGCTTCATGGTCACTGCAGCCAAGGCTGTCTCTGAGCCTCACATTGGTTACCAGCCCTTCCCTGATGGTGAGAACAAAGTATCACAGTATCACAGTATCACAAAGGTTGGAAGAGACCTCAAAGATCATTGAGTCCAACCTGTCACCACAGACACCATGACTAGACCACGGCACCAAGTGCCACATCCAGTCCCCTCTTGAACGCCTCCAGGGATGATGACTCCACCACCTCCCTGGGCAGCACATTCTAATGATGAATGACTTTATCAGTGAAGAATGTTCTCCTCACCTCAAGCCTAAACTCCCCCTGGTGCAGCTTGAGACTGTGTCCTCTTGTTCTGGTGCTGGCTGCTAGAGAGAAGAGACCAACCCCTTCCTGGCTACAACCACCTTTCAGCTAGTTGTAGAGATCAATGAGGTCACCCCTGAGCCTCCTCTTCTCCAGGCTAAACAATCCCAGCTCCCTCAGCCTCTCCTCATAGGGCTTGTGCTCAAGGCCTCTCCCCAGCCTTGTTGCTCTTCTCTGGACACGTTCAAGTGTCTCGATGTCCTTCTGAAACTGAGGGGCCCAGAACTGGACACAGGACTCAAGGTGTGGCCCAACCAAAGCAGAGCACAGGGGCACAATGACCTCCCTGCTCCTGCTGGCCACACTATTCCTAATGCAGGCCAGGATGCCGTTGGCCTTCTTGGCCACCTGGGCACACTGCTGGCTCATATTTAGGCAGCTGTTGATCAGCACCCCCAGGTCCCTCTCTGTTTGACAGCTCTCCAACCACTCTGACCCCAGCCTGTAGCTCTCCATGGGGTTGCTGTGGCCAAAGTGCAGCACCCGGCACTTGGACTTGTTGAATGCCATCATGTTGGGCTCCACCCATCTGTCCAGTCTGTCAAGGTCCCTCTGCAGTGCCCTTCAACCCTCTAACTGACCAACATCTGCTCCCAGCTTGGTGTAATCTGCAAATTTGCTGATGACTGTCTCAATCCCCTCATCCAGATCATCAGTAAAGATATTAAAGAGGATGGTGCCCAGCACTGATCCCTGGGGGATGCCACTGGTGACTGGCCTCCAGCTGCAGATGGCACCATTCACCACCACTTTCCGGGTTTGGCCCTCCAGCCAGTTCCTAACACAGCGCAGAGTGTTGCTGTCCAAGCCACGAGCTGACAGCTTAGCCAGCAGTTTGCTGTGGGGGACAGTGTCAAAGGCCTTGCTGAAGTCCAGGTAGACTACATCCACAGGCCGCCCCAGGTTGGAGAGGCAGGACCTGCCCTTCCTAAATCCATGTTGGCTGGACCTGAGCCCTTGGCCATCCTGCAGGTGCGCAGTTATTGCCCCCAAGATGATCTGCTCCATCATTTTCCCTGGCACGGAGGTCAGGCTGACTGGCCTGGAGTTTCCTGGTTCCTCCATCCGGCCCCTCTTGTGGATGGGCATCACATTGGCCAGCTTCCAGTCATCTGGGACCTCTCTGGTGAGCCAGGACTGGAGGAAAATGCTGGAGAGCGGCTTGGCCAGCTCATCTGCCAGCTCTTTCAACACCCTAGGATGGTTCCCATCCGGACCCATGGACTTGTGAGTGTCCAAGTGGCTCAGCAGGTCCCAAACTGATTCCTCATGGATTTCTGGGGCATTACACTGCTCCCTGACCCCACCACCCAGCTCAGGAGGCCACTCGTCCTGAACTCCTCCTGCCTTGCTGTTAAAAATTGAGGCAAAGAAGGTGTTCAGGACCTCAGCCTTTTCCTCATCTTCAGTCACTGTGTTCCCCTCCAGGTCCAATAAGGAGTGCAGGTTCTTCTTGCCCCTCTTTTTAGTGTTAACGTATTTGCAAAAATGCTTTTTGTTATCCTTCACAGAGGTGTTCAGCTTCAGTTCCAACTGGGCCTTTGCCTCTCTAATTGTTTTCCTACATAATCTAACAACTTCCTTGAACATACCTCGAGACGCCTTCCCCTCCTTCCAAAGGTGATACAGCCTCTTTTTTCCCTTAGCTCCTCCAGGAGCTGCTTGCTCATCCAGGCCGGTCGCCTTCCCCGCCGGCTCATCTTTCGGCAGATGGGAACCGCCAGTTCCTGTGCCTTCAAGAGCTCCTGTTTGAAGTAGCTGCAACCAGCCTGGACCCCTCGGTTCTTGAGGGCTGATACCCCCCTGAATAAGTTTCTTAAACAGGCTGAAGTTTGCCCTCTGGAAGTCCAAGGTGAGGGTTCTGTTGGTGCTCCTCCCCTATCTCCCTGCATATTGAAAACCTCACTATCTCGTGGCCAACTGCACCCAAGGCAGCCTCCCACTGGTCACGTCTCCCACCAGCCCTTCTCTATTGGAGAACAGCAGGTCAAGCAGACCCTGACCCCCGGTAGGCTCTCTTAACAGCTGCATCAGGAAGCTGTCCTCCATGCATTCCAGGAATCTTCTGGACTGCCTCCTCTCTGCTGAATTAAGTTACCAGCAGATCACAGTATCACAGTATCACAGTATAACCAAGGTTGGAAGAGACCCCAAGGATCATCAAGTCCAACCTGTCCCAACAGACCTCACAACTAGACCATGGCACCAAGCGCCACGTCCAATCTCCCCTTGAACACCTCCAGGGACGGCGACTCCACCACCTCCCTGGGCAGCCCATTCCAATGACGAATGACTCGCTCGGTGAAGAACTTCCTCCTCACCTCGAGTCTAAACCTCCCCTGGCACAGCTTGAGACTGTGTCCTCTTGTTCTGGTGCTGGTTGCCTGGGAGAAGAGACGAACCCCCCTCCTGTCTACAACCACCTTTCAGGTAGTTGTAGAGAGCAATGAGGTCACCTCTGATCCTTCTCTGGCAGGTTGAAGTCACCCACAAGGGTAAGATCTGATGATCTTGAGACAGCCTCCAATTGTTTATAGAATAATTCATCTGCTTCCTCATCCTGGTTGGGTGGTCTATAACAGACTCCAGTGTCCCATGACCAGGTCCCACGTAGCACCTTTTCTTCTTGGTTCTTCTACCATTTGGAGGAGGAAGTTGTCTTCTATGCAATCCAGGAACATCCTGGATTGCTGGTGCCTTGCTGTGTTGTCCCTCCAGCAGATGTCAGGGTGGTTGAAATCACCCATGAGGACCAGGGCCTGTGACCTGGAAGCCACCTCTATTTCATAGTTTCATAGTTTCATAGTTTCATAGTTTCAGTTAGGGTTGGAAGGGACCACAAGGATCATCTAGTTCCAACCCCCCTGCCATGGGCAGGGACACTCTACCCTAGATCAGGCTGGACAGAGCCTCGTCCAGCCTGGTCTTAAACACCGCAAGGGACGGGGCCTCAACCACCTCCCTGGACAACCCATTCCAGGCCTTCACCACTCTCACGGTGAAGAACTTCCTCCTCACATCTAGCCTGAATCTCCCCACCTCCAGCTTCATCCCATTCCCCCTAGTCCTATCACTCCCTGATAGTCTGAAAAGTCCCTCCCCAGCCTTCCTGTAGGCCCCCTTCAGATACTGGAAGGCCACAATGAGGTCACCTCGGAGCCTTCTCTTCTCCAGGCTGAACAGCCCCAACTCCTTCAGTCTGTCCTCATAGGAGAGGTGCTCCAGCCCTCTGATCATCCTCGTGGCCCTTCTCTGGACACGCTCCAGCACCTCCAGATCCCTCTTGGAATAGGGGCTCCAGAACTGGAGGCAGTACTCCAGGTGGGGTCTCAGCAGAGCTGAGTAGAGGGGGAGAATCACCTCCCTTGACCTGCTGGCCACACTTCTCCTGATGCAGCCCAGGATCTGATTGGCTTTCCGGGCTGCAAGTGCACATTGAGAGCTCCTGTTGAGCTTCTCGTCCACCAGCACCCCCAAGTCTCTCTCCTCTGGGCTGCTCCCCAGCCAGTCACTGCCCAGCCTGTATTTGTGCCTGGGATTGCCTCGACCCAGATGCAGGACCCTGCACTTGGTCTTGTTGAAGCTCATGAGGTTGGCCTGTGCCCACCTCTCCAGCCTGTCAAGGTCCCTCTGGATGGCATCCCTTCCGTCCAGCGTGTCTGCTGCACCACACAGCTTGGTGTCATCAGCAAACTTGCTGAGGGTGCACTCAATGCCACTGTCCATGTCACCCACAAAGATGTTGAACAAGACTGGTCCCAGGACTGATCCCTGAGGGACTCCGCTTGTCACTGGCCTCCACTGGGACATGGACCCATTGACAGCCACTCTTTGGGTGCGGCCATCAAGCCAGTTCTTATCCATCTGGTGGTCCATCCATCAAACCCATGTGTCACCAGCTTGGAGACCAGGATGTGGTGTGGGACAGTGTCAAAGGCTTTGCTCAGGTCCAGGTAAACGACATCAGTTGCTCGCCCCTCATCTATTAATGCTGTCACCTGTTCATAGAAGGCCACCAGGTTTGTCAGGCAGGATTTGCCCTTGGCAAAGCCATGCTGACTGCTCCCAATCACCTCTTCACTACTCTTCTGAGTCAGTAGTGCCTCCAGGAGGATCTGCTCCATGATCTTTCCGGGCACAGAGGTGAGACTGACCGGCCTGTAGTTCCCTGGTTCCTCCTTCTTACCCTTTTTGAAAATGGGAGCAATATTTGCCCTTTTCCAATCTGTGGGGACTTCCCCAGTCTGCCATGACTTTTGGAATATAATAGAGAGGGGCTTAGCAACCTCATCTGCCAGTTCTCTCAGCACCCGTGGGTGTATCCCGTCGGGTCCCATGGACTTGAACACTTTCAGGTTCTTCAGGTGATCACGAACCTGAGCTTCACTTACCATGGGCAGTTCTTCCTCCCCATCCCTGGCATCATCTGCCATGACTCCAGGAGTGTGGCTGGAGGCCCTTGCAGTGAAGACTGAGGTAAAGAAGTTATTGAGTACCTCAGCTTTTTCCACATCACTTGTGACCAATTCACCAGTTTCCTTTCTGAGGGGGCCCACACCTTCCCTACTCATCTTCTTGCCATTAATATACCTGTAGAAATTCTTAGTGCTCCCTTTGACCTCCCTGGCTAGATTCAATTCAAACTCTGCTTTGGCTTTCCTAACCAGGCCTCTTGCTGCTCAGGCAGCTTCCTTATATACCCCCTGTTCTATCTGTCCTTCCCTCCACTGCCTGTAGAGTTTCTTTTTAAGTAATAGTGTGTCCAGGAGCTCCTTGTTCATCCAGGCAGGCCTCCTAGCGTTCTTCCCTGTTTTTCTCTTTGTTGGTATACATAGCTCCTGGACACAGAGGAGGTGGTCCTTGAATACTGACCAGCTGTCCTGGGTCCCTCTTCCCTCCAGGGCTTTGTCCCATGACACTGTGGCTAGCAGACTCCTGAAGCGATCGAAGTCTGCACGCCTAAAGTCTAGGGACATAAGCTTAGAATAGGTCCTCCTGATAGCCCTGAGGATATTAAATTCAACTGCTTCATGGTCACTGCAGCCAAGGCAGTCTCTGAGCCTCACATTGGTTACCAGCCCTTCCCTGTTGGTGAGAACAAGGTCCAGCATCGCACCTTTTCTTGTTGGTTCCTCTACCATTTGGAGGAGGAAGTTGTCTTCTATGCAGTCCAGGAACATCCTGGATTGCTGGTGCCTTGCTGTGTTGTCCCTCCAGCAGATGTCAGGGTGGTTGAAATCACCCATGAGGACCAGGGCTTGTGACCTGGAAGCCGCTTCTATTTGCCTGTAGAGGGCCTCATCTGCTTGGTTCTGCTGGTCAGGTGGCCTGTAGGAGACCCCCACAGTAATATCTCCTTCCCCTGTCTTGCCTTTAATTCTAACCCATATACTCTCAACCATCTCATCATCCCTCCCCAGGTGGAGTTCCGCTGACTCCAGCTGGTTCTTGACATAGAGGGCAACACCTCCTCCTCTCCTTCCCTGCCTATCCTTCCTAAAAAGCTTGTACCCATCTATCCCTACATTCCAATCATGGGAATCATCCCACCAAGTTTCAGTAATGCCCACTATGTCATGGCCTCCCAGCAGCACGGTGGCCATTAATTCATCCTGTTTGTTGCCCAAGCTGCGTGCATTTGCATAGAAGCACTTCAGCTGGGCTGGCCCTGTCGTCCTCTTGTGCCAATTCCCTTGGTTTTCACAGGGTGTCCTGGTGTGTCATCTGTGTCTGGCCTCAGGGCAGCAAGTTGAGAGCCCTTAGCAGCTCTCCATCCCACTGCCTCTGGTGAGCTGCCCCTCTGCTTCTCACAGGCCAGCAGGAGACTATTACCCCCTTCCCCCTTCAAATCTAGTTTAAAGCCCTATCAATGAGCCCTGCCAATTCCTGCCCCAGGATCCTTTTCCCCCTCTGGGACAAGTGTGCCCCATTAGTTTTTTGCAGCTCTGGTGCCTTGTGAACCAAGCCATGATTGTAGAACCCAAATCCCTGTCGATGGCACCAGCCCCGGAGCCATGAATTGACCTGTTGGCTCTTCCTCAGTGTTCCCTCATCCATCGCTGACATTAGAGGGATAGCAGAGAACACAACCTGAGCTCCTGATCCCTTTAGCAGGTGCCCCAAGGTTCTGAAATCACTTTTAATTGATTGCGAGCCTCTTGTTGTTGCATCGTCACTACCCACCTGAAAGACCAGCAGTGGGTAGTAGTCTGAAGGACTCAGGAGGTTGGGAATTTTGCCTATAATGTCCTTTACTGGGCACCAGGGAGGCAGCAGATCTCCCTATGAAAGGGGTCTGGTCTGCATATTGGGCCCTCTGCTCCCTTCAGTAGGGAGTCTCCTATAACGATGACCCTGCGAGGTTTCTTTTCCGGTCTAGTTTTGATAGCTGGCCTGAGGCAACCTGTCATTGGTTCAGCTTCTGCCTTCCTTGAGTCCTCATCCTCACCTATGACCTGTTCCTCCTGCAGAGCCTCATACCTATTCTGTACCTACACTGTAGGCAGTGTGTTGCTCAAAGTAGCAGGCTTGCTCCGTCTGCGTTTCTTCCGTCGGGCAGAGACCTGCACCCATTGGCCCTGCCCTTGTGGGTTACTGCAGGGAGGCTGAGAGGCTTGCTGATGAGAAGGTACCAAACTCCCTGTTTCACTAAGAGTCACCCCCTGTTCTGGTTTAGTAGAGGTTAGATTTTGGAAATAGTCAATGTTCCTTTTGCTGTCTCTTACAGCTCTTAGCCTTTCTACCTCTTCTTTTAGTTCAGCCACCATGCTCATCAGATCACTGATCTGCTCACATCTGACACAGGAGTTGTTCCTTCCATCCTCCATGTCGAGTGCCAGATCCCAGCACTCACTGCAGCCACCCACCTGAACACTTGCATGCTTGTGAGTGGCCTCTGTTTGGGTGCCCACTGTTCTTCTACTAGCCTTACTTCTAGTAGTAACCATGTTGGTGTAATGCTGCTGTAACCACCCTCTTAACCACCCTCTCCACCCGGCGCCTTTTTTTTTTTTTTTTTTTTTTTTTTTTTTCCCCTCCCTCAGTGAGAAGGCTCTCAGAGCCGAGTGCCTCGCCGCTGCCTGCTCTCAGAGCCGAGTGCCTCGCCGCTGCCTGCTCTCTCAGCCACGCGCTGGGGTCTGTTTGGTTTGCGCGCGGTTTCCGCGGCAACCCCTCCCCCTGCTACGTCACTGCCCTCAGGCACGTAGGCAACCCGAGCCTGCTGCCCCTCCTCCCCTCTCCAGGAGGTCCCGAGCCACCAGCCCCCTACCTCCTGAAAAGCAAGGAAAGCAAAGCCAGAAGCAAGCTCTCAGAGCCGAGTGCCTCGCCGCTGCCTGCTCTCTCAGCCACGCGCTGGGGTCTATTTGCCTGTGGAGGGCCTTATCTGCTTGGTTCTGCTGGTCAGGTGGCTGTAGGAGACCCCCACAGTAATATCTCCCTCCACTATCTTGCCTTTAATTTTAACCCATACACTCCCAACCAGCTCATCATCCCTCCCCAGGTGGAGTTCTGCTGATTCCAGCTGGTTCTTGACATAGAGGGCAACACCTCCTCCTCTCCTTCCCTGCCTATCTTTCCTAAAGAGCTTTTACCCATCTATCCCTACATTCCAGTCATGGGAATCATCCCACCAAGTTTCAGTAATGCCCACTATGCCATGGCATCCCAGCAGCACAGTGGCCCTTAATTCATCCTGTTTGTTGCCCAAGCTGCGTGCATTTGCATAGAAGCACTTCAGCTGGGCTGGCTCTGACATCCTCTTGTGCCAATTCCCCTTGGTTACCACAGGGTGTCCTGGTGTGTCATTTGTGTCTTGCCTCAGGGCATCAAGTTGAGAGCCTTTACCAGCTCTCCATCCCTCTGCCTCTGGTGAGCTGCCCCTCTGTTTGTCACAGGCCAGCAGGACACTATTAACCCTTTCCCCCTTCAAATCTAGTTTAAAGCCTTGTCAATGAGCCCTGCCAATTCCTGCCCCAGGATCCTTTTCCCCCACTGGGACAAGTGTGCCCCATTAGTTGTTTGCAGCTCTGGTGCCTTGTAAACCAAGCCATGATTGCAGAACCCAAATCCCTGTCGATGGCACCAGCCCCGGAGCCATGAATTGACCTGTTGGCTCTTCCTCAGTGTTCCTTCATCCATCGCTGACATTAGAGGGATAGGAGAGAACACAACCTGAGCTCCTGATCCCTTTAGCAGGTGCCCCAAGGTTCTGAAGTCTCTTTTAATTAATTGCGAGCCTCTCGTTATTGCATCATCACTACCCACCTGAAAGACCAGCAGTGGGTAGTAGTCTGAAGGACTCATGAGGTTGGGAATTTTACCTACAATGTCCTTTACTTGGGCACCAGGGAGGCAGCACACCTCTCTATGAAATGGGTCTGGTCTGCATATTGGACCCTCTTCTCCCTTCAGTATGGAGTCTCCTACAACGATGACCCTGCGAGGTTTCTTTTCTGGATTAGTTTTGATGGCTGGCCTGAGGTAACCTGTCACTGGTGCAGCCTCTGACCTTCTTGAGTCTTCAACCTTACCTATGACCTGTTCCTCCTGCAGAGCCTCATACCTATTCTGTACCTGCACTGTAGGCAGTGTGCTGCTCAAAGTAGCAGGCTTGCTCCGTTTGCGTTTCTTCCGTCGGGCAGAGACCTGCTCCCATTGGCCCTGCTCATGTGGGTTACTGCAGGGAGGCTGAGAGGCTTGCTGATGGGAGAGTATCAAACTCCCTGCTCCACTAAGAGTTACCTCCTGTTCTGGTTTTGTAGAGGTTAGATTATGGAAATAGTCAACTTTCCTTTCGCTGTCTCTTACAGCTCTTAGCCTTTCCACCTCTTCTTTTAGTTCGGCCACCAGGCTCATCAGATCAGATCTGCTCACACCTAACACAGGAGTTGTTCCTTCCATCCTTCATATCAAGTGCCAGGTTCCAGCACTCACTGCAGCCACCTACCTGAACACCTGCATGCTTGTGCATGGTCTCTGTTTGGGTGCCCACTGTTCTTCTACTAACCTTTTCAGAGGTGTTGAGGAGGAGACTGGATGGGGCACGTGGTGCCATGGTTTAGTTGATTAGCTGTTGTTGGATGATCTTGATGATCTTGATGGTCTTTTCCAACCTGTTTAATTCTATTCTATTCTATTCTATTCTATTCTATTCTATTCTATTCTATTCTATTCTATTCCACAGAGAGACAAAGGACTTAATCTTCTCCTCACCTTTTGAGGCAGATCAGATCATGTGTTTTACTTTTGTCCATACACAGTGCAGATAATGCAATTGTTTAATTCATTGTTGTGAGTCCTACAAGATAGCAATACACTCACAAATTAGACATCATGACTGTGATGCCTCATTTATGAGTTCATCCTCTGGAGGGTGAGGGAGACAATTCCACTTCAGTGAGCTACAGGACACCAAAACTAGGAACACTTTTCAGAAGGCACATTCTACACAGATTCTCCCACCAGCTCCTACAAGGAAAGATTACCTTCTTTCAGCTAGAACAAAAGCTATTAAGTGAGAGAATGGTCCTAACAATATTGCTGAACCATCTGTCATCAAGTGTGAGATATTATCAATATCTTTTTTAAGCCAAGCGAATAGAAGACCACAGTCACTGTTACAATTGCATGTAAGTATGGACAGAAAGTGTCAGCCCAATTTTTCCTTGTTTTGACTTCTTCCTCTCAGTGTGTTCTGTTATTGCTGCTTTCTGCAGCAACCCCAGAGCATGCCAGAGCAGATGAGCTTTGCATGGCACTCATCAGACTAATGCTTTGTATCACATTTCATTCAAGTGCACATGAATTTGTTCTAGTGAACCAGCCTGGTTTGCTTTAAGGGCAGGGAAACAGAAGATTGATGGTAAAGAGATACTTGTCCCTCTAAACCCAGCTTTACCAACCCTAAGGGACACCTGTTGAGAGCACCTACAGTAGCATTCCACAGCCCAAGGGGGTCTAGGTCCCTGTGCATACCTCTACTAGCTGATAAGCAGAACAGCCAAGTTCAGAGTATGAGAAGAAACATGAGATTAGATTGAGACACATAGTAACCTAAGAAAAGCTGGCTGGCTGGCCCGGTGTGTGGGACCAATTAGCCTCCTTTGCCCAATATGAGAACACACTCAGGAGATGGTTTGGTGACCGAATGTCAAAATTCCTGTTCTGATGACTGAATTGTACAAAGCAGTCCAAGACAAAACAGAATAAAGAGCTAGAGACTGCCTGGCTCTGCACAACAAGCTCTGCAGTCAAACAGGATTGTCCTGTATCTGGCTTATTTATGTCTTTCAGTTTTTAGACTAAAAGCCTGATCTTAAAGCTTTACTAAGTTAATATTTTCTGTCTTTGACTACCAAGTTTTTTCAGTCCTGAGGGAGAGCTGATTTGGGGTGAAATACTAGACATTTAAGGTTCTTTGTTTTCCTGGAGGTTTAGGAATCCACATAAAGCCATGCACTTGCCTGAAAGACTTACAGTCCACATCCAGTTTGACCAGCGACTGGGGAGTTTTTCTTTCCATGAAAGGTCTGGTACCACCAAATGTCAATTTTTCAGGAAGGGTTTTAATCTGTCATATTTAAAATAGCACTCTCTCCCACTAACTGCAAATGATGAAGAAAAGTGGGCAGAGGTCTGTGTAGCTGAAGTGAGAGGATGTTATTCTGCCTCTATTCCAGATCACTAGTGATAGGTGTTTGTTATCCAGCTGCTTAGTAAGCCTTTTCTGATGGTCCTAGAGCAGAGGTGTCTATATCATAGAGTCACAGAAGCATAGAAGCATAGAAGCATAGAAACAAAGAATTGTTTTGTTTGGAAAAGACCTCTAATATCATCAACTCCAACCATCAACCCAACACTACCATGGCCATTAAACTATGTCCTGAAGGGCTATTGTCTACATGTTTTTTTGAACACCTCTAGGAACAGTGACTGCATCACCTCTCTGGTGAGACTATTCCAGTGCCTGACCAACCTTTTAATAAAGAGTATTTTTTTTTATAATGCATATTCTAAACCTCCCCTGGTGCAACTTGATGTTATTTCCTCCCCTATTACTTGATGCTAGGGAGAAGAGACCAACCTCCACCTCACTACAACTTCCTTGCAGGTAGTTGTGAAGACCTATGAGCTCTTCTGTCTTCTTTTCTCCAGACTATAGAGTCCCAGTTCCCTCATCCACTCCTCATAAAACTGTTCTTCAGACTGTTCAACAGTTTCATTGCCGTCTCTAAACATGCTCCAACACATCAAGGCCTTTCTTGTAGTGAGTGGCCCAAAACTGACCACACTCAAGGTACAGCCTCAACAGTGCCAAGAAAATAGTTAAGATCAGTTCCCTACTCCTGCTGGCCACACTGTTCCTGATACAGGCCAGGATGCTATTGGTCACCTGAGCACATTGATAACTCATGTCCAGCTGCTGTCAGTCAGCACTCCTGGGTCCTTTTCTGCTGCACAGATTTCCAGCCACTCTTCCCCAAGTCTGTAGCATTGTATGGGATTGGTGTGGCCCAAACGCAGGACAATACAATACAATACAATACAATACACCAGGTTGGAAGAGACCTTCAAGATCATCACATCCAACCTATCAGCCAATTCAGCCCACCCAAACAACTAGATCATGGAACCAAGCACCCCATCAAGTGTCCTCCTGAACACCTCCAATGATGGTGACTCCACCACCTCCCTGGGCAGAGCATTCCAATGGGCAATCACTCTCTCTGTATCTTGGCCTTGCTGAATCTCATACAACTGACTCCAGCTCACTGATCAAGCCTGCCCAGGTCCCTCTGTAGAGCCTTCCTACATCTGAGAAGATCAAAACTCATATCCAAATTGGTCTCATCTGCAAACTTACTGAGGCTGCACTCAATCCCTTCATCCAGATCACTGTGGAAGACAGCATCAAAGGCTTTACTAAAGTCCAGATAAACAACATGCACGGTCTTCCCCTCATCCACTAAGTAGGTCACTTTGTTGTAGGAGGAATAGAATAGGAAGAGAAGAGAAGAGAAGAGAAGAGAAGAGAAGAGAAGAGAAGAGAAGAGAAGAGAAGAGAAGAGAAGAGAAGAGAAGAGAAGAGAAGAGAAGAGAAGAGAAGAGAAGAGAATTAAACAGGTTGGAAGAGACCTTTGAGATCATCAAGTCCAACCAATCACCCAACAACAGCTAATCAGCTAAACCATGGAACCAAGTGCCACATCCAGCCTCATCTAAACACTTCTAGTGATGGTGAGTCCACCACCTCCCTGGGCAGCACATTCCAATGGCCAATCACTCTTTCTATGAAGAACTTCTTCCAAACATCCAGCCTAAACCTCCCCTGATGCAGCTTGAGACTGTGTCCTCTTGTTCTGTTGATGGCTGCCTGGGAGAAGAGACAAACCACCACCTGCCTACCACCTCCCTTCAGGTAGTTGTAGACAGCAAGAAGGTCTCCTCTGAGCCTCCTCATCTCCAGGCTAAGCAACCCCAGCTCCCTTGTGCTCCAAACTCCTCACAGGTTGTCCCTTGTCAGGACGTGGTCCAGCAACTCAACATCTTTCCTAAACTGAGTGGGCCAGAACTGGACACAGGACTCAAGGTGTGGCCTAACCAGTGCAGTGTACAGGGGCAGAATGACCTCCCTGCTCCTGCTGCCCACATATTCCTGATCCAGGCCAGGATGCCATTGACCTTCTTGGTCACCTGGGCACACAGCAGGCTCATGTTCAGCCTACTATCAACCAGCACCCCCAGGTCACGTTCTGCCTGGCTGCTCTCCAGCCACTCTGACCCCAGCCTGTAGCACTGCATGGGGTTGTTGTGGCCAATGTGCAGAACCCGGCACTTGGATGTGTTCAATCTCATGCTGTTGGACTCTGCCCATCTCTCCAGCCTGTCAAGGTCCCTCTGCTGAGCTCTTCTACAGATCAACTCCTGCCCCCAGCTTGCTGTCTTCTGCAAATTTACTGATGATCATCCAGATCATCAAAAAAGATATTGAAAAGGATGGGGCCCAGCACTGATCCCTGGGGCACACCACTAGTGACTGGCTGCCAGCTGGATGTGGCACCATTCACCACCACTCTCTGGGCTTGGCCCTCCAGCTAGTTCCTAACCCATCATAGAGTGCTGCTGCCCAAGCCACAAGCTGACAGCTTGGTCAGGAGTTTGCTGTGGGGGACAGTGTCAAAGACCTTGCTGAGGTCCAGCCAGACTACAACCACAGGCCTCCCCACATCCACCAGGCAGTCACCAGATCATAGGAGATCAGTTTGGTGAGGCAGGACCTGCCCTTCCTAAATCCATGCTGGCTGGGCCTGATCCCTTGGCCATCCTGTAAGTGCTGTGGGATTGCACTCAGTCAGCTTTGTCAAGCAGGACCTGCCCTTCACGAACTCATGCTGACTGGGCCTAATCACCAGGTTTCCCTGCATGTGCTGCATAATGGCACTCAACATGATCTGCTCCATGACCTTCCCTGGCATGGAGGTCAGACTCACACTTCTGTAGTTCCCCATGATCCTCTTTCCAGAACTTCTTGTAGATGGACATCACAACTGGCAATCTCTACTCAACTGGGACCTTCCCATTTAGCCTGGAATGGGGGTAAATGATGGAAAGTGGCTTGGTAAGCACTTTTGCCAGGTCCTTCAGTACCCTTGCGTGTATGCCACCTGGCCCCATAGACTTGTGTACATCTAAATAATGCAGCAGGTTACTAACAGTCTGCTCTTCAGTTTTGGGGGCTTCATTCTGCTCCCCATTGCTGTCTTCCAGATCAAGCAACTGGTCTCACTGCTAAAGACACAGTCTAAGAAGGTATTAAGTACATCACCTTTTTTCTCATCCTGGACCACAATGTTTCCCTCTGCATCCAGGAGAGAGCAGAGGTTCTACTTGATGCTCCTTTTGCTGCCAATATATTTGCAGAAGGATTTACGTTTCTCCTTAACAGCTGAAGCCACATTTATTTCTAATTGGGTTTTGTCCCTTTTAATTTTTTTCCTGGAATTTTCCAGTTGGGCTTTGGCCCTTCTAATTTTCTCACATATCACTGCTCATGAACCCAGATGGTTCTTTTGTTGCACTTTTAGCAGAGGAAACAAAAAACAGGTGAGGTCTCACTTCACAGGGATTAGTCCTCCATGGCTTCAGCACACAGATTCACCTTGTCTCTCCCATAGGTGACAGACAGATGTCATGGCCGAGCATTACACCTGGCTGAATTAGGAAACACTTTCAGTACAGCTGGAAACCACTAAAGCTCACCTGGGTCGTAGCAACTGGAAGAAGCCAAGTGCAGCGGCAAGTAAAACAGATTAGCCATGGTTTGTACGTACCATTTGAAATAACCTGAGACAGTGCACACATGGTCAGGCTCTGCATACTGAAGAGAAGTGCTGGAGTTTCTGTGCAGCTCATAGCTGAGCAATAGTGACTTCTAGTCAACAAGCTTGAGGTGTGCTAAGGCAATGAGACCATAGGTTCAAAGAAAGCAAGTTTCAGGGCTGTCAATCCACCTTCTCTCACTGCCTGGAAATGTAAATTCAGTTCAGTGAAATAAAACTAGAATACAAGTCAAGAAGGCAGTTGCTGGTAATCATCATCTGACAGGAACAGAAACTATAGAGAACAAAGACTTTGAGAACTTCAGCCTTTTGACTGCATGACTAAACTGTACAAAGTGACTGATGTTGAGATCAAGTAGGTGTGATGGTGGTATCGAAAGCAGGTAACAAATTTCTTATATGACCTGCCCTGGTCACTGTGAAGTTGCACAGTTTTCACGGTGACTGGAAATGCAAATGAAGCATTCACTCTGATCCTCAAATTTTTCCAGTGCCTGGTCCTTGTAAAGCTCCTCCCAGGTTTTTGAATGTGGTGTTCTCAAAAGTGGCAGAAAAAAAAAGCTAATAAGAACAGTTAAACTGCTTTCAATGAACACTTACAAAAGTCAGCAAGAAACTGCAATTTCTTTCCAATATAAAGGTCATTTAGCACTGGATACAGAAATTCTACCGTGTCAAAGAAGCCAGAATACCCTGCCCCAACACGCCTTTCTTTTACCCAACAAAAACTGTGTTTAGTGTAACAAGTTGTAATAGACTAACAGCTATGCCCTGCTATTCTTCTGTGTGAAAACCCCTTTAGCCACTTCCTTTATCAAGTCTAAAGTCATTCCTTTGGCAACAAGATCAACATTATTTTTTTTGCATTTTCCTTCCAACAGTTAAATTATTTATGAGCTTTGAAAATAATCCCACTTTGTCTTCTGACCCTAGTTTTGCATATATACATGTCTCTTTCCATGTCAGCCTCTGTGAATCCTTCAGTGAAAATATGCATTCGTTAGAAAAACATTTCAAGGTATTTTTTTTTCCTCTCCTCTTTATCTACTTGTTTGAATATGTTGTAAACTTGATTAATGTTGCCTTCTAATCTCTTTTTTTCTAGAGAGAACACCTGGAGCTCTTTTAACCTGCCTCAGATAAAAAATAAAATGCAAAAGCCAAACAACCCAAGCTGCAATGTCACACTTTCACAACCTTTTCCTTTCCCTGAGCATCCTTCTAGAAGGGTGGATACATGGGCAAAACTTGTGTCAATGAACTTACAGAGCCACTGTTTTCTCCTAAAGCCCCCTTCCTTATACCTCCAGTAGCCTGCTCAGTTTTTATGCTCTCTTTGACTAGGATAGTTTGGGGAGATTTATGGCAGCAATTCTTCTGGTTCCTTTCACAATGTGTTTTCTGCTGTTCTCATCTATAGCTCTGCCAACATGCATCATTTATTTAATACCAGTCAGTAGCCACATTAAACCTTTCTTTTTATTTTTGAGGACATTTCTTTCTGTACCTGGAGAAATTGTGCAGGTAAATAAAGTCTGAGCCAACAGTCTTGGACCTGCCTTTTCCAGCTCCATCCAAACTTTTACATGGGCATTAATCATCCTTGAACTAGAATTCTTCTCATTTTAATTATGCTAATATCACCATAATTTCACACTCATTAACAGCAATTGAGTTTCAGTCTCTGCAGATGGTGGAGCTGGACAGTTACCAAGCCACATGCCATCTTGAGAGGAGTGTATGGACTGGTGCATAGCCTATGACAGTGTCACTCATCACTGTTTCTGCATTGCATCACTTCACTTTACACATTTCTGAAATGACATACACCTTTGCCTCTTAGTGGCTTCAAGATTTACAAAGAAGATTTTTGAAAAGTACAAAAAGAGTTCATGTCCCACTAGCTCATTCTTATTAAAAAGCAACCTTGAGAACTTCAGGTGAAAGCTTTAGTTGAAATTGTTATTGATTTAAGGAGTTACTACTAAGAGGACAGGCTCTTCACAAGAAGCCATACAGAGAAGGCAAAGGAAAACAAATACAAGAAATGTTTTACAGAAAGATCAATCAGTGATTGGATGTAGTAGCATCCCCATCACTGTAACTTTTCAAGGTGTAATTGGGCATGGGGCTAGGCAATCTCACCTAGGATCTCTTCCCCATAAAAGGTTGGATCTGGTACTCTTTCCAGGTCCCTTCCAATGTGACATGTTCCATAATCCTGTGGTCTAATGACTACTTTAGATGTGCATAAATCTGAGTATGTTGTCATATATAATCCCTCCAAGCTCTAAATACCAAATATATCAACAAACAGAATAGAATAGAATTAACCAGGTTGGAAAAGACCATCAAGTCCAACCTATCACCCAACAACAGCTAATCAACTAAACCATGGAACCAAGTGCCACATCAAGTCTCTTCCTAAACACTTCCAGTGATGGTGACTCCACCACCTCCTCGGGCAGCACATTCCAATGGCCAATCACTCTTTCTGTGAAGAACTTCTTCAAAACATCCAGCCTAAACCTCCCCTGATGCAGCTTGAGACTGTGTCCTCTTTTTCTGTTGGTGGCTGCCTGGGAGAAGAGACCAACCCCCACTTGGCTACAACCTCCCTTTAGGTAGACAGTAATAAGGTCTCCTCTGAGCCTCCTCTTCTCCAGGCTAAGCAACCCCAGCTCCCTCAGCCTCTCCTCATAGGGCTTGTGCTCCAAACCCCTCACCAACGTTGTTGCCCTTCTCTGGACATGGTCCAGCAAGTCAATATCTTTCCTAAACTGAGGGGGCCAGAACTGGACACAGGACTCAAGATGTGGCCTAACCAGTGCAGTGTACAGGGGCAGAATGACCTCCCTGCTCCTGATGGCCACAATGTACCTGATCCAGGCCAGGATGCCATTGGCCTTCTTGGCCACCTGGGCACACTTGCTGGCTCATGTTCAGCCTCCTATCCACCAATACCCCCAGGTCAAGTTCTGCCTGGCCACTCTCCAGCCACTCTGACCCCAGCCTGTAGCACTGCATGGGGTTGTTGTGGCCAGTGTGCAGAACCCAGCACTTAGATGTGTTAAATCTCATGCCATTGGACTCTGCCCATCTGTCCAGCCTGTCAAGGTCCCTCTGCAGAGCTCTCCAACCATGCAACAGATCAACACCTGTCCCCAGCTTGCTGTCTTCTGCAAATTTATTGATGATGGACCAATCCCCTCATCCAGATCATCAAAAAAGATATTGAAAAGGATGGGGCCCCAGCACTGATCCCTGGGGGACACCACTAGTGAGTAGCTGCCAGCTGGATGTGGCACCATTCACCAAAAGTCTCTGGGCTTGGCCCTCCAGCCAGTTCCTAACCCAGCACAGGGCGCTGCTGTCCAAGCCATGGGCTGCCAGCTTGGCCAGGAGTTTGCTGTGGGGGACAGTGTCAAAGGCCTTGCTGAAGTCCATGTAGACTACATCCACAGGGCCCCCACATCCGCCAGGCAGTCACCTGATCATAGAAGGAGATCAGGTTGGTCAGGCAGGACCATGCTGGCTGGGCCTGATCCCTTGGCAATCCTGTAAGTGCTGTGGGATTGCACTCATGATGACCTGTTCCATAATCTTGCCTGGCACTGAGGTCAGGCTGACAGGTCTGGAATTCCCTGGCTCCTCCTTCTGGACCTTCTTGTCGATGGGCATCACGTTGGCCAGCTTCCAGTCTTCTGGGACCTCTCCAGTGAGCCAGGACTGTTGAAAAATGATGGAGAGCAGCTTGGCCAGCTCATCTGCCAGCTCTCTCAGCACCCTAGGATGGATCCCATCCACTCCCATGGACTTGTGGGGATCCAACTGGCTGAGCAGGTCTCTAACTGCTTCCTCCTGGATCACAGGGGAACTATACTGCTCCCTGACTCCATCTGCCAGCTCAGGAGGCCAGTTGTCTGGAAGACAACCTATCTTGCTATTAAAATTGGAGGCAAAGAACGTGTTAAGTACCTCTGCCTTTTCCTCATCTTTAGTTTCAATATTCCCCTCCATGTCCATCAAGGAGTGGAGGTTGTCCTTGCCCCTCCTCTTGTCATTAATATATTTGTAGAAGGATTTTTTGTTGTCCTTCACAGCAGAGGCCAGTCTAAGCTCTAAATGGGCTTTTGCCTCTCTAATTTGTTTCCTGCATGACCTAGCAACATACTTAAACATTTCATGCGTTACCTCTCCTTCCTTCCAAAGATGATCCACCCTCTTTTTCCCCTTAATTCCCTCAGAAGTTCATTGCCCATCCAGGCTGGCCGTCTGCCCCGGCGGCTCATCTTCCGGCACATTGGCACAGCCTGTTCCTGCACCTTCAAGAGTTCTGCCTTGAAGTAGGTGCAGCCTTCATGGACCCCTTTGTTTTAAGGGTTGTTTCCCAAAGTACCTTCTGAGTTAGTTCCTTAAGTAACCTGAAGTCTGCCCTCCAGAAGTCCAGAGTGGAGGTTTTGTTGCTGCCCCTCTTAGCTTGACTGCATATTGAAAACTCAATTATTTCATGGTCACTGGACCCCTGGCAGCCTCCAACCAGCACATCTCCCACCAGCCCTTCTCTGCTTGTAAAAAGAAGGTCAAGCGAAGCCTTACCCCTGGTAGGCTCACACAGCAGCTGGGATAAGAAACTATCCTCCATACACTCTAAGAACTTTCTACACTGCCTCCAGTCTGCTGTGTTAAGTTCCCAGCAGGTATCAGGCAGGTTAAAGTCGCCCATGAGAACAAGGACTGGTGATCATGAGACAGCCTCTAGCTGCCTACACAATAATTCATCAACCTCTTTCTCCTGGTTAGGTGGTCTGTAACTCCAACCAGGACGTCAGCCTTATTGGCCATCCCTCTAATTCTCACCCTCAGGCACTCAACTTCATCAGCCTTAATCTCTAGTTCATGGCATCTAGAGCCTCCCTGACGTACAGGGCCACCCCTCCACCCCTTCTCCCTCACCTGTCTCTCCTGAAGAGCCTCCAGCCATCAATTACAGTGCTCCAGTCATGTGAGTCATCCCACCACGTTTATATGATGGCAACCTCATCATAACTTTCCTGCTGTTACAAGTCTTCCAGCTCCTCTTGTTTGTTACCCATACTGTGTGCCTTAGTGTACATACACTTCAGGGGGGCTGCTGGTTTCACCCATGACTCCACCTTACCACCCTCAGACTCCTGTCTGGGGGGACTGGTTTCAGCCTTTTCCCCCTTCTAATCTAGTTTAAAGCCCTGTCAATGAAACCCGCCAACTCCCTTCCTAAAACCCTTTTTCCCTCTGGGGTATAGGTTGTTCTCATGTGTTAGCATCTTTCTCCCCCTCTGGGACAGATGTACTCCATCTGTTGCCAGTGGACCTGGTGCCATAGAAAGTTCTCCAAGATTGAAAAACCCAAAATTCTATTGGTGGCACCACCTCTGAGCCACTTGTTAATGCCACCTGCTGTCCTGTTCCTTTCAGTATTCCTTCCTGCAACTAAGGGTATTGATCAAAACATTACCTGTGTCCCTGACCCCTCAACCAGTTCTCCCAGAGCCTTGAAGTCCTTTTTGATTGCCTTTGGACCTCTGGTTTCAACCTCATCGCTCCCTATCTGCATCGCTGTCAAGGGATAGTAATCAGAGGACTGTACCAGACTAGGCAGCCTTCTGGTAACATCTCAGACCCGGGCCCCAGGGAGGCAACTGACTTCCCTGTAGGAAGGATCTGGCTGATATCTGGGGCCTTCTGTTCCCCTCAAGAGGGAATTACCAGTAACAATTGCCCTCCTGTTTTTTTTGAGGGAACAAGTAGTGATGTAGGGGGCAGGCTGTTTGGCTTTAGGCAACACCTTGGATAGTGTGTCTTCTGTGCCCCACTTCCAGTGCCCCATACTTGTTTTGCAAGGGCAGTTGGGAAGGTGAGGGGAGCCATGAGGGGTTTACTTTGCCTCTCCTATCAGGGACATGTATCCATTTCCTGCTGCATCTTGGGTCACCTCCCTCTCCTAGGCGAGCCTGCGGAGTTTGGTTCCTCAAATCCAACTCCCTTTCACATTCCCTTACAGTCCTAAGTCTAGCAACTTCTTCCTTCAGCCACTAGGTTAAGCAGATAATCGAGCTGCTCACACCTAATGCAGGTGTTATCTCCATTACCCTCCATTTCAGGTGCCAGGCTCCAGCACCCTCTGCATCCAGTTGCCTGGACACCTGCCTGCTTAAGTTGGGCCTCAGTTTGGGTCGACACAGACCTTTTGAAAACCGGTTTGTGGCAAGTTACCACCATCCCTATCCCTGGCCATGTGACCTGACTGGAGAACAATTCAGAAATGAGCTCACATGACTCAGCACCTCCCTCTCTTTGGTGAAAGCACCACCACTGCTGCAGCAGTCTCTGCCCATGCCACACCAGCCTCCCGGGAGAGAAAAGCTGGCTCGGGGGCATGGGCGCATCTTACTACTGTATTTTGTCCAAGCTACCACAGAGGCTTCTATACTCTGTTGTTTGACACGGCATGTGCCTCTAGCTGCAATCGAGTGAGGAGGCTCTCTTGCCAAATGGCAGTGGCGTGGCTCAGCTCTCCTGCATTTAAATTTGCTGCAGCTGATGTCACCCTCTTGAGGAGGCACGTGAGAAGATGACCCTGCCAGTCCTCACTGTCTGATGAGGTCCTCCTGCCCCAAAAAGCCCCAAAAAGAAACCAAAATGGAATGCCTTTCAGCTCGAGCACGCCAGTCCCAGTGCCGGTCCCGAGTAGCTCTCTTGCCAAATGGCCAAATGGTGGTATAGCAGGTATAGAACCCAAAAACACAGCAAGCTTGATAGGAACAGACTTGTGTGATTTTATTGTCCAGACTCCTATTCAAGGGATGTCTGTTTTCTGGCCACATTTCTTGTTGGCCTCATGAAATAAAATTATAGGTGGATTTACACAACCACAATTACACCTACATTGTGGGACAGGCACCTAATGCAACCCATTCCTCGCCTCTGTCCAACTTGTTAGATTTACCAGGGCTTACTGCATCTCTATTCTGGTCTGGGTTTCTTTTCAAAGAAATCTAATGTGGGTATGGAGAGTTATGAGAACAAAAGCATTTACCCAAAGAAACGTTGGGGTGTGTGAAAGGATGAGAACTTCAGTGGACATTATGGGGAACTACTCTGCCTCACACAGTAGTTCCAGTTCCACCCAGTGGAAAGTAAGTGGCCTCCCACATGCACACTGATTATCTTATCACTGGCTGCCCTCATCAGGCCAAGTCTAGCCTTACTACTTGTGAATCTAAGGCAGCATGTTTCATGCACAGCTTCAATACTAGAAGTCATCTTAGAGATTAAAGAAGGATGACTTGAGGAACTGTCCCTACCCTTTGGATGATACACAGAGGAAGACTCAACTCAGACCCAGCTACAGGCTGAAAATCAGCGTGGCATAAACAAAACTGCACCAGTCCTGAAGAAAGGGCCTGACATTGTGACTGCAAGTATGAATAAATATATTATATGGATTCAATGGGTTTTTTTTTATGTCGAGTACAAAGTCTGGTACAACTGCTAGAAATGATGATGGACTACTTCAGGCTTTAGAGCTGGAGAAGACATTAAAATCTCTTCAGAACATGATACCTGAATAGCTTCTGATGCAACTGTTCTGTCTTTCTACTCCATTTGACAGCTGACCTCCCTGAGAATCTGACAAAACACAGATGGTGGCTGCATAGCTGAGGTAAACATGAAATGACAGTCCAGAAAAGTTGCTGTGTTCCCATCCCTCTGTGCTTAGAACTCCCTAAATCAGACAGCAGTCTAGGATCCCAGACAGAATTATCTTCCCCCGAGCATTTAATGCACACAAGGAATGATGAGGCACCATAGCTGTTAAGGTGAGAAATGGTTTCACTCAGATTTTGTGTTGCAGCAGGTCTTCTGAAGACACTTACAGGGCATGTTTTTAATCTGTGACAAGGACTTAGTTTTCTTTAATAATTTCATATCTTTTGTGACTGGAAAGAATTAATTCAGGTGCGACCATATGCAACAAAAGCAAATAAATTATCTGCTAGTGCTCAAGAGCTGGGAAAAAGTGTGCCATGAAAAGCAGCACAAGCCAAACTGTCTTTATGTCAGATATTAACCAGCAGAATGTGTGTCTGCACTTTGGGGTAGCTAATTTGTTGGGAAATGAATTAAAACATGAAAGAGAGTCACCTCCTAAGGGCAAAAAGTCTTCAATTCTGCTTGCTGATCAGGCTGGCACCAGTATTTATGCTGATGGGCAATAGGGGCATTTCTGATTCCAGCCTCATTTCCAGAAAACATTAATGTTACGTCACAGTGTGTTATTTGAATCAGCGCACATCACCAGGGGTTGAGTAAGACAATTTCTCCACACTCTGCGACAGAGTACTGACACTTACTAAATTATGCTGTTAAATACTGTAGTATAGCTATAAAATACAATGAAGGCCCATGGAAAGATGCCAGCCCTTTTCTGAGAAGGAGAGAGCACTTTTTGGAACCCTGCCTGTGGCCCGTAATTTTCACTTCCTCCCACTACCATGTGAAGTGACATGAAAGGACTTGTAAAGTCAAGTCCAGGAGACTGCTAGGGATTTGAAGGAGTAGAGCTAAAGTTAGATCATTGACAGTAGCTTTTGACCAGCTTGAACTGTATGGGGAAAGAAGGAGGGAGCCAAATCTGCCACACATCTCTCTAGCAGATATGGAAAACATACATTTTACAGCCCAGATGGGGCCAAAGTGTTCAAAAGAAAGAAGCTGTTAACAGAGGAAACTGTTGATTCACCAACAGTGAAACTTTTCAGACACATTGCCAACTGGTAAGATATTTCAGTCTTTCATGGGAAATAGCATTCAGTGAAGGAGAAGAACCAGTGGCAGAAGATGGAAACACAGCTAACACAAACCGAGTCTCCTGTCAGGTAGTGTGACAATTCACACCAACCATGGCACAAATACAAAGTCCTTTAAGTCCAGAAGGTTCAAAACTATATTTTTTTTTAATTCTTAATTACTAATGAAGTGAAACATGGGGAAGAAGTCACAACTGACATTTCTTTGTAGAAAATATTTCAGTAGGAATGATTTGTCCTTCTCCACAAAGCACAACTGAAGTACTGTATCTAGACATGTTCAAAAAATATGTGGATGTGGAACTTTGGGACATGATTAGGCCATGGTGGTGTTGAGGTGATGGTTGGACTCAGTGATATCAGAGGTCTTTTCCAGCCCAAAACGATGCTATGATTCTGTGGTAATCTGATTTGTCACACTATGTGGGGGCCTAAAATCCTTCATTGTGTGCACAGAGACCAAATGATGGTGCCTGACCCACAAAGCTTAAAACCTAATTGAGGACTAACAACAAAACCAATAGATGCCACCTATTGAGGTCAACAAAGGAAAATCTTGTGACAGTCCCTGACAACAGATACAGTATGCTGCCTGCCTGTTAGCTACCACATTCCAACAGAGGATTATGATTAATTTATTAGAGGAAGGATGAACCAAAGAACAGAACAATGAGGCAGAGATGGGTGAGCAAAATTTCATGGGACTTGTCCTGGTTTGAGCTGTAATAGAGTTGATATTCTTCCTAGTAGCTGGTACAGCACTGTGTTTTGGATTTTTGTGAGAATTACACTGATGACATACTGATGTTTTACATGTGGTTAAGTAGTGCTCACCCTAAGCTGATTTTTCATTCTCCCATACTCTGCCAGAAAGCAGGTACACAAGTAGCTGGGAGGAAGCATGGCCAGAAAAACCGACCCAAACTAGCCAAAGGGATATTCCATGCCATAGAACATCCTACTCAGTGTATAAACTGGGGGGACTTGGCCAGGAGGGCTGATCACTGTTGGGGCATTGGGCAGCAAGTGGTGAGAAATTACATTGTGATTATTTGTCTTTACTTGAGCTTTATTTCTCTTTTTTTTGTTATATTAATTTCAATTACAGTTATCAATATTGTATTTATTATTATCATTATATGTTAGTTTAGTTATTAAGCCACTCTTATCTCAGCCCATGAGTGTAACCTTCTTTTTTTATTTATTTTTTTTTCAGTTTTCCTCCCTATCTCACTGAGAGTGGGGAGGAGTGAGCAAGCAGCTGTGTGGTGTCTAGTTGCTGGCTGGGGTTAAACCACAACAGGGGGTGCATATATTATCTTAACATATTTCTTATATTGCTGTACCTCTAAGTCCAGCAGCCAGTCCATCTCTGGAAACAGTACAACAACCCAGCCTAAAATGTATGTCTTTATTTGTCTTGGACATAGGCTTTTTGAAGATGGTTAAGACTGGAGATCAGCAGAATTTTTTTACAGACAATGTTTAAACAGATGAAAACTTGGATTTACCCAAAATGACCTGTATTCATTCACTGGGCCTGGTGTTAGATGACTCTTCATTAAATGTTGCTTCTAGAGCTGTCCGGGCTTGAGGCGTGATTTTCAGTTTCATTAGAAATTCAGAACAGCTCTGGTGGCAGAAACTCTTCAGAGAGTTCCTAGGCATAGGAAGCTCAGAGCTGCCTCATTCCAGCCAACCTATTTCTTAAAACTCGGTCCAGACCAGGTACGTGTGGACAGTAACTGCCAGAAGTACTTCTTAGGAAAAGGATTTGAAAGAAGTTATTAAAGTATTATCATGAGCACCCTGGAGAGCTCATGCCCAGACCCTCCTGCCATTATGATGGAGAAATAGTGCCAGAAAGTGTTTTGCATTAGTGCCAGGATACCAAACACATTCACAAAACAGGCATGTACCACACAGAGAAACACTACCAACGTTCAGAGAGTGCAGGCTCTGATGGGTGGGCATGAAATTCAGGAAATGGTATTAAGAAAGATGTTAAGCCCTGTCATCCGAAATAAAGGTTACATCAAACAAAATTGCCCTTGCTAGCAGCCTAGGAGTAACTTTCCTTCCCTCTCCCCACTTTTTCTTCATCTCTGCTGTACTTGTGGAGCAAAATTTTGTTCAGTTGGTCACAGCAGTTCAGCTGGGGACAAAAAGAAAGATCAGGAGAGGAATAGAGTATGCAGGAGGGTCCTTTTTACATTTTCAGAAACACAGACTGTAATTTTCCCTTTCCCTCAGGCTCCATCACTTCACTTACAACTCCTACAAGCATTTAGAGAGCAAAGAAAATGGGGGGGAGGTGTGAGAAAGATGAGCTGTATGCTTGGAGGAGATAGGTACTTGGGACACAGGCAAATGAGCTCTGCAAACATTGCCATGGTGTCTTTGGGGGCTGCCACGTGCTCCTGCATCCTCAGCCCATGCCTTGGGCTCCCTTGCACATTAAGGGTGGTACAAGGAGTCCTTGCATACTGACCAAGGCAAATCAACAAGATTTGCCAGACTGACAGAAACAGGCAGAAGTTTCCCTCTCTGTTACAGGAATGAGGTGTTTGTAAAAAAAAACACTGGGGATAAATGACAGAACCTTCCATCACTACTGCTGTTTACACATGAACAGCAAGAGCAGAGAGAGGGATTTAATGAACAGTTTATGGCCTCTCTGACAATATGCATCAAGAACACTCCCCTGTGCCAGCAGTTTCCAGACAGGACTGGTCTTTCTCCATCTTGGTTTGTCTTGCTGTAGGATGTCTGTCATTTCTCTACTACATACTTCCCAGCTTCCTTTTAGGATGAATGTCTTTCCTCCACCCTCTTTACACCATTATAAGTATACATGTGTTTCTTATTTTTCATGTGATCTCTCATAACTGAAAAAAAGATAAATCTCTTGACATAAATCCTTTTGGCTTTAGGTTCCTTGACAAATACGCACTGGCTTTCCTCTATCCCTCATACCTCTCTCCTCTCTACAAACTCTCAGAAAGAGTTCCTGCAGACCCTCAGATCTCAATTTCTCTTCGGGAAGCACCTCAAAAGAAGTCACTATGCTGAAGAAAAGGAAGAAGTATGTTTCCTCTGCCTGTTGACAGCATGTAGGACAGTGAGTGGATGTCTGTCCAGGATGCTGCAGCATAGTCTGTTTCTAGATATTCTGATTTCCTCCATTGCGTGCATCACTCTAAGGACAGTTATGGTGGAAATGGCCCCATCTGCCTTCCAATGCCTTCACCTGAGCATGAGGCCAACATCAGGGAGATTGTAGACAGGCAGAGGTTGGTCTCTTCTCCCAGGCAGGCAGCACCAGAACAAGAGGACACAGTCTCAGGCTGCGCCAGGGGAGGTTTAGACTGGATATTAGGAGGAAGTTCTATACAGAGAGAGTGATTGCCCATTGGAATGGTCTGCCCAGGGAGGTGGTGGAGTCACCATCATTGGAGGTGTTCAGGAGGAGACTTGATGGGGTGCTTGGTGCCATGATCTAGCTGTTTAGGTGGGTTGGATTGGTTGATAGGTTGGATGCGATGATCTTGAAGGTCTCTTCCAACCTGGATTTATTGTATTGTATCAGTATTTGGGTCAGTAAAGCTCTAGTCAACAGACAAAGCAACATGGTCCAAACACAAAACCTATGGCAAAGAATGAACAAATGTCAAACCTTCACGTTGGGAACTGCAGTCATGAGGCTGCTCCTTTCCACTCTTCTTGACTGCAGGCTAAAATGCAGTGTTGGGCCATGTTATGGTTATTAATATTTAATAATGGGTGGAACAATTGATAAAAATATTAATACCTCTATTGATCAAAAAAACCCACAGAAAATCTTAACTAAACCTGTTTACTGATTCAAAATACTGCATTGTGGAAAGGTATCTCACAAGCAGGAACATGTAACAATTCAAATAATATTAGCCAAAAAAAAAACCCAGAAAATGGCAAACAGACATTTAAACTGTAAATAAAGTGTAAATGTGTAAGGAAGCTGCACCAGGGGAGGTTTAGGTTGGAGGATAGGAAGAAGTTCTACACAGAGAGAGTGATTGGCCATTGGAATGGGCTGCCTGGGGAGGTGGTGGAGTCACCATCATTGGAGGTGTTCAGGAGGAGACTCGATAGGGTGCTTGGTTGCATGGTTGAGTAGGTTAAGTGCTGTTGGATGATAGGTTGGATGAGATGACCTTGAAGGTCTCTTCCAACCTGGTCTATTCTATTCTATTCTATTCTATTCTATTCTATTCTATTCTATTCTATTCTATTCTATCTTAAAGACTTCAGAAACGTGCCAGCTTTGCACACAAAGAGGAACTGTAGAACTCACCCAATAGAGCAGCTAGGGCAACAGAGCCTTTTAACAGACACCTATGAAAAATCAGATTTGCTGGATTGCTCACTGCAAATCACTTTAGTATATTCAGTTACTGTGCTTATCGTTGCAAGAATATGTGGCGTGTTTGAAATCATGTGCCATAAACAAAGCGGTGATGGCATCTCTACGTGGGCACTGCTGTGCTGGGCAGAGAGCCTTCTCTGTGAAGGATGCATGCCTGGCACAGTGTAGGCAGGCAGATGATGTGGCTGTCCAGGCAGGCTGTGATCTGGGGGATCTTTGGTGCTCAGGCTTTTGAGCAGCTCTTTTCCCTGCAGCTCTGGGTTTAGCACCTTTTGTAGTTTTGCCTGCTATGGAGAGGTTCTTTAGCTGCAACCTCCACAGTGTCTCTTGCTGCTTCTTCCAGTAAAACAAGGCAAATTGCTCACCCCTTGGGCCAGCATTCATGGACTTCCTGCAACAATGATGGCCAGTGGCAGCAAAGTTTAAGAGACAGGAACCTGATACCTAAACCTATAGCCTGTACAGCATAGTCCCCAACTAAACCCCAGGGATGGTAACTCAACCACTTCCTTGGGCAGCCTGTTCCAGTGCTTGACAGCCCTTTCCATGAAGAATTTTTTCCTAATGTTCAACCAAAACTTTCCCCAGTGCAACTTGAGGCCACTTCCTCTTGCCCTGTCACTTGGTTGGACAAATGAGAGATAAGGTTTCCCCTAAGACTCCTTTTCCAAGGCTAAACAGCCAGTTTTTCACTAGATCCTTCACCAGCTTTGTTGCTCTTCTTTGGACACTCTCCAGCACCTCAGTGTCTTTCTTTCTGAACTTCCAGTCCTCACTGACACAGAGGAAGGAAACAGAGGAAAGGTTTTTCTGGGACTCACATGCACCTAAGTTCAGAGTAGTGAAGGAATTCAATACCTAAGTTTCCTGTCTAGTTGACAGGGAGGAACAGATGATTTTTTTTTTAAGGCTTCAGAAAGATTTCTGTTACTTAAGGTGGCAGATGGGATCTTCTAAAAACACCCTCTAGGATGACTAGCTAGCAAATGCCAGTGCCTCCACGATGGCAATGGCTTCATGAGCTGCCTAAAATATAGGTGCAAGACAAGTACCTAAACCAGGCAGACCTGTTAATACTCAGGTTGGTTTTATTTAAGTTCACCAGAAGTTCCTGTTAGGGTGAAATATATGAGGCAGCAGAGCACAGCAGGAGAACTAAAACCCATAGATCATAAACTGAAATATCCTAATGTGGACTAAAAGTGAGTGCACACAGTTTCAGTCCACGTGTTGGTAAGAGTTATGAGCAAAGAAAAGAAGATTTATATTGGGAACGGCAATTCAACCTCAATTACAGCACGCAACTCTCTGCACACTATAAACTGGAGCTTTAATAATGAAGAAAGTAGGCTGAAGGAGAGAATTTCATTGTGTCTGTTTCACAGCCTGGAATTCTTACTAAATTCATCAGATCACTCGAGTTCTTCTGACAACTGTAGCAGTATAACTAATTTTAAAGGGGTTTATTGTACATTAAGACTGCAACAAAAGATACAGGCAGAGAAAACCTCATAGCGAAAGAGAACTCCAGATTGAGGACTATAATGTATATGAGATTTGAAAGAAGTAAGTGCTAAAAGATGTAGACAGCAGTTTTTCAGGGTCCTTAACCTTGATGAATAAATGAATAAAATCCCTTAAAAAATTGCAGTGTTTCTTTCAAGTGATTTCCAGCATGTTAATGATCAAGAGAAGCTGAGAAAATTGCTGGGAAAGGAGATGACTTTCCTCAATATGCTTTTACCACAGAGACTCTGAGACAGATCTGAATTGTAAGCAAATAATATGCATTGCAAAATATGACTGAGGAAGAGAAAAACAGAGGATCTTTAGCTGTCCATAATGCATTTGCATACAGGTGTGTTGACTGTAGGACTTTGTAATGTTGCCAAATCAAGTCTTTAATGGAGCCTTCCAGTTCTTCCATACCCAGGTCCTTAGACACGGCTCTTCTGTATTGTGCTTGCTTACTTCACTATGCCAAAAGAGGAAAGGACACATGTTGAAACCAGGCACAGAGAACACACCCCACTCACTATGTACAATCCCCCACCAGCTAATACTGAAAGACAAAGGGGCTGAGTTGACCACCCCACCTCATATCTATCAGCAAAGTCTTCTAAGTATTGCCGGAAAAGTTGAAGACACACTAACAGAAAGCACAGCAGCTTACCCCTCAATGCAGTCCACCAAGAAGGCATTTCCCTACCTTCTGCAAGACAAGAAAGAAAAAATCTTGTTGGTGTTTTGGCATGGTCTTGCCCTAGGAGGTGCTAAGAACTGGAGGAAGTTGTGGCTGAGACAGCGCTGGTGGGCAGCTTGGCTGCTGAAAATGTGGGTTCTCTCAGATTTAACAAGCTGTCAAAAGGAAAGTCAAATGAGAAAGGGGTGCTGATGACTGAAATTTTGACACCTCCAGCAATGTTTTCACCTCTCAGTTTTACTGGTGAACAAGTTCTTGCCAACAATGCTTTTGTCTCTCTGTCTGTGAACCCTCCCCAGCACCCACAAACCCCTTATCTCTCCTGCCCTCCCCCTTTCCCCCCGCCAGCTTCTAGCTAATAACATCACTGATTAGATCTTTCATCATTTTTATTGTTATCCATCTGCAGATTAATAAAACAGCGCTCCAGCTGTTTCTGGCTGACCACATTCCCTAATTTATCATAAAGGCTTTGCCTGAAATACTTCTGTGTGACGTGCAGGGAGAGTTGCAGTCCCTCCCAGCCAAGCATATCTGCAAGAGAGCACAGTACAATGGTCCACACTGATATCGCCTGTATTCTCACCACATAGAGCAGAAGTTAACACTCCGCAACCAAGCCGCTAAAGTAAAATTACCAGAGATTGGTACCAAAGGCACAGAGGTGGAAAAATGAGGAGTTAACTCCAGATCACTGGAGCACACTGCCTCATACCTGTACCATCTCTTAATACATGGGAATCTGCTTTTAAAGCACTCCAAATTTTCTTTTTAAAGACAGTAATTACAAGGGTGACTTAACATGGCCTCAGGGACTATCCTGCAGGAATTGGAAGACTTGATCCCTTAAAAGTCAAGAAGCTGGAGGAATCATGAAACCAGCAATGGATTTTTTTTTTCCCCTACTTTCTTCTTCCCTGCCCTCTCCTCTCTCCCCCTTTTGCTCTTTGCCCTTCTCTTTCCTTTCCTATGCTCCTTCCCTTCCCCTGCTCTTTCCCTTCCCCTTTTCATCTTCCCCTTCCTCCTTAGAAAAAGAGGAGAAATGCAAAGCTTAAGTGTCTTACAGTCCAAGGGAGGATTTAAGCCCACAAATTCAACAACAATATGCTCATAGTAACACAGAGCTCTATGGTATCATCTATCTTTTTTTTTAACCATATGATTCTCACCAGATGATGAGTTCATCTTTATATGGCCACTGGTATACTGGGGACAGCTCAGACCTATTCATTATGTTCCAACACAGCATAAGAAAAAAGTGAAGAAAAAAAAAATCCTGTTTTAAATTGGACAACAGAAACAATTTTCAATATAGCAAAAGGAGAAAGAAGATAAAAAGAGGTAAACAACTTTTTATTAAATTAAAAAAAAGAAAAGGAAAATTTATGCAGAATAAATAACCATAGAATGGTTTGAGTTGGAAAGGACCTTAAAAAATCATCTGGTTCCAAACCCTATGCCATGGACAGGGACACCTTCCACTATAGTATTCTATAGAAAGATTCCATTAATGAAAACCAACCAAACAAAAAAAATATAAAGGGCAGAGGTAGCTGCTTCCCAACAGCTATGTCTGGACTGATTCCATGCAGGTAACTCAGAGATGCCTGGCACAGCCTTCAGTGGGATCTTAAGAAGAGATTGAACCAAGAAAGTGTCTGTGACCTTTCAAGATAGTTCAGTGTCAGAGATGTAGCTAAGGGTGCAGCAGGAAATAGGCAGATAGGTAGATGTAAGATAATATCTCCTGTGAGACACACATCCAGCTGATTTCTACTACTCTTAGTAAAGCCAAACATCTTTACCCTCTGAAATGCAAGACCTTGGAGAACTATCCTGACTGTTGGCCTCATTAGGAAAAGGTACAGAATACAGAACACAGAATTAACCATGTTGGAAAAGACCTTCGAGATCATCAAGTCCAACCTATCACCCAACACCAGCTAATCAACGAAACCATGGCACTAAGTGCCTCATCTAATCTCTTCCTAAACACCTTCAGTGATGGTGACTCCACCACCTCCCTGGGCAGCACATTCCAATGGCCAATCACTCCTTCTGCAAAGAATTTCTTCCTAACATCCAGCCTAAACCTCCCCTGGTGCAGCTTGAGACTGTGTCCTCTTGTTCTGGTGCTGGTTGCCTGAGAGAAGAGACCAACCCCCACCTGGCTACAACCTCCCTTCAGGTAGTTGTAGATAACAACAAGGCTTCCCCTGAGCCTCCTCTTCTCCAGGCTAAGCAACCCCAGCTCCCTCAGCCTCTCCTCATAGGGCTTGTGCTCCAAACCCCTACCAGCTTCATTGCACTTCTCTGGACACCTTCCAGCAAGTCAACATCTTTCCTAAACTGAGGGGGCCAGGACTGGACACAGGACTCAAGGTGTGGCCTAACCAGTGCTGAGTACAGGGACAGAATGACCTCCCTGCTCCTGAAGGCCACACTACTCCTGATGCAGGCCAGGATGCCATTGGCCTTCTTGGCCATCTGGGCACACTGCTGCCTCATGTTCAGCCTACTAACAACCAGTACCCCCAGGTCCCTTGCTGCATGGCTGCTCTCCAGCCACTCTGACCCCAGCCTGTAGCACTGCATGGGGTTGTTGTGGCCAATGTGCAGAACCCAGCACTTAGATGTGTTAAATCTCATGCCGTTGGACTCTGCCCATCTGTCCAGCCTGTCGAGGTCCCTCTGCAGAGCTCTCCTGCCTTCTAACACCTGCTCCCAGCTTGGTGTCTTCTGCATATTTACTGATGATGGACTCATCCAGATCATCAATAAAGATATTAAAGAGCATGGGAGCCAGCAATGATCCCTGGAGGACACAAGTAGTGACTGGCCTCCAGTTGGATGTGGCACCATTCACCACCACTCTCTGGGCTCGGCCCTCCAGCCAGTTCCTAACCCAGCACAGAGTGCTGCTGTCCAAGGCACGAGCTGACAGCTTGGCCAGAAGTTTGCTGTGGGGGACAGTGTCAAAGGCCTTGCTGAAGTCCACGTAGACTACATCCACAGGCCTCCCCACATCCACCAGGCAGTCACCTGATCATAGAAGGAGATCAGGTTGGTCAGGCAGGACCTGTCCTTCCTAAATCCATGCTGGCTGGGCCTGATCCCTTGGCCATCCTGTAAGTGCTGTGTGATTGCACTCAAGATGACCTGTTCCAGAATCTTGCCTGGCACTGAGGTTGAGCTGACAGGTCTGGAATTCTCTGGCTCCTCCTTCCAGCCTTTCTTGTGGATGGGCATCACATTGTCCAGCTTCCAGTCTTCTGGGACCTCTCCAGTGAGCCAGGACTGCTGAAAAATGATGGAGAGCAGCTTGGCCAGCTCATCTACCAGCTCTCTCAGCACCCTAGGATGGATCCCATCTGGTCCCATGGACTTGTGGGGATCCTAGTGGCTGGGTAGGTCTCTAACTCATTCCTCCTGGATTACAGGTAGATGAATCTGTGTGAACTGAGAAGCAGGAAAAACTCAGAGCTGTAAATTCCTTGCAAGGAAAGTTTTTTTTTCTCCTACTACAATATGCAAAATGTTTGTGTGTCCTGAAGGGTCAAACAGTGAAACATGTCCTAGCCCAGACAATGGGCTAAGCACCTGGAAATGTGCAAACCTGGACACTAATGGGGGTCCAGATAAACATGCAGCAAGTGTAATTAACTTTGTAACACAGCTGTGAACTGTGTGTGCCCCTGGGCATGTTTGGATATGCCCCATCCCACAGGTCTGTTTATCAGGGTTCTGTGTTACCAAAGGTCAGTAATTGTCTTGGGGCAGTATTTAAGCCAGCTATGAAGTCAGGCAACTTGCCTTATTCTCACCCAGCAAGCAACTAGAGCCAAATGCTGCTGGAGTAGCAACTGTGGGCCTGCTTACCATAAAGAGACAAGAGCCAAATGCTGCCTGAGTTGCAGCTGAAGAATCTGCTCTAGCAGACAAACAACTTTGCCCAAGAACCAAGGCAGAAAGGGGAAAAGCTCTAAGGGAATTGAATCCCAGAAGAAGCTACAGCCCAGCGACAGAGCACACAAGTGAGAGGCCCCCTAGCCCTCTCTGAGCCAATGACTGCTCAGATTATAGCCACAGCATCTGGGGAGATACCAGACAGAGGAGCAAGTCATGAGTACCCAGCCAATCTGCCACTGGATCCCATTTGTAGGAAAACCACAGATCACAGCACCTGTATTTCCAGGTTGAATTGCTGCATTGGGAATGTTAGATCTGTGCTTAAATCATTTAACTGTCTTTATGTGTGCAGTGTAAAACCCACAACCAAGTAACTGAACCAGTGTGTACATTTTGTAAATAAGTTATGGTGGTGTTTCAGGACCCTGCTACCAGGAAATATCAATTATAAAATATATAAAAATACACATTTTTATTACACTGTGCATGTGTGGATGTCTTTGATTATTTTACAGGAATTATGTGGTTTCCATAGCCTATGTATGAGCAGGAAGAGGCAGCAGGTACAATACTTGTGAACATCAGCAGTGATTTAGAGGGCATTTTTCCTCCACACAGGTGCCAAAACTTGTAGGACTATAATAACTTCAAGGTTTCAGTCTCCTCTACCTAAAACTTCTTCAAGGGAGTTAAAAGGTAATATGAGAGGGATATCAAGCAGCACACCAGCGTGTGAAGTACAATTGTATTAATCCTTCCATCCTTAAGAAGCCAGACCTTGGTGAAAAGCACACACCCTCCTCTGTCTGCCTGACAGCCAGTTCATGTGTCCCGCCTGGCTGCTGCCAGACCTGGACTATCTTACATCCCTGGTCAGCTCCAGCTTTTCCTCCCTTTTCATTTCCCATTTGTGGTGGGTAGCCTAAAATGGTTACACCATTCCAAGAGTCACCTAAGACAGAAAATAACAGTTAAAAAGATTAAAAGGAAACAGAACAGAGACCTAAGTAATATGTACCTCATGAACAACTGATCCTCTGCACAACCAAGACCAATGGAAATCCTGAGAAAGTCAGTCTACAATGACCAGACTGCAACTTCAATTAGCTTCCCAAGGCCAGGAAGGACATGGGTTTAATTTGCAGCTCACGGGCCAGCTCTGCAGTTACAGATGTTGCCTGGAAGTGAAGAAATTATGATATAGGACCATTTCCTTCAAGATGCTGTTCTGTCGCCATGGAGGCAGGCAGCACATTCTCAATGAGTTTATCTGCAAAGTAACACGAAAATTCCTCACAGCAGGAGAGATTTGACTAGCACAGCTTTATAAAAAGGTTTCTTCAAATGCTTCCAAATCCCATGCATCTTTTTCTTGCTTTATCATCCTTTTCAACATCCTTCTTTCTCTTGCTTTTCCTTTTTTTCTAATGCCTTCACAAGGCACATTTATCAACATCAAAGCACATTCTTATATAGCTCAGTCATTTGGTTTTTGTTGTGTTTTATTTTTCCATATCCACTCTTGGAAAGTCCAAACCTACTAGTACTCTCCACACCCAGTGACTTCACCAGAAGCAAAATTCGCTTCTGTGTGTGAATCTTCAAAGTTTGAGTGGTATCAATGTCCTAATGCAGGGACCAAGATCCTTTACGCCTAGGTGCTCTCCACTGAAACAAAATATTTGGTTTTGATACCCCTGCAGACTCCACTATGCCTGTGATAAATTTTGATGACTGTCCATTCCATGAACTTTCCCTCCCTCCCCAGCCAAACCAGAGGCACACACTAGATTATATTTGTATGCTGCATTCAGGAAGCTCAGCCCAGATAAATAAGTATTGTTACCACCAGAGAATGCCCAAGGCTTGGTTCTATGGGCACCACGCTGCCCTATAGGCAGCCTGAGCTCAGGTAACTGCAGGCCCACTCTGCAATAACGGGCACCAATGCTCAAGTCCTTCCAGATTAGTTTCCTGACAGAGCACAGCCACTCTCAGCCTACCAACATATCAAGTCACAGCTGAGTGCATGCAGAAGGTGTTGCAACCATGTTCTTCCTCCCTCTGAGGTCCTCAGGTTTCTTTGGTTGACAATTACTCTAGGAACATGTATCTACATAGCTGACATGAATGCAAACCTGGGCCTAAGGACATGGCTAAGCCTCTAGTCCCATGCCTCATATTTGCCATTGAAATTACTTTTAATCTCCGTGATTTCTTCCATTTTAAGGAAGAGCTCAGGAATTCTCCATCAAGCTCCAGGAGCAAGAATGTTTGCATGATATAGGTAGGAGTATTTTTGAAGCCCAGTGCTCATCCACAAATGTATTCCAGACAAAACTGCTTCATGAAGGTCTTCTCGCCTAGTGTGGTGTTGTCATTAAAAACTCCGAGGCAAAACCTACTGGACTTTTAGACTGTCTTTAAATCCCACACCTGAATCCCAGCTGGGTAGTGACAGAGCTTTCATTCTCCAAACTTTTCTCCTCTGTCCTGCTTCCAGCACAAGACACTCCAATGTCTTCATCTTAGGTAAACCATTTTTTCATCCTGACATCCTCACCTAGCAGAGCCTTGCATCTCTACTCCCTGGCACTGACACTGCCAGGGGGACAGGATGGGCACAGGAAGAGCTTCAATACACCTCTCTTCTCTACCTTCTGCAAATTACAATTGACAATTGGCCATGGGAAAGATGGAAAATCAGCTAAAGGGTGTATATGCACTTTCTTCAGTGTGTAAAGGGCTATGTGTGTTGGGATGGCAATGGGAGGAAAGAAGGTGAAAGGGGAGTTGGAACTGAAAAGTTTGAAGGTGAAAAAAGTCTTTATATCTGGATTAGTGGAGTCCTGGGGCCTTCAAAAATAGTTAAAATTCCCTTTTTTGAGTAATGGAGAAGTAGTTTGCATTGATCTTAAGAATTTGCTTATAGTTTTCCCTGGAGTTCAATGTACTGGGGAGTGCAAAGCTGACACAGCTCAAAAGTTTTATGAACCTCAGGTAACAGCGTGAAAGGAAATTTTAATAAATATTACATTTATTTAAATTTAATTTTTTTTCCTTGTTAATAATAAAAGCCAACCTTGGTCTTCTGGGCTTTTCTCATATGCCTGCTTGATACAGCAGCTAAATCATGGAATTATTTATATTTTAACTTCATTTTCAGTAAATCGTCAATCATTCACCTTTCAAAAGCATTAAATTCAGAGATGAACAGCAGGGGAGAGAGAGTCTGAAAAATAAATATTGACTTTCAGGGGGTTGTTTTGTTATTTTTTAAAACACACAGTTAGAAATAGAAGCTGTTGTGGGTGATGAGTAAAAGCACAAGAAAAGGAAAAGTCATTTGTGCCTATAGATTTCTTCCCATCATAGACTTGAAGGTATATTTCTGCTTCGTTTGCAGGAAGCCACAGTAGAGGCTCTTGCTGGCTTACAGAAGCACTTGTCTGAAAATCTGAGGTCGGGTCATCTTTAGGTGAATGGTTCTTACTCACAAAGGACACCTGCTACTACCCATGAACACTCATATTGAAAGGAATAGCTGAGATCTCAAGGGAAAGTTCAGCAACGGAGGCATGATAGTGTTGAGAAATCCATCGGATTGCCACATAATGACCCTTACGCTATTCAAAGACTCCAAATGCTCTTCCTTTTAAGTTCAATAGCCCAATTGATGCCTAAAGATATTGACAGACTCTTGGTACTGGTCTCTCTTGTACCCTGTGTCAGAAGGACTACAGCTCTCCAGCTGTCGTGTTGGATGCTCTAGAAGCCATCTACAGGGTTTTTGCCTTTCCATGAATAAAGGCACCTCTTCAATCCCCAAGGAACATCTAATATCCATCCTCCATACCAACCTCCCCTGTTTCTCCACCCTCTGACCTACCTGAAATTCTCTCCCATGCAAACTGAAATGCATCAAGACAGGCTACTCACAGCCTATCAGCTACATAAAGAGCAGGCAAATGCGATACATCATGTGTTGTGCTCATCATCATTTCAGGGACCACTCTAATCAGAGCTGAAGACTACAATGAGAAGAGCCCAATCTGCAATCTTGGGCACCACAGGCCTCAGCAAACATAGTGAGTCACCTGAGAAGCTTGGTTCAACTACAGTTTCACAGTGTTAATTCAAAGGCATCATTGAAACCTGTACCAAGATTTCAGCAATTTCTTCCCAGAGATAATGACAGCTGCCTGGATTCCTGCTCATGTCTATTGTGTTCAGTTTGCAGGCACTGGTCTGTCTTGTGCCTTTCATTCTCTTTTAGATTTAGATCCTTTTTAGCAGGTGCATGCACACAACAAGCTGCCACTTGAGCTTGTTGATGAGCTGAACAAATTACTCTCTTAGAAGCATTTTCTCCAGCCCAGATATTTGTGGCCTTCTGCATTTTCTCAGATTTCTTATTGTTCCTGACAAAGCACATGTCCATGAACTGGAGATAGGTTTCTGTTATCTGATCCCTTGTGACTTACACTGAGCTAAAATTAGTTCTATTGTTTCAGTGCTCTCTGTCAAGGTGGCATTAGTTGGTTTCACCAACATATCAAGAATACAAGCCCAGATGACTTCCCTACAGGACCTCTGTCTTATTCAGAATAATTGCCTTCCAGTGGGATTACCACACACTACCGCACAATGAAGGCTGGCCACTGGAAAAGCAACTTTTCAGAGAAGTACCTGAGGGTCCTGGTGGACACCAGTTTTCCCATGAACTGACAATGTGCATCTGCTACAAACAAGGCCAACAGCTTCCTGGACTACATTACATAGATCATTGCTAGCAAGTAGAAGGGAGGAGATACTTCTCTGCTTAGAATTGGGGAGATACTTCTCTACTCAGCGTTGGTGAGATACATCTGAAATGTGTCCGGTGCTGGTCACCCCAGTACAAGACAGTACAAGACATATTGGAGCAAGTCCAGCAAAAGGTCATGAAGAGAGTGAATGAACTGTAGCATCTCATATGTAAGGAAAGACAGTTGTGACTGGCTAGCATGTAGAAGGGAAGGTTCAAAGGGATCTTCTCCATAGTACCAGTGAAGGGACAAGAGGCTCAAAATGAAATAGAGGAAATTCCTTTTAAGTATAAGAAAAAACTTTTTGTTGTGAGGGTCCTGAAGCACTGCAAGTTGTCCAGGGAGGCTTTGAAGTCTCTCTCTTTGGAAATATTCAAAGCACAACTGGATATGGTCCTGAGAATCCTACTCTGGCTGACTCTATTCTGAGCACAATGGGTTGGAGTAGATGCTCTCCACAGATGCGTTCCAACTTCATCTGTTCAAAGGTTTGCTGTTCACCACTCCATAGCTTCAACCTGTCTTCAGAGTTTTTCTTCTATCTCCCAATTTGATGCTTTAAAAATGTATGCACTACATGCTGGGATTACTGATGGACCCAGAGTCCTTCCCACACCTTCTCAAGAACTCTTCCAAACTTTAAGTTTCCATACATTTTAGCCAGGGGCACCATTTCTATTTCTTTCAGGCCATTGATGAAAACATTAACTCACAACTAACCTTCTCAGGAATGCCATAGAAAAGTGCTCATTAAACAGATTTCCTGCTCATAATTTCTGCCCAAGATCTGTCAGCTACCCATTGCTTAATCTATTGAACATTTACACACAAACCCCCCATAGATTTCCAGTCCATATAGTCTCTATGTCTTTTTTGTATGCATTAATGTGGTAGTTTAAGTTTATGCCTTTGAAATTACTTACAGGTTTCAAGCAGAAAAGTAGAAAAATATAAATAAATCACTACTGGGTGTGGAAAGGAAAACTAAAGATAATGCTAAATGATGCCATTGGAGAAATATCCGCTATAAGACTGCTTGTACCAAAAGATTCTGGGGGCTTCTCTTCTCTGCTTGCTTCACTCAGGAGACATTAATCTGCTTCTGCTGACCTTAGCTGCATCATTTTGGTTAAGTCTAACCGCTAGTTTCTCTCTGCTCCTTTCTCCCTCTTGGACAGGGGTTGGGGGGCAGAGACCCAGTTTCCCTGGTCTCTGACCAGGGGGATTTTCGTGCTGTTTGTTGGTCGTAAATATCTGCAATGTGTTGTAAATACTGTATATTTTGTACATATCCATTGCATGCTATTGTAGAGTGCAGTTTTGCTTGTAAATACAGCTTCCAACTGAGCTGGTCTGGCAAAGTTAATGTTGGGGGGAAATTTCAACCCACCACAATTAACAGCAACAAGCGCCTAGGAAATTACTGCAAGAACTGTGACACATCCCCCCACACACATTCTCCCAGCTTCTGACAGCTGGAGACTAAGGAGCTCTTGTAGCAGTGGTGCATTCAAAGCACTGTCCTATGGCCAACAGTGGACCTGAATGAGTCTACTTGATTTTAACCTTCAGTTGTTCACTGGCATAGTGAATCCTCTAGCAGGATTGTATGCCCTGAGGAAAACTACTTTCCATCTTTTGTTCTAAACTTTCATGGCATTTTTGTTGCATGCTCTTGCCTCTCTGTGGTATGGGTAATGTGGTCCTCTTGCCTTCTTCATATAGTCTCTACCACTCACAATTTCAAACCCTTCCATTCAGACCACCTTGCTGAGATTTGTCACTCACTCTATGATAGTGTCATGGTTTAGGCCCAGCCAGCAGATGAGCCCCATACAGCTGCTCACCCAGTGAGCTGGCCCTGGACAACACTTCACTTTTGTAGTGAGCACAATGGCATATGGAACAGAATACTCATTTGGCTGGTTTGGCTACCTATCTAGGCAGTGGCCCCTCACAGCTTCTTGTGGGAAAAAACAAACTACAAAATAACCCTCCAAAACCTTAACCCTGCCCTAGCTGAGGCCAGGACAGACAGACTTGTTTGCAGGGAAACAATCTGTCCTTCCCACTGCTGCCTCAGAGCTGGAGTTATAGCTCTGCAGGTAGACAAGAAGGCTTTGCAGCCAGGGATGCCATGCAACCCCACCACCTTTCCTGGGCTGAGAAAGCATCTCTGGGTTGCATCCAGTTTGGACAACTAATTTCCTTTGGAAGTAGGACTAGGAATCTCTCCAGTTCACAAGGAAACAGGGAGTGGAGCCCTTAGAAGCCTTTGCCTTTTGCAGAAAAGCACCTTCCTTCCCCACGGCCCTCCCCAGGCAGGCAGGCAGCAGCTCACCATGTAAGCAAGCAAGCAAAAGGAGAAACAAAAGTTAAACAGAGATTAAAGGCATAGGAGAAGACAAAAAGATGACCCCCTCAGGGTGTGGGGACAAGCAGCACAAAGAGAGACCCTGGAAGCCAGCCTGCTCATGTGCACTGCCCTTGCTGCCTTCCATGTCCCAAGAGGAAGCCTAATAAATATTACAAAAGAGTAAACAGCTGAAAAATGCTCATATTTAAAAATATATTGAGAGAATTTGCATGATGTTCCCTTTTGTGCGGGTATGGCATTTATACACCCTGCGTTTCAACAGCACCACATCTCAGAGCACTTTACATAGCAATTAATTACACACTGGTAGTAGAGTGACTGTCTACAGGCAACCTCATCAGCCATTATCCACTCAGCAACATCCAGCATACAGCTGTGAACATTTGCATTAGCAGAAAGTCGCCTTCGCTGCCATTAGCAGGGTGTGGAAATGTCAGGGAGGATGCTAGGGGTTGGCTCACCCCCTGCTCCTTCCCAAAAAGCCTTTAACAGCTCCTGTCACAGCTTTTACCGTCACACTTCTGACCTTTCCCTCGTTTCACCCTGGTTTTAGATCAGGGAGATGTCACCAGGTTACAGCGCATTGCAGTCCAGATCCTGCACCACAATGCAAACTTTTCCTGTATCACAGGAAATACTGTGATGGGAGATTACTCAGTACATCAAAGTGCAAAAACCAAATCTGTACAAGGGACACCTTTACAGTATGAACCCTGGCTATAGCCTGCACAAGTTTCTGTTTCACCTCCTTGGTGTACGTAGCCACAGTGCAGACCCTGTACCCCAGGATTTTCAACACTCCCCAGGTCTCTCCAAGCATCACCATGGAAAGACTGCACACCTGAGTGACCATCTTCTGACAATTTCCAGTCTCAATGTTTTTGTGAAGCACATTGTAATGCCAGATTCTCTCCTGAATAACTTTTTGCCCCTGCTTTGCCCATGTCAAGGCAAAACAGTACATGAGACTGCCATCAGGAGATTAGAAGAAGCCTGTTGGCAATGGACAATGAAAGAACTACATCAAGGCACTGACCTTCAGAGAGTGCCTGAGGACAAAAAACCGATTAGCAGTACTCACAAAGATCCTGGAAACATTCTTGCTAAAGTCATAACAAACTCCCAGACTACATCTTTACCACCAGAATGAACAGTTTCAAAAATATCTCTGGACATTAGAACTGGATCTTCCTTATTTTAAGTTGTTAAAGCACTACCTGGCAGTTTTTTGGCACAATCTAACTAGCAGTTTCCCAAATGATGCCTAGACATAGCCTGGGAATTATCCCAGACTAGTGCCTACTCTCAGCAGACAATTTGGATCCCTTTTTGTGGAGGGTGAGAGAATTTAATAGTACAGATGCAGGATATCCTGTGCCAGCTGGCCTCTGTGCAAGAGAAAGACCAAGCTACAGTTAATTTACAGGTATAGACACAGCTTCAGAATTCTGGACTACATCCAGCTGATGATTGCATCCTTCTCCTTGCAATTCCAACAACCTGAAATGCAAAACAAAGCCACAGTACTCATGAAGTTGAATTGCCTCTGTGTACCACTGAAATATTTCTGTCTTTTGATCCTGGATAAGGTGATCCTTGAATTTCTGCAAGTTAAGGAGTTTATGAAGTCTTTGGGGGTTCCTTTGAAGAGCCACAGGAGATATGATTGTGGCACAAACCACTTGAGTCTTTTTTCTTTCTATCTTGCTTTCATTTTATGTGTGCTAAAATATTCAAAACAATATCTCATTTTGCAAGACTGGCATGTCACAGATTGCTTTAGGGTGGAAGGGATCATGAAGATTATCTAGTTCCATCCCCACTGCCATGAGCAGGGACATCTTCCACTAGACCACATTGCTCAAAGCTCCATACAGCCTGGCTTTTAATACTCCCAGGGATGGGGCAACCTTTCTGGGCAACCTCATTACCCTCACAGTGAAAGACTTGTTCCTTATATATAATCTAAATCTACCCTTTTCCAGCTAAAAATCATTACCCCTTGTCCTATAGTACACATCCTTGTAACAAATCCCCTCTCTTTCTTTCTTATAGGTCCCCTTCAGGTACTGGAAGTATGCTGTAACGTCTCCCCTGAGTCTGCTCTTCTCTAGGCTGAACAACCCCAACTCTTTTAGTTTGTCCTCATTAGGGAGGTGCACCATCCCTCAGATCATCTTTGTGGCTCTCTTCTGGGTTTGCTCCAACAGATTCATGTCCTTCCCATGATGCAGTCCCCAGAGATGAAAACAATAATCCAGGTGTAGTCTCATGAGGGACAGAGTCACCGCTGTGACCTACTGACCATGCCTCTTTGGATGCAGCTCAGGATGCAGTTGGCTCTCTGCAAGCAGACATTACTGGGTCATTGAGCTTCTCACCAACCAGCACCACCAAGTCCTTCTCTTCAGGGCTGCTCTCAATCCATTCTCTGCCTAGCCTGTATTTGCACTTGGGATTGGATTGCACTGACCCAGGTGTCCTTGGCCTTGTTGAACTTCAAGAGATTTGCATGCATGTTACCTGTCAGGTCTGTCAAAGTCCTTCTGGATGGCATCACTTCCCTCCAACATGTGAACAATACCACTTAGCTTGTTACTGCTATCAAACTCCCTAAGGGTGCACTCAGTCCCACTGTCCATGTTATCAACAGAGATATTAAACAGCCCTGGTCCCAACACCAGCCCCTGAGGAGCACTCATCACTAGTTTCCACTCGAACATCAAGCCCTGGCCCACAACTCTTTGAGATCAACCATCCAGACAATTCTTTATCCACTAGCCTATGTTATATCCATGTCTCTCAAATTTAGAGACAAGAATGTTATGTGGGGCAGTGTCAAATGCTTTGCAAAAGTCCAGGTAGATAGCATCAATTGCTCTTCTCCTATTCACCAACCCTATAAGCCCATCACAGAAGGCCATGAGTTTGTCAGGCGTGATTTGCCTGTAGTGAAGCTGTACTAATTGTCTTCAGTAACCTCCTTATTTTCCATGTGCACTTAACATAATTTCCAGGAGGATCTGCTCCATGATCTTGCTAGGCACATGTGGGTTAAGCTTTCCAGGGGTTCAAAAGCGCAAGTGGAACAGATTTAGATTGCTTCCCCTCTCCCTTTTTCCTAGTAGGGGAAAGGCAAATTAGGTGGGAGAAAAGAGAGTTAAAATTATGAAAGAAAATAGTCTTGAATTGATTTGGGAGTAAGAGGGTAAGTTTAACAAAATATAAAGGGATTTGAGTAAAAGGAAGGTTACAAAGGTATAAGGGGGAAAAAGGGTAAATAAAAATATATACAAACCCATGCACAGCTGGCAAATGATTCCCTGGTGCAATGTGCTTTCTCTTTAGCTGCAGTCCTTAGGAGTCTGAGGCAGCATGGAACAGGCCCCACTGCATGTTTGCAACAACAGAAGGAGCAGCAGGAGCAGCATCAAGGGCAGGAGCAAGTGTGAGAGAGACAGGAACTGTCTCCCCTTAAAAAGGCTGTGGGCAGGAAGTAGGAGTGGAATAGACTTTGACCCTGGGACCCCTGCTCCTGGGAGTGGGGATCAAGTCTCTCTGCCCATCTGGGTCAGGTTTCTTTGTCCACCTTGGGGCTAGGTTCTTTTCAGCACACCCTCCTGGTCTGGGTGTAACCTGGCACAGCACAGAGCTATGACTGTCTGGCCTATCGATCCTCAGGTCTTCCTTTTTAAACTTTTCAAGAATTTGGGTTATGTTTCCCCATTTTCAGTCAGTGGCATTTTCATAAAGCTGCTACAGCTTCTCAGATTCAATGGATGTGGCTTAGCCACTTCATCCACCAGCTCTCTCACAAGTGGATGCATGTTGTCAGGTCCCACGGACTGGTGTACACTCATGTTCCCTGGATGTCTCAAACCTGACCTTCTCATGTAGTGGGCAGTTCTTCACTCTCCCAGTCTCTCCCTAAGACATCCACAGACGTGTCTTAATGAGCTTTTGGTAGACAGTGTGCTAATTCCACATTTTAGGGAGGGCCAGACCCCATTCTGCATTTGCCTGCTATTAAGTTTGTCTGCCTTTAATTGCTCACTGGTTTCTGGTGTGACTTCCCAAATTCTACCCCTAAACACACCCCAAAATCTAAACCCCTTCAAAATCCTGGAAATGCACAAGTTTCAGGGATGTGTCACTGTTCAGGGACTTCAATACAGGTAGTGAAACAAGTCAGGAAAAGTAAAAGGTGGAGGAAATGGAAGCAGTAAAGTCGACAGCTTACTTTCCTCAAATCAGATGTCCACACAGATTTTGAATGAGTGGAGCCTTGGTTGGCAGGACTCATCTTGGCATGTGGGGTTTGCTTACCATGAGGTCCTGGAAGAGTTTGTACAGATGAAGCCACTTTTTTCACATTAAAGACTACAGGAGTTTGTATTAGACTCATGTATTTTCTTGCAGAAGATTTATCTGAGAACAAGCCTGGATCCCACAGCCAGAGAGAAGGATGACTGAACCCCTGGCCTTTACTCACTGGTGGTAGCCCTCTCCACAGCTGCCTTACATCCAGAAGAACTGAAACTGTGTTTTCTGTGATGCTCTAGGAACCAGAGCTGAAAACTACCTGGCAATTTCACAGATTCCACTAGAGACCATTTCAGACAAGTCACTAGGCTTGATGATGCTGATTTACATAGCAGTAAAGCCTCCCCCCCATCATGGGAATTGCTGGGTGGCATTCTCTGGCCTTTGTGATGCTTGAGGTCAGGATGCTGATCAGAACGGTCCCATCTGGCCTGAAAATCTATAAATTCAGGTCTGGATGAAATTGGGCCATTTTGGATTTGGATAAGCATTCATGAATTTAAATGAATAAATAATAATATAATAAATGATTCATCTTGCTGTTTAGTGGGCAAGTCCCCTCAAAGACCTGCAGTTCAGATACAGCCAAAGTTTGACTACCTCTGCAATTAAAGCAAATGAATTTCAAATGACAGGGAGGAGGGGGATAGGGGGGGACAGGGGAAAGAGAAATCGAACATTTGGGTAGAACATTTATACAAAATTACTTCCCCATCCCTGCAGTCTGTACAAGGGCTGGATGCTAGCATACTAATTCCACTGCTCACTCAGGGTAGTGGCAGCAGTGAAATCTTCCACGTCCCACTGCATATACACAAGACAAGCAGGACTCTTAAACCCAGCTAGTCCTAGATCTGCCATGCAGAGAGAAAGCTTTTTGTCTTCACAGCTAGCTTCACTGGGGCCAGATGTGAGAGTCCCTAATTCAAAACCTGGAAACAATCTTGAGCAAGTGCATTTCCTCTTCATCAGTTATTGTCACAAAGAGCTTTGGGTGGTGATTTATGGTGCTGCAAAAGCTCTAACAAAAGGCTCTCCTCACCTGGCTGAAGGAATGCTTTGCGCCACTCAGATTCAGGCTCTTTCCCATGAGCCAGAGGTAAATTTAAGTTAAAACAATGGAAAGGAGAGGAGACAACAAACTGGGCTATGCTTATCACAAGCAACCTCCGCACCTGATCTCTCTCTGCCACGAGTTCTCTCGTCAATCCCACTGATGAGCCTTCACCATCTGCTCACTGCAGTTCAAATGCCTGGCACTGTTTTATCCTACTCATCTACCCCAGTGATTATATCCCCTCAAACCATCCCCAAATGAATTCTGTCCTGATTCTCTCTGGTGTGTTCCTGCCTTCTCCAAACCTTTGTATTTTACCTTCTCTCTAAACTAGCTCTTGCAGCTTTCCCCAGTTTAGCCTGCTCCAATCATTTTATTAATATGCTGTTTACTTCTGCTTGTAGATCATTAGCAACCATATTAAACAACTGGCAATTTGCCCAGGAGGCTGCTGTCTCTGGGGCTGATGTCTTGCTTCCCTCCCTGAAAGAGCAGGAAAAGTGGCAAAGAGGGCTGGACATGGAAAGGCCTAAGCCATATTCAAAGATGAGAGAGGTGGCTTGTTTGCCTTTACTAGTAAATCTCCTGCACTGCTTTGCACTCAGGTCCTCCCTCCCTGGACATGCTTTTGATACCTTTATGTAGACCTTTTGCTTGAAATAAGCCCCTGACAAACCTTCAGCCAAATCCCTCGGCTGGGATCTAGGACTGAATTTTAGGGCAGTATCTTTCCAAGTTCCTCGTATCAGAAATTCTTTCTGCTTTCCAGTTGAAAGCCAAGCCAGCAAATTTATTGACTAATGTCAGCCCACCAACTAACCTCCTCAGGGATTGAAGTCCTTGCAGGAAAGCCCACCTCCATGATTCAGGTCCTTGAGGTTTTCATCATCTTCTGTCAGGCAAATTCCCCAAACGATATTTGCATCGCAGAGATGTCGGAAAAGTTTAGGTTTAACTCAGGTCCTTTTTAGCAACCCAAAGCAATTAGGAAATGAACCAACAATGATCAGTGGAATGAGGATGAAGCTTAGACAAGGGCAAGAGGGTTGGGCATTCCATAATGGCTCTTCTGTTGTGAACAGAGCAGATAACTGGCTGCAAATTTTCATTAAATGTTCATCTTTTTTTCTTTTTAATATGTTTGGGTTTTTTTGCCAGGAAAAGCTGTAAGGAAGGGTGAAAGGAAATTGACACATTCAAAACCTTCCAGTATCTGGCAAACATGTGAACAGAAATGTCATTGGAAAATTTTAATTCATAATCATGCAATCATAGAATCATTTAGGTTGGAAAAGACCTGTAAAATCATTGGTTCAAAGATTTTCTAACTCTCCCAAGTCTGGTGCTAGACCGTGTTCCTTACCACCACATATATGCACCTTTTAAACACCTCCAGCAACAGGGAACTCAAGCACCTCCTTGAGGAGCCTGTAACAGTATTTGACAACTCTTTCAGAGAAGATGTTTCCTCTAAAATCCAATCTAAACCTCCCCTGGTGCAACTTCAGGCCATTTCCTATCATCCTATGACCTGTTACTAGGGAGAAGAGATCAGCACCCCTCACAACACAATCTGCTTTTAGGGAGTTTTAGAAGCAATAAGGTCTTCCCTCAGTCTCCTTATCTCCAGGCTGAATAACCCCAGATAGCACAGGCACTCCTCAAAAGGCTTGTCCTCCAGACCCTTCACCAGCTTTACTGCCCTGCTTTGGCCTTCCTCCAGCACCTCAGTATCTTTCTTGGAGTGAGGATTCCAAGACTTAACACAGTACTCAAGGTGTGGCCTCACCAATGCTGAGTACAGGGGGACAATCTCTTTCCTGATCCTGCTGGCTACAATGATACAGGCCAGGATGCTGTTGGCCTTCTTGGTCACCTGAGCACACTGATGCCTCATATTCAGCCTCCTGCTGAGTAACATCCCCAGCCTTTTCTGCTGGACAATCTTCCATCCGCTCTTCCCCCAGATGTTGCATGGGCTGCACGGGTTGTGGTGACCCAAGTGCAGGACCTGGCACTTGTTGAACTTCATACCCCTGGCTTCTAAACACTGACCCAGCCCGTTCAGGTCATTCTGTAGAGCCTCCCTATATTGGAGACCAACATGCCCACCTAACTTGCTGTTGTCCCTCTGCAAACTTACTGAGAGTTCACCCAATCCCGTCATCCAGGTAACTGGTAAAGATATTACAGAGCACAGGCCCTGGTATACCACTTGTGACTGTGTGCTGGATTTAACTCAGTTCACCACAGCTCTTCTTGTCTGGCCATCCAGACAATTTTTTATTCAGCAAAGCATATGACTGCCCAAGCCATGAGTTAGCATCTCATCAACGAGCCTCTCATCCATCACAAGGTTCAGCAGAATTAAGAGCTATCACGTACATGTTTCTTCAGCTGCAGCACGCTGAGGCAGGACCCCAGCCACCGGCCCCTGTGGAACAGCACATCCCCTCCATCTCCCCGAGCCAGCTTTTCTCTCCCAAGAGGCCGGGGCGGCATGGGCAGAGACGGCGGCAGCGGTGGTGGTGCTTTCACCAGAGGGAGAGAGGTGCTGAGTCATGTGAGCTCGTTGCTGAATTGTTCTCCAGTCAGTTCACATGGCCAGGGATAGGGATGGTGGTAAAGATCTGTGTAAACCCAAATTGAGGTCAGACTTAAGCAGGCAGGTGTGCAGGCAGGTGTCCAGGCAACTGGATGCAGGGGGTGCTGGAGCCTGGCACCTGAAATGGAGGGTAATGGAGATAACACCTGCATTAAGTGTGAGCAGCTCAATTATCTGCTTAACCTAGTGGCTGAACTGAAGGAAGAAGTTGCTAGACTTAGGACTGGTAGGGAATGTGAAAGAGAGTTGGATTTGAGGAACCAGGCTCTGCAGACTCCCCTAGCAGAGGGAGGTGACCCAAGGTGCAGCAGGAAATGGATACAAGTCCCTGTTAGGAGATGCAAGGCAAAACCCCCATAGCTCCCCTCACCTTCCCAGCTGCCCTTGCAAAACAAACTTAGGGCACTGGAAGTTGAGGGTGAGGTGAATGAGAACACAGAAGACACACCATCCAAGATGTTGCCTAAAGCCAAACAGCCTGCCCACCATGTCAGGACTTGGTCCTTTAAAAAAAAGAGAAGGGGAATAGTTACTAGTGATTCCCTCCTGAGGGGAGCAGAGGGCCCCATATATTGGCCAGATCCTTCCCACAGGGAAGTCAGTTGCCTCCCTGGGCCCTGGGTCAGAGTTGTTACCAGAAGGCTGCCTAGTCTGGTACTGCCCTCTGATTATTATCCCTTCATAGTGATGCAGGTGGGGAGCATTGAGGTTGAATACAGAGGTCCAAAGGCAACCAAAAAGGACATCAAGGCTCTGGGAAAACCAGTTGAGGTGACAGGGACACAGGTAATGTTTTGATCAATACCCTTAGTTGCAGGAAGGAATACTGAAAGGAACAGGACAGCAGGTGTCATTAATAAGTGTCTCAGAGGCTGGTGCCACCAACAGAATTTTGGGTTTTTTGATCTTGGGGAACTTTCTATGGCACCAGGTCAGCTAGCAACAGATGGATTACATCCATCCCAGAGGGGGACAAAGATCCTAGCACATGAGAAAGCCTGTCTCACAGAGGGAAAAGGGTTTTAGGAAGGGAGTTGGCAGGTCTCAATGACAGGGCTTTAAACTAGATTAGAAGGGGGAAGGGGCTGAAACCAGTCCCCCCAGACACAAGTCTGAGGGTGGTAAGCTGGAGTCAGGGGTGAAACCAGCAGCCCAGCTGAAGTGCATGTACACTAATGCACGCAGTATGGATAACAAACAAGAGGAGCTGGAAGCCTTGTTTTAACACATCCAAGTGCTGGTTTCTACACATTGGTCACAGCAACCCCATGCAGTGCTACAGGCTGGGGTCAGAGTGGCTGGAGAGTGGCCAGGCAGAGAGGGACCTGGGAGATATTGGTTGATAGTAGGCTGAACATGAGCCTGCAGTGTGCCCAGGTGGCCAAGAAGGCCAATGGCATCCTGGCCTGCGTCAGGAACAGTGTGGCCAGCAGGAGCAGGGAAGTCATTGTGCCCCCTGTACTCAGCACTGGTTAGGCCACACCTTGAGTCCTGTGTCCAGTTCTGGGCCCCTCAGTTTAGGAAGGATGTTGACTTGCTGGAATGTGTCCAGAGAAGGGCAACAAAGCTGGTGAGGGGTTTGGAGCACAAGCCCTATGAGGAGAGGCTGAGGGAGCTGGGGTTGCTTAGCCTGGAGAAGAGGAGGCTCAGAGGAGACTTTATTGCTCTCTACAACTACCTGAAGGGAGGTTGTAGCCAGGTGGGGGTTGGCCAAGCAACCAGCACCAGAAGAAGAGGACACAGTCTCAGGCTGCACCAGGGGAGGTATAGGCTGGATATTAGGAAGAAGTTGTACACAGAAAGAATTATTTGCCATTGGAGTGGGCTGCCCAGGGAAGTGTTTAAGAGGAGACTGGATGAGGCACTTAGTGCCATGGTTTATTTTGACTAGCTGGTGTTGGATGATAGGTTGGACTTGATGATCTTGAAGGTTTTTTCCAACCTGGTTAATTCTATTCTATTCTATTCTATTCTATTCTATTCTATTCTATTCTGTGGAGTAGAATTTTTTTTCTGAGTATCCTGGTAGGTCCTGGGACTAAGTTAGGAGCTGACACCAGGGCAGCCTGCTTGCTGATGGTAACTTCACTTGATTCAGTGGCTTTTGGAGCCTCTCAGGCTGCAAGATTAGTCTGAATTGTCAGTAGAGTGTTGTCAGAGCAATGATTTTGTTCAGCAGTTCTGAGTACAGCAGAGGTTCCAGGCCAGAGCCCTTCCACACATGAGGAGTCATATTTCCACTGGCTATGCTGCTTCAGTGCAAAGAAGATGTTGGTCACCCTTCCAGAAAAGAACTCTCTTTGGGGGCTTTTAGAAATACAGATCTTACCTGCCTTTTACACTCTTTTAAAGAACGAGATGCAAAGTGATCTCTTCCCCAATGAATAAAATCACTGAATTGAGAAAAGAAATGTACCAGGTGGCTCCCACTCATTCCTACCTTAAAAAAAAAAAAAAAGAAAAAGAAAAAGAAAAAAAAGAAAGAAAAAAAGGCTTTGAGCTGTTCTTCAAAGGCTGTCTGATTTGCTTTGAATAATATAAAGTGATGATAGAGGGAAAAAAGAGAATATTAAACTCAAGGCTGTAAAAGCTCTGTGCTCAGCATCAGCCACTGACAAAGATCCACGTACACTTTTCATAAAATAACCACAATGATCCCTTCTTTTCTCTGTAACAGCTGGGGGATCAGCAGCAGTGCAGAGCTGGGTCCAAACATGGCATGAATAACAAAACCCAGGGTGCTTCTTCCAAGAAGATGTTTCCTCTCCTGGTTATATCCAAGTGCCCCACACCTCGCTGTGGGTTTCTCAAACAGACTCCCCAGTGTGTTGAGGTCTCAGAGATGGGATGCCAGATACAGAGAAGGAAAAGAGAGAAATGTGGGAAGAAGGGGAAATGAACAAAAAAGTATTTTCCTCTGAGCTCCCCTGAGAAAATTAGTGCAAAGCAGGAAGGAGCTGATTGCTGTCAAGGCCTGCCAAAGCCCAGATAGCTGGCTGCAGTCCCCAGGCACAAATGTGATAACAGCCAACAAGCTAAAATCATTAACAGTAGCAATTGCCTCTGAAAAGACCACCAACACCTAGGAGGGAAGAGTTGTAATTTCCTATGAGTATTTCTTCTCCCTTTATCTGCTGGTGGGAGAGCACAGGGAATGAGGGTGAGAAAAGACAGGGGAATATTTGCTGAAATTCACCACTACTGTTAGCTGTCTCTTACGGGTGCTGATTAAAAAGAGGGGTCTTCTGGTTCTTGGCTGGATAAGCCCAGCACACATGATCAATATCTAGGTTGTCCCCGTGTCTCATGGCATGTGGCACAGAAGGAGGAAAAAAAACATTTTCTCCAGCAGGTGTCCAACATTGGTTTGGAGGCCTTAGAGATGGCCCTCCACAGTCCCAGATTTACCTGCCTGGAGAGCTGATGAGCCACAAGGCTTAGAGTGTCTCCCTTTATCAACACTGAGGTCCACTAGCCAGAGAGCAGTTGATACCACTGATGTTAATATTCTTGGCTTCAAGGTAGGACATACAGTCTGGATGGGTGAATAGTAGACAGGTAAAAAGGCAGTTGAATGTCTGGCCTTAGATTGTCCTAGTGAATGGATCATAGTTTGTGTGGAAAAAAGTGATAAATGGAGTACTGCAGTGGTCTATTCTAGGACCTTTCCTGTTTCAACTTTTCAGCAATGACATGGAGGAAGCAATAGACTTTGCAGTTGATGCTAAATTACAGGGGTGACCAGCCTGAGCTAAACTGAGACTTGGGGTTTGGGGTAAATATAAGCAAAAACTGCTCCCTTGTGAAGACAGTCAAGCATCAGAGAAGGATGTCCAGATAGCCTATCCATCCCCAAAACAATGTCATCTTCATCTGTGGAGGTTTACAAGGATAAAGGATGGATAAAGGTCTGAGTAACCTAGTCCAACCTCATAGCTGATCTTGCATTTAGCAGGATGTTGGACCTACTGTGTTCCCTCCCAGTCTGAGTTATCCTGTAATCCAGATCAGATGCCAATGCCTTTGATTTTGGGTAGCCCCCTGTGTCACACAGCCAGCTTCATCAACATTTGCTCAGACACAGCATCTCTGTGTCTGTTCCAACATTCTGATGCTTCTGGGAATGGCTCATTCCTACTGAAGAATTCTGTGAGAACCAAAATTTTAAAGGAGGCCATAACTGGTTTGTATGCTCCTCCTGCTCTGTGCCAAAATGAGCCATCCTCAGAGTAGTTTTGTGTTCACATGGTCTCCTTACATTTTTAGCAATTCATGTACCAACCTGCAAAAAATTGAAAATCTTTTTCATGCTTCTCAACTTTTTACCCTGTCCAGGCCTTCTTTCTTTCATTTTTCTCTCAAACAAGCTCCATGTGAGCATCCTTTCATCAGTCAACTGCTTCTGCAAGGAAAACAACATTAGCTTTTAAAGCAAAAATAACAGACTTTGGCTCCAGTTTAAGTTGTGAGAACATTTATCTGGCACTGAGGCATGGGATTTCATGCTTTATCTCGGTACAGTCCCATGTACCAAGCGGCTGTATCCCATCCAGGGGTAGATGTGCCTGGTGATGGGAAGAGAGAAAATTATGAGGCTGCTCCTAAACCATATGGCACAGAGCACATTCTGCACAATGCAGCACTGATATTAGAGGAAGGGGGAGTACATTTGCCCTAAAACTCCCCAGTATAATGCAAGGCTACATTTACTACGTTCTTTTTGGACTCATTTGCCTTTCTGCAAACAACAGTTGCAAAGCCATGGCTGGTATTCAGAAGAGGTCAACAAAGTGGAGCATCAGAACCTTTTTTCACCAGCCAGTGAGCCTATTGCTAAGCTGCTTTGTGCAGAAGTTGTAAAAATCACATCCCATGCTGATGCTTACCTTCCTGGGGAGCTGGCAGGGATCACTGGCTTCACTTCCAAAGATTGTCAGGGCTCAGAAAAGCATTTAGCAAAGCCACACTGAACCTGTTTGGATGCAGTAAAATGGGGAGTCCTTCTTCCAAAATTAATTCCTGGGTTTGCATTTGCCAGATGTATAGAGTTTAATTTTCCAGCTCAGAAAACTCAGTGCTGTTCCTTTAGTGAAGGGAAAAGAAATGTGCCCATTCATGCTGCCCAGGACCAGCAAAAATGCCAGTTCCCAAGCTCCTCCTGAGAGGTTTCCTCCTGCAGATTGTCTGCTCCTTGGAGCATCTCCAAGTGTCCTTCAGTCCCAGATTCAATCTTGTGCTAGGTCATATACCAGTAGCAGCATGAATCACACACACAGAATCACAGAATCACCAAGGTTGGAAGAGACCTCAGAGATCATCAAGTCCAACCTGTCACCACAGACCTCATGACTAAACCATGGCACCAAGTGCCATGTCCAATCCCCTCTTGAACAATGGCCAAGTGAGAGGCTGCATGATCAGGTAACAAGGAGAAAACAGGCAATGACCTGCAGAATTTGTTCTAGATGCTCCATGATCTACTAAATGATCTTCAGCACAACACATTGGATGACATCTGTCCTTAGCACCCCCCAGCCTCTCACAGAACTGCAGCACACCCCACTCGGGGCTTTCAGAGACCCTGCCACCCCCCATAGTCTACATGCTCACTAATGGCCTTGTTCCCCACTTCAGTTGTGCTAGCTTTCTAAAAGACCACAAAGGCTAGCCTAGACCTGTTCATGCCACCTTCCAGGGACCCCACAAGAGGGTAGCTCTCTGCAAGGCACCCCATCCGATGTCCTACACTGGCTTCTTCATAGGGAGACAAGAGAGTGCATTTTGGGGTGGTATGGTACTTTGTGGAATCTGTCCTTACTTACCTGGACTTTTCATTGAGATTCTGAAGACCTATCATCAGGTTCATGGTATAGATGGAGATAGAGCTCCAAGCCACAGAAAGTTTTTTCAGCTGCCCCACATGCATTCAAATTCATTAACTTAACAGTTTGTTTGGATATGAGGAAAATCCTACATGGATATTCATTGTCAGAATGCTTGAAGGAACAATCTCATGAGCTTCCCCTACTCTCACTGCACTCTGAAATCCTCTGCCCCAGAAAAGCTAGCTGGTCAGTTATCCCCTTAAAAAGGTGTGTCCGTGGGTACTTCACAGTTTGCCTCCAAGATGTTGAGAGCCAATCGCCTGTCAAAAATCCCCATTTTGAAGAAAATGGAAAGGGGTAAAGAAAAATATAAAAGTAAACAAAAAACCTTCTTACACCTTGAAATGGGATCCAAAAAGTGGAGAAATCCCACACCAACAACTCCATTCAGAAATCTTGGCAAGATTTCAGACGTCAGACTTCACGGCCAAATAACTGATGGCAGAGGTATGAATAAGAAACTGTCAGAAGGGTTTGTAGTGCATGCAGTGTGTTGATACCTAATTAGCTAAAGGAGTTGAGTCTTCACTCAAAAGTAAACTTTCCCAAATGTTCAAAAAACTTCATTAAACAAGCAAACAAAAAAATCAAACTAAACCAAACAAGAGACTGCAGTAAAAGGGATATAGGGAAAAAGTCAGAAGAGGAAACATTTGGGGGCTATTACCTCCTATTTACATTCTCTATTGAGATCTGCTATCCCTGATGAAAGACCTGCAGTTGGAACTTTTTAAGAGTAGATGAATGCTCCATGGCATCACTGTGGCTCTGCACAGACCAGGACTGATTATCTCATTTTATAAAGCATCCTGGTTCTTACACATCTTCCACCCCTCACAAAACAGCTGTGAAGGCAGACGTGCCCAGTACAATCACACCCAGCCTCAGCATCTCAGGGCTTGTCTACACCAGGTCATTCAGTTTGAATTAAATAAGGTATAGCATAACACAGATTAATCAAACTACATCAGCAGTTCCTGAGACATCTTCAAGTGATGTCAAGGAGGTCTCTCATCTCATATTTAAAATTTATCTAATTCTGAGTTTTGAAATAGGGGTCCTGACGCAGTTTAATTAATCCCCTTTAAAAGTGAATTTGACTTAACTTTCCCATGGGTCTCAGAGTGGACAAATGCCTATGTATCACTACATTGCTTAAGTTCAGAATGAGATGAAATTCTTTTGCAGTGAGCTACTAAACCCTACCTGAAGATTTTATTTTCCTTATCATTGGATGTTGGAAGAAATGTTGCAATTCAGAAAGTAAATGTGGGCAGTACAGTCATGTTCATGGTTTAACTATAAGATTGATGCTGAAGTGGAAAGGTCACAGCATTTAGAATGAAGCAGTAGAATGATATTCCCATCTCCCCCATAAGTTTACAGTTTAAACAAACATTGAAAAAAGCTTTGAAGTGCAATTTAAAAAGGCAAAAACAAGACCTAAAATGTATTAGCATCTTTCTAAATCACATATTATTGTTTTTTGTACATGTGGTTGGCAGCATAATATAAAAAAGCATCTGCAAAACACTGAGTACTAGATGAATAGACCAAATGTTTAGGAAGGGAGCCAGAAAAAAACGTTCATAGCAATATTTACCAGCCCTTGAGTTTAATTACAAAACCAGAATTAAAAGAAGTATGTTCAATGAAAATTTCACAGTGGATCCATAGCAGGAATGGCTCTGAGCCAAAAGGTGGAAAAAAAATACTAAAAATAAGAAGTCATCCTTCAGGACCCCAGACATTGCTCTGAACTTCACAATAGTGTAACAGGAGTGAACAACCTGGACCTAAGCACCACGCAGTTCAGCATACTCAAAATCTCTGTGAGTTCTGAAGCTCCTTGGTTGATTAAAACTAGCTTGCTTGCACATGAAGTAAGGTTCACAGCATGTCAGAAAGTCAGAAACTTACAAACTTTGACTGCGTTTCACATAACCTCTGTGCTTCCCCCATAATTAGTTGAATAGATTTTTCTCACTCAAAGTCATGACTAACGACATCTATCAGCCATGTTGGTTGACACACATACCATAACAAACTGACTTACCTCTAACTTTAGTGGGAAAAGTGATCTGTATTCTATGCCTGACAGAATGAAACAGGCATCCCACCTTTGCCCACACATGGTCACCGAAGGTGGTCATAGGGCATTTTCATAGTTGAGGGACCTGCTGTACACCCAGGGATGCTGCCTTCACCATCCCCCACTCCCACAGGTGCCACCACCAGCTTACACAGGCATTGCTAGGGCCATGGCCAATATGAAATTCAGCAGCATCACGCACACAGAATGGGCAGAGAAGTAAGATGATCTGGCAGGTACCCAGAAATTCATGCTGACAAACCTGTTTTAATCAGCCCTGGCCAACAAAATCTGACTTTTAGTAGCTCTTTCTTTTCCCATTCTCCCAACACCTGCCTACCTCCCACCCAGTGACTGTATCTGCAATACCTGCAATGACTGTAACAAGAAGAATCTATTTCTTTTCTGTTTGGTTTGGTGTGGTTTGGTTGGGTGAGTGGGTTTTGTTTTGTTTTGGGTTGGTTTGGTTTGGTCGAAAGCAGGTTTGAGGTTTTGTTTTTAAATTTCTCTCTATACAAGATATGATGGGGGTTTGGCTGCCCAGTATCTCTGCTCAGGGCTCCACCCATGGCAGCCAGCGAGCCTCAGCTGTAAGCAACACCAGGTGCTGGGTGATGTGCAGCCACGTTGCACAGAAATTGTCTAGAAGAATAGGCTGCTGTTCTGCAAGACTGTCCATGTTTATTAAGTGAAATCACTGACTGTTTTTTGCAGCATTAAAAGTGAGCTGGAGTATAATATATTTATTGATCTCTACTAAACACATACTGGACCTTCCTCAAGCTCCCCCTCTCTTCTTTATTCAAGCATGGGACACAGTGCATACAGGCTTCTGAATCCCTAGGATGGGCTGTCCTCTCTCCATGGAGCAGTGGTTCATCGCTTCAGCAGTAGTGGATTTCAGCCAACAGGGACCAAGGAGACAGAGTCCCAAAGCAGGAAAGGGAGAGGTGAACTGATGATGGGACTGCTAGGCAGGTAGGACACATCTACTGGAACTGGCAAGGAGGAGGTAATGGTATTAGCCATGATTTGATTAAAAGGAGAAGTGTAAATAAGAAGGAACTGGCATGGCAGAGGGACTCATGGAGGTTTCTCCACAGATCTCCCTGGGCTGATTTTCTGGAGTAAGAGTAGGACCACACTAATTCAGCAGTAGAAACAGATGCCAGAAAGGACACCCAGCATTGCACAGGGTGGAGGGTCCAGTGCAGACAAGTCCAGGTGCAGGCACAGCTCATACAGCAGTGCTATGTTACTGCTCCCTGACACCCTGGGGATCCACAGCAGAGAAATGAGACCCCGGATTTATCCCCCTTTTCCAATTAGCCTCATTCACCTGCCTCCTCTCCCTCCGCCTTTCTGGAATCAATCCTTGTCCTGGCATTTTAAAGGGCAATGTGCACGTTTTATGGCTGTCCTCTATAAAACCATTCTACATGATAACACATCCAGCCCTTTATTAGGGACGTTTGGCAAGTTTATTGGCCAGACATTTTTCTGCACTGACAGATGAGGTCCTGCCATCACTTCTGTGCGCACGTGGGGCCCTCTCCTGTCCTGCCCTCCCCTCTTCCAAGCCATCCAGTCTGATGGCAGCTCAGGTCATCCTATGCACACCACCAGCCACATCCCTGGGAAGGTGAAGTCCTGGGGCTGTCCTACTTCTCACCTGTAGCCAGGTGAGGGGCAGTGGAAGCAGCGCCCCCCATCTCCTGAAAAACAGCTGCATTTAATTACTCCCTGCTGCAGCCACATCCACCACAGACATGTTAACTCTTTAGAGCCGGGGAACTGCTCTTGTCTACATGCACAGACATCCTGGAGATAGGATTATCACATTATGGCAAGATAGTTCTGCACAACTCCTCCTTTCTCTACAGCAGGGGAGGTGAAAGACTATGTTGTGGGGAGAAGTAACCACTCTCAAAACATACTAGGAACCAACTGGACTTTGCCATTTTGGACACTGTGATATTTTACCCCACTGAACCCAAATCCCAAGAGCACAAACATGAGCACCAGTTCTTGCTGCACTCCATCAGGAGACAAAGCAGGCTGGGTCGCAAGCAGGCAGGGCAGAGGGCTTCCACTTTCCAAGAAAGCTACAAACATGCTGCTGAAGTGTATTTTTCTGAGACTTCAGATGCTGGTACCACCAAGGCTGTCTCTGCGCCTAGCTTCTTCTCCACCCATAAGCATCCCTGTGAAGTCGGAAGGACATGATGTAAAGCTAGATGTGAGTTTTACGATCTTATGTTCACAGCCACCCACAAGCAAAACAGCAAGTCAAGGGCCAGCAGCAGCTTAATGAGGGGTCAAAGGTTAACAACAGATTCCAAACTTTATCTAAGTGCTTACCTGGCACCCTGTTGCTGCACATCAAGGGGTGATGGCAGCCACTATGCATCTGCTCCACATGCACCATCACAGTCAGGGTGGACAAGATCCCTAGGAAAAGGCTCCAGCGAGTGCCCAAGGTCAGGAAGAAGAAGGGTGACCCTCAGCTGGGGAGAAAGCCTCTGGATCAGGTTCTGTTCCAGAGAGGCACTGGTTTGGCAGCCACCCTTCCAGTTCAGGGCAGGCAGTCCATGTCACCCTTCAATTGTTTTCATTGTGCATTGCGCAGGAAAAGAGACATGAATATAGGGCTGTGTTGTGATTCCCACTTTGCAGGGAGTTTTCCACCCAACTGTTGGTTTTGCTCACAGATTATAGCTTGTTTAGCTCTTGGCCATGCCACGGGGAGTGATGGTGGGGGTCCCTGCACCTGCCAGCCCCCTGCCCAGTGTTGGTTCACATGTCACATTCCCAAGCTGTGTTATTCTTAAGTACTGTAAATCTCTCACTATTATTCTCCCACTTGATATAGTGAGCTGTGTCATTTTGAAAGGAAATACATAACAGTATATTAAAGAAATCATGGATCTCCTCATTCATGTTTAAAACAAATTTATTACAACGTAAGAAACCCTGAATAGCATGAATTTATTATAATGATTTAAGGCTTCTGGCACTTGAGTTAAAAATGTCTCTCAATAAATAACTTTCCCTTGAAAACACAGCAAATTAATATAGTTTACCATTTCCAAAGTTATATAAATCCAAGATGCCTAAATCAACAGTACCCTGAATAAGGTTATTGTTGCTCAGCCAAAGCCTGGTATCACAGTAGAGAAAAATGGATGTTTTTTTCTTTTTTCTTTTTTTGGTCACCTTTCTCTCCCTTCCACCCCAGGCTATGTCTGTTCTCTGAAAGTCAGACTAATGTGAATTGGACGAATGCAGCTGTGGCCTTCACCATTCCGGTATTTCCCCAAAGTGCCTCTAACACATGGCCCCATTGCTTTCAGTAAGCAGTGTTTTAATTTGACTGCAAACCCAGGCATTGAGATGTCTCTGGCTTCACTGTCTCCAACTCTGTGGTGGTCTCTCAAGTCCAGAGCAAACCCGAGTCTTTCTCCTCCACAGTGCTGGGGACTGTGTGAGGCAGCCATGGTTGCAGTCCAGGTTTTAAATAACCCTCAATGTAAAGCTGCAGTGCAATTATTCAGATGAGCCTGGTTTCCTCTTTTCAGGGGTCTCCTCACAAGAACTCAGCAAAAGCAGAAAGCAATGACTGCTGGTGTGTGGTAGGATACGTGTAAAAATAAATGTGGAAAACTGGGGGAACTACAAACACACACACAAATATTCATGAACACCCATGCACATAGAGGTGCATAAATCCCCATGGGTAATGCAGCAAGTGGGGCCGTGTCAAGGAGACAGCACACCTGTCCCCCAGGACTGGGTCTCGAAGAAAAGTGAAACCCCATGCACAGCCATAGCCATCAGTGGGACTAGCAAGGTTTTATCTGGCACAGAGCTTGCTCCATAGCCATTCATGGAGCTCAACAGCTCACAAGGACAACAGCCTGCATACACCTGAAAGCCGTGGTTTTGCTTAGTTGGATGCAACCAGCATCTGTCTTGCAAGGAAAGAGACTCACATTTGGTTCCTTCTGCATGGTCCTACTCAACAGCTCAGTGTCTGGGCAGTAAGAATGGCTCAGCACTAGATGGACCTTATCCAATCAGTCCTGCTCTCAACAAGACAGTCTTCAATGGCTTTTAATTTCATTAAGGTCTAATTTTTACCGTTACTGTCAAGGTGTCTATTTTTCTCCACAACATGACTGATGGGTATTTTTCTAAGTGAAGCACAGTACCAGTGACATTTTGACAGTGTCAACACAGCCAGAGTACACTTGCCTGAGCTGTACAATACACAAGAAGTTAGGGCTGTTAAGAGTCAGATTGACAGCTTTGGTAAATTTAAGTTCTCTGCACAGCAGATGACGAGAAGTTACTAGAAACAGACATGGCTTTCAGGTCACCCAGTCCATCTCCTACCTCACCTTTTAATTGTCTCTCTCACTCAAGCTATAAATATCTGACTCTTCTCATCTTGCTTCCTCATTATGTCAATTCTAGCAGTCCCTGATCATTTTTATTACTCCTTGCTGAAATCCCTCCAATCTGCCAGTAAACTCTCTGGTAATGAGATCCCTGTGCTGAAGGCACTAGTGCAAATAGAGGGGCACCAGACCCACTGACAAGGAGCTATTTCCTCTGTAATTTGGAGATATCATCGCCTCTTCACCTGCAGCTCAAAATTCTCCTCCTCTGTTTTTGCTGCTATCAGATATCATTACTTTGTGCCTTGCTCACTCATCCCCTTCTGAGGGTTTCTGCTGTCTGGGTTTCCCCCATCCCATCAAGCATGCGTCTTTCAGATTGTTTTCAAGGTGACTGAGTTCACAGATGCTGCACCCTCAGATTTATGATCCATTTCAAATTGAATCCTGTGATCTTTTTTCCCCCCTGTTTGGTGTTTCCATTTCACATTATTTCTTCCTCCTCAACTCTCCAAATTTAGCAGGGTCACCTGGTTTCTCACACAAAACTTCTGCTTCCAAGAAATAGAGCCATGATCTGAAGTGCAACAAGACTGGGAGCCCAGCCCAATACCTCCAAACAAGACCCCTGGAAGGTGTAAAACATGAAATTCTGTGCAGAATGAGGCCGTGATGTTACCATTCACACAATGCAACAGTACCTGGTGTTCTGCTGCAGCATAAACACTTCAAGATGCAGAAATGCTGGAGAAAGTTCATAAACAGGCTTCCAAACTCATCCAGGACAGGGAAACAGACATTAGAATGGAAAGACACAAAGGAACCCATCTCATCAGAGAGAAGGCTGAATCAAGAGTTAATCACTGTGTATTGGGAGACTTGCTGTCTGAGAGCAGAAGAGTTTGCAGTCTGCTGCCAAAGGCACAACTAAGTCCAGCAGCTAGAAATTAAGACAAACTCAGCCTCAAAAGAAGCGTTTTGTAGCAGTAATGACAATTAAACGCTGCAAATTTGGCAAGGTCCTTTTAAAATCTCAATGCAACTTCCTCACAGGCAGTTGCAACTTGAGAAAGAGCCAGTTTTTGTGTGCCTGAGTTCTCCTTGTCCTCTCCTTCCTTACCAGCTATAGCAGAGGAGTTCCCATTCTGTAGCACTCACATTTGGCACCGTGTTTTAATCAAATGCACCTTTCAAGGTCGTTGCCAGTAAGCAACCAGGAAATACAACTTCTTCCGGTTTAGCACTTTCCTCTTGTCTGCAAATAGGAGACCAGAAAGAATAAACTTAACACTCTGTAAGATTGGCTACCAAGGGCTATGAGTGAACGAAATGTTTTTTTCTCATACTCAGAATAGTTCCTGAATTAAGGAAGCTAGGAATTTGTGGCTCTTGCTGCAGCTTGTGGATTGACATGTCTGTTGGGAGTGCCTGGGCATGTCTCACCTCACCAGGCAGGTCCTCACCTGTCAGTGACATCTGAGTTTCTCAAGTTTAGTTTCCCAATGCCTGAAGTGATGCTGAAATACATGAAGTCCAAGAGCTTCAATTTCTCTTGGATGGAAATGACTGGCTGATTTGCTTTTGCAGCTTACAGTTCACAGATAAATTGTTGGTGGACATGTTCAGTGCCTTCTGCTGTAAGCACTACTGTCAAAGACTGGTTTGGGTTGGAACAGAACTAAAAAATCATTTAATTCCAACCCACCTGCCATGGGAAGGGACAAACTTTCATTCAGGTTGCTCAAAACCAGCATCCAACCTGGCCTTGTAAACTCCCAGGGGTGGGGCATCCACAACTTCTCTGAGCAAACTGTTTCAGTGTCTCACCACCCTCACAGCGAAATATTTCTTCCTTACATCTAATATAAATTTACCCTCTGTCAGTTTGAAGCCATTACCCCCATGTCCTATTACTACATGCCCTTGTAAAAAGTCTCTAGATTTCTTCTAGGCCCCTTCTAGGTACTGGAAGTCTTTTAGGTCCCCTCAGAGTCTTCTCTAGGCTGAAAAACTCCAACCCTCTCAGCCTTTCTATATAGGACACGTATTCCAGTTCCCTGATAAACTTCATGGCTCTCCTCTGGACTCCCTCCAACAGGTTCATGTCCTTCTTATGTTGCAGGTCTCAGAGCTGGATGCTGTACTCCAGGTGGGGTCTCATGAGAGCGGAGTAGAGGAGCACAATCACCTCCATCAACTTGCTGGTCATGCTTCTTTTGATGCCGTCCAGCACATGGTTTGCCTTCTGGGCTGCAAGTGCATATTGCCAAGTCATATTGAGCTTCTCAGCAGTTAGCATATTCAAGTCCTTCTCCACAGGGCTGTTCTCAATCCACTCAGCCCCTCTGAGATGTGGTAGTGAACACACACTCACCAGCAGAACCCAAACCACAATGCACGGAGGCAAAGTGCTTCCCCACATCTGAGAATCAAATCCAGTCCACTCAAGTTTTCACTCTTTGGAAGGGATCTTGTTGGGATGCAGTAGCATTCCCTGTGAGCAGCTGTAGGAGCTGTCATGTACCAGTACTGACCAGAATGAGTTTGGTTTCTTGAACATTTTCTGCTGACTTCTGGTTCCAAACAACCTGTTCAAGGATCATAGTGAAAGCATTGGTGCAACCATACCTGAAATGCTCAAGGTAGCCTTTCCTCTCACACAAGACAGTAAAACTTTCATAGAATCATAGCATTGTTTTGGCCAAAAAAGACCTCATAAGATCATTGAGTCCAGCCATTGTTGGGGTTTAGACTAGGTGATTCTTTGAGGTCCTTTCCAACCCCTAAATTCTGTGATTCCATTGTCATTGTGAGTAGAAAAACTCTTCAAGAGATGAAGGGAGCAGCTATGGATCAGAAGGGGCATTTTCCAGAGTACTACCAAGTCAGAGCAGATTTCCCTGCTTCTGCTGGTTTAAATTGCTTCATTCAAGAGTCTGTGTTGTGTTATGCAGCAGGCATTTATGTAAATTTGCAAATCAGGCACTAATTGGCAAACAATTTCATAAATTTAGTAACAGTGGGGGGAAAAAAAAAAGGCAGGTTTCTAACTAACCAGGCTGTACTCTCTCCCCCTCAGATGGTGCAAATTCAAATACTGCCTGGAGGTTGCATTTCAGGAAATCTCTGCTGCAACTTTTAGAGTTTAACCACAGGCTCATGAGTGCTTTCAAGTGATATTTTTTAGGTATCTCAGGCTCAGTCTCTCTCAAGCATAGCTAAGTCCTTCGCTCTCCTTGCATAACAGCAGACCTCCACAGGCCACTGGATCACTGAAAATTTTGTTTTCCTAGTTTCTTTCCTATTCAGATTCTTACCATATCCAGTCTCTCACTCTTCTAAGTCCACACCACCATGCTTTGCTAGTAAATTAAATTGAGTTTATGCCCAAGTTATACCTAGATTCTACTCTACTACCTTCCTTGTTCTCTGGCCTCCCTATTTAATTACTCTGAAGGGGACCAGCTGAAGTTAGGCCACCTTCTTCTTTCCCTCATTTGCAAAATAATCTTTGGAAGTAGCTCCTCAAATCCAGGAATATGCTCTAGAAAAGGACTGGGGAATCATAAGCCTCTTATACAAACTGGTTGTTGAAGACTCCAGGATATAAGTACAAAATTCTCCTTCAACAACATACTATATTTAAACATCTTGTCTCTTCCACCTGGCTCAGCTTCACTCAACCTATACTTTCTGTTATCCGTTAGTACAGCTTTATGCCTTGCATCCCTGCCCTTTTTTGCCTTAATCTTCATCCTTTGTTCCTTACCATTTAATTCTATCTTTTTGTCCCAAAGCATGGTGCTGGTTCATTCCTTCTCTTTTCTTTTATATTCTGAGACCTTCCCACCACTTCATGCTCCAGAAGAATTCTCATTGCTCCTCACAGCAAACCCCATGCTCTAGAGAGGAAGAGAAGGCTTAAAACAAGTTTGTTGTCTGTCTTAACAAACTGAAAATTCACAGTATATATAATATGATGATGAAGAAAGTGGAATATATTATCAATGGCAGAACTGACACCTGAGCTGGACAAAACAAACCAGAAGTTAAGTTAAATAAAAGTCTAAATGAATAAATGAAATACCCAGATAATTTATTAGATTAAGACTTCACACAACATGTATAAATATATGCTCAGGATGGGATTCAACAGCAAAACTGTGGGAAGCTGAAAGAGTGTGGTCACAACAGGTCCACAGGGTGCAAGGTACACAAAAGCAGTGACTACACAAACACTCAACATGAGCCAGTCAAGAAGGACACAAAGTGAAGGCATGGGTGGGAGACTTAGCAGAAGTCATGTTATTCCACAGAACCTCATGTAAAACACAACTTCACTTGTAGCTGAAGTATATTAACTGGAAACACTCTGGACAAACAGTCTATGGCTGGACTAACTCCCCAGTGGCAGCTTCCTAATACATGAACTTAAACTTTAAAGGACATTGTCAAGTGATTGCTTTTACTAGTTTAATTTTTGCATTTCCTCTATTGTATTAGCAGATGGAAAACAATTCCCCCCCCAGTTACAACTACTGATTTTGTCCTTTCCTATTTGACAATCATTGATTTTTTTTTCTAGGGCTATAAATGTTTTAATAACTTCAACTTTGTAGTGCCTCATGGCAAAATATCTTTGCCTGCAGTGACTGCTAAACACTATTCCTAATGTACTCCTGATAACTAGAGCCAGCATTATAAAAAATGATTTTTCACAGGGTCTACCAAATTAATAGCTTTTGTTTCTTCATCCACATCTCACAGGCAGTTAAAACATGCAGGTCTTCACCCATGAGATGTTTCGACCATCTTCATTCTAGAAGTCTTTTCTTCACAAATGTATACCTCCCCTGTAGCTTTGATAGCACCTTAAGCATAGTGCCCATAACCCTGACAATGTCCTTTTAAAAAAGACCTAGATACAAAATATATATTCAAGTCAAAAGTCACCCTCAGAATTAGAATTGTTAATGGACAAAATGGATCATAAGGAATTGTAAAGTAGTTAAATATTGGCACCCACAAAGAACCAAAGAACAGAATGCTCCCATGCAGCGTTCTCGACTGGGTGCACAAAGGCACCTTTCAAGAGATATACACGCATTTTTTGCTGTTTCAAAAGGTCATTTAGCACTTATTAGAAAAGGCAATTAAAGTTTCAGTCAAACTGGAAAAGAGAAGAGAAGCAATTGGACTGAGATCAGAGAACTGTTTCTTCATAAATGTCAAACCTTAACAAAAAAATATCCCCAAACCAATAAAGCTAAAAATCGCCACAGAACAACTCAGAACGCTAAGATTTATGTAACGGTCATTTCTTCATGGATTTCTACAGTTTTCCTGCTGCTCCTTGTACATTTTTCTCTTCTTGCTCCTCCCTATCCCTGACTTCTTAAAGAAGCAAACTTCTCAGCCAGTAAGCATGAGTAAGTCTCTTTCCCCACCTGCTATACTTGGGTCAGGGGACTGAATACACCTTTAGGGCTTTAAGCAGTAACCTGTTCCTTCACAGGATCAGGGAGCAGAACAAGAGGCACATTCAACAGCAGATGGACATAGCCAAACTGTAATACTTCACTGACAGCAGACCAGACCAATCAGGGCATTTCCACAGTAGTAATTTTGTCATTCAGTAACGCTGTTCTCCTCCAAACTCCTCCAAGCAGCTTTAAAATTCAGCTGGGATGAACAAAAAGGATATCACCTAATTTGTGATTAAGACAGGGCCTGAATGGAGCAGCTCAGGGTAACTTGAGGTTCATCTTCCCCTTCATTCTCCTTTTTTTGCATTGCTGTAAGAGCACAGTGCTGCCAGAAGCGTGTGTTAGATAACTTGCACTTATGGTCTCATCAGAGACATGCCACAGGCCTCATCACCAATCCCTGATGGCTCCTTATGGAGCACCTCACATTCACAGGAATGAGCACTTGGGTGGCAGGCAGCAGTGATACCCCAGGGATTAGAACAGCAACTTGCTACCTATAAGATAAGTAGAGGTGCCTAAAGAGATTGTCAGAAGAGCTGTCCCGGCCCATGAGGCGGTGTGTGGGAGCAAATGGTCTAGAACCTGCCCACAGTGGCTCAAATTTACCTTTCTCTTGCTGCAATTTTGCTATGCAAAATGAGTATTTTATCCTCATATTTCTAGGAACACATGCCAGTGGCTACTGTTACAATAAAATATGAATACTGCATTGTGGAGAAAATGACCATTAATCCTGTAATCTGCAGTCATTTTTACCAATTCGGCACATTTCTTTAAATAACAAACTACATGCAGTAGATGGAAGTGCATTTAAATAAACTGAAATAGATACAGCATGAATAATTAAAGCCAGCAGGGAAATGTGCATTGCGAGCTGCTGGTGGAAATAATTACTGATTTATCTTATTTACAATGGAGCCTGGATACAGAATCAAAATAGTGCAAGTTAATGAAAATGTCTTAAGACTGTTCTCATACTACCACTACTATGTATCTCATCTTGAAAAGTATATCAAATAGGTCTTGGACCACTACAATGTCTGCCTGTGTTCTGCTATTTCAAGGTTAAGTTACCCAGCACAAACTGTCAAATAGCACTGATTTAAAAAGGAATATATTTCATATGGATGCCTAGTAGAACAACTTGCAACACTGCCTATTAATATTATTAGACACCGTATGGTTGAGCTTATGATATAGCCCCTAAGACCCCAGCATGTTGATATCAGAATGTTGAAGGAAAATGCAGATCATAAAACCACTGTGCTTGTACCTCTATAATACACCAGGCTTTAAACAGACTTTTTTAATTAGAAAATAATCTGCTTTGAACGTGGTGTTCTTGAATGTTGTGCAGTTATTGCAAACTGCTTTAGAGCTAAAAATCAACAATGAAATGTACTTCCAATATGAGCCTGGCAAAACTGTGACTGCAATCTGCTAGAAAACATTTTAGATTAAAACAAACAAACAAACAAAAAAACTATTTCAGAATGTTTAAAATGCTTCAGAAGATTAAAAGAGAGGTTAATGCTTTCTGATTGGTCTACCCCCAAAAAAATGAAAATGGTTGATAATGAGCTGTATTTTAGAAGAGCAAAGACATGCAGTTGTCACTCAGTTTTTAAATGGTGCTTTAACACAACCAAATAGCGATACAAAGGTTCTGAAAATTATACAGAAGGGCTGTGTCAAATGAAGAAAATCTCCTCAAGGAGCTGGCTCTCCTCTAGCTCATCTGCTCTGCTTGTGGAGCTGTGAGGGGTCTGGTAACAAGACGATGGCTTGTGACTCACAGGATGAGGCTTCGGCATTTTCTTCCTCTCATAAGAACGTCTGCAGAGGTGTCCTGGGGAGGATGTCAGACTGATAGCTTCAACCAGGTCAAGAAGACAGGCTTCATACCTATGGAAACACACCAAGAAAATGGAGCTCAATTACGCATCACACCATCATGCAGAAGCTGAATCCGGCCTTCTTGTCTTCATAACTCAAACGAGACCTAGATTTTTCTGATGGCAGCCACCAGAGCACAGAGCAAATTTTGGTATATGGGTTCCTAAGCGGAAAGTGTGGGTGCTCAGGTTATCTTAAGCTGTTTCATCAGCTTTTCCATTTGAGGTATGTAATGTTTCAGTCATTCTCCAGACACTGTGGTCTGACTTCAGAGATTTGACAGCCAACTGCACCAATGAGGTACACGAAACCCCACACAGGTAACAATGACTTATACACATGCTTCACTTTTTTGAATAAACCTCTATACTTAATTTAATTTCCCAGGGATTTGAAAACAGCAGGAGATTTTATTATTATTGCCACACTGCAAATGTGCTTCCTGTAAATCTCTATGCACTATATGGAATCTGTCTTGTGGAAGCACTGGAGGAATATAATCTAAGCAAGGCAATACAAAATCAACACTTGAGCACCAAGAGAAAAGGCCAAGGTGCTAAACATTACTCAGGCTGTCCTTTAAATGTGAGTACAGATGTGGGGAAGGTTGCAAGCCAACATTAACTGGTAACATACACTGAATAATGGCAATTACTTCAGAATGAGGCTTCCTATTAATATTCACACAAAGCAAGACCTGATCTAAATACCAGCACAGAACTGATCATTACAATATATTTTCTCAAACAATACCATTTCAACTGCTTCCCCAGGGACACTGTTCCCCAGTCTAAGAGATATCACTCAAGAGTTTTACCCAAAAGTCCCCTTTGTTCCATCCTGTTGTTAGCACCAATCTAGTTAATGTTCCCAATGCTGAAATAACTCATGAGTTTAGTGACTTACATACACAGAGTATTATTCACAGCACCCAACCTAAAGTATCATGGCTGGTTTCCATAGGGTCCTTTTCTTCTAAATAGAAAGAGATCATCCAAAGTGAAAGAAAACAGCTCAAGCCCCAGCTGTTCCCTGCTTCATGAAGAGCCTTTTTCCTTCCAGGGCAGTGGGAGCTTAGGAAAATTAAGCAACTGAGTCAGGTAGCTGGGGTAGGTTCCTCAACTCAGATGGGATGAAAAATTCTTAAGTACAAATATTCACAACCATTTATTGATGTGCAAGATTAGTAGTGGCCAATGTGTCTCCCAGAGGCAGACTTAACACTTGTGTGCTGTCCAGAGCATCACACAGCAGTGGCATCAGATAAAAAGACTCCGTTCCCTAAAGTAGCAACACCATGCAAAACATTCTTCACTAGCTTCAGCAGCGAGTATTATGTTCCAACAATCACCAGAAAACTAACTGTGACAAGGTAACTCATAATTATGTCTGAGACACTGAAATATTTCCTCAGCTCAAAGTAGTTAACTGTGGGTTAATACTGATGCTAATGGCAACCACTTGAGTTTTGCTATGATTGCTCGGAAAAGTCAGCTCTTTCATTTCCTTCAATTTTTATTGCTCCTTCCAATCTGATAGTCACCATTATCCCTAACACAGTTTACTTTGACATTACTTCCTCATAGGGCTCTCTCTTCTATTTGACTCTATATAGATTGTTTTATTTCCTTTGAGATGCACTAGCTCACATTTCACCCAGAAATCTGCTTTGCAAATTTGTTTTTCCACATTTTGAGCTTATCTCTGTATCTTTTTACTACCTGTCTGTGTAAATCGTCCCTAATAATGAAGACTGAGTGACTCAGAGCAATGAAACACAGCTTAAGTGTTGTTACAACAGGATTGTGTAAGTGGCCAACCCCAGGCAACTGTGATGCCTTAGAGTAACCCTAACTAAGAATCTCAGAAGGACAAAGGTTTTGGGTAGCTGAGCAAGACTATTTTAGAGGGGTCTGTTGTTTGTATTAGCATTCGGACAGTACCCACTACAAATTGAAACTTCTTAAATATATCTCTAATACATGATGGGAAAAGCCACAGATAGGGAGAACTTACCCACAGCTATATTAGACTTTCACATGGAGAAAGTTTTGAACTAGACTCTATAGATATACACAGATACTTTGAACTCTAAAGAAACCCAGTTAACACATACACTGGTTTCATTAGCCACACCTAAAACTTCTTTTTAGATTAATCTAGTCAAGCATACAAATGCTTATCTCCTCTGACTGTAGTGCTATCATAAAATTTCAATTTCTCCAGCAGCCACATTCAATCACAGATTAGGTAGAGGGAAACCAAACCAGCCAGTGCATTTATAGCAAACGTGCAGGCCCTAGATTTCAGCAGTACCTTCAAGTTCATTTCTTCTGGAAGTTTATCTAAGTTTTACAGCATTTCTGCTATCAGGAAGGCTAAATGATTTGGCAGATTACAAGCACAGCAAATAGCAAAGATTATGTAAAAGACCAGGTGTTGTAAATCAGTCTATTTGACACCACAGTTATATATGCAATAAAGTGAATGAACTCTGCTAACACAGTACTATCTGATAAAGAGAATGCTCCTTGCAGGTGTTTAGTGTTTAATCCCATGATAATGGTTTGCCCTGGTTTGTCTAGGCAACATCAGACAGCATCTGGCTGGAGGCAACAGAGTAGACCTAGAATGGTTTGCAGCTTGCAAAGATGATTTTCTCACCATTTATTTGTATCAGAAAATTTAAAGTGACACAGTCAGAATGTTTAAGGCCTGCAATGTAACTTTCTCTAAAACCAGTACATGTATTCCTTACATGATATGAATAAATGCATAAGTGAAAACATGCTTCATCATAATTATTATTAATACAACACTTAATGGCTTCAGTGAAGTCAAAGCTGCAGGATCAGGCACCCAAGAGTCATAACATTTCGAACAGGAAAACTGATCTGGCAAACTTGGCTTGTGAATACTGAATGCTCATTTAATGCAAATTAACAGCCAAGGGTGCTCTCATATTGCTCTATGCTTCCCAAGAAGAAAAACTCCCAAACGTTTTGCAGACGCACCAGCACTGCACAGTAAGCCACATACAGAAATTCTTCATGTATAGATGTTCAACCAAGCAAGCAAATGTCCCAGCTGTGCTAGATGCTTACAACTATATCCTTTGGTGGGTTTTGGCCTCTCAACAGTTGGGAAAAGGTAGGCAACTGCCTCTTTAAGAATTACAATAATTCAATATGTTTTCACCTTTTTGGTACATTTGCCAGCATGCTCGAAACTCAAAAAGCATCTCTGCAAGAGTCTGGAAAATAATCTCTTCTGCAGGCCTGTTTTTGACACCTCCCTGATCTAATTTTCATGAACTTGAAAGCCTGCACATTCCACCACAGGAGCAGAAAATGTGTAAAGTCTACAAATTTGGATTACAAGCTTAACTATTTAGACAGGTAAAGTTTGGGGAAAGTAATCTTGTCATAAAGTCTCAAAACATTCCATCGGGAGAGCAAACGCAAAGAACAGGTGTACAAAGCATGCAGAAGGCAGGGTCATGAGCAAGAGGACAGAGCTTTGAAGTTCTTTCAATGAAGAAATCTGATCTTGGGTTTTAATGCAGAAAGTAAAAATGCCCATACTATCTGAGAGGTAGGTGCCACCAGGCTCAAGCCACTAGAGCTGAGTCAGTGTAAAACTGTGACCCAGATGGATAAATCCATCCAGGTGAGGCTGTGATGTTATTCCCTGAACCTCCTCCATATACTTATCACAGGTTGCTGGGAAGTCTGGCACCTCAGACACACAAATGTTGTTGGAAATTCTATTAGAAATTTCCAGTATTAGCTTCAAATTAAACAAGTAACTAGTAAAATGTATACTCTTAATATACAAGAACTTTTTAGTCCAACACTGAGGTAACAGGAAACATCACAAAACATTATGATTCAGTACATCTTATTAAAGGTTTGCATTTTAGAGAGGAAAATTTTGCAAAAGGAAGCTGGCACAGAGCCCAATTCTTCATTTCCCAGTTACTTCTGTTTCACTGGCTGTGGAGCAATACAACTCTCTGAACACCCTCAAGCACATCATACTTTGCACTGTGTTTCAAAATTGAAAGGAAGGAAGGCTCTCACATTTTTATGACAAATACAAATGTGGCTGTTATTCTGGGAACCATAAAACCACTAACTCCCAGGATGGTTGCTGAGAAATCACCTGGAACCACTTGGCTTTCTGTCTAATAAAACCTGCTGGGCAATCAGAGTTCAGAGAGTCCCACGATGTACAGTACCTAAAAAATGGTCAGATTATGCAAAAGTGATGCACAGAACTCATTACTGCACAGAATATTAGAGAAAATGGTGCTTTTGAAGGTAACCACAGAGCATCCTTGCATCAATTGGCTGAACAGTGATATTTATTTATTTATTTATACATTTGGGATATGCCATTGAATATTTAATGTTTATCTATTTCCCATTGCTGGTAAAATATATTATATTTCTTACACACTGTTCAATTTTTAAACCACATTACAGTATTTTCGTATCATGCAGCCTGATTTAACTAATAATATCGTTTGTTCCTTCCTGAAAAAACTGCACAATGCCAAACAAGTGTGATATTTGGAGAAGGAATTTCCCCATGAGGCAAAATAACTAAACTTATTGGAGTCATAAATACTCTGGCAGTGAGATCTATGTATATTTCTTTAAACAAGCAGTGTCAGATATTATTTGATCACCACGTTCAGAGATATCTTTTCATTTACAGTCTCTGAAAATTTATTCTTTGGCCATAAATATGTACAAAACACAGAGAACGTCTCTTCCGCCAGGTGATGGCATTTCAACAAAGCACACTGGCAATACGGTTTTGGAGATTAGTAGCTCTATAGGCTTACTTTATTTAACTGTATATACCAGAGGAAATAAAAAAAAATATTTTTATACTACTGCTTATATTTTCAACATAAAATTCGAAGTGATTTACTAATGTTACACGAATTGCCTTTGAATTACGGTACAGAACTGTGCGTACGTACAAAGCCTAGCACTATTTCCTATTCATAAAACACCTCCTGCCTCCCAGCACTTTACAAATGCTAAATACAGCTAAGAACACATTCAAGGGGTAAGGAACAGACCCATTCTACAGAAAATGACACTGAGCTTATTATTATTGTAAAGGAAATACCGAGCCTCTATTTGACTGGAACAGACAGAGGAACGAAAGCAGGTAAGTGGCCTCAGCACTCAGAACTACCTCAAACCTGAAGAGACCACACCACACTTAGTGATATAACCTGAGGTTATCTGTAAAAACACTTGTGACGACTCAGCTGTGAAGACTGAGGTAACCTTGAAGTGAATCCAGGTTCTATGGGCAAAGAGCAGACCTTCACCCAAATTAAGAGTCCTTTGCACTTTCTGCTGTCTTTATTCTTGCATCCAGTTGTTACATTAGAGATGCTAGCGGTCTCGCCATAGCTTGTCCTTTCAACATCCTTGTACCAACTTGTTGTCCATAAATTTTCTGAATTCACAGTATCAATCTACTTTTCAATCTGCTACTTCCACAATGCCCTGTGACAGAAAGCTTGGAGAGTCCATTGCTTTTGAAAGACATACTTTTGTTTTATGTTTTTATCTGATATCCTGCTAGTGCAATCAAATGTTTTGAGGACTGACTGTAGTCTCTCTGATGTTGTAGGATCTGGTAAAAAACAGTTCCCTGTTCAACTTATGCATAACCTTCACAATTTCACAAACCTGATCATTTTATTATTCAGTCTTTTTTCCCTTTCCAGAGTAAAAACTTTTTGTTTTCTCCTTACATGGCAGCTGCTTCATCCTTTTGATCACATTAATTGTCCTATGTACATTTTTAGCTTCCATGATCTTTCTTGAAAGGTGACCAAAAACACACATCAAAATCAAAATGTGGGTACACCAGTCCTAATCATCTGCTCTGAGTTAGGTCAGCAAGGAGATTTTGTTGTTCACTTCTGGTTGCAGGTCAGAGATGAAGAACTAGCCCAGTGTGTTCATGACTTTTCTGTATCATGAAAAGTGAACATTAAGTGAAAGACCTTTCCTCAGGTCCTGCAGAAATTTTAAGTCTTTAACAACCTTTGGTGTGGAACCTTGTCAAAGGCATTTTTGAAAATCTAAATGCATTATGTCCACCAGATCTTCTAGGTGTCACTAGAATTCTGGGTTCAGAATCCATAGGCCTGAAATGATGCTTGATTCTTTCTTCTCTCCCTCTTTGATGTAGGAGTATAATACAGGTTTTAACCAGCATGCCATTTGTCCCAGCAAGACTAAAAAGAACAAGCCAATGAACATTGGAGACTGGTTGGATTGGAAATGAAAGCTGAAGAAGAGAAGCTGACTTCGCAGTCAGTCCCTGAATGGCCATAAGTCAGAATAGGGGATCTTGCCTTTCATCTGTGAACTGCACCTTCAGTGACCAAAACACATCCTCAAAGGATATTCCCATGTACCCAACTATCACGAAGTCAAAACCAAAAAAAACCCCAACAAAAGGGCAATTCTTGAGGCTGAAACAAGAGAATGAACAAAATTAAACTGAGAATCAGAGACAAAGGGCCTGTGCCAGCTGTCATGCAGGCTGAGAATGAGAGCAGATATATGACTGTGGCATACAGGAGGAGGCAAATCCAACAGTACTGTGTATGTATTTAAACCATCTCCAGGTTGGGACATGCTTCTTGTCTGTAACTGGTCTGTATTTTACAAAGGCATCTCAGTTTCTTAATTCTTAAAGAAAAAGATCAGAGTGCAGAGTATTTCAAAGCAATTAAAAAAAGATCTGAGCCTGTTATTTAAAATACATCACACAATGTAAAACAGAATATATTTACACAGTGTCCTCAGAAAGGGCCTCCCAGAGTGCTGTAAAACCCACATCCACATAATAGAGAGCTTACAGTTCAGAGACTTGCAGAGAACTCTCTGAGGTGGTATTCATGGAATCATAACCTAGAGAAGGGAAAGACTTATTAGATCATCCAGCTATTTCCCTGCTGACGGAGAACCGTTCCCTACAGCCTGTTTCTTTACATTTGCTGTTAACAATGAGCCTCTTGCTATTTGCCTTGGGAAGCCATTCCACAGCCAAGTATACCTCACACTATCATTATCATTATTACTTATTTATAGGCTATGGTATAACATGAAAGGCCTTGATCAGAATCAGGGGAACCAACTTTACCATCACTTGTAAGAGCAATCCTCGCACTAAAAGAGCACACAGTCCAAGCAGCTAAGTCCAGTGGAGAAGACAACATACAATTAAGGAGAACAGAATAGCATGGGAAGTGTTACAACCGTACCATGATTTTTTTTTCCTTCAGAGTCTGGTAGGAGAGAAAGGTGTGTGTCACAAACAAGAACACATTTCTGATAGTTAGCTAGAAGTAAACAAAGGATTTTCCTTCTCTCATCTTCATGCTATTAGTTATAATGGACGATCTGACATGGTACTGAGAAATCTATCTCCTTTTTGGGTGCAAATCCTCCTTAAGTATTTGAACAATATTACATTTCTCCCTTCTGCTCCAGCCTCAGTCAACATTTATCTGAGCCACACATTTTAATCTTCTCTCATAAATCAATGCTTCTAGCATGGCAGCAGACTTTGCCTCTCCTTCAATCTTTGACAAGATCATTCTAGTAAACGATCACCCAGAAATGAGCCCCATATTCACCTGGTGGGGTTACAAAGAAACAGAGACATCAGCTCCCCCCAGCACTCTTGTAATGCTTCTCTGTGCAGACTCAGATGATAACAGTCTTTTTGCTGCCACTTCATTGCTCCCCAGGTACCTCCTCTCATGTATGTTTTGATACATCACACTGCAACATCTGTACACTGCAAGATCTAAAGCACCAATGAACTCAATGCCTTGTTTCCTAGGGTTACCAACAATCACAACTAAATCCTGTGGAAAATGGCATCACAGATTACAGTCTTTACGCAGGAGAACTTGTAGAGGAGCAGGAAAACTGAGTAAAAGCATCACACCTAAATGAGCCATGCCTGGCAGTGATATGGAACGATCTCCCCCCTGTTCCCAGTCTGATAAACAGAACTAAAGAATTAATGAGGACTTAGTCTTGAAAGGGGTTGAGCACTGCTAGTTTGCCCCTGGCCTTCTGCACACCAAGCACAGCCAGTATACTAAAGCACACTGGATACAGCAAGAGCATCTCAAGAACAAACGTGCCTTAAGGCAGAGCTGATAAGAGATTTTTCTTCCTCAGTTTTCACTGTGGCTTTACTTATGACAGCATCCAAACGGCTGTCATTACTGAAACAAGAGTTACTGATGCTCTCGTTCCTCTTTGCTATACAAACAGACCATTTTCACTTACCCAGGAGTCACAGACCAACACCTGCTTTCCTCACCTTTCTGCACTCCCATCTCAGTGCTACCAATCCTCAGTTATCCTACCTCTTTGCTCCTGGTAACAGCCTTTTCTATTATTTCCTCATTGGACTTTCACTCAGACCCTGCTGCCATGTTACCAACCTGTCAAGTATAACTGAAAGGGCTTCTTCATTGTTTTTGTCTCTGTGTGTTTCTAATAGCTAAAAAACAACAACAACAAAACCCAGATTGTTTCTTTTAAAAATGGCTGCAGGAAGCTAAACTGGCATAACTGAGGTTGTAATAATTCTGGAAGGGAGAATGAGAACAAAGACATGAATGCTGCAAAGTAAAGAAACCTTTTAAATCCGATCTATCAGCGACAGAGGAATAATGTAGAATGAAGTTTTAGTATAAAAGAAAGAAATTACAGAACCATGGAACTACCACAGAGTTTAACAACCACCTCAGCAATCACTGTTTGTATTGTCCTTCTTTCCACTCCCACACACCCGTTTCCGTCTCATCAAGTCTGAAAGCTCTTCAGATCAGAAAATGAACCTCAGTATATGTACAGCACCTGGGGCCCTGATTCTACTGTGATATTACATAATTACTTTGCACTTCAGAGCATGCTTAGCTTTTACTCCCTTTAAGCACTCCATCACCACAGCATATCTTCAGCATACTCTTCACCCTTTATTTTTGTGGTCCAAAACTAAGATGTCATCATCTTTTCTGTCATAATTGATCCCCTTACTTCTTTTGCCTTAACAGCTTTTCTTCTTAATTTTTGCTCTTACAGATTTGTCCCCAGGCATCTTTCCCCTCAAGGCAAACTCTTAATTCAATGAATCATCTCTAAAATTGTGTTTTTCTTTTATAATGTACTAAAGCCTCTCACAAAGGGTTGCATATGTAAGTCACAGTGTAATTCTGCAGCTCTTCTCTTCTACTATGGGTGTTGCCCTTAGTTTTGATTTCTTTGTCTTCCACATTTCCTATTTATCTTTGTGTGCTTTAGGCAAAACTGGGACTTCTTACACCCTGTACACTGACTGGAATTTTGTGGGTACTAAATAATTACACAACAATTTTAAGGGGCTTGGCTTAGGGGCAAAAAACCCCACCACATATAGTTTGCAATTTCCGTGTGCATATACTGGCAATGTCAATTTGTCTTTTCTCAAAAGCTCAGTCCAAATCTCCAGCCTGTCAGATAACAGATCATCTTTTTTGCTTCAGTTGTACAACCACTGGGAGATCTACATAGCTTTAGGTCAAGCACTTATAACCATTTTATGATTCCAAAGTTTCTTACCTTGTCATTTAGTTACTGAACTGTGAGCTTTCATTGACTTTCTAACCACCATTGCAAGAACTCCTACTAGCTCTGCAAGATTTAAAACCTCATTGAGCAAAGGAGCAAAATTGGACTGCAGCAGTTTTAAGTACATAATGGGGTGGAATCATGACCCTATGGAAGCCTGTGGAAGTCTTCCACCAGGGCTGGGTTTCTTCCCTGACTACTACCATTTGTTGTCTTGGGGTGAATAAGTATTATAAGCTCTCTGTTTTACACTCTGGAAATGAGATGCCTCAATGAAAGCTTGTAAATAATTTCTTTAACCACCTTCTTTTGTTTCTGTCCTGGTGAAATGTTTTACATAGAGTCAATTGTTGCACCTAAACACCAACTCTTCCTGTGGCTTTGTATGATCTTTCCTCTCCTGGTTGTCAGCTACCTTTCCTCTGCTGTGGTACGGAATCTTTAATAGCAAGATCTAGCACTCAAATTCTTGTGTTCCTTAATTGTCTCTGCCCTGTCAGCTGTATCAGTGAAAACAACTTACCATTAGATAACTCAGACACCAGTAAACACCACGTTGTGATAACACAGTCCTGTATTACTGTCATTACAGAAAAATGTTGTTTCAGGGAGTCTCGGGAGGGAAAAAGAATCAAATAAGCCCAGCACTTCTCAATGGCCAAAACCCTAAAGATATCTTAATTATTCTTCAATACCTTAATCATTCTGCAGAATCATGATCTTGTATAATGGACATTTTAAATTAAAGGTCTGCTGCTCTGCACAGTTGCCATTTCCTTCTAATGGTGAATTAAAGCATAATTTAGCATGGCTGTACACCAACATGCCTAGAAAAATTTACAGGCACTAACTTGGGGTTGAAACAGCAGGGAAAAAACACTTAGATTTCTTTAAGTATCAGAAAATCACTCACCAAGTTGTACTTTAAAAGAAAGCACTAGAGCTTTAAGTTGACAAACTGACTTGAATTAAACCACATAAAAAAGTGCTTGCACTGTAAATCTTACAGGGCAAAAGTGATGGTAGGTTATCATTCTGTGTATGAGCATGCACTTTGGAGGGTTCAGGGCAAGTATGGATATGCATTCATTCCATTTTATGCCCCACATTACTGAAAACACATTCACCATAAATAATTCATAAATGTATTGTCTGAAATTTCAGATTCCAAAAATACAACATGGTTTTCAACATTATGGTTGCTTAGTCTTCAAAAAAGAATTAGACAATTGGATGGATAGACTTGGCAAACCTGATAAGAACCCACAAATCCAAATTATATTCCAAAAGTAAATGCAAACATCTCCCAGCTCCTGATCCTTGGAATGTTGAGGCCATGACAACAGCCCCTGTGCTTGTGCCTGCCATTCCTTGGTAAGGAACAGGGAGAAAAAGAGAAAGGAAGTAGTAACCAACTAGTGAGAATACAGCATTCAGTCAGACATTTATTTTGAAAAGGACATTAAGGGAAAAAACAACGCCTTGCTGTTCTCTCTTTATGAGCCTGGTGTGGAGCAGGACAGTTAGAAGAGAAAATGACATTTTACAGGGTGGCATGATGGGGAACTAATAGGTTGAACCTGTCTAGAAATTCTGAGGAAAAATAAAGAGAATAGGCATGGTATGTCTTGCAAAAAGCCCATTTTTCTGGACATCTGACTGCAACCAAAATTTGAGGTCTGCTTGTTGCACTTAGCTTTTAAATAGTAACACTTCTTAATGCTAACGATGTAGTAAAGGTATCATCTTTTAAGCCAGCTATGCTAGCATAAGTGAACGGGATCTTGCAGTTCATCTAAAGTCTAATTTTTGCAGAGAGCAGTGACCATAATACCCACTGAACAAACTGAAGTATGCTTCATAGGTGAGAGTGCTTAAGCTTTGTATCCCTTGTGATTTTCTTTCTTGCTGACATTATATATGCAGTTATGCTTAGTTGCTTCATAATGCACTTGGAAGCTTCACATCAGATAGTAACTGCTTTCTGGACAGATTTGAATTCACTTGCTCTGTTCCACTCACCTACCAGTGACAAGCACACACAATTTTGGGTACCTTATCTAGTGGAATCCTCGGTGCCCAGCCCTAATAGAACACCTCACAACCTCCGTATCCACCAGCCTTTTATTTGAATTCATCCACTCCAATTTGCATGAGAGCAAATGTTGCAACTGAGTTCAAATACTTGGCATCCCAACTTACTGACTGCTTGGATGCAGATCATACATGAAGAAGCAATGCCTTCAGTACCCAACTGCTATAAAACTTCCAACTCAGCACTCAGCGTGGAAGGATTGGAACTATCTCCCACTCCATTTATTTCCAGGTGCGCTGAACTCTCTGGGGTAATCTTTAAATCAGCTGAGATTTCATACATCAAAGATGAGGATACATAATTCAAGAGAAGCCACCAAGATAAAACAGAAGCTGTAAAAAATACAGCATGTTGGTAGTGGCTGGTTTAGCATGTCAAAGAGGGGTGACTGCTGGTGAGGAGCTGCACACAGTCAGCACAAGAGCATGCCATGTGGCAAAGCAGGTAGAGCTGTTGTAAGCTTCACAGGGACACAGGCACTGAATAGTCTTAACACTGCACAAGTACCAAGTTAGAAGGCACCCTACAGAAAAAAACAGCAGTAAAGCATAGAGCATGAGATTCTCAGGCCTGGTGTCCCTCGGCTGTAGTCATCACACGATAACAACCTCTTTCAAGAACTTTACACAGGTGGTAGGCATCCCACTGAGATAAATTACCTTCTTTTGTTTGCTGAGCAGATGGGCAGGGAAGTGAAATTTTAGTTTGTTCATTCCCAGCAGTAACTAGCAATGATGATCTTGGTCTCTACAGGATTACTTTTCCATAACCACACACATGTGGACAGTCCAGATTTCTGTTAGAAACTGCATAAGGTCACTGATACCCTACAAAATTATGCAGGGCATTTAATAGCTCAAAAGACTGATGCTAAGTCTCTCATTCCCATCTTTGTCTGAATAAACGCCCCATATCTTTGCATACATTCTAGACCAGAAAATGTTCAAAGAGGGACCTCAATAGGCGAGAGAAATGGGCCTCGCATCATTCAATAATAGGCAATGTGAAGTCCTGCACTTGGGAAGGAATTAGCCCTAGATATCTGCACATGTCAGTTTTGACTGACATGAAAACAGCTTTGTAGAGAAGGACATGGAGACTTGCAGTCCTGGCAGACAGAAGACCTGCACATAAGCTGGTAGGTTGAGGGAAGCGATCCTTCCTCTAAATTTAACCCTGGTGGGACACAGCAGGAACCCTCTGTCCAGTGCTGGACTCTCCAACATGACACACTCAAGTGAGTCCAATGAAGGGCAACAAAGATAAGCAAGGAATTGAAGTATCTGACATGAAAGGAAAATCTGAGAAAGCTGGAACTGTTCAGTGAGGAGCAAAGGCAGCTCAGAGTGATCTTACTGTGTATAAATATTTGATTCCCATAAAAGGAGAAGAGGCAATGGGTGCAAACTGAAATGCAAGAAATTCCATTGAAATACAATTAAAAAGCTTTCTCACTATGTAGGTGGTGTAACACTGGCACAGGCTGCCCAGAGAGCTGGAGTGTCCATCCTGTAGTCTCTCTCTACCCTTGAAGATATTCAAAACCTGACCCAACACTGTCCTGAGCAGCTTGCTTAATCTGACCTTGCTCTGAGCAGGGCTTTGAAGTAGATGATCTCCAGAGGTGCTTCCCAACCTCAGAAGTTCTGTGGCTTCATAGTGGGTATTTCTCTTCATAAACAAATTAAACCTCATGGACAGCATATGACAAAAGGGCAAGAACTGACTAGCAAAGACTGAACTATGACTTACCCATACAGTAGACACAGTACAACCAGGTCAGTTTAAAAGGCCAGTGCCTGCAAACTAGGAATCTCTATAAACAAACTCAAACACTAAGCAAGGGCTTCTGCCGAGAAAGGTTTACAGCTTATTAAAACCCGGATGCACGGGAAACTTGATGGCACATTTAAACAAGGATTTTCTCTCCATTCCCCCACATACTTTAGCAAATTGCTTGTATCTATCCATATACAAATATATCACAGTATAGCACACAATCCCATACACATCTTTTTCTTTTTGAGCAAGATGGTCATAGCTACACTGTAAGAAAATCAGCAAAAACATTTTCAGTATCTTGACTTTAAGATAGCAAATATTTTTCTGGCAGAAATCCCCATCCAACTTTACAGCATGATCTCTCACAGGGAACAGAACTCTTACTTTAAAAAAAAAAAAAAAAAAAAAAGAAAGAAACAAAAAACCCCACACTACAAAATGAATGTGACCCAGGGACTTACCGTTCTATGCAACAACACGAGCAGAGTGCACAGAGACAGTGAAGTCCACAGGGCGTGAAATTAAAATTTTCACACAGATACAATGAAGTAATGATACAATGCTACAACCTTGGCACAAAAATCTTCTGGTTTGACTAAAGTCAATGTCATGTGATGTTACGGTTTGTGCACTGGTAGAAATGGTCTGCAGCTAAAAAGTTCGTAACAAAACTGAAGGAGCAAAAGCAAGAAAATTGTACTGATAATTACAACAGGTCTACATATTCTGGACATTCCTTAAGATGCACATAGCAGTGGTATCTAGCTGTCACTGATGGCTGATTTAAGAGAGCATACTTTCCTTACATGCTGAGAAATCTAGATGCCAAGATACCATTTGGAAATAGGAAATAGGAGACTATAAAGAGATTTGAACTTGGCAAAGAAGAAGGAAGGAAGGAAGATCTCTGTTATTAGATCAGTTTGTTGCCTACAAACAAGGTAGATATACTGGTTTCAAATTCCAAGCATATGGATAAAGAACAGGGATGCACAGACCAATTAAGACAGTCAAGCAGAAGCTGGGAGGAGTAGCAGCTGGAGCACTATGAAAGTCCTTTTAGGAATTGCTTCACCTGTTACAGTAAAAAGAAAAGGCAGTGTTGGAAGAACACAGGCCTCAGCAAGCACAAGGTCATTGGAACAAGAATGGAGCCTGAAAAATTTTAGGCAGATGCTCATGCCGAGACACAGACACTGTTACAAGAACATGCCACGTCAGATGTGAGACTTGCAAAGGGGACTTACAAACAGTACCCTTTATACTATGACTATACCTACACAACACAAAACTGAATTATCAGATAATCTGCAAGGAACAGAAAGCATTTTATTTTTAGTATGACAAAGGTTACAAACTCATAAATTATAAAGCTGCCTGTACATCATGATGTTTCACAGATACCTGGGTAGACTAACAGACATGCATGCATTCCACAAAATATATTATTAGATCTGAACTATGAGGGAGAAAAAAAGACATCTGAATTCAGTTACCCCTACTCATCTCAAACCACAGTTTCATCATCACAGGCACAGAAGTTAACACACACAAAAACTGTTGGCAATGTTTCTAGTAATCCTTCTGGAAGTGAAACAGAAAAGTCACTCTAACGGTACAAAGGTCGTTCCTCACAAGGCATGTTTCTCACCCTACTGATCCAAGACAGTACACACGGAGAAACATAAAGCCAAATGTGACTTAATAAAATCTTCAAGACTTCAGCTTATTAATTTTTCTAAGTTTTCCTCATTTCATTCCAGTGATTTCATTAGGTTAGACTTCTTCATCTTTATTAAAAAATAATCAGAATTGAAATGTTTCAATAAACCCAATTTCTGTTTTAAGTAGTAAAAGATGATTCAATGCAGATGAAGCAAAAATGAAAGTTAAAAGTACAATGGCTTTAAAGGCTTTGAGAATCTGCTTTAAAAGATTTTAAATACATAAATTATGTATCAGTCTTTGGCTGTTTTTTACAGAAAAAAAAGAACTTTAGAAGTAATTTTTTCATAGAGTCATAGAATAGTTTAGGTTGGATAGGACCTTTAAAGGTCATCTGAACAGGTTCTGAACAGGAACATCTTCAACTAGGTAATTTTCACTATGTTCTCTTTTAAAACTTACAGGTGGGAAGAACTGAAGGATATAAAAAACCCACTTAAGGCAACACTATTAAAACAGACAGAATTAACTTCATACAGGGCAAAAGACAAATACATAACACTATTATGATAAAAAGGTTTAATTTTCCATCATGTTTTCAAATTATTTCCCTCCCAACACATTCAGACTAAAGGAAGTAATGCAGCTTTTCTTTCCCTCCCCTTGTTTTTTCAAGAGGGCTATAGATGAAGTAGTACCTCATAAACAACACAAAAAGAATCAAAATTATTATATGTGATCCCAAATTACCTGGGAGCTAGAAAGAAGTTGTACTGAAAGAATTAAATGCTAAACATAATCAGTATCTACTGATCAAATTCTGAAAAATATCTCAAGATACTGTTTTCCATTGATAAGATAACTTGCTCTGGACACAGCCCATCACAAAGGCAAACTTAATATGCAATAGCATGTGTTTTTGAAAAGGATATCTGATCTATGATAGATGAGGGGCGAGCAACTGATGTCGTTTACCTGGACCTGATCAAAGCCTTTGACACTGTCCCACACCACATCCTGGTCTCCAAGCTAGTGACACACGGGTTTGATGGATGGACCACTAGATGGATAAAGAACTGGCTTGATGGCCGCACCCAGAGAGTGGCTGTCAATGGGTCCATGTCCCAGTGGAGGCCAGGGACAAGCGGAGTCCCTCAGGGATCAGTCCTGGGACCAGGTTTGTTCAACATCTTTGTGGGTGACATGGACAGTGGCATTGAGTGCACCCTCAGCAAGTTTGCTGATGACACCAAGCTGTGTGGTGCAGCAGACACGCTGGAGGGAAGGGATGCCATCCAGAGGGACCTTGACAGGCTGGAGAGGTGGGCACAGGCCAACCTCATGAGCTTCAACAAGACCAAGGGCAGGGTCCTGCATCTGGGTCGAGGCAATCCCAGGCACAAATACAGGCTGGGCAGGGACTGGCTGGGGAGCAGCCCCGAGGAGAGAGACTTGGGGGTGCTGGTGGACAAGAAGCTCAACAGGAGCTCTCAATGTGCACTTGCAGCCCGGAAAGCCAATCAGATCCTGGGCTGCATCAGGAGAAGTGTGTCCAGCAGGTCAAGGGAGGGGATTCTCCCCCTCTACTCAGCTCTGCTGAGACCCCACCTGGAGTACTGCCTCCAGTTCTGGAGCCCCTATTACAGGAGGGATCTGGAGGTGCTGGAGCGTGTCCAGAGAAGGGCCACGAGGAGGAGCAGAGGGCTGGAGCACCTCTCCTATGAGGACAGACTGAAGGAGTTGGGGCTGTTCAGTCTGGAGAAGAGAAGGCTCCCAGGTGACCTCATTGTGGCCTTCCAGTATCTGATGGGGGCCTACAAGAAGGCTGGGGAGGGACTTTTCAGACTATCAGGGAGTGATAGGACTAGGGGGAATGGGATGAAGCTGGTGGTGGGGAGATTCAGGCTGGACATGAGGAGGAAGTTCTTCACCGTGAGGGTGGTGAAGGCCTGGAATGGGTTGTCCAGGGAGGTGGTTGAGGCCCCGTCCCTTGAGGTGTTTAAGACCAGGCTAGACGAGGCTCTGGTCGGCCTGATCTCGTGTGGGGTGTCCCTGCCCATGGCAGGGGGATTGGAACTAGATGATCCTTGTGGTCCCTTCCAACCCTAACTGAAACTATGAAACTATGAAAAATGTCACACCTACAGTAAAAATTGGTGCATCCAGTTCGAACAAAGATCTGTAATCTGGTACTCCAACATCAATTATTTGTCTTCTTCAAATATGTATGACAAAAAGAGAAGCCATATTACATGGTTCAGAGTACCCAAAAATAATGCTGGAAAGACTACAAAACAAAAATATACTGAATAGATCAGTATTCTTTATACTGAAACACTGCCATGACTTTCTTTACTGTGATGTGGAAAATATCTTCAATTTTTTTTATTACCCTATCCAGGAAATATTGGAGCCTGAATCTTCAGTTATTATGTTGTATTGAACTAATATCAGATATGTAACATTGTCACACTGAGACTTAAAACCAGACATTGGGCTTAAGATATCACAAATTTCTTAATAATGATCTTAAGAGATGAACATGTCTTTAAAAATCATTTTTTACAGTCCATGTATTCATAGAATCGCAGAATGCTAGGGAATGGAAGGGACCTTGAAAGATCACCTAGTCAAACCCCCTGACAGAGCAGGATCATCTATACCAGATCACACAGGAATGCATCCAGGATGGTCTTGAATATCTCCAGAGAGGGAGACTCCACAATCCCCCTGGGCTGCCTTTTCCAGTGTTCCATCACTGTCACAATTGAAATTTTTTTTCCTCATGTTTACATGGAACATCCTATGCCTCAACATCCACCCGTTGCCCCTTGTCCTGTCATTGGGCATCACCAAGAAAAGCCTGACTCCATCCTCTTGGCACTCACCCTTTACATATTTATAAACATTAATGAGGTCACCCCTTAGTCTCCTCTTGTCCAAGCTGAAGAGACTCAACTCCCTCAGTCTCTCCTCACAACAAAGGTGTTCCACTCCTTTAAACATTTTTGTGTCTCTGTGATGGACTCTTTCAAGCATAGAATCATAGAATTGTTAGGGTTGGAAGGGACCTCAAGGATCATCAAGTTCCAACCCTTCTGACATGGGTAGGGACCCCTTACACTAGATCAGGATGCTCAGAGCCACATCCAGCCTGACCTAAAAAATCCAGGAATGGGGCTTCTATCACCTCCCTGGGCAACTTGTTCCAGTGTCTCACCACCCTCATGGTGAAGAATTTCTCCCTAACATCCAATCTGATTCTATTTTTGCTCTATTCCCCCTAGTCCTATCATTACCTGACACCCTAAAATGTCCCTCAGCTTCATTGTAGGCCTCCTTAAGACACTGGAAGGCCACAATAAGGTCTCCTCAGAACCTTCTCTTCTCCAGACTGAACAGCCCCAACTCCCTCAGTCTGTCCTCATAGGAGAGGTGCTCCAGCCCTCTGATCATCCTCATGGCCCTTCTCTGGACATGCTCCAGCACGTCCAGATCCCTGTAATAGGGGCTCCAGAACTGGATGCAGTATTCCAGGTGGGGTCTCATCAGAGCAGAGTAGAGTGGGAGAATCACCTCCCTTGACCTGCTGGCCACACTACTGATGCAGCCCAGGATGTGATTGGCTTTCTGGGCTGCAAGTGCACAGCAGTTCCCTGTCCTTGAACTGAGGGGCAAAGCTCTGTAAGTAAGAGAAAACTACAATGACACATCCTGGAATATGTGGAGTTAAGAATACCATAACAATAAGAAGTCAGGATACAACACAGCTTGCTTTGTGTCTGAACGTTGCACACTTTGAATACACCATCTTGCCATTCTCTCTGACAAACACTAGTTTCTCCAGCAAAGACAATACAAAATTGCTCTGTACTCATTTCCTGTGTGTCACACTTGATTTTATTACTTTTTATAGTACTCTAAACTTAGCCAGCTCCTTTCCAGGATGAGGAGTACCAGTCTGTTTTGTTGTTCACTCCACAAAATCTGTCACACCTGGGAGCAATCCATTGCAGTGCTCAGATACGATCACCAAAGACTAACAATGCACATTATAGTGCTCAGATACAATACAATACACCACCAGGTTGGAAGAGACCTTCAAGATCATCACGTCCAACCCATCAACCAATCCAACCCACCTAAATACAACACAATACAATACAACCCACCTAAACAACTAAACCATGGCGCCAAGCACCCCATCAAGCCTCTTCCTGAACACCTCCAATGATGGTGACTCCACCACCTCCATGGGCAGCCGATTCCAATGGGCAATCACTCTCTTTGTATAGAACTTCTTCCTAACATCCAGTCTAAACCTCCCCTGTCCCCTGACAAAAAAAGATTCAACATGTTTATGGAGAAAGAAATTTGCTATGTCAGTCTTTCACTTCAGAAGTGGAAACAATGTAAAAATAAGAAAGTTTATTTAAAAGAAATTAAAAGGGACAGTTAAAAGGCTAAAAATATTTGCAAATGGTGCACATTTATTTAAGAGTCATACTAGGACTCCAAAAACAGAAACACAGCCTATAAAAAGGGAAACACAACCTATGGAGAAAGACTTCTGAAGGATGAAATATTTATATCAGTTAAGATGAATGGTAAAAGAGACCATTGTGTCCAGACAAGCCAAAAAAGAAAAAGAAAAAGAAAAAGAAAGTAGCAAAATACAAACTGGCATATCAAGAAAAAAATAATCCAAAACCAGACCAAAGCACAGCATTAACAACCCCAAAAAGAACCAACCAAACCCCAAAACAAATTGCAGCAAATAAAAAGAGTTATTCTAAAAGCATGAGGTCCAACTAATGTCACTTTAAATATAAACAACATAGGAAGTCCAAGTATCTGTTAAAGACAAGAGGAGATAAAATTCTAAAGGAGCATGTAAGGATGATAATGTTACAGTAGAAAAGCTCAGTGAGCTGGCATGTCAGACAGGAGCTTAGGAAGTTTCTGAAGACAAAAAGGACACAGTGGAAGATCTTTTTCAGACTGAAGTTCTATAAATATATTATAGAATAAATCAACAGGAATGAACAATAATAAATTGCTGGGATCAACTGGTATTCACTAAAACTTCTGAAGGATCTCAGGTATGAAATACCTAAATATTAGCTGTATCACATAATTAATTGTTTAAAACTACCTCAGTTCTGAGGTAAATGTAGGGTTTTCTTAAAGCAGACTGGAATGATGCAGAAATCCACAAATTAAGGGGCCTGATGCTTCGCACAAGAAGACTGATAAAATTATAATAAAGAATCAATAAACTTGGCATATTGGCAGAGTCTTTATATTAAGTCTTAATTCTCTGGGGACCTCTACTAGATGTATTGAATTATTACATGTCTCAAAAAGGAAATTACAGTTTATACAATCTATCTGGAGTTCCAAAAGCTTTCCAGACATCACCAAAGACTTAAAATTTGCCATAAACTAAGAGGAAAATCCATTAATGGATAGATAACTGGTTAGAAGACAGGAAAGAAAGAGAAAATATTACAATCAGTCTTCTACAGAGTGGCCAGTGAGGTCATCAGTGGAGCCCCACAGAAATCTGCTAGGGCCTGAACCCTTTCATGCATTCATAAGCAGCCCAAAGAATGAATGATAATGAGATGACATTCACTGTGATACTGTGCTATTCGTGGTAGTAAAAACAAAAGCTGGAGGTCTTTATTGAGGCAGGGAATTAGAACATCATGAAGAAAAAAGAAAAGTACATTAAAAACCAGAAATGTGACAAATGAAATAGTGTAACACACTGTTTAATGTCCTTAAGTGACAGAAAGACAAGAATTTATTTTATAAGTAGGAAACCCATCATCTTCAAAGAATAAAGACAACAGAGCTGCGTCTGTCTGTTGTGTCCATCTCCTGATGCATAATACGTTTGACTCGTAGAGACATGACATGGCTGGTACAAGACCCTGCACAGACCTCAGACACACTGCAGTCACCTATGCACTATGAACTGAATACAGAATCACCAAGGTTGGAAGAGACTTCAAAGATCATCAACTCCAACCTGTCACCACAGACCTCATGACTAAACCATGGCACCAAGTCCCACATCCAATCACATCTTGAACACCTCCAGGGAAGGTGACTCCACCACCTCCCTGAGCAGCCCATTCCAAGTTATAGAGCATCATCACTTCATGTCACTTCTTAAAAGGATTCTCCAAACTTCATTCACCACGATTTTTACTAAACACAGTACCATGTCACAAGCTTGTGCTCTGCTTAGGAAGATGCAGTATGTTCACAATCATACATATCCACTCCCTTTTCCAGAGCACTCAGTACCTAAGCACTTTCATTTATAAGAGCATTAAAATGGTGTTAATAATCTAGGCACTGACCATGCAACATGTGGGTTAAGCCTGCATTTACCTCTACTCCACATACAAAATATGAATGACAAAAAAAAATTATTTTCAGTTCCACACATTCAGCTATGAGAGGGACAAGGTGTCAAGTGTGTGTTACTCCAGGCTCATTTTACAGCCTACAGGTATCACCAAAAGGTTATTTAGCTGATCCTAAAATAAGTCATTTACCATAAAAGGAGCTGAGGATAACTAGCTCAGCTGTCTCAAGATAAGTAAGATGAATTCCACCCTAACTATACTAGCATCACAGTTAATCATCGTTATTACATGGACCAGCCAAGCACAGGGATGTACTGTGCCAGGATCCTTCCCTGAGGAGATTACAGCCTGAGAAGTCCAGGCAGGTGAAGGTGAGAGAAAAAGGGGGATGTATAAGCACATAAGCAACACAGGGAAGTATGACAGAGACATCTTTTGGGGGAATGACTTCTTGAAGTAAAATGCAATTATTTTATACATATTATTCAATTCTTCCCATCTAAAAAAAAAAAAAAATCAACCCCCCCAAAACAACAAACTAAACCAAAGCAAAACCAAGAGGAAACTCCTCAGAAAGAGAAAGAGCAGAAAAGTAGCTACAGTACCAGGAAGACAATCATGTAGAATATCTCTTAAGAGAACCATGAAGAGATGAACTAAGACGAGTTTTCATTTGTCAAGCTCTGTAGAAACTGCCACCACAATAATTTCTCTCAAAAGTTTTAAAGCTATCAATGGAGGAAGAAAAGACAGTCAAATGGGGCTTTTTGGCAAAACAAAAAGTAAAGCAAAGCATAGAAGGAATATTTTTTTAAATATTTTGAGACTTAGTTTTTATTGCTTTCATTACAAATGCAATCAGGAGTCACATTCAATAATCCAACATTCACAAGACGTAATGTGGTATTTGAGAATCAACAAAAGCACAGGTGGGGGGAAAATGTGAAAAAAGTAATTAAGATAATGAAAATGATGCTAAGAAGCAGATACAAAGAGTTAAGTCTGATTCATAATGTGATTTGTACTCTATTTGCCTTTGCTTATTATTACTTTCAAACTATAATCAAGTTATTGTCATACTACTGAATGATAAAAACCTTTCCAATTATTTCAAAATTGACACATTTTCTGTTGCATTGAACATTCCCAGAAGACTTTTCCCCTTAGTTTAATACAAAAGTCTGGCAGATCCATAGAGCTGACTAGAAAATTGTGTAAAGGATATGTAGCTGTAAGAGACATCCCCCAACTAGTCAACTTTGGAATGGAAGATGATCAAAAAAGACTCAAAGATCCAGTACTAGATTAATGCAGATATCTGCTTGTTTGCAAGTGTACTTTTTGATTAAAATGGCATACATCAAGTACAATTAGAAAGGTTATTTATAACTAAGAAATACATAATTCTGCATCTTAATGAAGGTGACAATTACAGCCAACTGTTGCTAATTAGCATTAATCCCTTTGCACTGTGAGTCAGAATTTCTAAATATGATTTTCATTGTCAGCAATGGACACACCAAAACTCTTATGGCAAAGCAGCTATTAGGTACACTGCTTGGACACAAATAGGTGTTCCTGTTGCACACAGTAAAGAAAAAGAAGCTGATGATGTGTTAAATTTGGTAATCTCAGATGTAAATAAAAATGCCATTTCAAAATCTACTTGGTGTCTACAACACAAAATATAATGAAGGTTTACCAATTTCATGGCTGAACTAATTCCAAGCTTCCCAAGAGCAAGATCTCATAGGTGAAATCTGATTTCAACACAAACTGGAAATCTTACATTGTTAAAATTGGTTTTGATCCCTGTTCTGAGTTCACATCTGCATTTCACTCCCAAGACTTCAAAGCTTTTAGTGGTTGTAACTGAACAACATAGGTAAGTAGTAGTGTTTGCCCAGTTTGTATCAGTTTCTGATGCAAAACTCTGGAGCAAGGACTGAAGATAGCAATGATTAAAACTGATTGATTTTGTTACCATAGCACAAAATTTTTCCTTATGTACCTTATAAATAAAATTTGGGTTCTCAAAACCTCTGGGTTTCCAAAAATCATCTAATGTATTTCTATTCATTGATTTCAAATCTCTCTGTAAATAAATGCCATGTCTGTAACAATTGTTGACCTAATTAAACATTTCTACTTCTGATGTCCACGATCCCCTGAGACAGATAATTTAGATTTGCTCTACAAGTCTTTCCAAAACAGAAGTAATCTCTGTTTTAGCCTCTCAGCCATCACTTTTCAGACAGAAGGAGTAGAAAACTAAGTCTCTTTTGATACTGACAAAGAGAGAAGAGAGAGACCTGGTCCAAACACCATCAGAGGCACAAGATCATAAGGCAGCCAGGAAATAAAGCCCCTAGAAGAGTGCTGAGGTGCTCACAATCTCAGTCAGCCAATTGGAATGGAATCGATGTCAGATGTAAGTAAAAGAGAAAGCAGAAAAGGAGAACTGTGAGCATTAAGCAAAGAAACCTATAATGCACTTCTTACAAAGTGCTGTAAAATTCACATTTATTTTGTAAGTATGAGATAGATGGTTTATTTCTACATAGAGAGGTGCCCAACTAAGATCAAGATAAGTGATATTAATGTCTTATGGTCAGTATTATTGAACCTCGAAAGCAATAAAATATGAGTCAATAAATATTACATTTGCAACATAGTTAACATTCTTCTACTGTCTCTGGCACTTATTACACATTGTAACCGCAAGTCTACAATACATTATTCATATTTGGGGTGTCACTGAGTGATGGATTGCTGTAAGAGAGGCTGTCCTTTAAATAAATCAACAAATAAAAATGCAAATGTTAACATTTTCAGACACAACTTTTTCCATCTCGAATGGGGAATGAAAATTTCACGTTATATCGACAGCCAGCAGAGAGAACAATTAACAACCTACACTGTGAATAAGAGAGATTAATTTGCCAATGTCTTGTTTTATCACTTGCATATGGAACTATATTGGACTTTTTACATTATGGCTTTCACAGGGAGTAGGCAAAACTTCCGTCTGCTAACTTGTTCAGCATCTAACTCACCATCTTACTCCAAACATACTTTTAATCCCTTTAAATGGGACTTGATGATCTTAAAGGTCTTTTCCAAAGCAGTCAATTCTGTGAAATATTTCTAAGTTAGATCTCAAATGAAAGTCTTCTCATCCTCCTTTTGACTCTTGAATGGTGTCTGATCCTTAAGTGAAAATAAATAAAATCTATTTCTTTGCAGTGCTTGCTTATAACTCTGCAGTAGAAGGAACTTCTCAGTGCTTTCTTAAGAGCAAAACCATATTTAAGCATCCAACATACACATATCTGAAAGGCAAGTACCTTTAAACAAAAGCTTAAATTTCATCACTGTTGTATTTCATACACTCAGCACAACAGATCTACTCTAGACTATTCCAGCGTGCATTATTAAGTATACAACTCTGCACATTATATTTTACATCAGATATTAATTTGCTTGAAAGTCCCTGAATACACATTCACCTGAGATGTGCTGGGCAATTGGATAAATAGTTTTGTGTTTAAAATGTCCCTAAACACAAATTTACACAATACAATCTGTTTATAAAATCTCCAACAGGCCACTGTAGCCTAACAGATAATAATACAGTTTGAATATAGTATTCATACTGCAGGAACTTCTAAATCACTTATTTTAATGGCTACAAGAAAGCTCACCCCAAGACAATGCCTTCAGCTAGCATTAAAACATTAAAACTGCAACAAGAAAACATAAACTTAATGCTGAAATCCCAGACTATCACTCAATCCCTTAATTTACCTAACTGTTCTTAAACTCACTTCTTGGATAATTCAAGTGAAAAATGTAAAAATGTTACAGGAGAATTATCTGTTTCCATGGTGAGTTAGAACAACCTTTCCCTAGGTCTTTTTAAGTGCTTGATTATCTGTGATGTTGCAGGGCTTTCTATGTCAAACTCGACACTGCAACTGCTTCTGAGTAGGGAGAGCCTGACAATTGCACCAGGGCTGTAATCAAATTAAATGGTCTTTCACACTACCAATTCACAACATTAAAATAAAAAGCAGCAGCAGCAACAACAACAACAAAATAAACACAATAACAACAAAATGACACAAGCCAAACCAAAACACCACAACAAAAAACTTAATACTTTGATTTAGAGCAGTTTCAATTCTGTTCTACAGCACACCACTTGTTTTACTGAAATCAATACTTGATTATACCTAGGGTAGGATCTGTTTTATGCAAAAATTTCATTACTAAATGAAAGCATACAAATATCACTACCTCCTCTTTCCAGTTCCCTTCCAGCCCACAGCCAAAACCAATAGTCTTTTTTCCAGACCAACAAAAGTTATGAAAACTATGTACCTGGTTACCAAAATGGTAACATTTAAGATAATCAGAGCAACTAAACTTTAGGAGTCAGGAACAAACTCAATCTCTCAATTTTGCCCAGCCTCAACCTTGCACTTGAGTTTTTGTTTTGTTTTTTTTCAAACATACCTCCTCTAGTCTAGATAATAAGTACATGGAGTAGAAAAGCTTTCCAGACCTGCTGTGAACATAATTTCAAAGGGCTCATGCAGGTGTAGGCACCTGGCTTAAGAACACTTGGTAACCAAACATGCAGTGCCTAGCAGTATTATGAAAAGAAGCAACGGGCATGCATAATGGGCAAACAAATCGAGTATTAGCCCATCTCAGCATGGAAGATAAAGAAAAGCAGTTTATTATAGAATAGAATAGAATAGAATAGAATAGAATAGAATAGAATAGAATAGAATAGAATATAACAGAATAGAATATAACAGAATAGAATAGAATAGAATAAACCAGGTTGGAAAAGACCTTTGTGATCATCGAGTCCAACCTATCATCCAACACTCCAACACTGTCTAATCAACTAAACCATGGAACCAAGAAACCCATCCAGTCTCTTCCTAAATACTTCCAGTGACGGTGACTCCACCACCTCCCTGGGCAGTACATTCCAATGGCCAATCACTCTTTCTGTGAAGAGCTTCTTCTGAACATCCAGCCTAAACCTCCCCTGGTGCAGCTTGAGACTGCGTCCTCTTTTTCTGTTGGTTGTCTGGGAGAAGAGACCAACCCCCACTTGGCTACAACCTCCCTTCTGGTAGTTGTAGAGAGCAATAAAGTCTCCTCTGAGCCTCCTCTTCTCCAGGCTAAGCAACCCCAGCTCCCTCAGCCTCTCCTCATAGGGCTTGTGCTCCAAACTCCTCACCAGCTTTGTTGCCCTTCTCTGGACACCTTTCAGCAACTCAACATCTTTCCTAATCTGAGGGGCCCAGAACTGGATACTGGACTCAAGGTGTGGCCTAACCAGTGCTGAGTACAGGGGCAGCATGACCTCCCTGCTCCTGCTGTCCACACTATTCCTGATCCAGGCCAGGATGCCATTGGCCTTCTTGGCCACCTGGGCATACTGATGGCTCATGTTTGCGTACTATCAACCAGTACCCCCAGGTTTCTCTTTCAAAGATTTCACTGAAACAAACTTCTGCACATTCATTCTGGAAATGTGGTCCTTCTACAGGTCTAGCACTAAGGCTCTTAAAAACATGCATCTTTACCTTCTAGACACAATTCTTGTCTCAGACATGTTTCACTCTGAGAGAGAAGTGAGTAGGACTATGACAATTCTTCCTCAAGTAGGAGGTAGCTGTAACACACTGAAGCCTCCGCTGAGCCCTGCCAAGACAGGCTATCAAGCCAGCGCATCTTCTACCTGCCATGCCTGCTTATCCAGCCAGCTCTCTCCAGAAGCTGTGCTAGCACCCTGATGCCTCATGCTGGCAGGGAGCTTCTGTCATTTTCCAACACCTTCTCCCTGGCAGGCAATCCATTGCTGCTAGTGCCGGGTGCCAGGGTTTGTGCTAGTTAAACTGGCACAAATATGAGTTGAATCCAGTCCTATAAATTTAAATAGTCCAAAGTAATTAGGTTTACACACACTGACGATAAATACATTTGCTCTTAGGCTAGGGCTTTGTGCTGCAAGTTTCAGCCCACTGCCAACTGTTGTGGTTAAACTGTTAACCACACACCCCCACCCCCAGAACCCCCTGCAACCCACAGATTATAACAAACATGCTGACAAACCCTAACTTTAGTGGCACAAAAGCAGCAATAATTCTCAATATCGATTAATTTAGTTAGTTAAACCTGCAGTCTAAGCTTATAACCATTCAGTGATAAATTGAGACTGACCTGCTGCCCAAGCAGGTTTTTTGATGAAGGATAGAATCAGCTTTAGGTCTCCACAGAAATACTTGTCCATTTACCATTTTCAATTAGAGAAGGCCATGAGTGAGGGAAAACACAACATGGCTGCTTAAATTGGTCAATTATATTTACAGCACCAGTGAAGAGAAAGCAAACAAGGAAGGATGGGAAAGAGCACCTCAGAAATGCAGAATTTGTCATCAACGGTAAAATAAACCCTTTAAAGATGACAGCTAATCAGACTCCTTTCACTGATCACTTTATCTGATATGATTTCTAACAGCATATTTCAACAAATATTTTACTCCTCTCTGTGGAAAAGAATAGACCATCAATTCTCTTGAACAGAATTCATTTTTCTGAGCAGTTGTATGATGTGAATAATTGTATCTACTCCTCAGTGCTTCAATGGAATCTCAACTTATCATTACTAGACAGTATCAGTCAGTATCTTCGCCCACTTTTTTATCTGATATTATTGGCTTGTAAAGCTAACTCTTGCTTTTAAGAGAAATGCTTAGGCAATCTTGTGGTTTCCATTTGTTTAAACATGCAGTTACTGGTGGGAAACAGAGTCCAATCTATCTCAGTTCTTAAATCCTCCCAGAATTATCATCCCTTCCTTCAGAAAGAAAAAAAAAAGTGTTTTCACAGCAAGTATGTACAAATTTGCCAATATTGATAGTGTTTTTTCACCTATTATAGATCATAAGTTTTCTCAGAAGATAGAAATAAACTGCCAGCTGCTGCCAAGAATACGGGGATGCTATCAAGCATACATTTTCCTAGTCCACTGGGCCAACAGAAGATTAAATCTGACTCAAGCCCTCTCATTCTCCAAGAAACATTTAACTCTTCTTGTGAACAGTCATACATTCTTGTCATCCCACTGCACAAAGTCATCTAACTAGCAGTGTAAAATTCATACTTTAATCTGTGCTTACTATGCTCCTAAACTGAAGACTTCACTGTGAGATAATGTAGGATATGATAAAGAAAAGCAAGGACTGTGCATTCTTCTTCTGGGTACTTATTGCTAGAAATGTAATCCTGTCCAAATAAGGCAAGTTGCTTTCAGACCTCTAACAACAATGCTGCTGTTTCCTCATTGTAACACAGACATGGTAATTCTGCTCCTCCAGTACATTTAGTGTAGATATATAGAGTATAATCAGGAACTGCTGACTTAATGTGATTTTGGTTTTGTCATTACACATAAAATAACTCTGGAACAAAACATTTTTTTTTTAAAAAAGGCAGCTGTTAAAATATGGGGCATGGGGGTGAATAAGGGGCATTAAAATCTTCAAGTGGATTTAAAACCCAACAAGGGTTAACACCATCCTTACAAAATATTTAGAAATGTACTTACTGTGTCAGGACTAGAAACATAAAATACTTTCTGTTCAGAATCTAAGTAAAATTAAAATGTTAGAACTTGGCATATTCCTGCTTTTGGTATTCTAACAAGCAATTTAAGGCTTACTATAAATGTCAAAAGGATATGGCAGTTTTCATTTTATATTATCCAGCTCGTGCTAACACGAAATATCATAGAAATTCAGCCACTTCCCTGCATCTATGATAATTTGATGGTTGTGTTTGCAGAATCTTAAACCAGAGATTATCTTGTGGCTTACCGTGAAGTGTCATGCTGGATTGGTGATGTGGCCGTGGTTGCAAGCCCTTTCCTGCTGCCTATCAGCACAGAAGACATGGCTGCATCCTTCCTAGGTCCTGAAGTTATCCCTGTGGAATGAAGTGAAGACAAGCCAGACAACAGAAGCTAGTAAGTTTTGGACAGATGCTTCGTGATTCTGCATTATTACAGAACACTAGGACTAAAAGTTACAACTTTTTTGGAGTGCCATATACACAGTGAAATGCCAGTCAAAGAACTCATCAGTTCGCAATGACTGTGAATAGCATGCATTTCAGGATCACACAGAATCAGTGCTTTAGAATAAGTCACACTCCACAACCATCTTACTGCTCAAAGTCTGTCAGATTGGCACTATTATGACTTCTTATAGGGGTCCACAGGATTCAGATTATTTCAGAGTTCTCATGACATGAGAGAAGATGTTAGTTTTCCAATTGTTAATATCATTGTAACTGTATTTTACTTTCAGTAAAACAGAACTATTAGTCTATTCCTTCTCTGCTTCCAGTAACTCCTAACTTACAAAATAACCTAGGTTGAAGGGTGAAGCCCAGAGTACAGTCCTCAATTCAAAGCAGAACCAACAAGATCAGGTTTAAGGCTCTTGTCCATTTAGTTTTTTAATGCATCCATTGATAGTGAGCCAGCCTCTCTGGTTCCAGCATTTCATTACCCTCGCAGTTTTCTGTATAGCTAATCAGGATTTCCTGAGTTGCAACCTTTTCCCGTTGCCTCTTGCTCTGTTTCTGATAACTTCCAAGAACAGTCTTATTCTCCCTTTTCTACACCTTCCCCTTAGGTAGCTGAAGAAAGAAGGAAGATCACCAAATCAGACAGAATCACAGAATGTTAGGGGTTGGAAGGGACCTCAAAAGAACATCTAGTCCAATCCCCCTGCCAGGGCAGGATCACCTAGAGGAGGTCACATGGAAACATGTCCAGGCTGCTTTCGAATGTCTCCAGAGAAGGAGACTCCACAACCTCTCTGGACAGCCTGTTCTAGTGTTTTGATCTGTGCTGAATCATCTTTTCTTAAGGTTGAGCACTCAGCTTTCTCAGCCTCTCCCAGTATGTTATTAAGCTCCATCCTTGACTGTTTTGGTTGCCTCTACTAGACTTCCTACAGTTTGTCACTGTTTTTGCCCTGTGGAGCTACAAACTGGCTATAGCACTCTACAGATCCACTCTCATCAGAGAAATGTCACACAAAATTGTTATTACAGCCCAGTATGCGATTTGGTTACTCCATCAAACAGCCACGCTTCTAATTCGCATTCAACCTGCTCTTCAGCAGGACATTCATCTCTTTTCTGGCAAAACCACTTTCTAGGTTTTCATCCCCCAGGTGGTCTTGTAATACGAGGCTAGTCCAACCCAGTTGAAGGAACTGGCATTTCCTTTTGTTGAACCTAAACAGGTCATACCATTTTCCCAGCCTGAATACTGAATACTTAATATTTTCCCATACCATGAATACTGAGTGCTACCCTCCAGCTTATTGTTTACTTCCACAGCTGGTGCTGTGTGCAAACTTGCTGAAGGTGTACCCTGTCCTGCTGTCCAAGTTGTTAATGTTAAGCAGATAACCAGTAGCAGCCTGAGGGACTTATGACAACTTTTTGAGGCTTGTGGTTCAATCAACTCTTCTTCCACCTTACACCATTCACCCACCCACCTGAATAGTGGATTTGTAGACAGGATTTAATTAGACAACTTGTATACCAGTAGTCAGGGATAAACAGAATAGGCAAATTAGGAGTAATCTCATCCACTACACAAAAGTCTGTGGGGTTTGTGCTTCTTTAATCTAGCCTAATTTGCTCTGTTCAACCACCATTGCTTAACTAAGCAATAAGTACAGGGAAAACCACAAGTCTCAGCAAAATTTAAAGTAAAACCAGTATTTTGAGCTTTAAGTAATTTTGTCATGTCTGAATACTTCTCAGCTCTGTGAACAGTAACATTATCTACCATTCATGCTGAAACATGAAACATACAACAAAGTTGTAATTCCATTTTAGTGCAAAATTTACAGACATCCAATGAATTAGGATTATTTAAAATACTGCATTTATTTAAGATGTATGCAAATGTACACAATGTAATAAAACTACTTGCTTTAAGGTGTATTCTAGGAAGGCTGACAAACAAAATGGTGTAGCAGGCACACTGCCCTGAAAGAAACACAGAAGCCTGACTACACCTGACAAAGCACTGAGGCTTGCTAGAAGCTAATAAAGACCAGCTTGAGCCTCTCGGACATTAACCAGTGCCTTGCCCAGACTATAAACAGAGTCCTGCTACCGAGCCATTTTGGGTTGGTCTTGTCAAACCAAGCGGCCTTGCAGTCACAGAATCACAGAATCACCAAGGTTGGAAGAGATCACAAAAGATCATCAAATCCAACAGTCAGATCCTCTCTTCGTAGAATGGGATACCATCTAAGGATATTTCCACAGACTGATGAAGTCCTCACCCCCTCCTTCAGTGAGTGTATATTTTGGGTACCCTTCAGTGGTAGGTTTCCCCCTTGTGGGTGAGTGCACACACGCAGGATCACAGGACGTTAGGGGCTGGAGGGGACCTCCAAAGATTATCTAGTCCAACACCCCTAGGGTCATAGAATCTAGCACAGGTTGCACAGGAATGCATCCAGAAGGGTTTTGAAAGTCTAAAGTGAAAGAGACTCCACAACCTCTCTGGGCAGCTGTCATGGTCCAGAGAGGGAAAAGAGACTCAGCTCTTTTGAATATTTCTGTGTTACGAAATTAGAGGCACAAATGAGGCCAAAATAGCAACAGAGAGGCTATTTACTACACAAATAAAGTGGATGGATCAGAAGGAGAGAGAGAATAGAAAGTGAGAGGGAGAATAGGGAGAGAGAAGAGAAAAGGAATTATATTACCACACCCCTCACCCCCCAACACAGTTTGAGTCTTTATCCTTGTTGAACCTCATTAGGTTCCTCTTTGCCCAGCTCTGCAGTCTGTCCAAGTCTCACTGAATGGCCACACAGCCATCAGGCTGCCATCAGCCAAGCCTCCCACTTTGCTATCATCAGCAAACTTGCTGAGCAGACACTGTGTCCTCTCATCAATGTCATTGATGAAGATGTTGAACAGGACCAGACCCAGCACTGATCCCTGGGGGGACTTCACTAGTTACAGCTCCCCAGCTGGACTTGGCATTACTGAGCACCACTCTTTGGACTCTATTGTGTACCCAGTTCCTAATCCATCTCACTGTCTGTTCTTCTTCAAATAAGTTGGTGAGGGGTTTGGAGCACAAGCCTTATAGGGAGAGGCTAAGAGAGCTGAGATTGCTCAGCCTGGAGGAGGCTCAGGGGAGACCCTATTGCTCTCTCCAACTACCTGAAGGGAGGTTGTAGACAGGCGGGGGCTGGTCTCTTCTCCCAGGCAACCAGCACCAGCACAAGAAATAGAATAGAATAGAATAGAATAGAATAGAATAGAATAGAATAGAATAGAATAGAATAGAATAGAATAGAATAGGTTGGAAGAGACCAGTCTCAAGCTGTGCCAGGGGAGGTTTAGACTGGATGTCAGGAAGAAATTCTTCATAGAGAGAGTGATTGCCCTTTGGAATGGGCTACCTGGGGAGGTGGTGGAGTTGCCATCACTGGAGGTGTTTAGAAGAAGACTTGATGGAGTGCTTTGTGCCATGGTTTAGTTGATTAGATGATGTTGGATGATGGGTTGGATGCAATGATCTTGAAGGTATCTTCCAACTTGGTCTATTCTATTCTATTCCATTCCATTCTATTCTATTCTATTCCATTCCATTCCATTCCATTCCATTCTATTCTATTCTATTCTATTCTTCTGCCCCACACCTCCTGAGCTTACTCACATGGACTGTATGGGAGACAGTGTCAAAAGCCTTACTAAGGTCAGGGTAGACTACATCCACTGGTCTTCCTACAGCTACCCATTCAGTTACAACATCATAGAATGCTACCAATTAGTCAAACAAGATTTCCCCTTGGTAAATCCATGCTGACTGCTCCTGATCATCTTCTCTTCCAAGTGCCTGGAGATGACCTCCAGAATGAGCTGCTCCACCATTTTTCCAGGGATGCAGGTGAGGCTCTCTGGTCTGTAGTTTCCTGGAACCTCTTTCTTTCCCTTTTTGAAGACTGGAGTGATACTGGCTTTCCACCAGCCCTCAGGCACCTCACCTATCTGCCACAATTTTGCAAAAATGATGCAGAGTGGTATAGTAACATCAGGCAGCTCTCTCAACAGGCCCCATGGACTTAGCAATATTCAATTTACGTAACTGATCCCTAACCCAGTCTTTTGGTCCATTTTCCTAGAAAGAACATTCCTTAAAACTTAAGCTTAAAGCTGGTTGCATAGCGTATACTCCTGACTGACATCCAGACTTGTCATTTAATTGGGTCAGAAGGAGTGGTGAGTAATTTTGGTTACAATAGATCCATACTTTCTAGGGTAGCTACTGCTGTCTGTTTTGAGGGTGCCTCCATGAGAAATTAATTCTTACTGTGCTTCTGCACCAAGTAGTGAGGAAAACATGCCTAACAAAGAGTTAATTGTGATGGATTTCTCAGAAATATCATGCTGATTGTGTGTCCCTGGTAGCTTGATAATGTGCCAATACATGATGAGAATAGGGGTATTCATATAAAATCTGGAAGCCTCTTGCTTAGACTGTTGGCTTTATGATTGAATAAAAGATATTTAGAAATCTTACTGTGTGACAGTGGAATGAGGCAGCTGGATTTTAAGGAACTAATACTAAAGTAATAAAACCCTAGTGAGTATGAGAGAATATATTCAATTCTTAATATGAGAAAAGGTTGGCATACTGTCAGCATACTGACAGTTCATAGCCAAGTATTTCTCAAAAAAAGAAAATCTATGGACTTGGAAGAGGCCAATACAGCCTCAAGGGCACTGTTCACAGACCAAAGTTTGAAAATATTTCATCGTTTCAGTCAGGGTTGGAAGGGACCACAAGGATCATCTAGTTCCAACCCCCCTGCCATGGGCAGGGACACTCCACACTAGATCAGGCTGGACAGAGCCTCATCCAGCCTGCTCTTAAACACTTCTAAGGACGGGGCCTCAACCACCTCCCTGGATAACCCATTCCAAGGCTTCACCACTCTCATGGTGAAGAACTTCCTCCTCACTTCCAGCCTGAATCTCCCCACCTCCAGCTTCATTCCATTCCCCCTAGTCCTATCACTACCTGATAGCCTCAGAAGTCCCTCCCCAGCCTTCTTGTAGGCCCCCCTTCAGATACTGGAAGGCTACAATGAGGTCACCTCGGAGCCTTCTCTTCTCCAGACTGAACAGCCCCAACTCCTTCAGTCTGTCCTCATAGGAGAGGTGCTCCAGCCCTCTGATCATCCTTGTGGCCCTTCTCTGGACACCTTCCAGCACCTCCAGATCCCTCCTGTAATAGCGGCTCCAGAACTGGAGGCAGTACTCCAGGTGGGGTCTCAGCAGAGCTGAGTAGAGGGGGAGAATCACCTCCCTTGACCTGCTGGCCACACTTCTCCTGATGCAGCCCAGGATCTGATTGGCTTTCCGGGCTGCAAGTGCACATTGAGAGCTCATGTTGAGCTTCTTGTCCACCAGCACCCCCAAGTCTCTCTCCTCTGGGCCGCTCCCCAGCCAGTCACTGCCCAGCCTGTATTTGTGCCTGGGGATTGCCTCGACCCAGATGCAGGACCCTGCCCTTGGTCTTGTTGAAGCTCATGAGCTTGGCTTGTGCCCACCTCTCCAGCCTGTCAAGGTCCCTCTGGATGGCATCCCTTCCCTCCAGCCTGTCTGCTGCACCACACGGCTTGGTGTCATCAGCAAACTTGCTGAGGGTGCACTCAATGCCACTGTCCATGTCACCCACAAAGATGTTGAACAAGACTGGTCCCAGGACTGATCCCTGAGGGACTCCGCTTGTCCCTGGCCACCACTGGGACATGGACCCATTGACAGCCACTCTTTGGGTGCGGCCATCAAGCCAGTTCTTTATCCATCTAGTGGTCCATCCATCAAACCCGTGTGTCACCAGCTTGGAGACCAGGATGTGGTGTGGGACAGTGTCAAAGGCTTTGCTCAGGTCCAGGTAAACGACATCAGTTGCTCGCCCCTCATCTATTAATGTTGTGACCTGTTCATAGAAGGCCACCAGGTTTGTCAGGCAGGATTTGCCCTTGGCAAAGCCATGCTGACTGGTCCCAATCACCTCTTCACTATTCTATATTAGCAGGGCTAGAAATAGAAAACAAGAAAAGAATGTAAGTGGGAATATAGTGAGGCTCTCAGACTGCATAGACATAAAAAAGAGGTAGTAAGAAATCTTGAATAAATACATATCTAAAAAAAAAAATTAAAAAATGTTTAAAAATACATCTTGAAAAATGCATGCAAGTTAATTGAGGGAAAAGAAATACCAAAGACCAAGCAGGTCTATGAACATATGAAGAAGATTAAATCAATAATGATCATAAAGTGGCCAGGCTACTAACAATTTTTAAATATAGCATGAGAAAAAATAAATTGGCAAGTAGCAGATAATGAAGACTATGTTGACATATAATACTTGCCTATATAAAGCTGATGAAAAGAAATTATCGGGGGAAGAATGAGATACAAATTCTTTATTGTGAAGGATATATACTTCAGGGCTAAAGGGAATTAGTTAATGAATTTATGAAGTGACTGGTAATTATTTATGAAAAGTCATAGAGAACTGGGGTGATACAAATGACAGCAAATTAATTAGATTTGCAGGTGCTGGAAGACAGTATGAGACTGGAGACCTTGCAGATGATCTAGAGAAACAAGAAATATGGGAAAAGAATAGACACGCTCATCCTTAGACAAAAAAGGTTCATAGTATGGTAATCTAAATTCTGACACCAACAGAGAGAACCTGGAGTGGCAAATAATAGCAAAACACAAACTAGATGTAAGCTTGCAAGGCAAGCTACCCCCAAAGCAATTATAGATGTCTTCTAAAAAGTAATGTCATGAATATTATTTTCAATTTGGTTAACTTGGTATAAGAATGATTTAAAATAGATTAAACACTCATCTGAGAAAATTTAAATAGGTGTATGTTTCTCCTTGATAAATAGACAACCAAAACATGAAGAAAGTGGGGAAATACCACAGTCTACAATATGAAAGTACAAACACTAAGAATTAAGTAATACAGCAGGGGCTGGTACAAGCAGTAATGGGATCAAAGTAAGCAAAGAGAAATCTAGGTTGATAATCATGAAAGAAATCTTTATGAACTGAATAATACTAATATTCATAATACTTAACATTTATATAGTACTTCAGATCTTCAAAGAGCTTCACTAATATTAACTAATTGCTCTGCTCGATTGTAGGGAAGAATCTTCCCTCAAGGGAAGAAGTTCCAGATCTTGAATCCCTAAGAAGCTGCATTAGAAAATCTACAGAAAAACAAACACTATAACAGAAAAATCAGCTCCTTGAAAAGAACAGATTGTATGAGGTAAAATATTTTTCCTTCTCTGGCTTCTTTTTTATAGATGGAAATAAAAGCTATGCATGCCGGAAGATGCGCCACCAGGGAGACAGCCGGCCTGCATGGGCAATGAGCTCATGAACAAATTCAGGGGAAAAAAGAGGGTGTATCATCTTTGGAAGGAAGGAGAGGTAACCCATGAAATGTTTAAGGATGTTGCTAGGTAATGTAGGAAAAAAATTAGAGAGGTAAAAGGCCATTCAGAGCTTACACTGGCTAAAGCTATGAAGGACAATAAAAAATGCTTTTATAAATATATTAATGGCAAAAGGAGGGGCAAGGACAACCTCCACTGTGGAGGCTGTCCTCCACTCTGGGACATGGAGGGGAATATTGTAACTAAAGATGAGGAAAAAGCAGAGGTACTTAACACCTTCTTTGCCTCAAATTTTAATAATAGCAATACAGGTTGTCTTCCAGACAACTGACCTCCTGAGCTGGCAGATGAAGTCAGGGAGCAGTGTAGTTCCCCTGTAATCCAGGAGGAAGTAGATAGAGACCTGCTCAGTGTGCGAAGAGGAAGACTTTAAACTGGAATGTAAAGAAGTGACCAATAATGCTGAATGCAACTGACACAATCTAGTTTACTTTCCAAGCCAAAGAGTAAAATTTCCCAAGGCAGAAAAGAAACATACATTTCTGTACTCCAGTGCTTTTTAACTAGACAAGTTGGTAGATTTTAGTACAAATTGACATAGCTGCTGGTGACATCAATAAAAACAATTTACTGCTGAAAAGATCTAAGGCTTGAGGATTAGTTCCTCTGCTTAAAGTTTTACTGGTAAAACTAAAACAGTTTGGCTACAATACACAAAAACCTGCTAAAGCATGGAATAAAAATCAAGGAGCAAACAGAAATAGGAGACAAAAAAGCAACAATGGGAGAATAAAAGCTGATTGCTTAAGCAGGTCCAGTAAATTCCACTCTGAAAAGCGAGCAGAAGTGCCCCTTTCACTCGACAAGGTGATAGGACCTGGTCAATAGTGCTCTTCTCCCCATTATTAAATATCTGAAGGGAGAAAGATAAAGTGAGTTTATTAGGAAATCACCCTTCCAAACTCACTGCACTCACAGTAAGTAAGTAGTCCTGTGAGCAGTAAACCTTGCATCATTCCAGTACAGGAATAGCCTCTTGATTAATCTTTTTATCTTCTCAAAAAAAATCCAACAACAACAAGAACAACAACAAAACACCCAAGAAAGACAACGGCAGGTGAATAAACTCCAAAATCTGGTACCAAAGCCTATGTTGCTGTGGAGGGACCACCCTCCACATGCACCCAGCATTCCCAGTAACACAGGGAGATTATATTGTGAGCCCAAAGGTCCACATCAGCACTGGCACTGCGCTAAGGTATGCTGGGAGACAGTTCCTATCTTGAAAAATGTACTATTTAAACTGAAAAGACACATCAGTGTAAGAGAAAAATAAACCTCTGAGGCAGTAGGTTAACATCTGACTGTCAAGAAGTTTTCAGTGGACATGTTTCTGTACACAATATTCAGCACTGTTGCTTTCCTGTCCAAAAGGCCATCTCATTAAGCTATGTGGGTAAATAACATGAAGTTTCACGGCTCAAGATGTTATCCTGCTGATGTCAGTCCCCTTTCCCACACAGCATGACTTAGCTAGAACTCAAGTAAATGCACTGCAGTAGAGGGATCAGTGTGAACTGACACAACAGGCTTGAGACAAACTCAGGATTGCTGAATCAGCACTCTAATGCAGTAAGGCAAATACTGTTTTTTTATTAATTTCACCATCTAAAAGAATGTTAGCACCTGTTGTTTTCTTTTTGTGAGATGCTACATAATTGCTTCCTAATAAAATCTAAATTTCATAACAGAAATCCCAGGTCAACAACAGATGGGAAGACCCATCAGAAGCAAGGAGACAGATAACTAAGTCCAGAGCTAATTAAAATTAAGAAACTTGACTTTGTGCCTTAGTGATCCCCAAAGATGGAAAAAGCACTTTATAAGTATGTGTGTATGCTTGTTAAGAGTCCAAACATATAACAGAAGGAAGCCAATTAAAAAGATACTAAGTACAGAAGACTTCAACTTCAGTGATTAGTGCAAGGTAATTTGCCTTGTGATAAACAAGCCATTCAAATTTGTAATAGACCTGAGGTTGTTCCACAGCTTGAAAGTATTTCTCTGAACTTTATTTGGTATCACAGCAAGTGTCAGCATTTGTAAGTTAAATTTTGCCATACAGCTCTACATCTTCAAAGCTAGTAATCTCAGTAAATGTTTGTGAAAGATACCCACCATGTACAGACATGATGCTGATCACTATGATCACTAAATCAGCATAGGTGCAGCTCAGTTACTAAGTGCAATAGCCAGGTGTAGTTTGTAACTTCTAAGTATATCAAAATGAAATGAATGAATGAAGAAGAGGCAGCACACTGAGGCAGGCACCAGGCACCATACTGTGCGGAGCGGCACATCCCCACCACCCGCCAAGACAGTCTTTCCTCTCCGAGAGGCTGGCATGGCGTGGGGAGAGACTGCTGCAGCAGTGGTGGTGCTTTCACCAAAGAGAGGGAGGTGCTGAGTCATGTGAGCTCATTTCTGAATTGTTCTCCAGTCAGGTCACATGGCCAGGGATAGGGACGGTGGTAACTCGCCACAAAACTGTTTTCAAAAGTTCTCTGTGACACAGACTGAGGTCCAACTTAAGCAGGCAGGTGTCCAGGCAACTGGATGCAGAGGGTGCTGGAGCCTGGCACCTGAAATGGAGGGCAATGGAGATAACACCTGCATTAGGTGTGAGCAGCTTGATTATCTGCTTAACCTAGTGGCTGAACTGAAGGAAGAAGTTGCTAGTCTTAGGACTGGTAGGGAATGTGAAAGGGAGTTGGATTTGAGGAACCAGGCTCTGCAGGCTCCCATAGCAGAGGGAGGTAGCCCAAGATGAAGTAGGAAATGGATACATGTCCCTGATAGGAGAGGCAAGGCAAAACCCTCACAGCTCCCCTCACCTTCCCAGCTGCCCTTGCAAAACAAGTGTGGGGCACTGGAAGTTGAGGGTGAGGTGAGAAGACAGAAGATACACCATCTGAGGTGTTGCCTAAAGCCAAACAGCCTGCCCCCTACATCACTACTTGTTCCCTTCAAAAAAGAGGAGGGTAATTGTTATTGGTGACTCCCTCCTGAGGGGAACAGAGGGCCCACAGGGAAGTCAGTTGCCTCCCTGGGCCCGGGTCTGAGATGTTACCAGAAGGCTGCCTAGTCTGATACAGTCCTCTGATTACTATCCCTTGACAGTGATGCAGGTAGGGAGTGATGAGGTTGAAACCAGAGGTCCAAAGGCAATCTAAAAGGACTTCAGGGCTCTGGGAGAACTGGTTGAGGGGTCAAGGGCACAGGTAATGTTTTGATCAATACCCTTAGTTGCAGGAAGGAATACTGAAAGGAACAGGACAGCAGGTGTCATTAATAAGTGTCTCAGAGGCTGGTGCCACCAACAGAATTTTGGGGTTTTCGATCTTGGGGAACTTTCTATGGCACCGGGTCAGGTAGCAACAGATGGAGTACATCCGTCCCAGAGGGGGACAAAGATCCTAGCACATGAGAATAGCCGATCCCCCCGAGGGAAAAGGGTTAAAGGAAGGGAGTTGGTAGGACTCCTTCAGAGGACATTACCTAGATTAGAAGGGGGAATGGGGTGAAACCAGTCCCCCGCAGACAGAAGTCTGAGGGTGGTAAGCTGAAGTCAGGGGTGAAAACAGCAGCCCGACTGAAATGCATGTACACTAATGCATCAGTAACAAAAAAGAGGAGCTGTAAGACTTGTAACAGCAGGAAAGTGATGATGTAGTTGCCATCACAGACATGTGGTGGGATGACTCACAGGACTGGAGCACCATAATTGATGGCTACAGGCTCTTCAGGAGAGACAGGCAAGGGAGAAGGGGTGGAGGGGTGGCCCTGTACATCAGGGAGGCTCTAGATGCCATGGAACTAGAGATTAAGGATGACCAAGTTGAGTGCCTGAGGGTGAGATTTCGAGGGAAGGCCAACAAGGCTGACATTCTGGTTGGAGTCTGGAATGGAATGGAATGGAATGGAATGGAATGGAATGGAATGGAATGGAATGGAATGGAATGGAATGGATCAGATCAGGTTGGAAGAGACCTTCAAGATCATTGCATCCAACCCATCATCCAACACCATCTAATCAACTAAACCATGGCACCAAGTACCCTATCCAGTCTCCTCCTAAACACCCCCAATGATGGTAACTCCACCACCTCCATGGGCAGACCATTCCAATGGGCAATCACTCTCTCTGAGTAGAACTTCTTCCTAACATCCAGTCTAAACCTGCCCTAGCACAGCTTGAGACTGTGTCCTCTTGCTCTGGTGCAGGTTGCCTGGGAGAAGAGACCATGTGTACAACCTCCCTTCAGGTAGTTGTAGAGAGCAAGAAGATCACCCCTGAGCCTCCTCTTCTTCAGGCTAAGCAACCCCAGCTCCCCCAGCCTCTTCTCATAGGGCTTGTGCTCCAAACCCAACACCAGCTTTGTTGCCATTCTCTGGACACCTTCCAGCAAGTCAACATCTTTCCTAAACTGAGGGGCCCAGAACTGGACACAGGAATCAAGGTATGACCTGACCAGTGCAGTGTACAGGGGCAGAATGACCTCCCTGCTCCTGCTGGCCACACTGTTCCTGATGCAGGCCAGGATGCCATTGGCTTTCTTGGCCACCTGGGCACACTGCTGCTTCATGTTCAGCCTACAATCAACCAGTACCCCCAGGTCCCTCTCTGCCTGGCCGCTCTCCAGCCACTCTGACCCCAGCCTGTAGTACTGCATGGGGTTGCTGTGGCCAATGTACAGAACTCGGTACTTGGATGTGTTAAATCTCATGCCCTTGGACTCTACCCATCTCTCCAGCCTGTCAAGGTCCCTCTGCAGAGGTCTCCTACCCTCTAACAGATCAACACCTGCCCCCAGCTTGCTGTCTTCTGCAAACTTACTGGTGATGGACTTTTGCCCAGATCATCAGTAAAGATATTAAAGAGCATGGGGCCCAGCACTGATCCCTGGGGGACACAACTTGTAACTGGCTGCCAGCTAGATGTGGCACCATTCACCACCACTCTCTGGGCTCGGCCCTCCAGCCAGTTCCTAACCCAGCACAGAGTGCTCCTGTCCAAGCCACGAGCTGACAGCTTGGCCAGGAGTTTGCTATGGGGGATGGCGTCAAAGGCCTTTCTTACAGACCACCCAACCAGGATGAAGAGGTTGATGAATTATTTTTCAGGCAGATAGAGGCTGTCTCAAGATTGCCAGACCTTGTTCTTGTGGGTGCTTTTAACATTCCTGATATCTGCTGGGAACTCAACACAGCAGAAAGGAGACGGTCTAGAAGGTTCTTAGAGTCTATGGAGGATAGCTTCTTATCCCCTCTGCTGTGTGAGCTTACCAGGGGTAAAGCTTTGCTTGACCTTCTTTTTAGAAACAGAGAAGGGCTGGTGGGAGCTGTGGTGGTTGGAGTCTGTCTGGGGACCAGTGACCATGAAATAATTGAGTTTTCAATATGCACTCAAGCTAAGAGGGGCAGCAAGAAAACCTCCGCTCTGGACTTCCGCAAGGCCTTTGACACTGTCCCCCACAGCAAACTCCTGGCCAAGCTGTCAGCCCATGGCTTGGACAGCAGCACTCTGTGCTGGGTTAGGAACTGGCTGGAGGGCCGAGCCCAGAGAGTGGTGGTGAATGGGGCCACATCCAGCTGGCAGCCAGTCACTAGTGGTGTCCCCCAGGGATCAGTGCTGGGCCCCATCCTGTTCAATATCTTTACTGGCAATCTGGATTAGGAAGAAGTTCTTCACAGAGAGTGATTCGCCATTTGAATGGGCTGCTCAGGGAGGTGGTGGATTCACCATCACTGGAAGTGTTTAAGAAGAGACTGGATGAGGCACTTGGTGCCATGGTTTAGTTGATTAGATGGTGCTGGGTGATAGGTTGCACGCAATGACCTCAATGGTCTTTTCCAACCTGGTTAATTCTGTATTCTCTACTGTGGTGATGCAGTGGTCAGAACCATTTACATAGCTGCATTGAAACAAGGCTACTGTTCTTTCTCTTCTTAGCCCAAATACAGAAATGCCCCCATTGCTGAAGGCTGGGTGAAGTATTCCAGCAGTCAGTCACTGGGAATATGAGTTCAGTTTCATCCTAGGTTAGAATTCTTTTTCCCCAAAAAAACTATGGAAAGTAAATCATTTTGGGGGGACTATCCCTATCCAAGGAACAAAACCTATCATCCAACTGTAAAAAATCTCAATTTCACCACTACAGTATTGAGAAGAAAGGGGAAGAAGGAAGAGGAAAAGAAAAGAAAAAAATAATTGTAGCTGAAAAAACATAAAAGAAAACCATCAGTGAAAATTGCCTCTGAAACTTTGCAGAATTGTAATGGCTTTCTCTTGCTTAAATTGATTGGTGTAGCAATGTTATAAAATGACTATTAGGATTCATTGTGCACAACAGAAAGTGTGAAATGTCAGCAGACTATACAGCAAAAGTAATGGGTCCTGAACCCCTGTTAGTCAAAAATGATTTTGTTTCAAATTAGAAATTGATTTTTTTGGACACAAGCCCTTTACAGGCTTCCAACTTTTGTAGCTGTGCCTTGGAAGAGATTAACCTCAGCCACTGCTTGGGTCCAGGCTGATGATACCCTTTTGAAAGTTTCTTCACAGGGACTGCTTTTTAATGTTGCTATGGTCTTAACCAATAACAGAAGTTATTTGTTCCTGTGAGAACTGAACCACATTTCTTCGCATTTTGCCATTTTCTTTATTTTTATGCTGACATATACAGCAAACTGGCTGACAAGTTAAAAAAAAGGAAAAAAAGCTAGCTCATAATTGAACCAAGGATTATGCTCAAGGATCAGCAGTGCAACATCCGAGCTGCTTTTGTTCCCAACCTTTTCTCTTACTAAGAAACGCAGCTTCTTTGCATGTTAAGTGAAGGTACTAAGCTAAAAGCAGAATATATTCTAGTTGCACAGATATCCCTATGTGGCAAAATATCAGGTTGTGATGGTATAGCCATTACTGGGGAGGAAAAGAATGTGAAAAATATTACATTTCAAGAGCAAGCCCCACTTGCACTTATTCTCTCTGCTTGCTGGGAAAGGCAAAAGACTTGTTGAAGTAGCTTTTGGAGATTAGAGGGCTATTTTTTTTCCTTCCATCAGGTATATCATCTAAGCAGATTACTTGTCACTTGTTATTTATATGTTTTTTTATGGTTTTTATTATTTTAAGTGTAGTTACCCTCTCTTGGGTTGGTTTAAGCAACTTGCAATCCTCCCTCTTTAATTGTGCATTTCACTGGTATACTCTCGAAAACACAAACACACACACACACATAATTTCTAAATGCCATCAGCACACTCATGGCCCTTCAATACAGCAAGCTTCCCCTTACCTTTCCTTGACTTAGTGTCTTCCCTCTCAGTTTGCATCAGAAGAGTTTGCCTGTCTTCCACATTTCCATCAAAACCAACTATTTTCTTCTCGAAAGTGCTCCCACCATTGCTCCTGGGTGTTCTGGAGGATTTTCTCACTGGGGGCATCCTTGAAAAATAATCTTCACATTTCAGCACTGGCACACTGGAAAGAAAGAAAGATCACACTACTCCATGATGCATTCAACCCTTTTACCACTGCAGCCAGTCCCCTCCCACACTTTCACTTTCCAGAAGCATAACAGTCATGCTGCTGTTTGAAAGCAGGATGCCTAAGAATTGTTAAGGTACCAGCCTACTTCAGCTGGAGTCTTTGGTTATCAGCAGCTAGCAGCACTTCGTTAGTTTTATCCAGAGTTTTATGGCATTTGGTGCATTCCCTAAAAGCATCAGGTCCTGGATTTCTTGAGTAGTTAGAACAGGACAAGTGAGAAAAAGCCATAGAAGGTACTCTGTCCAGCACAGTGGACAAAGGTTGGAAGAAATTTAGAAGTGCTCACTTTACTTGTATGAAAGGGAAAAAGAGAAGATTATGTGATAAGAAAACTGGAGTTGTGGTTTGTGAAAGGGAAGCAGATGACTGGATCATAAAATTATTTAGGTGGGAAAAGCCCTTAACTAGATGATTCTCTTCTCACTTGGCTCCCTCTTCTCATTTGTTCCCTGTGATAGGACAGGAGGCAATGGATGTAAACTACAGTACAAGAAGTTCCACTTCAAGATGAGGAAGAACTTTACTGTAAGGGTTACAGAGCACTGGACAGGCTTCCCAGAGAGGTTGTGAAGTTTCCTTCTCTGGAGACTTCCAAGACCCATCTGGATGCATTCCTGTGTGACCTGCACTAGATTCTATGGTCCTGCTCTGGCAAGGTCTCTGACTTGGTCTCCAGCAGTCACTTCCAACCCCTAACACCCTGTGATCTTTAAGCTTTAAGGTCCCTTCCAACCCAAACCATTCTATGATTCTATGATCATCAAGTCAAATTGTTAACATGACACTAATGATTCCACCACTAAACCATGTCCCTAAGTACCACATCTGCACATCTTTTAAATACTTCAGTGATGCTGTTACATTGAAACAAGAACAGGGATTAGAAGAGATGAGACAAAAAGAGGTGATATGACTAAAACCAACAGGATAGAGAATGTTTGTAGCAAACTGGTGGGAAAGTATCTGATGCAGCAAGCACTGCAGTGTAAGAAAAGAGAAAGCTAACAAGAACCATTATGCTTCAAGATGAACTTCAGCACAAGATCACAAACACTGCACACATAGAGTCCGGAGGCAAATTTGGTGTTGTGAAGCATGTATGACTTCAGCCTTTGCAGACACAGGCAATCATAAAACATTAGTGGATGGCAGGAATCTATGGAGACCATTCTTTATATATAGGTGATCTACTGCTTTCAAATTCTGCTCTTTGGGAAACAACCACTGATTTAAATGAGGATTCCCAACATGAATATGTCTTTCATTCTGTCACTGTTATAAAAAGCAATTAAAAACATAAATCCCCCTTTGGATTATCTACCTGAATTCATACAATTCATCCCAAGATTAGACTGTTCTACTTGCAATCATGGGAGTGATACACAGTTTTCCTAGGTTAAAAGAAGGTTACACGAATCTTTTTCCCATTTAAGCATCATTTGTACATGGGCAACCCAAAGACTGCCACTCAGTTTGTATTATTTGTGAGGTTGGATTCACATGAATGAAACACAGACAGCATGCACTACTGAAGTTATTGTGCATCTGTGGGAAAAAGCAGGTATCTGATGTTCCCAAGAGAAAATGAAAGCCACATAAAAAGTTTCAAAATTATGTATTATATAAGCCATTTTTTAATAGGGCCCACTGTGCCTATTGGACAGTTAAATGTTACTCCTGTATTATTAATGCAGAACAGTATGTAATGGTTTGTGAGCTGTAATAACTGGCTAAAGTGTTGGATAAAACTTCTCTGAATAACCTTGATTTACTTTAGGGCTTCAAACTGTGTGGCCACTGATAGTTTTGGAACATGTTATTAAAATTTATGGTGGACTAAATTTGTATGTTATTTAAAATACATGAAATTATTAACCTACTAATTTCTGCAACCCAGAGTACTGTAAGAGGTGGGTTTGGACACTAATAACTGTTTAAAGAGGCTTAAAGATGTAATACTTGACCAGATTTCCCTGATAATTCAGAACTTGACGTTCCATTTGCCTGTACTTGCATGATTAACAGCATTTAAAAACACTGAGTTCATCATTATTTGGATGCTTTCTGAGATTTTAAAGTGTATTTAATTACAGCCTGTGATTGTCTGTGAAGATGATGACCCCTGGCTTGTAGATGAGGAGGCAATTACTTGACTGGTTCACTGTAATACCTTCTACATAATGTGGTTACCTCTAGAATACTGAGTTGTGGTTGAAACAATGCTATGGCAGAGGCAACTCAAACAGAAACAGACACCAAAAAGGTGTTACAAACCCTGATTTATTAGAAAATTTAAAAAAAGCAAGTCTATTTGCATTTATAACTCACTAAACAATTAATTAGAACCTGGTTCTTTAGTAGAAGAAAGCTTATGCTAAAGTATTGCTCAAGTAAGGATAGAGTCCAATCTTAAAATGACAAACACTTAATCTGAGAGGTGTGCAAACCAAGTAGGGAAAGGAATAATGCATATAGAAAATTTCAATAATTAACAATGTACCAAAATTAAACAAAATGTAAGGAAAAAAAACCTGCCTGAGAACATATTTACCTATTCATTGTTACTTAGTAAAAAGAATAATGTGACTATTACAACCTGGAAAATTTAAAACAAATATATGGTCCAAAGAGTTCAGTTATCTACAGGTAGAGAGATTAGGAAGGATGTTGACTTGCTGGAACGTGTCCAGAGAAGAGCAACGAAGTTGCTGAGGAGTTTGGAACACAAGCCCTATGAGGAGAGGCTGAGGGAGCTGGGGTTGCTTAGCCTGGAGAAGAGAAGACTCAGGGGAGACCTTCTTGCTCTCTACAACTACCTGAAGGGAGGTTGTAGCCAGGCAGAGGTTGGTCTCTTCTCCCAGGCAGCCAGTACCAGAACAAGAGGACACAGTCTCAGGCTGTGCCAGGGCAGGTTTAGGCTGGATGTTAGGAAGAAGTTGTATACAGAGAGAGTGATTGCCCATTGGAATCGGCTACCCGTGGAGGTGGTGGAGTCACCTTCATTGGAGGTGTTCAGGAGGAGACTTGATGGGGTGCTTGGTGCCATGGTTTAGTTGTTTAGGTGGGTTGGATTGGTTGATGGGTTGGACGCGATGATCTTGAAGGTCTCTTTCAACCTGGTGTATTGTATTGTATTAATCAACAAAACTGGACCTTCACTATTTTCAAATCAGCAAGCTGTAGTATCATTCAAATGCAGCTTGGTTAGTATGACCTCCTGCAGGGTGTCACGATAGCTGATGAATTTTCACGCTATTCCCTGAATCTACACAACAGAGAAGACTGTCTAAATAATGGCCTTATTAACCCATTTAACATACATACTAAGACAGGAGTTGTAGAGTAGCATCATCACAAAAGAAATGAGTCTCAGCACTCCTGCTTCCTTATGAATGTCAAAGTACATCACTAACAAAGGAAAACACACCTTGAAGGCTTTTTCCATTTTGTCTCTGCCTCGTATCGCGATACCCCTGCTGAGTGTGAATGGCAAATTTTAAATGTCATTCAGGACCCATTGAATACTGCCAGTATTTGCATTCCTTAAAAAGTAGAAAAAAATTAACCTTTTGTTTTATTGAATTAAAATGCCATGGAAATGCTGATGTAGTCTTCAGAGACTCAAATACTTTTACAAAGAAAAATAGCTGTCATTTATTAGACACAAAGAACAATTACTTGATAGGATGCTTTCTGACAAAAAGCAGATTGGTATTCTCATCATAGAAAAGGCATTGTAAAAAAACCCAGCACAGACCTCTGAGACTTGAATAATTTAAAGCTGCATTTGGTGCAATTTGAATTTTTCTTTAGGGAGGCAAAGTTAAATACCTTTAATTTGTTCTAATTATTTCAAATTTGCAAGTTAATTATGGCTGATCATTAAATAACAAAAAGGACTATCGTCTCCATAGAGTTTTACCTCCTACCCTCTGCATTACTTAAGCTAGATTTTAGTATGCATGAATTAACTTTCTAAATAATCACACGGTTTGAGTAAATGGCTCAGTAAAATGAGCTCTGATCCTCAGAATAAGCATTAATGGACATTAGAAAGGCTATTGGGACCCATGTTACTTACATTACAAGTATTTTTAATGGAGTCTTATTTAGTAATCTTTAGGTACTGTTCAAGTTGGGGCACCATATAGATACATTATTCTGCTTTAAGAGATGAAAGTCAGTTCTTCAAGATACTAAAACAAATGTCCATTTAGAGTCAACTAAATTTGTTTTTAAATTAATGCAGGAAAACTCTGATAGAATTTAACTTGTTTTAGCTACTCATCCTGATGAATCAATCCAACATAATGGTAGCCTTGATATGCAAATGGTTTTACAGATTTATTGAATTGCTAAGCAACTAAAGCAGCTCAGACTCTTGCCACAGAGTAGCGTTTACTATCGGCATGTGTACACCCATGAGGTTTCATCTCATCCCTGCTCTGTACCCAGTGCTCATCTGACTGGTTCACAGCCATCAATCCCAAATTAATAATAATACAATAATAATACAATACACCAGGCTGGAAAAGACCTCTGAGACCATCGAGTCCAACCTATCACCCAACACCAGGTAATCAACTAAACCATGGCACCAAGTGCCTCATCCAGTCTCTTCTTAAACACTTCCAGTGATGGTGACTGCTCCACCTCCCTGGGCAGCACATTCCAATGTGCTGTGAAGAATTTCTTCCTAACATCCAGCCAAAACCTCCCCTGGCACAGCTTCAGCCTGTGTCCTTGTGGTGAAGGCACATTATGCCCAGAATTATGCTCCAGTTATTGAAACTTGTCCCAGCATATGTGGACACCTCCCCCTCCTTTCCTGAGGGGAACAAAGGCCAAGGCATCAGCCAGGCAGCATGAACAATTGCATGCACCCATCGCATGGGATGGTCATGCCACTACCAAGTATGGGCATAATTCCAGCTTAATGAATTCTATAGGCTGGTTGTTTATGAGAGTGCCCATTGGCCAAATCCAGCCTCAAGAAACTTATAAGCATTTACCCCAACTTGTAAACAAGTTGCCTTCTTTCTCTTTATCCTCTTTCTCTTTGCTTGAGCTACCAAGCTCTCTGTCTACGTGCCATAGCCTTTGCTTAATTATTAAGCCATTGCTATTAAGTCTTCTCTCTACTATAAGCAAGAAAATTAGTGGCCTCTGCAAAACGAGGAGAAGCTAGCATCTGAGCAGGTCCATTGAGCCTCAGTCCTAAGAGCATGTCCAGAGGAAGGACCCTTGCTGAGTGCCTGAGAAGCTACAGCATTGTATTGCCAGCCTCACAGGTCGGAAGAGCCTGCTGTGTTTCCAAGAGGACTAGACCCCCAAGGGTAAGATCACCCAGTTGCTGGGGAAGGGACTTAGTCGAGTCTGTCAGTCCAAACGTCTGCCTCAGCCTTAAGCAGCACACTGATGAGCCACAGCCGTGTGTACCAGCTCGCATAAAACAGGAGCCGTGCTTAGCCACATACCTGTGTGACCCTGCTGTTGTGGGAGATAAGAGGAGACGCCACTCCCACCGCTCCATGCCCTGTGAACCCCAGGGAAATCCATAGTTCGTGCCCTGTGCTCTACAGCCAGGACCACACTGAAAGGGTCCCGCCCGCCCCTTTGAGCCAAGCAAAGGGGAAGCTGCCATACCGTGCAGCCGCGCCTCTTCCCCGGAGCTGTCCTCATTGGACCTGAAGGCCGTTGCTGCGAGGGCCTATCCCATCCAGGGACCAGCACTACTGGCCCTACCGGGCCGACCTCGCAGGACCGCTCCCTGCAATCCGGAGAGAGCCGCCCGAGTCCTGTGAAGGGAGCCTGCCTACCGGCTAGCCTACGTTCTGTCCCCTTTCCACTGCCACAGGAGGGAGAAGGTTGCGCTCACAGTCACCGTCTGGACCAGCCCAGGAGCTATCCCTGGCAACAGCAGCCTGCGGCAGCCTAACAACTAACCTTGCTACAAACAAAGGACACAGTGTATCTTTCACATGCTCTGCACTCACTAACATTCCGTTCAAAGCACCCATACCTAGAACAATAACATTTCAACTTCAAGCCTCTGACACATTGTAATAAGCAGCCATCAGACTCCTGTCGAGTCGCCTCCTGGTGGACAAGCCCTGGAATTGCAGCCTCCGTGAAATTAACAGCATCACAGTATCGCTAAGGTTGGAAGAGACCTCGAAGATCATCGAGTCCAACCTGTCACCACAGACCCCATGACTAGACCATGGCACCAAGTGCCATGTCCAATCCCCTCTTGAACACCTCCAGGGACGGTGACTCCACCACCTCCCCGGGCAGCCTATTCCAATGGCGAATCACTCTCTCGGTGAAGAACTTTCTCCTCACCTCAAGCCTAAACTTCCCCTGGCACAGCTTGAGACTGTGTCCTCTTGTTCTGGTGCTGGTTGCTTGAGAGAAGAGGCCAACCCCTTCCTGGCTACAACCATCCTTCAGGTACTTGTAGAGAGCAATGAGGTCGCCCCTGAGCCTCCTCTTCTCCAGGGTAAACAACCCCAGCTCCCTCAGCCTCTCCTCATAGGGCTTGTGCTCAAGGCCTCTCCCCAGCCTTGTTGCCCTTCTCTGGACACGTTCAAGTGTCTCAATGTCCTCCTTAAACTGAGGGGCCCAGAACTGGACACAGGACTCAAGGTGTGGCCTAACCAGTGCAGTGTACAGGGGCACAATGACCTCCCGGCTCCTGCTGGCCACAGTATTCCTAATGCAGGCCAGGATGCGATTGGCCTTCTTGGCCACCTGGGCACACTGCTGGCTCATGTTCAGGTGACTGTCAATCAGCACCCCCAGGTCCCTCTCTGTTTGGGAGCTCTCCAGCCACTCCAACCCCAGCCTGTAGCTCTCCATGGGGTTGTTGTGGCCAAAGTGCAGCACCCAGCACTTGGACTTGTTGAATGCCATCCCGTTGGACTCTGCCCATCTGTCCAGTCAGTCAAGGTCCTTCTGCAGTGCCCTTCGACCCTCTAACTGACCAACATCTACTCCCAGCTTGGTGTCATCTGCAAATTTGCTGATGACTGTCTCAATCCCCTCATCCAGATGGTCAATGAAGATGTTAAAGAGGATGGGGCCCAGCACTGATCCCTGGGGAGAATAGAAATAGAATGTATAGAAAGCATAGAATAGAAAGTAATTCTACAAATATTCTAATAGGATCGAAATGGCAAATACTAAACACCTTATGGGAAGTATTTCACAATCGTGCACTAGACTATGTATAGAAAATAGTGATTTATGGGTTAAAAATAATTTTTAATAATAAAATTAATATGTACATAATTCATATTTTGTATTCATAAATTAACAACCTCTTCATCGTGGTCTTCTTGTTCTGTCACAAGATGTCTGGGAGAAGAGACCAACCCCCACTTGGCTACAACCTCCCTTCAGGGAGTTGTAGACAGCAATAAGGTCACCCCTGAGCCTCTTCTCCAGGCTAGGCAACCCCAGCTCTCTCAGCCTCTCCTCATAGGACTTGTGCTCCAAACCCATCACCAACTTTGTTGCCCATCTCTGGACACCTACCAGCAAGACAACAGTTTTCCTAAACTGAGAGGGCCAGAACTGGACACAGGACTCAAGGTGTGGCCTAACCAGTGCTGAGTACAGGGGCACAATGACTTCCCTGCTCCTGACGGCCACAATGTACCCTGATCCAGGCCAGGATGTCATTGGCTTCCTTGGCCACCTGGGCACACTGCTGCCTCATGTTCAGCCTACCAACAACCAATACTCCCAGGTCCCTCTCTACCTGGCCGCTCTCCAGCCACTCTGACCCCAGCCTGTAGCACTGCATGGGGTTGTTGTGGCCAATGTGCAGAACCTGGCACTTGGATGTGTTAAATTTCATGCCCTTGGATTCTGCCCATCTCTCCAGCCTGTCAAGGTCTCTCTGCAGAGCTCTCCTACCCTCTAACAGATCAACAGCTGCCCCCAGCTTCGTGTCATCTGCAAATGTACTGATGATGGACTCGATGCCCTCATCCAGATCATCCAGATATTGAAAGGATGGGGCCCAGCACTGATCCCTGGGGCACACCACTAGTGACTGGCCACCACCTGGATGTGGCACCATTCACCACCACTCTCTGGGCTCAGCCCTCCAGCCAGTTCCTAACCCAGCACAGAGTGCTGCTGTCCAAGCCACGGGCTGACAGCTTGGTCACGAGTTTGCTGTGGGGGACAGTGTCAAAGGCCTTGCTGAAGTCCAGGTAGACCACATCCACAGCCTGCCCCACATCCATCAGGCAGTCACCTGATCATAGAAGGAGATCAGGTTGGTCAGACAGAACCTGCCCTTCCTGAATCCATGCTGGCTGGGCCTGAGCCCTTGGCAATCCTGGAAGTGCTGTGTGATTGCACTCAAGATGACCTGTTCCATAATCTTGCCTGGCACTGAGGTTGAGCTGACAGGTCTGGAATTCCCTGGCTCCTCCTTCCAGCACTTCTTTTGGATGGGCATCACGTTGTCCAGCTTCCAGTCTTCTGGGACCTCTCCAGTGAGCCAGGACTGCTGAAAAATGATGGAGAGCAGCTTGGCCAGCTCATCTGCCAGCTCTCTCTCTCTCCCTAGGATGGATCCCATCCAGTCCCATGGACTTGAGGGGATCCAAGTGGCTGAGTAGGATTACAGAGGAACTATACTGCTCCCTGACTCCATCTGCCAGCTCAGGAGGCCAGGTGTCCAGAAGACTGCCTGTCTTCCTCTTAAAATTTGAGGCAAAGAAGGTGTTAAATACCTCTCCCTTTTCCTCATCTTTTGTTAGAATAGAATAGAATAGAATAGAATAGAATAGAATAGAATAGAATAGAATAGACCAGGTTGGAAGAGATCTTTGAGATCATTACGTCCAACCTATCATCCAACACCACCTAATCAACTAAACCATGGCACCAAGCACTCCATCAAGCCTCCTCCTAAACACCTCCAGTAATGGTGACTCCACCACCTCCCCGGGCAGACCATTCCAATGGCAAATCACTCTTTCTGTGAAGAACTTCTTTTTAACATCCAGCCTAAACCTCCCCTGGTGCAGCCTGAGACTGTGTCCTCTTGTTCTGGTGCTGGTTGCTTGGGAGAAGAGACAAGCCCCCACATTTCTACAACCTCCGATCGGGTAGTTGTAGACAGCAATAAGGTCTCCCCTGAGCCTCCTCTTCTCCAGGCTAAGCAACCCCAGCTCCCTCAGCCTCTCCTCACAGGGCTTGTGCTCTAAACTCCTCACCAGCTTTGGTGCCCTTCTCTGGACATGTTCCAGCAAGTCAACATCTTTCCTAAACTGAGGGGCCCAGAACTGGACACAGGACTCAAGGTGTGGCCTAACCAGTGCAGCGCACAGGGGCAGAATGACTTCCCTGCTCCCGGTGGCCACAGTGTTCGTGACACAGGCCAGGATGCCATTGGCCCTCTTGGCCACCTGGTCACAGTGCTGGCTCATATTCTGCTCCATGTCCACTAAGGAGTGGAGGTTATCCTTGCCCCTTCTCTTGACATTAATATATTTGTAGAAGGATTTTTTCTTGTCCTTCACAGCAGAGGCCAGTCTAAGCTCTAAATGCGCTTTTGCCTCTCTATTTTTTTCCTACATGACCTAGCAACATCCTTAAACATTTCATGGGTAACCTCTCCTTTCTTCCAAAGATGATACTCCCACTTTTTCCCCTTAATTCACTCAGAAGCTCATTGCCCATCCAGGCTGCCTGTCTGCCCCGGCGGCTCATCTTCTGGCACATTGGCACAGCCTGTTCCTGCACCTTTGAGAGTTCTTTCTTGAAGCAGCTCCAGCTCTCCTGGACCCCTTTGTTTTTAAGGGCTGTTTCCCAAGGTACTTTCTGATTTAATTCCTTAAGTAACCTGAAGTCTGCCCTCCAGAAGTCCAGAGTGGAGGTTTTGTTGCTGCCCTTCTTAGCTTGACTGGTTAGCTTGACTCTTTGTAAAAAGGTGGTCAAGCCAAGCCTTACCCCTGGTAGGCTCACACAGCAGCTGTGAAAAGAAGCTATCTTCCATGGACTCCAAGAACCTTCTAGACTGCCTCCTCTCTGCTGTGTTAAGTTCCCAGCAGATATCAGGCAGGTTAAAGTCGCCCATAAGAACAAGGTCTGGCGATTTTGAAACAGCCTCTTGCTGCCTATAGAATAATTCATCAACCTCTTCACCCTGGTTGGGTGGTCTATAACAGACTGCAACCAGGATGTCAGCCTTGTTGGCCTTCCCTCTAATTCTCACCCACAGGCACTCAACTTGATCATCCTTAATCTCTAGTTCATGGCATCTAGAGCCTCCCTGATGTACAGGGCCTCCCCTCCACCCCTTCTCCCTTGCCTGTCTCTCCTGAAGAGCCTCCTGCCATCAAATACAGTGCTCCAGTCATGTGAGTCATTCCACCACATTTCTGTGATGGCAACTACATCATAACTTTCCTGCTGTAATAAGTCTTCCAGATCCTCTTGTTTGTTACCCATACTGCATGCATTAGTGTACATGCACTTCAGCTGGGTTAGGGATAGTAATCAGAGGACTGTACCAGCCTAGGCAGCCTTCTGGTAACATCTCTAAGCTCGGCCCCAGGGAGGCAGCAGACTTCCCTGTGGGAAGGATATGGCCAACATATGGGGCCCTCCGTTACCCTCAGGAGGGAATCACCAATAACAATTACCCTCCTCCTTTTTTTAAGGAACAAGTCCTGGTTGGGGGGGGCGGGGCAGGCTGTTTTGCTTTAGGCAACACCTCAGATGGTGTGTCTTCTGTTTTCTCATTCACCTCATTCTCAATTTCCAGTGACCCACACTTGTTTTGCAAGGGAAGATAAGGGAAGCCGTGAGGGTTTTGGCTTGCCTCTCTTAACAGGGTCCTCTCTTCATTCCCTTCTGCTTCTTGGGTCACCTCCCTCTGCTAGGGGAGCCTGCAGAGCTTGGTTCCTCAAATCCAACTCCCTGTCACATTCCCTTACAGATTTATTGAATTGCTAACTCTGAATCTTTACATGCTTTTTTTAGTGTCGCAGTAGGGTGCCGGGCAGCACCCACAGCGACAAGGGTGGAATTCAAGCAGGGAGGTAGGGAGTGCCCAGGTTAAAGGCTCCTACCTGCCCCAGCAAGCCCATGAGACTGACAACTGCCTTCACGGCAGCTCACATTTGTTGCTCTCCCCTTGGAGTGGCTGCAGGGGAGTGGTTAATCGACCTCCTTCTCTCACCGTCTGGCGATACTTATCAGGGTAGCACAGCTGACCCTTATCTCATCCATTAGAGTTACTTGTTAAGCCATCAACAGGTGGCTCCCATTTCATCTCTCCTTGCAGTTTCTCATCTTCAATCATTCAGTTCAGGGGACACAGTCCCCCACATTTTAGTGTAGATTGAAGGCATCCAGAGAACACAACTACATTATAACTAGTCAGAAACACAAAAGGCATGGCAATTCCTGCCTCCAGAATGTATGTTCAACAGATGGCTGCCTTAATGGTATCCTACTGCACCCTTGTTGAGGCAAGGGCTTGAGAGTTTAACCATTATCAAACAGACTGTCGTGGTAGGGTAGTTCCAAAAGCAAACATGTTGGAGCATAATATTCCTGTTCCTCAATTTCTGTTTTAAAAATAAAGTCATTAACAGTTCATGTGTGCAATCTGCTGCTATTGTATCAGGCCAAGAATGCATAACACTTAATGATGCAAAACTGGTGATAAATAGACAACGCAAGCAATACGTTTTTGTAGCTGGAAGCTGTATGGCCATTTCAGATGCAGTCTGACAAACTCTCCCGCTTTGGCTGGGATCATTTTCAGAGAGATCAGCTTCCATAATCAGCTTGGTATAAAGCAGCAGAATCACAAGTGCGGGAGCAAAGGGTAAGGCATCAATACTTGATGGGATCTTCTTTCCAGCAGGGGTCTGAATTTACATTTTGTTTAGATTTAGATTTTATTTTACCACACTTCTGAGAAACAGTAGGACTGTTTGGGAAGTTGGTTGTCTGCATGGCAAATAAAAAAGAATGCAGGGAGAAAAGGAGGCGTGTAGACTTTGGATGAGTGGAACTAAGAAATAGGAATAGTGGTATCCTGAACAACCCCAACTTTTTCAGTCCTCTCAAGATATTGTGTTACTCTTTGTAAGCACCTAGGTCCAGAACTACCAAGTGCCTCAGATTTTTCAAATGCTTTATTCTAGAAATTTGGACTCATTGACAAAAGGAGACACCTGAAATTATGCACACATCATGCGTGTCTGCTTAGAGCTAATCATAAGCAAAACCCTGACAACAAAGTAGTTATGGCCCTCCTTAGCACATCTCCATCTGCAACCCAGAGTCCTCTTCCGAGGTGATATATCCTGACCTTTCTTTCCAGTGGAGCTGGGGAGAAACATGTCAAGATGTACAAGAGGCAAAGCAGCACATGGGAAAGAGAATGGAGATGGGTCCACTCTCTGCTGCTTGTGTAGGGTATGTAAACCTACAAGATGGCATAGCAGACCTGGAAGGGAGAGAAGAGTGTTGCAGGCGAGGAAGAGAAGCACAGAATGAATTTCAGGGCAATCTCTTATCCCCTTCTGTTCCTCACCACAAAATCAAACTGCTCATTTCAGCAGATCAACGATGTTAAAAACCCAGTGTTAAAAATCTATCAGTTAGAAACAGTGCCTGAAAAAAATCTGAGCTTAACATATTCCCCCATCTTTTAAAATGAGGAAACACATCCTACCCCAACACAGACCCTGAAGTATATATTCAAGCCTAGAGTGAGATTTCATGGCCCAATTATGAAACTTGGCATTTTGAGGCTGGTGTTAGATGCATCAGCATGTTAATGACACTGCTGGGATCAAGTACATGTTAATAAGAAACAGCTGCTTTCCTTTCTAGAAAGCATCTTCCTTTATAAAATCATGGTTTGGGTTGGAAGGGACCTTAAAAGGTCATCTAGTCCATGCACCCTGCAGTGAGCAGAGCCATCTTTAACTACTAAGAGCCCCATCCAATATGACTTGGTGGTTTCCCCAGACTGGGCACCTACCACTTCTCTGGGCAACATGTTCCAGTATTTCACAACCATCATGGTGAAAATGTCTTCCTTATATCTAGTTTAAAACCATTGGGTTTTAGTTTAAAACAATCACCCCTTGTCCTATCCCTAAAGGTCCTAATAAAGTCTGTCTTCATCTTTCTTGTAAGCCCCCTTTAAGTACTGAAAGGTCACAATAAGGTAGCCCTGCAGCCTTCTCTTCTGATAATTTCTGTGATCCTACTCTGGACCCACTCCAACAGATCCATGATCTTTGAAATAGAGTCTACCTCCTTTCCCATACATTTTTCTAGCAAAGGGATGGAGGGCAGGGGAGTACCTCAGCAACTTGCAAGAGTTATGGAACTGAAATATGAATATAAAATATGCTTGTTACAAAAACATTTTTTGTTGTAGAAAACAGGTAGTGATTGCCTACAAGCTAAATGTTATTATGCACACAATGTATTGCTGGGGAGTGATGCAGTGCTTTCATCTCTTACAATCCTCTTCAGGCTCAGCGCCCCCAAATTCAGTAATGCCTGTGGCTATATCAGGTTTCTCTGTTGTGGGTTTTTGTTTTGCTTTGTTTTGTTTTTCATTTGTTGAACTGCCTCTCATGTATCTACTGCCTTTGTTTTACTTTTATCTCATCTCAGAAGAGGTATACCAGTCACTATGCTAAAAGCTTTCTCATATATCAAGCTACACCATGGTACAGTAATCCATAGCTTGGCTTCTCTAGACCACTCTTTCAGATTTCAGTTCCTTCCCCATTCCCTCAGTGACTGGTGCTCAGATACTTAACTCCACCAGCAAGAACTGAGGCTACATATCTTAATTAGCAATGACCTATTAGATCATTCCAGCCATAGGTAAAAACCTGGCCTCGTTGAATCAATCAGAACATTACCTTTATCTTCAATTAAGTCAGGACTGCACTTCATATAGATAGTTAGAGGTCCATTTGTACCAAGTACTAAACTAAATTCCACCTAAAAATTATATTCCTACCTTCCTTTTGAAGCTCTGTTCCTATTCTGCTTTAAGTTAGCTACATTTCAGTTCCTTACCAGCTCTGACTAATTTTCTCTCCTCTGAATCCAAAGAAAATTCCAAAACAAACGTTTGAAGACAGTCACAGAGAAATGGCCACAGAAAACAGACTGGCAAAGCTTCAGCAGGACAAAATGCTGTGATTCTGTGTTTGGCCTTTCTTATAGAACAGAGCAGAGCAGCTGTCGTTCCAGCAAGCAATGTTGTCAGCCTTCACAAAAGAAAGTCATGTAAATGTCAAGTCATAGGTATAAAAACAATCCTTCAAAACAGTGCCTGTATATCTGAAAAGCCTGCCTAGCTGTCAGCAGTGAAAGTACCACAAGGAATGATGCAAAAGCCTGTTTAGGACAAACAAAGTTTCTGCACTAAATCCAAACTTGTCCCATAGATCAAGTTACATCACTCTCTCCTTCAGAAGGAGAATAACATGTTCTTCAGCAAAGTGAATGACTGCCTAAGTGCCTTAACAAACATTATTATTGCTTGGCTGAAAGGCAGCTCCATTCACAGGGTACCCATCAAAATGCCATATGCAAACTATCTCCTGAACTAACTTCCCCCAAATTAGTTTTCAGTTGGGTTGCAATAAAGACGTAGAAGGCAAATACATCATGCCTTCTCAACCTGGCTTTACCCAGAACAAAGCATTCCACAGTAGATGATGGGCTGTATTGCAAAACAGGCTGTGGCTGAGCTGTTTCTGTAGAAATCTATTTGAGTGTGCAGGTAACCACCTGCTTGGTGCTAGACTCCTTATGTTTTTTTCTCACTAAGACTACCAGAACATAGGCATTCCCAGAGAGGGTGATAGGTGTTGAAAATAGAAGATTTCAGTAAACAAGAAACAACTGAAAAGGTCTGTTTCTTACCGTGGTCTTTCCAGACCAATCATTTGCTAAATAAGTGACAATACAGAAGAGGAGAGACACAATATAAGAGTAGGAAGGTAGGTACTCAAGGTTTCCAGTATGCCCTACTATCAAGGCATTTTGAAGAGATGCCTAATTAGAGCAACAGATATTTTAAGATTGTCTTTTGGATGCAAGTATTATAAAGAGTTACATATGCACATAAAAACAAGAGTTTTGGAAGATTCTGTAGTGTCTACAAGTGGACAGAAGAACTATGAAGGACAGCTGTTTCTGTTCATTGACAAAGTTGCACTTGATAGATGCTAATTTGCAGCACTCGTCATACTGGAATGATAAATTACCATCCCTAGTTTCTTGGTGAGGAAATGAAGGAACACAAAGTTAGAAACCACTCCTACTGATAGCAGTGAAAACTAGTAACCACTAACCTGGCCAAATATGCATACCCCTAAAGATCCTGAGGTGGCCTTCCAGGTTATTTTACAGCTCCCCTGATAATCAAGGAACATGTTACAAGGAAAGTCTTTCACAAACGTATCAAATTCCATAGCAAACACAATTAGAGGTTGTATCTTGACTGTTCTGAGCCTGCTGCCCTTGAGTTTGATTTCTCTAATGATCAGGAACCATTACTACCAAAACTAACATGGAAGCATCCTTACAGAACCCAACTTTTCCCATGAAAATTCTGTTCTCTCATTTTAACAATCTGCATTATATGATTACTGAATTAAGCATTTTAAGCATAGATTACTATTGGGTTTTAGGGTTATATAGTTAGCGCTAAAGTCTTAGAAATCTTAGGTCTAGCAAGTCTGGAGACTGTAATGCATTTCTTATTCCAAAATGCTGTCAAAGACTTAGTATGTTGGCACATGCTCAGTCCAAGTATAATGCAAAGCTCTAACATTTTGCCAACATGTCTCCTAACAGCGCACTGGCTCCCCAACAAAATACAAACGTGATGTGCCTTTTGATACTTGTTTTACAGAGATCAGAAAGCATGACATGTTAGAATAAAGCCATGTCTGCAACTATGAACACTGCATCCTAAATGCTCTCATACTAGGGTCTTTTAAAATGGTGACATACATTACCCTATTTCTGTTGGAATCATCTTTCCAGATGCATCTTTACACCCCATCGGCCTTTTTTACATGATTAAATCACATCTGTGGGATATTGTCACTCTATGATTAAGGAGTATATTAATGATTTACTACTGCACTAGTACTCATCTATATTATATTGCTTAGTAAAACGAAAACACTGAGATTGTTTATTGATTTGCTTTTTAAAGAAAAAAAATCTTATAGCCCAAAAAGAATAAATAGAGAAGTCAGACTTTGGACTTCACTCAGATTAGTGGATTATCATGCCCAGCAGGTGTAGATTTGATAAGGTAGCTCTTCGTAAAGATTTAAACTGACTTCTGGACACTTCAACTGCCTTGAATCCATCAAAGTTGCATACTTCATAGAGTGTGTTTGATGGCTAATGACTGAAAAATCAGGTATTTACTGCAGGTGCAATGCAGACTTAGATGCCTAACTGGTGGCATACAAGTCTAAAAACCATTGCCTGGTCTCTACAAAAAATAACACACTGAGCAAGGAGTCTATGTGAACATGGATATATCACCAAAAACTGACTCAACTAGAGTGCTTATGGAATGAATTTAACACATTTTTGCACTCATATTCAGAAATAAAAAAGATATAATGGAATTGAAAACACACATAGATTATTGCCTTGATAAGAGGTACATGTTAGACAGATACACACTGGCATGCTCACATGTCCAGTACTAAGGGAAGGAATGAAGGGAAGAGATCCTGGTATGAAGCAGTGTGCAGTGAAGCTGTGGGCTCTGCTCTTGGCTAGTGGGTCCCTGCTTCTAGAAACTGAATGTGACAAATACAGCACATATTTCTGTTAGTCCAGATACAAGTGATTCCTGTCATCTTACAGCTACCACTCTTGATCTTAGATCTTGAAGCCCACCTTCACACAAGTGTATTATATTATGTTTGGAAATGTCTGTCCAGAGCTGGTGCCTCCGGTGGCACCCTGACAATCTGATGTGGGTTTAGAAGTTTGCACTCTTTGTGTTGCAAAACCACCTCAGCCCTACTGAGTCCACAGCCAGCATATAAATTTAGCCCACATCTCAGAAACATGATTTCTTTAAAAAGGTTCCAAGATGGAGATTAAGAGAGCACAAAGTTAAAAATAAAAAATTATTAACTACACAACGATCAAACAGAAGAGCACGTACCTACACAGAGGTGAAGCTTGGAACTACTGGTAGAAGACTAAAGATACTTGCATATTGTTTTGTTTCAATGTATTGTGTGTGCTAGAAGCCATGTGTAAAGTTTTCTACACAGAAGAGCTGATGATTTTTCACTGGAGTTGAGTTATAATATTTCTCTGCCCAGGTCACCAGTGATAGCTTTCGAACATGATTTAGATTTTAGGTGGACTTACCAGGCATTGACCCTCCTTGTGGGTCAGTGGAAAGAGATGCATTAGTTTAAAATTCATCAAATTAGCATTGCAGTTGGGGAGGAAAAAAATAAAAACTCTGAAAAAACTCGGGGGAAAAAAAAGAGCTTCAAGAGGAAAGATGTGAAACAAGAAATATACAGTGAGAACAGACAGCCAGAATTCACCATGACACAACTCAATAGTTACAAAAGCCATAAAGAATTAGGAAACGTGGTAGAAAAAACTATGCAACATTCAAGAAAACATTTGAGTCCAATGTAACTGAAAGAGTAAAAAAGACAATGATAGAGAAAAAGTAAGAAACAGCTTTGTGACTTTCTGCAGAGCTTTACTGACTAGAAACTATTGGCAACTGGGCTTTGAAGAACTGGGTTATGAAGAAGCAACAGTGACAAGATCTGAACAGGCATTCCAGACACTCATTTGGAAAACTTATTTTTGAAGGAGGAGAATGCACACTGAGAAGTCAAAGATTTTAGCATAGTCAAGGTGCAAGATGAAGGACTAGAGCAAGGGGTAGTTTTTTTAATAGTTGTCATACTGAAGGCATGTTTTTGCTGTAAAGAAAAAAGGAAGCTGAAACAGCTGTCAGCAGCCGGGAGGCATATGAAGAAGGAGAGTGACCCTGAGGTTATGAGTCTGAGTGACAGGGAGGATATGGCATTATCAAAATCAGAAGTGAAGAGAGATTTAGAAGAGAAAGTAGGGAGTTCTGTTTTGGCCAGATTAGGAATGATCTGAAGGCAAAACAACCAGGATTATGTGTCAGGGAGGCAGTCAGATATGCAAGACTAGACAGAACAGAGCAGAGGGTTTAAGAGTTATTGGCAGAGAGATAATAGCCAAATCCGTGTAACTGGATGTTGTCATCCAGGGACATGGGTACAGAAATCTCCAGGCAAATCAAGGACTGACTAAATCCCTTCTCTGCCACCTCACAGAGGTTCTTACCTAGTTCCAAAAGAAATTATCTAAAATAGTGCTGCAAAAACATGCATAAAACTCTGTCTCTCCATAAAATCTAAAGATCATACTATTCTAAAACTAGGGCAACCACTAAATGAAAGCTAACCCGAACAATAACTTTAGCTAAACTTCAGGTCACATGCATTTAATATAATGAGATGAAGAATATGAAAAGGCCATTCATAATGGAATTCATCGAGTTAAGAATGCCGTGCTTAGCTGCCTTATAACATATAATTAATGATCCTATAAAAATCCAGCAGTACAAACTCTCCTGGCTGCACGCAGAACTGTTCTTTATGCTGGGTAGGGCAAGCAAGCATCTGCTTCCACAAATACTGCCCTTTGAGAAGCTGAAAAGCTTTTTTTCCCCTGCTCCATCAGGGACCACACTGCCATTTCCATGACATGCTGAGCTTTGAACCGTTACCCAAATCAGACTATAGCATTTGGCAACCCAGTACACATCTGTCATGATAGACTGACTATTGGTGAAATGTTAAAGAAAAAGTCATTAACTATTTTCTATAGCGTCTAATACCCCACCTTCCTCTAGATTATTTATAATCCTCACTAAACCTACCCTCTGTTTATAGCCTTTTAACACAACAGAGAAATACTGTCTGGAGAGCTATCTTGCCTTATACCACTCCCAACCATTTGGTACAACAAAAGACATCCTCTCTCCATCAAAAGGCCTGATCCCTCCTGAAGCCTTGATGCTCAGATTCAAGGTTAAAGGATTAAGGCCTGAAACATTGAATACCAGAAAAAAGGAAGACAAATATCAAAAGAAACACAAAAATCAATCCTCTTCCCTGCAGGAGCAGTGTGAAGAACAAATCAGCTGGGCTGAATCTAAAATTTTCTCTGCATGGCTCTCAAAAATTAGCACTGTTATAAATGTAATAGGTAGTTTGAAAAGCCTCAGCACCCATGCAAAGCCACAGAGTTCTCCTCAACACACCAGTATGGTCTGGAAAGTTTTATGTCAGAATAATTCAGCAGCAAATACACAAAGGCCATTTCAGACAAAGTAAAAGCTGACGAGAGAGCAAGAGTATGTTATCTTTACATGTAGTCTGTATATCTGCAAGTGGCAGAATCTAATATTTATTGGTGTTTGCCTTTTGCTTCAATTCTCTGTGTGCTGAAGTGCAGCCAAGGTCACCAGAGGTGTGGGTGAGTGGGTTTTATCTTAGTGCAGCTGTGATCATGGCCAGAACAGCAGGGTACAGAGGATTTGTTACTTAACTTTTAATACCAATAGCTTTTGTTCTTAGTCCTGCCCCATCAGTTCTGATAAAGGCTTTTAAATGGTGTGAAAGTTCTGTGAGTGGTCTTAAAATGCCCTAATTTAAAACTGCCTTCCAGAACATATTTTGTTTTATAAGATTTTTCTTAACTTTTCCAACTCACAAATTTCTGGGACATACGAATATCTGGATTAAACATAATTTTGTCTTCGTCCAAGATTACATATAAAAATAAAAAGTAACAAAATTATATGTCTGAAAAAGTAATCCACTCCAATTTATAAAAATAGAACTCAGGTTTTAAAAATTCAATTCAGGCAGTAAACTAACAGCATCTACATTTTCCTGTAAAGGAGGCATCTGCAAATGACTTGCAAAAATGTCTCTCACTGTCTGCAAGTGTTGGCAAGGAACAAACTCCTACAGGAGTTGCATGAATTTTAAACACTTCAACCCTAAGTTAAAAAAAAAAATCATAAAGCATTTTCAGTTCCAATATGTGATATTACAGAACTATATTCATGCAGAAGACCAGCAGGAAATGCAAGTTTTGTGAAAATATCAAAGCATTCAAGTTTTAGCAAGCCTGTTTTCACCGATTACCATCCTACGCTTAGCAGTGTCTCTAACACCAGAGTTCCTGTGCTTTTTGAAGACCTCACCCACAGGTTGGTTCCATCTGCCTGTGGAAACTACGTATGGTATCTTCTATTTTTATCTTATCAGTCTATCAGTAGGCTTCCTGCTCAGGGTTACTTTGGACTGTAATAGAAATGATGTAATGCTACTGTGATGCGTACATGATCATGAGAACAGAATAAGCCTAATCAGGTAAATGCATGTCAGGCAGCTCCAAAACCCTGTCACAATTGAAAGTAAACCTGAAAATGAGATTAGTGAAGCAACCAGGTCAGCAGAAATGAACTCCTTCCTCCTTAGTCCAATACGGATGTTACCTTAAAAAGTAATTTTTAAAAAATTAAAATGCATGCATAGATGCATGAAATGGCCAAACCCCTCCCTCCATTCAACAATTACCTTTGCCTTTTACTAACCACATCAGGACAAAAGCCTTTACTGTATACAAGAAAACCTACTATCTTCAGAGTCTGCATGTAGTACTAATAAAGCAAAATTGTGTATCTAACTGATTATACTCTCCCATTACGTCACAACAGACTCCAGCAGCCATCTGCTGGAGGGATGTTGTGCCTATATATAGCCAGTCAACGCCATGTGAGAAAGAAAAACCTCATAACTGCTACTAATTCAGCATTTGCACTATTGGCAGATCTGCAAGCACGTCTTTTACTGGCCAAAAAAGTGTTCACTCCACAAATATCCTGTCTAAAAATGATACAAACTTCAATGCAAAATTATCTTGAACAAAAAAGTAACTTCGGTGTTAAAAAGAAGCACTAACGAGTGGGTAAGCAGCTTCCAGATACACAGTTTTATGGGCCATTTGCAAGCACAGTTGATTTCAGCCCAATATAATATGCAAGTCTGCCAAAACGGCAGATGAAAAAAAGAGAATTCCAAAACATTCAATGCATTCCTAAAAGTTGGCCAAGTACTATATAGACACATCTCAAGAGAACAGCTCATCGATGAATTGAGGCCTTGGACAAGCCAGTTGTGGCAATGGTGACAGTTCCTCCTCCACAGGCTCAAGAAAAGAGTAACAGGAGGTGACTGACACACTGGCATGAAGAACTTACAAGAAACTCAAAGTAAGAACCAAAATGAGTGGAACCATTGTTACCAGTTTAAGTATGCGTTCCCTTCAAAGACAGGAGTAAGAAGGTCAGCGCAAGTCAGGTCAGAGGTGGTAGAGGCATGTGATCGTGTGTGCGGTTTATTTTATTTTTAAATTAGTTGGAGAGGGCCGATTGCATGAACAAAACTGGATATGCCTAGGACAGCAGGGGGAGCTGCGAGTCTGTGCTGCTCTGTGTGTCCATTTAATTGCGTTGAGTATTTGGTCAAAGACATGGAAGGATGCTTACAAACCACTGCACAAAAATGCCCGCACGTCTAACAAGCTGCAAAGAAAATCAAGTTCATAGCAAAGCATTAAACAAGGAGCAAGTGATAATTGTCACATTCTTTCACAAGATAATAAGAAGAGTTACATCATAAATACAGCAATCTTTTAAAAGACCCCTGACAGCACTCCCTACTGAAACTATTACCATAGCAATGAGCATCCAAACAGGGGGAAAGTACTGCTGAATTTTGTATTTGATATTTTCAACTAACTGAAAATATAAACTGGAAAAAAATACATGCACATGATAGAGAGTGAAGTGCAGAAGCATAAAAAGCCTTCAACAAAATTAACAGTGGCAAATTCCACCTGCAAATCTTTAATACTTCAGGAAAGAAATCCTTTCACCAGGTAGCAGAAGCTGAAAGAGTGCCTGCAGATAACTGTAAATCCATCTGATAGCTTCTACATCCAACTATTCCTACTTACAACCTTTTGCACAGGTCCACACAGAGTAGCAATGGCACTATTGTGTGAAAACTGAGGAAAAGCCGCATATTAGACAAAAGGAAGTAGAAAGCTGTACTGGCAAAGCCACCTAGGAAACCTGCTGGAAAAGCAGAGTACCTTGTACATTAAGATTTAGGCACACAGCACAATTCTAGAGAGGGATGCTTGCAAAGTAGTATCTTCTCTCATTGGTGCTAGTAAATAGGTGTTATTTTCATGATATTCAAATCCAATGTTAAGATTAAATAAAGGGGAGAAGAGTAGACTGTTTTAAAATTCCTCTCCTAGATGCAGACTTCAGGAGCACACACAAAAGCAGGTGCCGAGTGTATTCATCCTAATGAATACACATGGAGTAGGTACTTGAGCATGTACCAAGCATCTGCGTCTGGGAGATAGAAAGCACTTTGTAAAGGCTAGTTTATGCTAAATAAATGTACCAAGTTATGCTTTTATTTTGAATATTTTAAAGCATCTTGCACACTAGGGCAGACTTAAAAAGAAATTACACAGGCAACTTGTCAATAATTGTACAAGTCACAATCTCCATAGCTGAAAGTTGGCTGTGGGTTCACTTACTCCCAGCTACTGAATCCTCACCCTGCCCCCAGTAAAATCTGCTCTGACTGCTGAACCTTAGAGGACTGGAGATCCTGAATCTGAAGACTCTTCAGATCCCACATGCCACCCCAGTTGCCAGCCCACGGAGGGATGAACACACTTCTTCCTAACAGTTCCTCAGCATACCAAGCAAGGAAGTGATGCAAATTCAATTTCAATGACACAAATTCGTATCAGGACAATCCAAAGAGGTTGAAACAGAAAAAGCTTGCTGACTTGGATTATGGAAAAACCATAACATCACATTTAGGAGTGAAAATGAAACAGTTAGAAACTAGAAGAATGCAAATGAAACTCAGAAAAAATGGCTAGAGTTTTATAACAGTCACTGAGATAAGAGTTTTCCCTTACACAGAGAGAATATGACCAAAATTCCATTCCAGGAATCAAACTCTGTACTGTATTTGCTCATGGAATCTTTGTTTCTTTTCTTTCAAGGAAGAAAAAAAAAATCCCTACAGGAGATGACAAAATGCCTTTTAAAGTACATATCTCATTTCTGACTACAATTACCTTTCAATAGCCTGGCACAGCTGCATGCTCCTATTTGCGTTTTGTTTTTCATTAATGACTCCTCTATTATTTGTATCCATCCTATAGCATTTAAGCCTGGCAGTGATGCACATTCCCTTGTGTATGATTCTTCTACAGATTGTAGAGAATAAATTGCAATTAGATTTTCATAATTGTAGATAATTAACTCAAAATGAGCTGTTAATTATAAAAACCTCTATGTTTTTTCAGTTCTTGATGATATTATTTATTTTACTTCTAAACTTCAATATCTCACTTCAGCAAGTTTAGTGTTTTAAAGGACTTTCATAATTTCCTCTAGAATGCCAGCATATTCTTAAGATGGCACAGTTTTGCACAGTTGAAGACTTAAATCAAGTTCCATGCTGAGAGATTTACTAGGGGAGCTCTCATAATAACTGAAGTCAGAGAGTTGGTTTTCCATTAGGGATTTGATAGCATTTGCCATAACAAGAACTGTTTGGCAGGTCAATTAAAAAAACAAACAACAACAACCAAAAAAAGGCCAAACCCTGAAAAAACAAACAAAAAAGAGACACTTAAAAAAAAATACGTGTATGCCTACCCCCCTCATCCTCTTTTGTGAGATCTAGCCATTTTCACATTTGCACACTCTCTCTATACTGAAGAAAACATCGCTTACATATTCAAATGCGTAAAAGAGACAAATGGACTTGTCTTCCGTAGCCTCTTTCAGCCTTACATTAGAATAAATTATTTAGAGACCATTCATCTGGTAACCTTTCTGAAACTGAAAATGGCATATAGGAAGAAAAACTTTCAAGTGTTCTGCTGCCAAACTTTGTAACCAGCTGGCATGGCAACTTGGGACTGTATGAACACATATTAACTTTGAAAAATTACAGTAAATTAAACCAGGAGATTGATGAGAGGGTGGGGAACCTTTTGAAATCTGGGACTCTCAGTTTGGTAACAGCACAGATTTTCCCCAGTTTCCCTGGTAGGCTATGTAGACTTTTGCAGGTTTTGGAGAAACCGGTGCCAAGAAGCCCCACAGATGTTCTAGGTTACTTTTTTTCTCCAAGGGGCTTAATGCTATGGCATCTTACACATCATTGCTCTATCTTTTTTTGTTACAGTGATTGCACTTTGATCACATCTGTCTGTGTGAAAATGAAACAAAAGCATCAGAACATAATGAAGATATGTCAGTAACTCAGAGCAGTCAAACACCTGGTTAAGCAGTGAAGTATTCCAAGGAAATTAACAACCATTGTTCTGGAGAGGTCTTATTGCTTTGCCATGGCAAGGGGTCTCAAAAAAAAAGTAAAATAAAATCGGTATCACTTAATACTAAAACAAACAAAAAAAAGTTTGGACCTTCAATTCATAAATAAATTGCTTCTCCAGTATTATCAGAGTGGAGAGAAAATCTTATTATTTTTACCTATTCTCTTGTCACTAAAGAAGGTGCCATTCAAAGGACAGCTACTCATCTGGTCCACTACTTGGTCGAAAGAATATCTATACTTCCAGCAGAGAACAAGAAGATAAAAATTTTTGAGAAAGCAAGAAAAACCCTGTGAAACCAAGAGTTTTTAATTGTTGCTATTCTAATGAGCCTGAATCATTTTCCAGTATTAACAGGAAATGCAACAGAGTAAGAAGAAAGAAAACACAGTAATTTATTGATTAAAGTTTTACACAGCATGCAAAACTGAGATAAAGAGTTAAGTATTGGCTTAACTCTACTTCCATTTATTTCAGTGGTGGTTAACTGGAGGCACTGAAGCAGAAGTGCAACATAATATTGTTTACAAAAAACAAGTAACTGTTCACCAACTGGAAAAGGTCATTCATATCTGAGAATTTTTACACTGGGTCCAAGTCAAGACTAAAGAAATATTTTGATCTTAATTGAAAAAAAACAAAACCAAAATCAAGCAGTACCTAGAGCAAAGAACAAGAACTAAGATCTCATGAAAACTCCACTTCGCACTAGACTAGGTAGGTGTCTTTAAGAGATGACACACAAAAGCTGGGACCTCTAAAGAAAGTCAATCCCTAAACCTTGAGTAATAACAGGTCAGCATAACTATTGAGTTAAGTCATAAAACTCAACAGCCAATGAATTTTACCTTTCCTTCAGAAAAAGCTCTTAATCTGAAACAAACACATGAACAAGTACACTTGGCAGCCATCAGCACACTGTCAAGAAGATATATTGACACTGCGAAGTACTTAGAAGTAAAAGAGAGAAATTACCTTAGCCCCATGCTGTTGCCATTCATCATCAGAGAAAGTTCTCCAGGTGCTTCATCAATGGGCACATCTTCTGAACCAGGTATGTGGCCTCTAAACCTGAAAAAAAGTAGAGTTTGCCTTTTTGCAGCTGGTCAAATCATCACACCAGGAACTTGCCAGAAAAAGGTGAGTTCTGTGTCAACAAATAGGACACTTGATCACGCTAAATGTATAAGCTTTCATGGCTGTTTTTGCACTTTCAAATACACTTTTTATATTGAAAGGCTGACTTATGTCCAGTGCCTTTGCTTCTAAGGGTTACCACTGGGAAAAAAATTAGAAACTTTTAATTTACTGATTTCCAAGGACCAGCTCGCTTAAGAAAATAGTCAAAATAAGTAATAAGAAAGATCCCTGTTGGGCTCAGATTATTGCTCTAGCAGCACTGGAGTTCAAAGCCATCATGTACAAACTTGCACAAATGTGGAATTTGTCTGGGATGGTTGTCTCGCCTGAAATGATGGGCCCATAGCTGACGCTCCGTTTTTTAAAGACTACCCCACCTTTTCCTTTCTCTTCAATGAAGACAGAAAACTCAGCAAGAGAGACATTTCTCCCTATTTGAATAAAATTTCTAGTTCCAAATTTTACTCATATTTGTCTACTCTGACATGGCTGGCATCAGGAGGAATCTCGGAACTGCCCCTTTCCCACACACACCCCATTTTTGACAGCTGAGTTACTATTTTACATATAAAGGAATTTTAGACTGAAAGTACTACACAGACTTGACACTACAGAGAGAAACGTGAAAATTAAAATGCAGTTATCATACATTGTGGGGAAAAAATAAATCAATACCTACTTTCACTAAAAAAGAAGAATTAAAACCCAATACTTACAAACAGTCAGACCTTTCACTTGTCATTCAATGACAATACTTTCAGCAGCTCAGAATGAACTTTAACCAGCACTCCACCCATGCAGAAAGACAGACAACAATAAACACTATCTAGAAATGAATTTTTGTTGAATTATTTTTTTGAACTGTCATGATGTTAAGGGATGAACTAGGTTACAGCCTCCTGACAATGAAGTAAAGGGTATTTAAGCTTAGCTAAAAAAAAAAATATTGTTTGTAGTATATAAAATTATCCTTTTACCAAATGCAAAATTTATTTATATACCTAGAACTGAAACAGAACAGTGCATGCCTAAGAGATTTACCAGCAAACATCACACATTTAATTCTAAAAGGACTAAACACGTTTTAAGAGCAAACACTATATTCTAGTTGCTTTTCTTAGAGGGGATATGGCAAATATGCTTTCACAAGCACCTCTGAAAAGAGATTATAAATACTGAGTCCTCAGATTAATTATATATGATTTTATTTCACAGAACTAATTTTTGTAACTAACCTAGCACATTAAAATTTGGGTTTTTTGCAAAAGAAAAAGAAAAGAAAAAAGAAAAAAGAGTGGATAAAATATGTATAATGGCATTAGCTATCACATCATTATAGATATATTTAAGGTTCTTTTTTTTTCTAGGCTTATGATGCCTGGAATACTGAAAAACATCCATTGGAAACAAAACCACGAAACACCTAAGTCTGTGTGTCCTTCATATTCCACTTGTTTTTCAGTAGAGGGATGCAAGCATAGAATTAAGGTATTTGATGATTAAGAATCCATTTGTTCCTATCCAATTCTCACCTGAAGTTATAATACTTTGTGATCTCATCCATTTTCAACATGCACAACTGTGGTTGCCTTTAAGACAGGTATTTTTAAAGGCACAGAAACACACTATTTTCAACGGGACCCAAAAATCTAAGAAAAAGGGGGGAAAACAACCCTAAACCACAGTATTTTTTTCAGAGTTTGAAGAATAACCAGGAGGCTGGGATTAAGAAGAGAAAGGGATATATCCCTCCATGTTGGTTATAATACATGAATGTAAATGTGGGTCATGTAATGCAGACTCATGAGATGCTATCAATAGTTACCATATTAAAACAGTATCAAAGTAAGCATCTTTCTGAAACCTTCCTACTGAATCTTCCTAAAGACTTAGCTTATTTCCCCATTGCTTTCCCTTCCTAATGCTGAAATGCTAGTATTCAACTGAGTCATAATGACTAATTCAACTTGCTTTATCCTGCTCCCTTTCACTGTTCCTCTCCACTCTAGTAACATGATACCAATAAGCCAGTTTCTCCCTCTTCCAGAGACTTCATTTATGTGTTCTGAAAGGTGTTACCTCACCTTCTGCAACAAGCTCAGAGGCCTTTCAAACTATATCCCATATTTCTACAGTTATTGCCTTCCCTTTCTTCCAGTTTTAAGGATGCATTGTGCTTCAGATTTGGCATCCTCACTCTCATGAACATCACTCACTTCACTCAAACAAAAATGTCCTTACTATACAGAGTTCCTTATTTTTTTATGTGTGTGTATATATATATATATATATATATATGTATGTATGCATGTATATATATGGAAAAAAGAATTCCATAGATATGTATGTATGAAATCATCTCCATCTTTTTTTGAAAAACACATTTATGCCAGTCCCTACCTAGGAAGGAGCAATACTTCAAAGTGACCTCTCCAAGGAAGGGGGAATGCCTCATCTGTCATCCATGCTCACAATGCTTTCTTGCCAAATGTCTGTAGTCCTTCAAGTGTCTGCACCATGATCAATGTCTTGTTTTCTACTATTGCTCCTCTTTTCGTACCTAGTATTTTAGCACTGCTTCTCCTGTGCCTTTCTTTCTACCACATACTATTTTCCTCTGCTGCTTTTGACAGCTGTCATGATGTTTCCCAACAGTATATGCTAATATACTAAAAAAAAAATCTCCTCTCTAAATCACTGTTAGACAGAATAGGTCTTGCTTATCTTACCAGTTTCATTCTCCCATTGTAATTAACTATTGCCCACATGTGCATGGCAAATTCTAGAATATGTTTTTAATTATAAATTTTAAAATCACCTGTTATAATCCACATGGGATTGGCACAGTTGATGTTGTTTTAGCACACTTGCTTCTTGCTTAGCCAGTAAATGCTGGAGTCTTTCCTTTTCAATTTCCAGTTCCATCTTCTGCAGAAGCAGATTTTGCCTTCTTTCTTCATACAACCTTTGAGCCTTTTCTGTTTCAGTAGACCTTGAGTCCATGCTGTCATTCAGAACAGAAGCTTGAGAGCACCTAGAATAAGCACAGGTTTTGTGAACTGGCCCAGAGTGTCTTCTAAGCACCTGGCTGACGTGGTGGCTCTCTTGTGCAGTACCGGAGCTCCCTAGATGCCTGCAGGCACAATCATGACTCACTTGCTGAGTGCATGAGCTCTGAACCTCATTAGCTTTCTGGTCCATCTCTTGAGCTGGTTTTACATAGCGAGCACTCCTCTGCTTGACTGGGGAAATCACGTTGTTACACTTTCTGTGCAGGCCATTTTGCACAGGACAGTCCTTCAGACTCTCCTGATGGTTGTAATGGATTTCAGTCCCATAACCATGATTATTCCTGCAAGGCTGAGACAATGCAACATGGCCTGGGCTTCCAGCCTTTGGTGTTCTGCTGTTCTTATAAGAATTTTGAAGTCCTCCAATACCCAAGTATGAACCATCTAGCTCCAAAGATGGCTGTTGGCACAAGCTCTTCTTACTGGACACCTGCAATAAAAGAAACACTTTACTGTGAATTACCAAAGCTTATCTGTGCTCATTAATTTCACTTGGTAAATGTGCTCTCTCAAAAGCAGACTTAGTGCATAATGCCAATGGACATAAAGCCAAACTCAAGAAAATGTTTACCAGAAAACAGATATGAATCTGCTATCAATTCTACATTCATTCAATCTACACAAGTGCAATAAATGTAAAACTACTGCCTGCAGGATCCTCAGCATAAAATGAGTTCCTTCAGAGTATCAAGAGTGGCAAAAAATGTTAAATGTTAAGGTTTGAAAATGTTTAATTTTGAATACTGAGCCAAAAAAAAAATCCATTCAGCCACTATAAATACTCTTTGATTGGCTATTACACAGCAGGAGATTTGATGTAAAACATTTCACCTTGTACTGAATGGGATATTACTTACCTCTGGAAATTTGATGAGAGTTTTTGAAATATCTTTACAGAAACACAGATAAAAACCAACTACTTTCTGTAAAAAAATGGTTGTACATCAAAAGCTGTCATTTGAATACAAAACATGTTTAAATTCAGCTATAAATGTAAGTGATTTTTTAATTAAGCTGGGCAAGTGATTATACTCTGATAAAACTCTGAAGAAAGAAAGAAACTGTCATTCTAATTTGCCAACCCAGTGCAAGCAAATTCTAGGGGTTTTGTTATAGTGGTGTGTATTATGTAACAGACATCAAAATTCTTCTTACATCCTGCAGTATCCTTGCCTTATGGATCAGCTAGGCAGTTAAGCATTTGAGATTTTATGCACATCAGAACAGCAGTGAATTGGGCACTTGCATTTCTTTTGCTAGACCTGTGCATTAATTTCAATAACATCCTGAATGTAAAACCCTCCAGCCTTTGGGACCTTTCACAAAGATCTAATCTTCTTAATTACAGAAGCCAGGTTTATTAACAATAACAAAACCACTGCAGTGCAAGTGGCTTAACAGAGAAATTTGCTATCCACTGATGGAAAGAAGAGTATTATTTGCATTCTGGCAATTCTTACAATAGATAGACATTGTTCACAGAGTGGCAGACATAGAGCAAGCCCCAAAACACTAAAACTTAGGAATGCAAGCAAGTGTCCAACACTGATTAGAAGACAGAGATAATTCAAGTCTATACAGTGTGTCTATGTATAATTAAAATTCTTTTTTATAAATAATCAAAACACCAAATATACTCTGCTGTCCTTCAAGTCAACCAATTACAAGTTTCTTATGGACTTCACAGAATGTAAATTAAAGTGAATTAGCACCTGAATACTGATATTTTGTTATTTCCAGTTTTGTGGATGCAACTATATACCCTCTGCCATGTGATTGAAAACCAAGGATGTCACGTTTTGCCCCAAAGTGCCCAGTGAGTTGGAGGCATTTGCATTAATGTCACAGCTAAATGTCTGAGGAAAGTCTGGTGCTTGGACTGGGTGAAAAGTGCAGGACATTAAAATATTTTAAAGTCAAAGGGGCTGGCAGGGCAACTGAGCAGAAATGCAACATGCTGCCAAAAAGACAGAGTTTTGTTATTTATTATATGTAGTGTGCCATCCTTGTCTGCAATATTTTCTAGACAAATAAAGGCTACAAAATCCTTTTAATCTAAATTAGACCATATATAAAGGCATGACTAGCAACAGGAAGAAATATTACAGAAAAAGAAAAGTAAGAGAATCCTGTGGTTATATGCTGCCTCTCATTTCCTACTTCACCTGTTTCTTCTAATAAAGCACTTAAGGCACCAACAGAAAGAGGTTTTCCAGGTGGCCAGTCTGCCAGCCTGATAGGACATCAGAAGGTATTCTTAGACCAGAAGGTATTCTTAGAAGATCCTAACAAAGCTGGCAGCTTAGGGTAGTCTACGGAAAGCAAAGGCTGCTATCCTTCTGCAGCTTATAAACAGAATTAAACAGGATGGGGGAAAAATGTAAAGATTTTTAAAAATGAGAATTTTCCTTATTTTAGCAGTTTGCTTTCTTGTCTCTTCAAGAGACAAGAGAATGTTCAGAAATCTAAGCACATGAATGACGATGGCACAAAATAATCATCAGGAGCAGGTTTAAGAATAAAGGTCCACATCAGAAATTAACTTCATGGCTAAGACTCTATTAAGAGTCCCTGAAGGCCCTAAAAAGAGGCACCAGTTAGCATTTGTTGACCTTGGCCACCATTAAATCTGCCCTGATGGTCTCAGAATGGCATTGACATTTAAAGACTTCATAACAAGGCAGAGAAACTTTAATGTTATTTCACAGTTACAGTATGTTTGCAGGGGGGGCAATTCTCATTAATGTCACTGAATGCGAGTGGGGTTTTTTTTTATTCCTTTAGAAGAAGGAGGTCATGTTAGGCAGAAGACTGACTTCCAACACACGATGGCTACTCAATACCTTGAAGGGTCTAACCCCTTAGAAAAATTAACTGTTTGATGTCAGAAGATAGGCACAAGAACTTTTTTCACAATCTGTGTATTTCTGTTAATGCTTTGAAACCTACAGCTGGATGGTAGCGGCTGCAGGGAAAATGAACTGACATCTGCATTTATGAGGGATCAGATGAGACTGGAGCATGCCATGACAGATCTGCCTGATGCAGGCCAGGTAAAGGGGGAAAAAGGGGATAAAACATATAAAAATTTCAAAGACCCACCTACATCATGAGTCTAAAGATGCACAGCCATAAGGAATTGGATAATTATACAAGAGGAGTTTAAGAAAGATATTGCCTATAGGACACATGCAAACCATGATGAACCATGATGGAACAGCTGTGCTTTCCCCTCTGTGAAGCTCTTTCAGGCTTGCTGTATGGTATTTAAAGATACGACTTACTCTAACAGGGGCTTAAATAAACAAACAAACTCAGGCTGCTCCTTGCAATGTATGGAGGTAATAAGACTTGATCATGTGTTAAACTCACACACAGAAACAGGAAGATATCAAAAAATTGTTTGAATAATCTTTAGAAGGATTTAAAGAAGAAGACATGTAGGGAGCTCTACAAAATCTTTACTGCAGTTCCAGTAATTTTTGCTCAGGGATACAGATTAGAGCTTAAACAAACACACAGTCCTTAAAACTTCCTACAAACAAAAATAGCACACCACTTCTACACACACAGCATTATGATCTTTGCAAATTCTTCTTAAATGCAACTTGTGTGCTCTGCAGTGTTAATTCACAGCACTGTCAGAGCACACAGACTTACAGACTTGACTCCAGCACACAGGGCTCTGTACTGCAAGGGATGAAGTAGTATCTGATCAGATCTTACAATCTCAACACAAGTAAGGTCATGACATATTTTGCTGGTAGCTCTGCATGTACAAAACATGTTTAAGAAGCAGCCCCAAATCATAACTTCAAGAAAGGAAAGAAAGAAAGAAAGGAAAAGAAAGGAAGTATTTAAGGCCAGGTTGGATGGGGCTCTGAGCAGCTTGATCTAGTGTGAGGTGTCCCTGCCCATGGTAGGAAGGTTGCAATTAGGTAATCCTTGAGTTCCCTTCCAACCCTGACAATTCTGCGATTCTAAATTTTGAATTCTGAAGACAACGGTAGGGTCCTAATGAAACATAGTGCTTTTAAGTTGAACAGCCAAATTCCAATAGAAGTTAACAGCATTAGAGTTTAACCCCTAGTGCCTGGTTTAATAGTTTGTAGCTGAAATATATCAATACAGAAAAAGAAACAATGAGCTAGAATTGTTCTCACTTGTATTTTAAGAACATTTCTCTGACCCGGATTTTCAGTTCTGGAGTTTCTTATGGTGGGGCAGAAACAGGGGGAAGGAACATGCAGGTTCAAGAGTAGTCCCATTTTGCTGATCCGAGCAGGGACCCTAGAGAAAGCCAAGAATAATGGCAGGAAGCAGTAACCAGAGGATAAATACAGAGATTTAAAGATGAATAAAAAAATTCTAAGCGGACAGGGACACCTTAAAGAGGAGTGAGGGCATGTATTAGTGACCTACCTGACACACTCACTCACTATACTACATATCCTAAAACCAGAACTCAGTCACCATTATGCATTCTTGCTATATAGGTCTGATATGAACAGAGCCTGGCTTTGGGTTGTCTGGTCCATTGAGCACATGAGCACATGGTCTTGTCAGCAGAACGAGAATATATTATAAATAAGTTCAGATAGGATATCAGGGCAACAGAAATGCCATTTTAAAACAATTATTTCAAATGGCAGGACCGTTTGAAGTACATTACTAGTGATTAAGAAGCTATTCTTTTCAAGAGTCTCTAAGATTTAACAAGAGGAATGTAAAACGGTGAAGATTTTAAAGTAAATTAGTAGGATCTAATGAAGTCTATTTTATTTTCTTTAAATCATATCAGTCTTTATTAAAATCTCTACCATAGGCAATCTAGCATCAGTCATTTAAAAGTGGCCCCATAATAACAGTTCAGCAACTGTCTCTAAAATAAATACAGCAGATAATTTGAAAGATAAGCTGACCATTTTTCAAGCAAGAAATGAGCACCATTTTATGTAGAAATTATGGATAGCTATAATTGTCACATTCCACTGAATAAAAAAGTGGTCTCAAAAAAAGAAACAATATGTGAATGACAGTCACAAGCCTATGTTTTTCCTATGAAAATCAGCTGAACTCAATACACTGAACAGGTGTAGCAAAATACAAAAACATAAAAAATAGGATCACATCACAGCAAAAGTGACTCTGTAGCTCCTAGCTGACAATAGAGGAACACCTCTTATGTTTCTGTTACCTTCAATTTTTTTCTCCTTCTGTGTTAAGAGGGTTTGAGCTGGGATGCCAGGTGCACAAAAAACCTGCATTCAAAGTGGCATGTGAGCATTTGCTGGAGCTCAGCTTTAAGCATATATTTTGCATTCATAAACATGTCACCCTTTTTTTCCAGCTACACAAATATTGTAGATAAACTTTAACAAATGCTTCCTTTTCAGATCAGCAAACTGGCTTTATGATTGCTGATAAGGCAGTTATTGATAATACTGTGCTCCAAGACAACTAAAGCAAGGTGCCTGCACATTGAGTCTTGGAAGTCACTGTGAGCAGAATGTCCATTAAGCCCAAACAGAGCCTACATAATGGCAATGCAAATACCTGACCACTAAAATTAAGCAAACGTTTACTTTCTGAAACAAAACTATATCGCTTCTGTTTGCTCTATAGAAAAATGCCACTATACTGATCTTGGCAGCACCAGGTCTAGCTATTAACATTCAATGGGCTGCCAATGTTATAAAAACAAACACCAAAAAAAAATCACAATCTTCTGACTTCAATTTTTTACTTCTGCCCTTTCTTTTACTGAAGAATCAGTAGTTCAAGACCTAGATAAATATTTCAAAAACTATACTATTTGTGAGCAGAACAGGTCACTACCATTTCCCAGTGCATTTGGAGTTCATGTGAAATAAGGGCAGAAGAGTGATGAGCTGCATTTTTAACATGGGCATACACAGAATAGTTGTCTAGCTGATAGAGAATGCGTAATGCAACATCTGCACAGTGAGCCTTGCCAAAGCCCATCCCAAATAAATGTAGTGCATTCTCCCTAGTGCAATTAACTCTCATACTCTGCCAGGTTTTGCTAGAAGATCATCAAAGGTAGATTACCTTCCAGCATATGAACTAAATACTTACAGGTGTTATATCATCAGTTATTACTTACAAACTTCTGCATTTAACAAGACATCCAGGCAAATGAATGATCTAATTTATGAATTATTTATAAGAATTTCACAGCATGCTCCTGGCGTCATCCATGGCCTTTTCCAGGTCATATGACACCAATTAGAGCTGAATTTTAAATTATTCAATAACCTGAACTCTCTTGTCATTTAACATATAGATATCAATGCAGTAAACAAGTTAAGTCTAATGGGCCCTGGAGGTTTGCGTTCCTCCACCCACCAGCAGCAGAGGCTGTATGCCACCACTGGAATAGAAAATAATAGAATGCAGCAGTCAAAAACATTTGCAAGGTTTTAATAAGTTATTTTGGCTCCCTCAGGGATTGTAGTATAACTTACAAGCACTGAATCTAAAATATATTAAAGTCCTTAGCTCTGTGCTTTTAAAACAAAATTAGGACATAGCAGAATAGTAAGTCTGACACTAACCCTAATTTAGGCCCTTAATTTGAAATGTAGCGGAAATTATGGAGTAAGCAAGATTTACTATGCACAACTCCTACAGTATAGCCAAAAATAGCCCCTCTCCCTGCATATATACTCCTGTCTGTAGAGATAAGGCTATGCACAGGGAAATGGAAATGTTAATTTAACAGCTACCGGTTGACAGGTGTATCTCACACTCTTTTACAATTGGGAGGAGAAGGAACCTCTACCATTCTTCTGTCCTAGCAGTGCTGAAGTACCAGTTCTGTAGAAACCCATCTAGATTTGGATATCATATCTTCAAGATGTACCACTTCAGAAGAGAGGTTCAAGGACCTTTGTGGCACATTGTGGAAAATACAAGAAGCACGGATACAGTAACAGACATCTTAAAACCATTGTTTTCTAAGATGGCTACAAGAACAAAAGACCTCAACAGCAAAGGTACCAGATATGAAGCACACAGCTCTATATCTGACTCTGCCTCAGTATAAATTCTGCAATAAACACAGAGCAAGCATACCACATCCTGGCTCTGATTCAGTTACCTTCCAGTAGTTTCATAGTTTCATAGTTTCAGTCAAGGTTGGAAGGGACCACAAGGATCATCTAGTTCCAACCCCCCTGCCATGGGCAGGGACACTCCACACTAGAGCAGGCTGGCCACAGCCTCATCCAGCCTGGTCTTAAACACCTCAAAGGGACGGGGCCTCAACCACCTCCCCGACAACCCATTCCAGGCCTTCACCACTCTCATGGTGAAGAACTTCCTCCTCACATCCAGCCTGAATCTCCCCACCTCCAGCTTCATTCCATGCCCCCTAGTCCTATCACTACCTCATAGCCTGAAAAAGTCCCTCCCCAGCCTTCCTGTAGGCCCCCTTCAGATACTGGAAGGCCACAATGAGGTCACCTCGCAGCCTTCTCTTCTTCAGGCTGAACAGCCCCAACTCCTTCAGTCTGTCCTCATAGGAGAGGTGCTCCAGCCCTCTGATCATCCTCGTGGCCCTTCTCTGGACACCTTCCAGCACCTCCAGATCCCTCTTGTAATAGGGGCTCCAGAACTGGACACAGTACTCCAGGTGGGGTCTCAGCAGAGCTGAGTAGAGGGGGAGAATCACCTCCCTTGACCTGCTGGCCACACTTCTCCTGATGCAGCCCAGGATCTGATTGGCTTTGCGGGCTGCAAGTGCACACTGAGAGCTCCTGTTGAGCTTCTCGTCCACCAGCACCCCCAAGTCTCTCTCCTCAGGGCTGCTCCCCAGCCAGTCACTGCCCAGCCTGGATTTGTGCCTGGGATTGCCTCGACCCAGATGCAGGACCCTGCACTTGGTCTTGTTGAAGCTCATGAGGTTGGCTTGTGCCCACCTCTCCAGCCTCTCATGGTCCCTCTGGATGGCATCCCTTCCCTCCAGCCTGTCTGCTGCGCCACACAGCTTGGTGTCATCAGCAAACTTGCTGAGGGTGCACTCAATGCCACTGTCCATGTCACCCACAAAGATGTTGAACAAGACAGGTCCCAGGACTGATCCTTGAGGGACTCTGCTTGTTTAACAAGGGGTTTAACAACCTCATCTGCCAGTTCTCTCAGCACCCATGGGTGTATCCCGTCGGGTCCCATAGACTTGAACACTTTCAGGTTCTTCAGGTGATCACGAACCTGATCTTCACTTATGAAGGGCAGTTCTTCCTCCCTGCTCCTGGCATTTTCTTCCATGACACCAGGAGTGTGGCTGGAGGCCCTTGCAGTGAAGACTGAGGTAAAGAAGTTATTGAGTACCTCAGCCTTTTCCACATCACTTGTGACCATTTCACCACTTTCCTTTCTGAGGGGGCCTACACCTTCCCTACTCTTCTTCATGCCATTAATATACCTGTAGAAATTCTTAGTGCTCCCTTTAACCTCCCTGGCTAGATTCAATTCCAACTCTGCTTTGGCTTTCCTTACCAGGCCTCTTGCTGCTCGGGCAGCTTCCTTATATCCCCCCTGTTCTATCTGTCCTTCCCTCCACTTCCTGTAGAGTTTCTTTTTAAGTAATAGTGTGTCCAGGAGCTCCTTGTTCATCCAGGCAGGCCTCCTAGCATTGTTTCCTGCTTTTCTCTTTGTTGGTACACATTGCTCCTGGACACAGAGGAGGTGGTCCTTGAATACTGACCAGCTGTCCTGGGTCCCTCTTCCCTCCAGGGCTTCGTCCCATGACACTTTGGCTAGCAGATTCCTGAAGCGATCAAAGTCTGCACGCCTAAAGTCTAGGGTTGTAAGCTTAGAATAGGTCCTCCTGATAGCCCTGAGGATATTAAATTCAACTGCTTCATGAACCTGTGAGCATGGCCTCACAATTGAAGTGGATGCCCTATCTACTGCCAATCTAGCTGTGGCAGTTTAGGCTGGGTGCCTCCTGCTGCTGCCACATAAGATACACCTCTGGTGTCCCGAGTGTCCAGCCCAGTAGGTGGACACAGGAAACAGCATATTTCATACCCATAATGTCCTGTGCCCTATAAATCCATCTGCAGTCATTCTCTTCCTCTTTCTTCCCTCTCTGCTCCCATGAGAGATGCTCCCTATCCGGTAACACTGGGGGAGTATCTCATGTCCTCTTAGGGCTGGCTAGGCCTAATGCCAGGAGGAGAAGGGGGAGGGCAGGTCTTAGCCCCTGTCTTAGTCGGGTGCTGAGAGAACTGGCAGATGAGGTTGCTAAGCCCCTCTCTATTCTATTCCAAAAGTCATGGCAGACTGGGGAAGACCCCACAGACTGGAAAAGGGCAAATATTGCTCCCATTTTCAAAAAGGGGGAAGAAGGAGGAACCAGGGAACTACAGGCCAGTCAATCTCACCTCTGTGCCCGGAAAGATCATGGAGCAGATCCTCCTGGAGGCACTACTGACTCAGAAGAGTAGTGAAGAGGTGATTGGGAGCAGTCAGCATGGCTTTGCCAAGGGCAAATCCTGCCTGACAAACCTGGTGGCCTTCTATGAACAGGTGACAGCATTAATAGATGAGGGGCGAGCAAATGATGTCGTTTACCTGGACCTGAGCAAAGCCTTTGACACTGTCCCACACCACATCCTGGTCTCCAAGCTGGTGACACATGGGTTTGATGGATGGACCACCAGACGGATAAAGAACTGGCTTGATGGCCGCACCCAAAGAGTGGCTGTCAACGGGTCCATGTCCCAGTGGAGGCCAGGGACAAGCGGAGTCCCTCAGGGATCAGTCCTGGGACCAGGCTTGTTCAACATCTTTGTGGGTGACATGGACAGTGGCATTGAGTGCACCCTCAGCAAGTTTGCTGATGACACCAAGCTGTGTGGCGCAGCAGACAGGCTGGAGGGAAGGGATGCCATCCAGAGGGACCTTGACAGGCTGGAGAGGTGGGCACAAGCCAAGCTCATGAGCTTCAACAAGACCAAGGGCAGGGTCCTGCATCTGGGTCGAGGCAATCCCAGGCACAAATCCAGGCTGGGCAGGGGCTGGCTGGAGAGCAGCCCAGAGGAGAGAGACTTGGGGGTGCTGGTGGACGAGAAGCTCAACAGGAGCTCTCAATGTGCACTTGCAGCCCGCAAAGCCAATCAGATCCTGGGCTGCATCAGGAGAAGTGTGGCCAGCAGGTCAAGGGAGGTGATTCTCCCCCTCTACTCAGCTCTGCTGAGACCCCACCTGGAGTACTGCCTCCAGTTCTGGAGCCCCTATTACAAGAGGGATCTGGAGGTGCTGGAAGGTGTCCAGAGAAGGGCCACGAGGATGATCAGAGGGCTGGAGCACCTCTCCTGTGAGGACAGACTGAAGGAGTTGGGGCTGTTCAGCCTGAAGAAGAGAAGGCTGCGAGGTGACCTCATTGTGGCCTTCCAGTATCTGAAGGGGGCCTACAAGAAGGCTGGGGAGGGACTTCTCAGGCTATCAGGGAGTGATAGGACTAGGGGGAATGAAATGAAGCTGGAGGTGGGGAGATTCAGGCTGGATGTGAGGAGGAAGTTCTTCACTGTGAGGGTGGTGCGGCCCTGGAATAGGTTGTCCAGGGAGGTGGTTGAGGCCCCGACCCTGGAGGTGTTTAAGACCAAGCTGGATGAGGCTGTGGCCAGCCTGCTCTAGTGTGGGGTGTCCCTGCCCATGGCAGGGGGGTTGGAACTAGATGATCCTTGTGGTCCCTTCCAACCCTAACTGAAACTATGAAACTATGAAACTAGACCTGGCCAGTTGAGACTAGCCTAGCAGTAAGGGGGAAGAAAGAGCCCTGGGGGTTTTGGGTATACACTCAGGTGGGGAGAAGGGAAGTGTTGGGAGGCTTCTGGGTATGTTGTAAGGGAACTCTCTATGCTTTGTGACCTCTTTTGTCACTACACTTGTAGTTTCTATAAAACACTTACTGCTTTTCCATTTAAACTTTCCATCACTTCTGCAATCCATTTGTGTGTCATTCTTTTGCCCCCTTTAGGGGCAAGAGAGGATCTGCCTGGCCTCAAACGAGGACACTAGCTTAAGAAGTCCAACACATACACCTAAAAGTTTTGGGGACTGTGTGCTGCTCAGTACAAGCGTAAACTGGACTGAGCACTAAGGGATTTATTCTTACAGTCTCTGTGTCTCAACTTTCTGAATGATGCTGTAACAAACCTGAGACCAACTCCCAAGATGGTCACTTGCAGACTCCTAACTCAGTGGAACAAGCGACTCTACTTATGCACACACATTTCCTCTGCACTTCCATTGGTTTACAAGGATTAAAAGGTTCCATTAGCTCTATCCAACACCAAGAGGTAAAGATAGGAATGGATATATTCAGTTGATCACTTTTAATGCTAGCAAGAAGTTCTCTGGCTACTGCTGTCAAAAGGAATGCCAAAAAAACAATGGTGCTGAGGAAACATCACGCCAAATAAGTAACAACACACCTATCCAAAATGTCTAGTCAGATTAGGAAGACTAAGGATTGAGCTAAGAGAACATATTGTAGGAGGGGGCTGCAAAGGAGTTGTGGTTTAGTGGATTTTTTTAACTTTTAAAGAAAAATAGCAGAAAGGAGAAAACAAATATCTCAGAGCACACATTTTAAGAATACACAAAAAATAGCTATAGGGATTTTATTTTGATTATTAGCCAGATTTAGTTTAATTCCTATGCCAGGCATCATTTGATTATTTCAAGTTAAGGGCAGTAACATGAAGGATGATAAGTGGGAAGCTCATACTGGTTTTCACTAAAGAGTAGTATCTACCACATATTTGGTCCTTCAAGGTAACTTTTTCAAAGTTATTTTAAAAAGCAGTTTCCTACTTGGAATCACAAGTTTAGCATATCAGTGGCTACACATGTTCCCAGCTACTGCCAGTCTCTTTAGAATTCAATCAACATTTGCTCCAAAGTCATGCTTCCATGGTTCCAGACACAAGACAAAAGGGCAAATATAACGTGACCCTTCTAAACAGCCCTGATTACTGTGATCAAACAGAAGCCAGATACTTATGTGGATAAGAACGTGCAGAGTTTGATGTGTGAAGATTACCACAGGAGCAGACGTTGAATCAGCATTTGCCAGCATGTACCTGACCATGACAGCCAATATCACCTTTCCCCTGTATTTACAGTAGGGACAACTGTGGTACCCATTGGCCAGCAATGAATTTTAAGTAACAACCACAGCTCACTCAGAAAGATTACCAGTAAGTCTTACTTCTTGCAGAAGATAAGTGCTCTCCTGCAGAGTCCCTGGAGTACAGACATAGGCTCTGAACTACCTTTTCTGCACAAAAAAATAAAATATAAGAAATGGACAACATCTAAGAGTTAAAGGCATATTCAGAAATAAGGGCTGTTGCAGAAAAACAACCAGAAAGTTATTTAAATAATACAGAAGTCCCACAAAAGCAAAACCAGAAAATGTTTTCCCTTTAAGAGTGGAAAAGGCGTGTCCAAGCAAATGTGTTCTGTCAGGAGTGTCCTTGCACTAAGAGCCAGCCGGCACTTAAGATTCTGCTAATGATTCCATCTCTGGAAATAATTCATAAAAAGTAAACAGTAATTTTCATGTGCACGCCCTTTTGATCTTACATTTGTTGGGAGTATCCTGAGGCTAGCTGTGGGCGCCCCCATGGCTCTGGCTGATTGACCTCTAATCTGCCCCTCAAGTAACGATCATGCCGAGGAATGACAATAAGAGTTGCAGACATTTCAATGCGATCCCATTAAAGACTGGCTGACTCATTTTATCTTGTCAAAGGAGAAGTTTCACATAAGAAATAAAAGCTTTTAAGAAGGATACTTTTATTTTGTAGTGATGCTATTCTTCAGAACAAAGACTGGAAGAAGGCTAATGCACCAGCATCTGACTGGTACATAACTTTACATTAAGTGGCCAAATGCTACTGCAAGACAGAACAGGCAGCCCAGATATGTTTTAAATAGTCTTGGTAGCAGAAAATCCTCCAGAACAATCAAGTCAGATCCATGGTACGTGACTTCCTCACACTTCAAAAAAACCCGAACATTTATGCCATCTATTAGAAAGCAGTTTTCTAAAGGCTTGGACATCAACTGCTTTTGCACTCATCAGCTTTGAGATCACAGCTTGCATGCTTTTACCACATGTAACTCACAGTAAACACGAGATAGTGTATATATAGGGTATCTTATGGCTCTGTCAGTAAAGCTGAGATAAAATGTCCAGGGCAAAGCAGCGGACATGCCAAAACCTTCTTTCATGCCAAGGTGACTAAATTACCAGGAACACCACCTTTAGCCTGCTAGAGTACATGGAAATGGGAGCACCACAGACTTTCTGTTTTACAGTAATACTGAGAAAATGTGTATAAAGAGAGTCTAAAACATATCTAAAGGGAGGGAGGAAAATGAATGGTACAATGCAACATACAGACTAATAAACTAGAGGATAAGTAGCACTGGAGTTGCTACCAAGGCACTTAAAATTGCATCTTCTCTGAATGGTGGCAGAACTCCATCATGGGAAGATATTACATATATATCATATTTCCAGTTCCTGCTTCAGTCTTTCTGGAGTTAGTTTATATACCTGTTTCATGAGACTTACAAAACAATACAATACACCAGGTTGAAAGAGACCTTCAAGATCATCGCGTCCAACCCATCAACCAGTCCAACCCACCTGAAAAACTAAAACATGCAACCATGCACCCCATCAAGTCTCCTCCTGAACACCTCCAATGAAGGTGACTCCACCACCTCCACGGGTAGCCGATTCCAATGGGCAATCACTCTCTCTGTATACAACTTCTTCCTAACATCCAGCCTAAACCTGCCCTGGCACAGCCTGAGACTGTGTCCTCTTGTTCTGGTACTGGCTGCCTGGGAGAAGAGACCAACCTCTGCCTAGCTACAACCTCCCTTCAGGTAGCTGTAGAGAGCAAGAAGGTCACCCCTCAGTCTCCTCTTCTCCAGGCTAAGCAACCCCAGCTCCCTCAGCCTCTCCTCATAGGGCTTGTGTTCCAAACTCCTCAGCAACTGCGTTGCCCTTCTCTGGACACGTTCCAGCATGTCAACATCCTTCCTAAACTGAGGGGCCCAGAACTGGACACAGGACTCAAGGTGCAGCCTAACCAGTGTAGTGTACAGGGGCACAATGACCTCCCTGCTCCTGCTGGCCACACTGTTTCTGATGCAGGCCTGGATGCCATTGGCCCTCTTGGCAGCCTGGGCACACTGCAGGCTCATGTTCAGCCTACAATCAACCAGCACCCCCAGGTCCCTCTCTGCCTGGCCGCTCTCCAGCCACTCTGACCCCAGCCTGTAGCACTGCATGGGGTTGCTGTGGCCAATGTGCAGAACCCGGCACTTGGATGTGTTCAGTCTCATGCCGTTGGATTCTGCCCATCTCTCCAGCCTGTCGAGGTCCCTCTGCAAAGCCTCTCTGCCCTCCAGCAGATCAACTCCTGCCCCAAGTTTACTGTCGTCTGCAAATTTACTGATGATGGACTCAATGCCCTCATCCAGATCATCAATAAAGATGTTGAAGAGCATGGGGCCCAGCACCGGTCCCTGGGGGACACCACTAGTGACTGGCCACCAGCTGGATGTGGCACCATTCACTACCACTCTCTGGGCTCGGCCCTCCAGCCAGTTCCTAACCCAATGCAGTGTGCTCCTGTCCAAGCCATGGGCTGATAGCTTGGCCAGGAGTTTGCTGTGGGGGACCGTGTCAAAGGCCTTGCTGAGGTCCAGGTAGACCACATCCACAGGCCTCCCAACATCCACCAGGCAGGTCACCTGATCATAGAAGTGATCATCCCTGATCTCCATCTCAATGGCATCTAGTGCCTCCCTGACGTACAGGGCCACCCCTCCACCCCTTCTTCCTTGCCTGTCCCTCCTGAACAGCCTGTAGCCGTCAATTGCAGCACTCCACTCATGTGAGTCATCCCACCATGTCTCTGTGATGGCAACTACATCATAACTTTCCTGCTGCAACAAGGCTTCTAGCTCCTCTTGTTTGTTACCCATGCTTCATACATTAGTGTACATTCACTGCAGCTGGGCTGCTGGTTTCACCTCTACCTCTAGCTTATCACCCCCAGACTCCTGCCTGAGGGGACTGGTATCAGCCCCTTCCCCCTTCAAAGCTAGTGTAAAGCCCTGTCAATGAGACCTGCCAATTCCCTTCCCAGAATCTTTTTCCCTTTGGGGGACAGGCCATTCTCGTGTACTGTGACCTTCCCCCTCCTCTGGGACAGATGTACTCCATCTGTTGCCAGCTGACCTGGTGCAGTAGAAAGTTCTTCAAGATCGAAGAACCCGAAATTCTTTCGACTGCACCAGCCTCTAAGCCACTTGTTGACTGCAGCTGCCGACCTGTTCCTCATCGTATTCCCTCCTGCATCTAATGGTATCAATGTAAAAATTATTTGTGCACCTGACCCCTCAACCAGATCTCCCAGGGCCCTGAGGTCATTTTTGATAGCCCTGGGAGTTCTGGTAGCAACATCATCATTCCCTAACTGCAGAACCAATAAGGGATAGTAGTCAGAGGGCTGTACCAGACTGGGCAGCCTTCTGGTAACATCCCAAATTTTGGCTCCTGTTAGGCTAATAACTTCCCTATGAGATGGGTCCAGCCGACATATGGGACCCTCTGTTCCCCTCAGGAGGGAATCACCAATAACCATTACCCTCCTCTTTTTTTTGAGGGAGCAAGTCCTGATGCCAGGGGAAGGCTGTTTAACCTTAGGCTGCTTTGCCTTAGGCTGTTTAACCTTAGGCTGTTTAGCCTCAGGGAAAACCCCAGATGATGTGTCCTCCAGCATCAGTATCACCTCACCCTCGATCTCCAGTGCCCCATACCTGTTTTCCAAGGGCAGCAAGGAAGGTGGGGGGAGGCAAGGAGGTTTTAATTTGTGTCTTTGAGAGGAACCTGCGTCCATTCCCCTCTGCTTTTTGGACAACCAGTCTCTGCTGGGGGAGCCTGCGGAGCCTGCTTACTCTGGTTCATCTCTTTCCTCCTCTGGCTCGTCTCTTTTCTACATTCCCTTACATCTCTAAGACTAGCAACCTCGTCCTTTAGTCTGGCCACCAGGTTGAGCAGATAGCCGATCTGCTCACACCTAATGCAAGAGATGCTTCCACTACCCTGCATCTCAAGAGCCAGGCTCCAGCACTCACTACAGCCAGATACCTGGACAGCTACCTGCTTGTGTTCTACCTCAGTCTGGGTCGACACTGATTTTTTTAAGGAGTTTCTGCTGCGAGTTACAACCATGCTGCCCCTGGCCACAGCACCTACTGGACAAAATATTTAGAAAAAGTGCGGTGGTGCGTGAGAGCACCCGAGAGCAGCAGAGCAGGCAGCTGCTGCCCAGCGGAGCCCCGCCAGCCGCGCTGCGTCTGTTCAAATTCCGCCGCCAAAGACGCTGGGTTCACGAGCCGCGGGCACGTGAAAACAGGGCCGCTCCGAGCTTCGCAGCGTGTGTAGGAAGCACCGCGGCCCCGCCAGATTCTCTAGCATTGGCAAATACTCTATGTCTAATCACAACTCAGTATCTTAAAGTTACATAGGAAGTCTAGGAAAGCGCAAATGGCACTCTACAAATGGAAATGATGTGAACATTTTTGACTAAGAACACATGTAGCTGAAAGTTTTGTGCAAAAAACAACCACCCCTGGAGAAATTCTACCTAAGCAGATTCACAACATGCTATTTTATAATCTGTTACCTAATCCGACAGTCTCTGCATTTGACAGGTGTCGCCTGAAACCTCTGAGCAACACAGTCACACTACCTCACTCAAGTCTGGAAGGCTCTGCGCCCTGAACATAAAAATTCAAGGTCCTCTTGGCACACAGACTGTGATTTCAGTGAGAAATTAAATGTTTTCTATTTGGCAGACTTGCAATATCTCAAACAGGTACATAACTTATGAAAGGTGGCAGGAAAAGTTGAGTCAAGGAATAGGAGCAGGCATGGAGCAAATTGCTGCCTCTCATTCCCTGGGGGTAAGCAGCTGTTACTTTTGAAGCTCACTATGAAGATGCTGACTTCACAATATTCTTGCCACACTTGAAATGCCACTGAGAATGTCCCAGCAGACCTTCTTAGTCTATGGCTGAGATTCCTCAAGAGCTGAGGTCATTCTGCAGTGGGTTTAGTACTGCTGAAGGTAGCAACAGCTGACAGAGGCAAATGACCTCTGATAAATCACGCTGAAAAGATCAACTTCCTCTTGACCCATGGAAATGATCTTTTACAGTCCTGCTTGACACTATAAAGTATAGCAATGTTATCACAGCTATTATTTGCATAAAATGGTTCTAGATGTGGTGCAGAGCAGTTTCACAGTCCTTCTTGGTAGGTCTCAGCTGCAGGACATTGATATAAAGGCTCTTCTACAGTAACCATAGGCCATTAGGTTGTCTGAATGGACATCCATCACTACCAGCTTATGTGAAGGAGAACATTAAGTTAAAAGGGCATGACCAAACATAAATTGAAAGGCCTTCCACTACTCCAGGGCAGCAGTGACCTTGTGAGGCTATCGCCTTCACCCTGAGGCATTGCAGACTGGACAGACAGACCAAGTAAAACTCACCCACAGGATTATTAAAGCAAGTTTAGTTTAGAAAAGTTCACAAGTGTAAGCATTTGCAACAGGCTGAATTAAAATCTTTGCAGAAAGCTAGGCCTTTGACATAAGCACCTACAAATTACACAAAAGAATATGTGCTTATAGCCTGCCATAAATAATTAGACAAACACTGTGCTCTGTTTACCAGTTGAAGGATAAAGGACACAGAGGCACAGTTTCTAGGAACTCTGACAGTACAGTCTCCCCACGTTAGAATGGAGATGCAAACCTTCCTTTCAATAGAGAGCCATTAATTTATTGTGTTGTGCCAATTTAAGAGCATTGGCTCTATAGCTATGAACAAGCATTACAAACCTCTTTTGTGCACTTTCTAATCAGTACCCTAAGAGCTGTGCATTTGAAAAACAAATAAATAACCTGTTCCACACTTAATAGCAATTAATGTAGCAGGTATGTGACATCAAAAATTTGACATTAATTATTCTCAAGCAGGGAACCAATTTTTGAAGGGATTTTTTTTTTCCCCAGAGAAAATTGTGTATGTTTGTACTTTCATATTTCACTTTTGCTCTGGTTTGTCATTTTACAGTTTGTAAACTCCATCTGTATGATGTGTGCACACATACAGAAAGCAGAAGCCACACGTGATGCAGAAAGCAGAGACATGCCATGGTGCCAAAAGGTATGAATTTTTGCACTTCTTACAAAATTCCAACTCAGAGTGGAAGGTTCCTCTATCTGGGTTCCCAGGTCACTTCTTTGCATACTTAATAAATGTTTTCTGAGTAACAGGCTCAAGACTTCCTTACTCCAACTGAGAAAGCCATACTTCAGCTCTCCTTCTTAAACTCTGGATTCAACAAAGAATAGTAATGCTTTGAGAATGAAAAATCACTAAAAGCACTCAGGGCCAACTTTAATGGGAACAGAATTAGGTCAACAGTAAAATTCATTCCCTTCAGGAACAGAATCGAACCATTCAGTTGAGCACTGAAGAAATTCTTACTACATGTTTCTGTATCTTTACAGTTACTTAGGATTTGTAAATAGTAAAATAATGATAATAATAATAATAAAAAGTATTTCCAAATATTGTTGTGGAGAAGAAAGCTCTATCCTACTGGAAAAGCAAAAATGAGATTGAGCCTCCCTCACAGTTACATGTTAAATAAGAGCATCTTTTCAAGAGCCCCAGACTTGAAGGAAGAGGAAATATGAAGCTGCAAATATTCAGACTCACTGAGTGGAAAAAAAGGAAGAAGGGCCAAGAGTTTAAAAAAAAATAAAAGAAGAAAGCCAAATCACATCAGTTCAGTCAGGTATTTAGAATGGGTTTTCTTTAATTAGCTGAACTGCAATACAAATTAAAATTGAATTTCTTGTTCACAATATATTCATTGGAGGGGAGGGGATGCAGCTGGCTATTTCCAGCACAGTTCAAGCTAAAACAGACTTAGTTCTGCAGGACTGAACAAGAGCCAGTTTCCATCCTTCTCAAAAGACCCAAAAGCAACCTGACAGCAGAGAGTCTGACTGCAAGCTCCATTTCAGAAATACTTATGAAGCACAACAAACCTGTAGCAATTGTGACTGAACTCATTAAAATCACTACAGATTATTTAAAGCCCCCATGCCTGACATTCAGGTCTTTTATTATACTTTAAATGCCTAGGAAAAGAAGCTGTAGACATAGGGCAGAACCACAGCTCACTGCTAAGCGACCAGTAAAAGGATTCTAGTGCCACATGGTAATTTTGGCATGAAATGTTAAATGAGATTGACTGTTGAGTTTCACTTTGGTTTTGAAATCTTCTGTTTTCTGATGACAGAACTGTTGATGATACAAACATCCAAGACCAGCTTTCAGTGTGGATAATGACCAGAAGCAAAGTAATCACATCTTTTGGATCAGTGTCCATTTCATGATCTGAGATAAGATTAATAGTTTCATGCTGATTTGCCATTTCCTAGAGTGGTGTTAAATTACAAATTTACGGTGGGGTGGGGGAGATGTGTACTGCATGAAACTCTTAGAAAAGGGCAAAACCAAAGCACAGTTATCATAAGATAAAAACATAAAACAATCACAGCCCTTGGGGGGCCAGAAGCTCTGTGCAGCCTCTCATGTGTCAGATCATCACAGGGTGCCTGGTTATTTCATGATAAGATTATCTAATATTAATCTCACCACTAGAATTGCCTGTAATAAAAATGTTACCAACTTTCTAATTTTAATTACTGGGTTCCTGAAGATAACTACTTCAATTCTGTTTAAAAAAAACAACTCCCCATGGTTTCTCTGAAGCTAGATGTACTTCAAATATTAAACTTATGGATTAGATGACTTTCAATGTCTTTAATTCTGTGATTATTAACTCCTCTCTTCCCTCCTGTTTTCATGCAGTCATCCTGACACAAGGCAGTATTAAACCTATGCAGTATAATACAATGTATTCCATTTAATTTCACAATTACCCACACACAAAAAGCCAAATACCTCAAAAGAAATTCATAATGCATCTATAAATAGGCATTTTTTAAATAATACTGAACAGGCAAATTTAATTCCTAACCCAAAATTGTCAGTATAATGACTTTATGATTAACCAGCAAAAGTGGAAACAATCACTGTAACAATTCCAACAGCAGAAGTCTACAAGCTGATGCTGTGGATGACGTTTCTGTTGAGCAATCTTCTCACAAACCATCAGCAAGTTACCAAAGAGATAATCTCAATTGTTACACTAGCTCATGCCATGACACACACCCACACACACACCATTTATGTTGTACATAAATCTATGGGACCTGATAAGATGCATTCCCAGAGTCCTGAAGGAATTGGCTGATGTAGCTGCCAAGCTACTCTCCATAATATCTGAAAAAGTCCTGGCAACCAGATGAAATCCCTAGAGACTGGAAGAAGGGAAATGTTGTACCCCTTTTAAAAAGGGTGAAAAAGAGGACTGTGGAAACTACCAAACTCTCAGCCTCACCTCTGTGCCTGGGAATATCATGAAACAGATCATCTTAGAAGGTATGCTAAAGCACATGGAGGACAGGAGAGATTTGAGACAGCCAGCATGCCTTCAACAAGGGCAAGTCCTGCCTGACCAACCTAGTTGCTTTTTACAATGAAGTCACTACATATGGTGGGTTGAAAATTCCCCCAAATAAAAAATTGCCAGAACAGCTCAGCTGGAAGCAAATGAAGCTGTATTTACAAGCAAAACTACAATCTAAAATGAAATGCAATGAATATGTACAAAATACACAATATTTACAATATTTACAGGTATGTACAATTTACAAACAGCACAAGAACACCCCTGGACAAACCAGTGGGGGCCACTAATAGCTTCCCCTTCCCTGCTCCCTACCCCCTGTACATGATAGAGGACAGAGAAGAGCAGAGAGTTGTTTGTTAGATACTCAGCCACAACAAAGCAATGCAGCCAAGGTCAGAAAAGCCAACAGAATCACTAGCCAGTGCAGAGGAAGCAAAAGAGGGAGAAAATTAGTTTACCAAGCTAAGTTTTATAGCAGATATCTGTCCAATGGGATTATTTAGAACTTATCATTAGGGTTCCTTTTTCCATCCAATAGTAATTTATTTACATTATACTACTTTCTGTTCTGTGGAAAAATTTCCAGGCACAGCCTGAAACTACCACACTACGTAAGTGGAAAGGGAAGACCAACACATGTTGTCCATCCAGACTTCTGTAAAGCCTTTGACACAGTCCCCCACAACATCCTTCTTTCTAAGCTGGAGAGATATGAATTTGATGGGTGGACTGTCCAGTGGATGAGGAATTGGTTGGATGATGGCATCCAATGGGTAGTGGTCAATGGCTCTATGTCCAGATGAAAAAGGGTGACAAGTGATGTCCCTCAGGCATCGGTATTGGGACCACTGCTGTTCCACTATCATCATCAATATATAGGCAGATTGAGTGGACCCTCAGCAAGTCTGCAGAGGATACCAAGCTGAGTGCTGTGATTCATAAGACTGAAGGACAGGATACCATCCAGAGAGACTTGGACAGTGGGTTAAGAAGAACCTCATGAGGTTCAATAAGGAAAAGCAAAAGGTCCTGCACCTGGGTGGGGCAATCCTAGATATCAATACAGGCTGGGGAATGATGATATTGAGAGCAGCCCTGCAGAGAGTAGCTTAGGAATGGTGGGGGACAAAAAGCTGGACATGAGCCATCAATATGCATTTGCAGCCCAGAAGGCATCCTGGGCTGCACTCCTTGGTTGACACGGAGGGGAAGGTTGTAACAAAGGATGAGGAAAAGGCAGAGGTACTTAACACCTTCTTTGCTTCAATCTATCCTAGCATGGCAGAACATCTTCCAGACAGCTGGCCTGCAGAGCTGGCAGAAGGAGCCAGGGAGCTGCATGGTTTCCCGCTGCTCCAGGAGGTAGTTAGAGATCTTCTGAGCCGCTTGGACCCCCACAAGGCCATGGGACCGGATGGGATCCATCCTAGGGTGCTGAGAGAGCTGGCAGATGAGCTGGCCAAGCCGCTCTCCATCATTTTTCAGCAGTCCTGGCTCACTGGAGAGGTCCCAGAAGACTGGAAGCTGGCCAACGTGGTGCCCATCCACAAGAAGGGCCGGTTGGATGAGCCAGGGAATTATAGGCCTGTCAGCCTGACCTCAGTGCCAGGCAAGATTATGGAACAGGTCATCTTGAGTGCAATCACACAGCACTTACAGGATGGCCAAGGGATCAGGCCTAGCCAGCATGGCTTTAGGAAGGGCAGGTCCTGCTTGACCAACCTGATCTCCTTCTATGATCAGGTCACCCGCCTGGTTGATGTGGGGAGGCCTGTGGATGTGGTCTACCTGGACCTCAGCAAGGCCTTTGACACCGTCCCCCACAGCAAACTCCTGGCCAAGCTGGCAGCCCATGGCTTGGATGGGAGCACACTGCGTTGGGTTAGGAACTGGCTGGAGGGCCGAGCCCAGAGAGTGCTGGTGAATGGTGCCACATCCGGCTGGCAGCCAGTCACTAGTGGTGTGCCCCAGGGATCGGTGCTGGGCCCCATGCTCTTCAACATCTTTATTGATGATCTGGATGAGGGCATCGAGTCCATCATCAGTAAATTTGCGGACGACACCAAGCTGGGGCAGGAGTTGATCTGCTGGAGGGCAGAGAGGCTTTGCAGAGGGACCTCGACAGGCTGGACAGATGGGCAGAATCCAACGGCATGAGATTGAACACATCCAAGTGCCGGGTTCTGCACATTGGCCACAACAACCCCATGCAGTGCTACAGGCTGGGGTCAGAGTGGTTGGAGAGCGGCCAGGCAGAGAGGGACCTGGGGGTGCTGGTTGATTGTAGGTTGAACATGAGCCTGCAGTGTGCCCAGGCAGCCAAGAAGGCCAATGGCATCCTGGCCTGCATCAGAAACAGTGTGGCCAGCAGGAGCAGGGAGGTCATTCTGCCCCTGTACACTGCACTGGTTAGGCCGCACCTTTGAGTCCTGTGTCCAGTTCTGGGCCCCTCAGTTTAGGAAAGATGTTGTCTTACTGGAGCGTGTCCAGAGAAGGGCAACAAAGTTGGTGAGGGGTTTGGAAGACAAGCCCTATGAGGAGAGGCTGAGGGAGCTGGGGTTGCTTAGCCTGGAGAAGAGGAGACTGAGGGGTGACCTTCTTGCTCTCTACAACTACCTGAAGGGAGGTTGTAGCCAGGCGGAGGTTGGTCTCTTCTCCCAGGCAGCCAGTACCAGAACAAGAGGACACAGTCTCAGGCTGCGCCAGGGCAGGTTTAGACTGGAAGTTAGGAAGAAGTTCTATACTGAGAGAGTGATTGCCCACTGGAATCAGCTGCCTGTGGAAGTGGTGGAGTAACCTTCATTGGAGGTGTTCAAGAAGAGGCTTGATGGGGTGCTTGGTGCCAGGGTTTAGTTTTTTAGTTATTTAGGTGGGTTGTATTGTACTGTATTGTACTGTATTGTACTCTTTTGTACTGTATTGTACTGTATGGTACTGTATTGTATTTTAGGTGGGTTGGATTGGTTGATGGGTTGGACGTGATGATCTTGAAGGTCTCTTCCAACCTGTTGTGTTGTATTGTGTTGTATTGTTGTATTGTAAAAGAAGTGTGGCCAGTAGACTCAGAGAATGATTCTGCCATTCTGCTCTGGTGAGAACTCACCTTCAGTTCTGTGTCCAATTCTGGGGCCCCCAACACAAGAGAGGCATAGGACCTAATTGGGTGGGTCCAGAAGAGGGCCACAAAAATTATCAGTGGGCTAAAGCACCTCCATGAAGAGAGGCTGAGAGAGTTGGTGCTGTTCAGCCAGGAGAAAGCACCAGGCAGACATCATAGCTACATCTCAGTATCTGAAGAGGACCTACAGGAAGGCTGGGGAAGGACTGTTTAGAAGGCTTTGTAGCAATACAGTGAGGGGCAATGGTTTTAAATTGAGGCAGGGTAGACTTAGGTTAGGCATAAGGAAGATGTAGTGAAATACTCAAACAGGTTGCCCAGAGATGTGGTAGGCATCTCATCCCTGGAGACATTCAAGGCCAAAATTGACAGGGCCCTGATCTACTTGGAGATGTCTCTGCTCACTGCAAGGCTGTTGAACAAGATGACCTTTGAGGGACCCTTCCAACCTGATACCTTCTGTGATTCTGTGAAATATCTTTCTCCACTATTAAATGCAACAGTAGCAAATCACTACAGAGCCATTCAAGTTATTTATTGTCATAGGACTCCAACAGCAGACAAATATTTAATAGGAGATGTTGTGCAAACAACCCTTCAGGGAAAGAGTTTCAGAAGTAGTAGGAACTGGGGTTTCCTCAAGAGCAAAGAAAAAAAAAAGCAACATTAAATAGGAGGGGGGCGGGGGAAAGAAAGAAAAAGAAACAAGCAGGAGAATTCAAACACCTGCAATAACCCCCCATTTTATCACAAATCAGTGTCATCTGGTCCAAAGCCACCCTCTCATCAGGGAACCCAGTCGACTAATTCATAGTCCACAGTTTGGGTCTGACTGGGTTTTTAATTAAACCTTTATAATCAAACAAAGGACATCGTAGTACAATACAGGAATACAAAATATTTCTCTTATAAGAGCTGTAACACAGTAAAGCTAAGTAACTATGTTCTAATCACACTGTCTTTGGTTATTATCCTACTATCATGATTTCTGCAGATGAAAATACAAAATAAGAACAGCTGAAGAAAATATAAAGAATAGATTTATCAAGTTACTCAGCAGTATGATAGCTTGCTTATACATTCAGTTGTTTTATACATGCATATGTAATCTATTGTCTGCACATCTTTTTGTGCTTTTAGCATAAAGAAGGTTATAGAAAAATCTAGATGTGAATTTCTCCTAAGTTCACTAGTTCCTGCTGTTTGTTTCTCACCTGAAGTCATAATCTTGTCTTTGACATCATAATCATTTGCACAGCCACCAGTTGAGATGTCACAAATGGAGGATTATGGCCAGGTGGGGAATAAACAGTAGGAGCAGATGAACTCTTAAGAAACAAAAATTTTCTTTTCATGCAAATGTCCTTCATAATAGAGAACAAAAGAACAAAGGAAGAAAAAATACAGAGAGAAAATACTAGAAGCCAGATTGTTTCTAAATACATGATCTCCCTGAAGTTTCCTCTGAGGAGTTAGCTGCCGATTAACAACTGCATAAATCATTAAAAAAACAAAACAAAACTTGGCATCTGATGATTGAACCCCACTGCCACCACACATACACACAGTTTTCTACTTAACATGAAATAAGCAGAATATTTTGTATTACCTTCTCTTTCTCTATTTTTCAGAGGTATTTATGTATGTTATGCTGGAATATTCCTGGGAGGAACTAAGCACTGGTATCCTTGTTTTGCAGACAAATACAGTGAGGTCAAAGAATACATAGGACCTGTCTGAATCATAGTCATGATCAGGTTGCTCAAGACATTAGAGATAGTAAAAAATTCAAAGCTGAAATGGCCCATATTTTGGAAGAACAGAAAACCCATAGTTTGGGCTACAGTTCTAAAGGAGCCTGACAGAGAAGGGCTACTGTGAGTTAGCAGTAGAAAGGGTTAAGAGATTCATGAACAATTATTACAGTCTGAAACTGAATCTAGTTATCAATCTGAATGGCAATATGCAGCCGGGGTGGGTGGGAATCCCACAAAACAAAAACACCCCAAAAAATGCAATCCAGATCCAAAACAATAGAATCTTTACATATAAAGAGAAAGTCAATATGCTATGCTGATATTGCTCACACTACGTTGCAGGCTTCTGGTTCCATTTCTAGTCTTTCCTTTTATTCAGGTTTGGGTAAGCAGTGCTAAATTGAAAGTTGGTTAAATTAGTCACGTTCTTGGCACTGCTGCTACACCCATATCAGAAAAATGGGTGTTTCTGCATCAGCCTAATTAATAAATATAATAATATTAATAAATTCACTTATGGAAAGAGTAAAAGAATGTAGTGCTTCACATACCTGTGTTCTATGTCACTATTGCCTGTGATGACACTAAGCATATACCATTAAATGTGACAGCATAGATAGGCTGCCACTCAAAGAATTCCATCATCTTCCTGTGCTCTAGTTCCCATACAGTCACCTGGACATACTCTGTCCAGATATTGCCACAGCACAGCTGATGTGGCATCTCATTTCCTTAGCAGCAGAGGAGGAACCTTAGCATGAAAATCGTGCCCTCTGTCCTCTTATTGCCCCTTTTCCAATTTAAGTTCACTTGAATTGTCCAAATAGTGCCTCTGTAAAAATGTGCAGGCATTAATTCAGTAAAACAAACTTCCTGGCTTTGCCAATAATCACCTCGTACGGTGGAAGCAACACACACTTTCCTCCAAACTGGAAGTAAATACAGTCACAATTATAAACAGCATTCTAGCTTCTAAGCACTAACAGGCATGACAGCAGACTGCTAGCAACACAAAATAGTCTGGCTATCAGTACAACACAGTCACACTTTAAAATATATCTAAGTACTATGCATGACTTTTCTTCATGACTTCAAGTAAATGAGTTGCTGAACAACTCAAGGTTAATCTAGGATGTTACAATTGATGGACAAACATCTAAATATCCTAATTAGATATTAACCACATTGTAATTGATTTCAAATTGCATTTATCTTTGAAATATGCTGTGTCCATTAAAGACCTCAAACAGAGTTTGGCTGCCCAGAACCTTACTCATTGTAGAATAGAATAGAATAGAATAGAATAGAATAGAATAGAATAGAATAGAATAGAATAGAATAGAACAGAACATAATTAAACAGGTTGAAAGAGACCTTTGAGATCATCAAGTCCAATCTATCATCCAACACTATCTAATCAACTAAACCATGGCACCAAGCACCCCATCAAGTCTCTTCCTAAACACCTTCAGTAATGGTGACTCCACCACCTCACCTGGCAGCCTATTCCAATGGCCAATCACTTTCTATGAAGAGTTTCTTCCTAACATGCAGCCTAAACCTCCCCTGGTACAGCTTGAGACTGTCCTCTTGTTTTGGTGCTGGTTGCCTGGGAGAAGAGACCAACCGCCATCTGGCTACAACCTCCCTTCAGGTAGCTGTAGACAGCAATAAGGTCTCCACTGAGCCTCCTCTTCTCCAGGCTAAAATTTTCCCAGGCATACACCAATCCAGTTTAATAAATGATACCATGTCTACCTAGAAGTCTTGTCCCACATTTGCTTTCACACCTATGTTGCATTTTCAAGCCTTATTCATCCATGATGTGTTTCTGAGCATCTTCTTTAAACCTGTCAGTTTCAGAGTCCAGATGGTAAAAAGATGTTTTGCTTTTGTGCAAATTTATATATTAAGTAGTAATAAGGCTGAAATTCTATATTCAAAAAGCAGGTATGGGTATTTTTGAATAACCTAAAGGAAATTGCTTTATAGAAAATACATTTTAATTCCTCTTTCAATTCTTTATAAAGGTTGACAGGTAGTTTGTTAACTAGTAACCACTCTGAAGATCACAGTATCACAGTACCACAGTATGACCAAGGTTGGAAGAGACCTCAAAGATCATTGAGTCCAACCTGTCACCACAGACCTCAGGACTAGAGCATGGCACCAAGTGACACATCCAATCCCCTCTTGAACACCTCCAGGGATGGTGACTCCACCACCTCTCTGGGCAGCACATTCCAATGGCTAACAACTCTCTCAGTGAAGAACTTTCTCCTCACTTCGAGCCTAAACTTCCCCTGGCGCAGGTCCTCTTGTTCTGGTGCTGGTTGCTTGAGAGAAGAGACCAACTCCCTCCTGGCTACAGCCACCCTTCAGGTAATTGTAGAGAGCTAAACAATCCAGGCTAAACAATCCCAGCTCCCTCAGCCTCTCCTCATAGGGCTTGTGCTCAAGGCCTCTCACCAGCCTTGTTTCCCTTCTCTGGACACGTTCAAGTGTTTCAATGTCCTTCTTAAACCGAGGGGCCCAGAACTGGACACAGGACTCAAGGTGTGGCCTAACCAGTACAGAGTACAGGGACACAATGACTTCCCTGCTTCTGCTGGCCACACTAATCTTCATGCAGGCCAGGATGCCATTGGCCTTCTTGGCCACCTGGGCACACTGCTGGCTCATGTTTATACAGCTGTCAATCAGCACCCCCAGGTTTGGCAGCTCTCCAGCCACTCTTACCCCAGCCTGTAGCTCTGCATGGGGTTGAAGTGATGTTGAACTATGTTTATGTGTCTTACTGGTGGCAGTGACCATGCTTGCAAAACTGTTTCTATTCATACCAGAAGTGATGGACATAAAAAGAACATAGTGTGAGAGACTAAAGCTTGTGTCTCTCCTGGTGTGACTCAACAAAGATAAAATCACTTGCTGCTTGCCCAGACAATAGCTGATGTGTGTTGGGCAGAGCCACTGGAAGGACTCTTGGAAGGTGCAACTCACTGGACTGCAGCTGGCCTACAACAATGGCCCAAGGGCCCAGCCATCACGCCTTCAGGACGAGATAATTTCCAGCCAACAGATACCCCAGGAAGGTAGGATGATGAGACAATGGATTCACCACCTGTTTCCTGATGTATAATGAGTGTATGGGTAAGTAGATGGAGAAGGAGGAGGTGGAGGCCTCCCCCACTCCATCCAGATAGCTGCCCAAACTCACACGAATACACAGAAAGATTTCCTGGGGAACAATACCTGGACACTTACCTAAAGATGATTTCCCAGAATGATATCCTGGGGAACAACACCTGGACACTTCCCTAAGGACTAAAAAACTGTATAAAAGACTGGAGCAACTACTGGCTTAGAGAAAGAAAAATGCAGAAGAAAGAAGACGGCACCACACGCTGGAAACATCACAGGGCAACACAACGGATCCTGGACTCTGAAAACCCTCTCTCCGTGCCCTAAGTTCCGCCTGCTGCAACTCATGGAGCTGAAGAAGCTGCCCAGAGGTCCTCATCTCTTCTACAGCCAAAGCCTCAGCACCGTTTCTCTACAAACCCAACATCTCCTGCAGCACCTTTCCGCCACAGACTCAAACTGTCTTGGGGGGGTTGAGGTAATATAATTCCTTTCCTCTTCTCTCTCTCTCTATTTTCTCTCTCTCCCCTTCTGATCCATCCACTTTATTTATGTAATAAATAGGCTAGCTGTTGATATTTTGGCCTCGTTTGTGCCTCTCATTTCACAACACAGGAATATTCAAAAAAACCTGAGTATCTTTCCCTCTCTGGACTGAGACACATGGTCAAGTTCTGAACAGGTAGCAAGCATTGTGGAAATCACAGTTTTATCTCACCTGTGCTAAAGTTTCTCATCTACTAGGAAAAACCTGATATATCTAACTTTCACTTTTCTAACAATTCACAAACCTGTACCAAAAGTGGAAGTTCTATCATTTTCGAAAGAGTAACACTACATTCATATTGAATCTTTCGTTTAAGGTGGAGGTAACACAAGGTGGATTCAATTTTACACTAAATAAACACCCAGAATCTGTATTTCCTTAAGCCCTTTTTAAGATGCTGAGAATGACCCACTGAGAATTCCAAGACACAGCCTCTAGATAATGTACTGCAACAACGGATAATGGATATTCTAGGAAAGGACTTATCGAAAAATGCCAGTTAAAATATTTCAACACCAAGGAGAGAGTAAACCTTTCAGAATGAAAAAAAAAACCACCTCCTGTCATGTATAAGTGACTAACCACACTGTGCTTTGTTCAGGGGATGCAAAACCACACTTGTGAAACCATAAACAGAAGGCCACACAAGCCACATGTATACAAAGTCTGAAATATCAGCATTTCACTTCTAGAGGCCATTAGTGTCTCTTGTTAAATGGAAAAAAAGTCTGCTACGTAACACTATAACTGATGTGACTCCCAGCCAAAAATCCTTACTATTATAAAACTGATTGCTAAGCAAAGCTTTAAATAAATTTTGGAAGTGAAATGCTCTCAAATGTTAGCCTGTGATTTCTGAAATTAGAGGTCAACTCTATTACCCCTTGATGCTTGACTTCTGAAATTCCTTAAAATACAGCACTTGCTTGCCATATTCAGGAACGTACCTCAAGCAGTCAAGCATATGGAATCAATAAAGGTGTCTCTTCATTTGCCATCTGAAGCTTTTTTTGCTCACTTACAAAATACAACTGGTTTTAGCAATAGAAATTCCCGCACACATCTGAAATGCACTTCCATTTTCCATGCTGCAGAGCTATACAGCTTAGTAAATACATGCAATTTAAGTTCAGAACCATAGCTCCAGGCACTACATAGTAGGAATTTATATTACTGAAAATTAATGCCTTTTTTGCATATGCTTGAGCAATAAATTAAAAAGGCATATCTTATATGTATCAGCTGGGATTTTCTCAGCCTTCATTTTAAAAAAGAATCATGCATACAGAGTTGCATCTCTGTTTTGTTGGTGTTTTGTTGTGGGTTTTTTTGTTTCATTTTGGTTTTTTCCTGGGTTTTTAATAAGAGAATATGAATTTATTTCACTTCATCAACAGCCACTAACTAGAACTCTAGGAGTCTTGTGTTCTGTACTGAAATTTGTATGTGTTCAACTGCATCAATATCAACCTCTGAATACAATTTTCCCACTGGAAAAAAAAAGCCACCTGCATGTACTGTATTCATGGCAGTACCCAAGTAGAATAATTAAAGTAATAGCCATAATTTCTTCTAGCACAGAAAACTACAGTCCCCATATCAGAGCTGGGTGGAAAATAAATGAGGTTATAATTGCCGTAAGGGGAGCACAAGGGCTACATAAAGTTTTGAAGCTGTTCTCTCTTGCAGAGCTCTATTTCATCCCCAAATCTCCATTCTCTATTCTCCCGTGTGCATGGAATGGAAATACTTTTCTCCTGGTGCTGCTTGCTTAAGGAAGCATGAGGCTAAGGAGGTATGCAGGGTTTCCTTATGCCACATGTAGAGGGACCTCAGAGCAGATAACTGCAATTGAACTTTTCCTTCAAAGTTTACCTTTCATGTCCCTTGATTACCTTGACCTATCCTCAGAACAATCCCTTCAGTTACTTCTACCATATCATAGAATCATAAAACAGTCTGGGTTGGAAGGGACCTCCAAAGGTCACCTAATCCAAGGCTCTCTGCAGTAAGCAGGGGAATCCTCAACTAGATCAGGCTGCCCAGAGCCCTGTCAATCCTCACCTTGAGTATTTCCAGGGAAACTAACTCCCTGGGCAACCTGTTCCAGTGTTCCACTACCCTCATGGTAAAGATGTTGTTCCTTATCTGAGATAAGCAGCAAAACAGCATAAAATGGGTATGTTTTGTCTAACCTTGAACCATAGGGTCTGTTTAGCAGCTAGATTTTAGCATTTCCTCACCTCGGCTTTTATCCAGTGTATGTTCTGACAGACTATGCTACATATTTACTGTTTGGCTACCTACAGCAATGCACAAGCACCTTTATTGATTCCCTAATCTTTCACAATCCTGTCACAATCTGGAGCTATTCCACCTTGCAAGTGACATTTGTTCTAGGCACCTTGTGTATATTTCACAATTAATCCTGCCTGACTTTGCTGAACAAAAGGCCTTTTCCAGTAGCCTTTCAGCATCACCCAGTACAACTCAACATTATTGTCCCTGTTTAAAAGCCCCCAAAAGTACCTTAGTTTTTCTACAGTTACTATATCTAGCATCACCTACATCCGTACCTACCACCAATTTCTTCAAACAGCAGCAGATCTGTAGCAATTTGTAACCTGAACATTTGGACAAGCTACAGATAGAATGGAATAGCATAGCATAGCATAGCATACATAGCACAGCATAGCATAGCATAGCATAGCATAGCATAGCATAGCATAGCGTAGCATAGAATAGACCGGTTTGGAAGAGACCTTCAACCCATCGGTGTCTAACCCATCATCCAACACCACCTAATCAACTAAACCATGCAACCAAGCACCCCATCAAGTCTCCTCCTAAACACTTCCAATGAGAGCGACTGCGCCACCTCCCCAGGCAATCTGGCTCAACATTTTGGTAAGGAATATAATTCTGGTGACTAGCTCATCTCTAGCTTGCTGTCTCTTAGTAGCTCAAATGATGACAATACAGAGAAACTGATGTAGAGATGCCACCACCCAGGGAACTGCTCAATTTTCACATGGCCTGCCAGACACACCTAGAGGAGCACAGCTACAATGAACCACGGGGCCTTGCAAGTATCTGTTTTATACAATTGAAGACAAAACAAAACATATATAATTTCAAACTCAGTGGGGCTTGGGAGTCTGAAGAACTATCTGCATTTCCTATCCAGATGACAGACTACACATAGGATCCTAAACAAGTTTTTTAAACTCATATGGTTAAATATAAGTTCTTTACAATGAGACCAGTGCAATACTGGAACAGGATGCCCCCAGATGTGGTGGAGGCCCCATCCCTGGAGGCATTCAAGATCAGACTCGATGGGGCTCTGAGCAACCCGTTCTAGTTGGAGGTGTCCCTGCTGACTGCAAGGGTGTTGGACAAGATGACCTTTGTAGGTACCTTCCAATCCAATACAGTCTGTAATTCTGTGAATTTATTCTTTTTCAGACATAATACAGCTATTATTAAGGGTGTATTGAAGGTGTGTAAGAAATAGGTCAAGAGTTTTGTTCTCTGCTTGCTAACATAACCTCACAGCTTCTGTAGCTTTCTTTCCATCTAGGGTGGTCAGTTACCAAGGTTTGAATGATGCAGTAAGCCACGGCTTAGGGACCACTTGAAAATAAGGCTATAGTGAAGCGGTCTAACAGCCATGGAAAGTGCTTTGAAACAACTATTGGTTGTTCCTCCTCTCCCATTCCCTCAAGAATCACATATTGTCACCCATGATACAGAAGGGAGAGCCTAGAGCCCATTTAACCTAGCTACCAGGGATATCAGAACAGGCCACAGAAGATTCAGGGACAGAAAAGCTTCACCCTGAAATAAGCAAGATGTTTCAAAAAACATGTGAAACAAACATCTCAAATAGACATGATAAGGGACATGTTTTTCCTTTATGCCATACAATAACCGTGAAGAAAATAGAATTGGAAATGAAGCTTTTTCTTCTTCTGCAAGTCACTTGCTTCAGTTAGAGTATGCTTCTGCTTCAAATTCACATTTATACTTCCTTCAGAAAGTAAAACCAATGTGGAAAAGATTCAAAAGAACTTTCAACATGCTATCCAACACTTTACTTTCAGGTAGAGACAGAAGAAGTGATTCAATAAGCTTGTTGCAGGGGGGACCTATTAGCTTGTTTTCCTGTGAATTTTAGGAGTTCACATGCATTATTAAGAATTTCATTCCTAATTACAAAGTGATTTCCGGGAATTCCACTAATTGTAGATTGTCTTATTTCATAAAAGCTGCAAAACAGGAGGAATTAACTGTCACCCTCTACTTCATAAGGGCAATGAGTGAGCCAGGCTGCCTGTTTATAGCAGACAAAGTCATAAATATTTTTAGAAAGAAAACTCTAATCCACTCACATCTGAAAGGTGCACATTCCAAGTTGTATGCAAGCCAAGTTCAAAGTAAAGTTTTCGACCTGGGTTTGGTTTAGTTTTGGTTGGTTAGTTGGTTTCTGGTGTCAGTTTATTTTTTGTTGTTTGGTTGTTGGGGTTTTTTTTTAAGCCTTCAGACTACGAAATCCATGGAGATGTATTTTTTCTTTTTCCAGCAGTGCAATTTCCCTGGAACTGCAGAAGAGCCAAAGCCCTCCATTTCCATACAGCTTGATCTCAGGAATGGAAACCTTCCTACAGTCATTTTATGAAGGTAACTTTCAAAGTCTTTCCTATATTACAAATACACTAAACACACCAAAATATCATTTTCTCTAAATAAATGGCATTCATCAAATCTTCAACCAATTATCCTACATTCTCTTTTCAAACAGGCATGTCAATAAAACAGCATCATCAATCAATCCAATAGATTTTGAGCGTATCCACAATGAATCTACCCTGCAATGATTTGTCTTCAGTCGTTTAACAGCTACTATCTTAATGTTAGGAAAAGAAAAATTATTATTTTGATGTATTTTTCCTCTCCTTAAAGCACCTTGGGCAAAGGCTAAGCATCGAAAAGGAAAGTAACCAACAGCTGTATTACAGCAAGGAAGCCTGAATAAAAATGACAGATCAATCTACATAAGAAAATACAAAAGACATTACTCCACATAAAATACAACACATTCACAGACTGCATTGGGGTTGGAAGGGACCTTTCAAAGGTTATCTTGTCCAACCCTCCTGCAGTGAGCAGAGACACCTCCAAGTTAAATAACTTGCCCAGGGCCACACCAAGCCTGATTTTGAGTGTCTCCAGGGACAGGGTCTCAACCACATCCCTGGGCAACCTGTTCTGGTATTTCATCCCTCTCATAGTAAAGAAGTTCCTCCTCATGTCCAACCTAAATCTACCCTGCTCCAGTTTAAAACCATTGCCCTCGTCCTATCACTATATGCCATTCTAAACAGTCCTTACCTAAAGACTTTTCTTTGTCCTTCCACACAAAGATTTTTAACTCCAGAAGTTTTCAGCTGTATCAAATGTACTATAGCAATTAAACAAGCAGACAGGGTGCCAAAACACTAGATATAGAGAACAATTACATTCCCTGCCTTTTCAATCTTTCTCTCTAGATTACCAAAGCACTTACAATGGTATCCTTTTACAAGCACTGTGCTACTAAGGAATTTAGTAAGAAAACCATTGGAAATGATGACCTAGAAACTGGTACATGGATTTCCCTGCTAGTAGCCACAGCAGTGACCATAAGAAGAGATCCAAGGACTCTCTCCTCACTCCCTGTGTTAGGCAGGAATTTGCAATTCCTTTCCAGAAAATATGTCCATTGTATTTCCTCCTCAAAACATGTTGCATTACTTCTCTTGGATGAATCCCACCTATATTGTACTGCAACTCAGACACTTACCAGCTCATTTTAAAAGCCTGTTTTCCTTCATGAAGTGCCTGAAATAGGCATTTGATAGGGTGCTTGGTTGCATGGTTTAGTTGATTAGGTGGTGTTGGATGATAGGTTGGACATGAGGATCTTGAAGGTCTCTTCCAACCTGGTCTATTCTATTCTATTCTATTCTATTCTATTCTATTCTATTCTATTCTATTCTATTCTATAAATACATTTGACACTTAAAAACATAAATCAATATAATTTGATTAAATGGCACTGAGCAACTGCCTAGCTCAAATTATAAAGAAAGAAGAAGGTTTATCAACATACAGTTTCTACTGGCTGTATAAAATACATGTCTGACATAAAGCAACTTAGTAGCTTTGTACAGCTGAGTGCTCTCAGCTTTCACCAATTTCAAAGAGTCAAGGACAGCAATATTAGCTCAAAACCATACAAAATACTTTCATCTTAAAATATATATAACATGTAAAATAAGCGACAAATATTATTGAAAAGAGCTATGTGCATAGAACAGAATTAAGATGATCAGTTTCACAAGACACACTGCACAGGAGTAGTAAATCACTTTTCCAAAGGCCAACCAAACAGTCTGTAAGAAGAATCCCAAGCCAGTATTCCCTTACAATGAAGGCACACAACCTCTGCCTCTAACTCTCCAGATGCTGTAAGATCACCCTAAGAAGTTTCCCTAAAGTAACTTTTAGTTACATCTATCATTCTTTTCAAATCAGTCCTCTTCAATGCATTGTAATGAGGAACACTCGATGAGATATGGCAGGCATCAATGACAGCACCACAAAAACTGAAAGATTACCTCTAAAAGAGTTTAAGAAGAAAATTATCAACACTATTTTCATATCATTGAGCCTGAAACAGAGCCTGACATTCCATAATGCTCTTTCAAATTATTACTATTAAAAAAAAAAAGTATTAATGATAGATGGTAATTTACAACACCAGTGAGCCAGCTAAAAGACAAACACTTCAGAAAAACACGATAGTATGCACTAACAAGATAATACCAAATAATAGGGAACATTGAAATATGATGAAACAAGGGCAACAAAAACATTTCCTGACAGCAAACCACAAAAGAAGTCTTCCATGGGCAGCCATGGAAGCCAACTTTCTTGTTATTTAGGCTAGACAAAAACGTTTTTAAGAAATATCTGGAAGGAGAAAGGAGGGGAAGATGAAAAGTTTGGTCACACACGTAGATTGAGAATGTAAAGACTGGAAGAATTACCAAAAGTAAAACTGGAAATTTGGGAGCAGCCCACAAAATTAGGAGTAGGGGCAGAGAAGAAAAGGGTAGAGAAATTCTTTGCCTCTACCATTTCTGATTTTCACGTAATTTCTCCAAATAGATGAAAGAAAGCAACATGCTCCGAGCAGAATTAACAACCACACACAGAGGCAATAAATATAGATTGAAAGTGGAACATTCAATAAGAAAATAAAGTCCTTCTCTTCCTGCAAATGGAGGAAGATGACGATTCAAATAATAAAAAAAAACTATAGCAAACAATATTTGTAATATATGGTTTCTGCAGGCTACAGAAATCATTGTGAGATTCTGTATACTGCAGAGTTTTATGACATTTTTTGGCAGAGTTCATGATTAGAAGATTACATAAGCTGTTTATTACTTGCTGCAGCCTATGGAGCGCAAAAAATGAACTGGTCATTTAATTTACACTAAATTTGTACCCTATAGCAGAAATAAGCAAAGCAACTCACTGAAGACAGAGCAAGCACTAAAACACAGCAACAGAGAAAACAGCGTGATTTTCCAATACTGTGCTGCACAGAGAAAAGAAATAGTTTGGCAAAAGACAATTAGTATAAAAAGAAGCTCTCAAACTCTGCCTAGACCCATGGATTAATGCCTAGCAACAGAAATGTCTGCATGGGTATTCACATGCACGCATGCATGAGCACAGTGGTTGTGGATGAACAAGGGAAGAGCTTCCGAATGGCATGGGGGAAGGGAGAGAAAGAATGGCAATTCAGTTTTCATGTTTCCCCAAAGTCTCAACTAGAACTAATCAAAATGAATTCATCTGAATGTCTTTGATGGCCAAAAATTTAGTCACACACAGTCTGGCTGTCCAAATGAATGGTGAGGAAAGGGCTCACATCAATCAGCTTCATCTAAGAAGATTGGCACAACTTCAGTAGGGATTGACAGAATTCAATGCCTGCCAGACTGATGAGCCAAGCACCAAGCTGAAAATGTTCTGACTATTCATAATGATATTGCAGTCATGAGCTTTTGATTAATTAATTCAGGAACTAAAGCTTTTGGTTACTGTAAGAATATTTGAGGTAGCTGTTTCTCACCCTTTACACTATATGAAATTCACATCCCACCACTGCACTCAGGCCAACACTGGCACCATTACCGGAAGACCTTTGACTGTTGATACACATGCAATCCCCTACTGCAAACAATTTACTTTCCCAGAAATTAAATAAAACAATATAAATGTTTGGTGCCTTGTCTTTGAGAGGTTTTGCTAAATGAGGCCTTCTTCAAGCCACAAAAGAAACATTTGTCTTAATTATTACTAATAGGATTATCTTTCAGCATTCTCCAAAAATCTCTGACCAACTGCAGGGCCCTTGCACAGCACTGCTAGAAATGTTGCTAGGTCGCATTACACACGCAGACAATTAACAACTTTAAAAAAAAAAGGTTGATCATTTTATAGCATTGTTGTTCAGACAGGAAAAAATTCATTTTCATTAAGACAAGACCTTTCCACTCATTCTCAGCCTTAAATCTGGTTAGAGGAAGGCAAGGTGTCTGCTATGTTAATGTATTCCAATTAAACAAAATTGTGTAACACAAAGAGGAAACTTAAACCAAGTTGCATTGAAATTAAGGGGCTACTGCTATGCTTTCCTGCAACTGCAGTCACACCTACTGTACGTAACAGAAAAGTTGAAGAATGCAAGACATTACACAAACATTGGACTGACAAAAAAGTCCTTGCTCTAAACTCTTCCTAACCTATCTCACCACTATTACCCTTGTTTTTGACCAGAATAATCAATACAGTCTCAGCCTCAAAGTAGCTGAGACCTTCTTCCAGTGTATATGAGTAATGCTTCTTTCTACAGCATGGTACTTTACTAATGCTGCACAGAAAAGCATTTCAAGTGAAAGCAACAGTGTTGACAAACAGTAGAAATACCAGCAGATCATAGAATCATAGAATTGTTTCAGCATCAAGGAAAAAAAATACAAAGTTGGAAGAAATTATTAAACTACCTTCCTTCTCCATTGCTTACTTTGCACGCAGAGTGTATTTGTTTTTTGAAATTCCATTGTTCAAAAATACAGACTTGCATGGACCTTGTTGGAACAAAGTCAATCATCAGCAAGATTGTTGCCCATGTGAAAGGAGAAATTTAGCTAGAGTCAGACCTGTACTGCTTTGACATGAAAGTGAGGAAGCATTTCCTTACATTTTATGGCCTCTTAAGCAGTTTTTTTGTTTTATATTAATCTTCGCCTGGCAGAAGACCATTAAACCCCAAAGCACAATGTAGTGGCATGAATAGCCCCTAAAGGCCACATACAATGAACACCTAATGGAAATACAGCCAACAACAAAGGATGCAGCAAACATACTGGATTCAAAAATTACACAGTTCTCCAAATAGCAATCCATTTGTAAGGGACGCATAAAAATTAGGAGGCCTATTATAATCCAAAATGTGTCTTTATAGGATTGAGGCAGTTCACAGCTCAATTTTGATTTAGAAAGTTGCAGTTTTGCTCCTGTTGCAAGTGAAATATTTCATTTCTCCTTAGCACCACAAAGTATGACCTTTAGGACATTCTATCTTAGTTCAAGGGATTTAGCTGTATTGGAGGCTACATAATTCGCCTTCGTCTGCAAAGTCTAGAGAAGCCTACAGGCAGAAAACTGAGTACCAAGTAACAACAGGTAGAGGACTATCTATTTCCTTTTAAATATTTCTAAAGAATTGGCATGCAATAGTTTCTTCTGGCAAACAAGAGGGTCTGCAATCTTAGTATCTAATATTGAAATCAACCTTAAAAAATAATTAAAAAATCAGAGTGTTGGTTATTCCAAAGCGGAAGGACATGGACAGCACGCTCAAGGAAACAGTAAGAGTGCTAATTTTGAATGAATTACTGAGATTGAGCAAGCCTTGATGCAAACGAGACCATCAATACCTAAAGAAAAGTCATCTCATAAAAAATGCCTATACACGAAACTCATTTAATTTCGACCATGCATAGGGTGATAGCTTCCATTACACTGGTAGCAGTTGACATGGAGAGAAGACTTTTAAAATTGCTGCTCCCTTCTATGCTGCTGTTGCTGCTGTGCACTTCAGCCTCCCTGACTCTTGGCACAGTCACCTCTATGAAAGCTTCAAAAGTTTTGCAAATTGACTAACAAGATTAGCAAATCTGCGCTTGACTTGTTCAATAAAGTGTTGATGCATGCAGATATATTTGCCAAAATGACTTCATCCAAGAGGCATCGAATCTCACCGGAGCACCTTCTATTTTCAGTCCCTAATCCCTAAACCTTTCTAACCTGCACATAACAAAAAAAAAAAAAAAAGAGCTGAAAAGGAAGGAGAGGAGATAATGATGCCCGCTGTGAAGGCAGCCGATCAGGCAGTGCCTCCCCCAGCCCCTGCACACACAATCAGCACCAGCTGTAGGCCAATTAAACCCAGCCGCTCACAGGTGTTCATAGAAATGACTAACGCAAAAGAAAATCGCACTTCAGAACTGCAATATTTAAAAGCTTTGAGGTGGAACCAAGAAAGATAAAAGCCCGAATTAAGTTTATTGCCACCTTGTGCTTCACTCTAATGCAGATTTTGAACAGGGCCTCCCATTGGTATTAAAAGTTGGATGAACATCTGCATTTAAAATACAGGAAACTGAGCACGTGAAAAGCTTTTAAAACACCAGTTGCCATAGTAGATAGAGGGCTTTAGTATATGTTCATTTATTATTATAGTTGTATGGCAATATGGTAAAATATATTTGCCAAGTGGGCAATACAAGCTCCACTCTAAGTCAACATAATATGCTAGATTGCTTAGATTTTCATAAATATTTTTGGTGATTATTTTCCCTAAGCATAACTCTCATTTCCCAAAATAACAATTTTGTTAATTTTTAATGAGAACAAAACCATGGTAAGATCATCTCATGATCTCTTACATTTCGATTAAAAACCACAAGAGAGGAGAAAAAGGGAGAGAGAGGCAGCCCCTTGACAACTCTCCTTGCTCTCTTAAGCAGTTGAATGACAAGAACTATCCAGTAAGTGAATTCTTTCCCTCTCTCTACAGAATAGCAAACAAATTATTTGTAAAATTAATTTCTCTTTATGGTTCTATACCAAAAATATGTATACAAATTAACATCCAAATGTCTTTAATTCCCATGATATGTCTATTAAGCAGCAATTCTCCATAAGGCTGTTTAGGTATCCAAACAGCAGCCTAAAATTATTATCTCTACAAGCTTTCCATAACTTATCACTCAGTTCCTATGAAAAGCCATTAATTTTGGACTCTCTCTATCTTGGTCTCACAGGAAATATTCTGCAAAGGGATGTAATAAAAATGTGATTTCTGACATCATTTCATTAAAATTCCCTGTTAAATTTCTATCTGAACAGTGTACATAATATATATAAAGAAAAACCTCAGGGCTCTTATTAATGGTGCTGTTCTTTATGATATAGACTTTAAAAAATAATGAAGACCATTTCTTACTTGTAAGAATATTGTTCATTTTTCATTCCTATTAAAATTTAATCTGGAAGTTGTTTAAAAATGTTTAAGTGTCATTACATTTCAACATCTTAACGAGAAAGAGCTAGTAAATTCATCAGCAGGAATGCTGCCAGTCATCTGTCTCTTCCACAAATATCTTAACACTCTATCTCTCAACCTATCTATGACTAAAGACACCCATTTGCAACAGTTTACTATTTACCCATCTCATGAAAGCACTGTGCTTTCTAGACCTTCAGGTCCACGGGTGGAGAATGATAGAGTACTGAGTAGCAAATAACTCCCTCCAGTTAACAGCGCACCTGAAGTTTGAGGAGAGAAGGTTTGAAGGTTTTGATTGAGGTTAGGGGTTTTTTTTGTTGTTGCTGTTGTTTTGGGGTTTGGGGTCTTTTTTTTTTTTTTTTTTTTTAATTTACTGGGTGGTGGATACTGAATGTGCAGAACTTAAGCAAATGACAATGCAGAAAACTGTGGTCAACACACCATTTTAACAAGCTACACCATATTAAAAAGCTACTGAGTTTTCAGTATGAGAGCATTCTTAGCAACCACTGTACCGACATGCAAACTGGAATTTCCTTTTTGAAACTGAAGAGCCAAGCTGTGTAGAAGCATAGCCCAGTTCTCAAAAGTGGAAACCACACAGCTCTCCCCGCAGCCCTTCGTAACAACACCAAGTTATTCCACATTTTAAGAACTTTTTTAGGTGGTACTACTGATCTAACTTTAAAAGGTCTTCTCTCTGCTTCTTTACCCCTAAATACTTGGTGGTGAGACCAAGGGCCACACATGTTCTGCAGAGTTCCATCTATTCCATCTACTTACCTACTTCACTGGCTCTGCTGCAAGGGCACATCACTCAGGGCACAATCCTGCCCTGCCCTCACTTCAATAGTACTCAATGCACTTAAGAGAAGTAAGCATTTTGTGGCACAATCCTGCCCTGCCCTCACTTCAATAGTACTCAATGCACTTAAGAGAAGTAAGCATTTTGTGGCAACACTGAGTTAAATGAACTGACAGCCACCAAGAAAACTAAAATTAAATGATCAGAACTAGGACATGCATCTCTCTGCAAACATTGTGCTTAAGCACTTTCTACAATCAGGTCCTTTATTCAAGTGTTTAATTTTAGACATCTAAGTATAAAAATTCTGGCCCATACATTTAATGGAAGTGTGCAATTGCCAAGCTGAGAATGTTAAATCTAATTTTAGTTTTTCTTTGCATACTTGTTTTTCACACAATTTCTGCAATTGAAAAGGAAAATATCTGTGATATTTTCTGGAATGTATTCACAATACTCATTTAGTTGTTGCATTTTGTGTAGTTATAAAGCCTACTCCAATGAATTGCAGCTTTTTTCATTATTATCAGAGAGACCAAAATTTCATTCTCAACAAAGTACTTTCTGGCAAATTTTTTTGGTTCTCAAAATATTGCTATTAAAATTAATGTTAACACATTGTGATCTGCACACATCCTAAATTAGAAATTAAAACTTCCCTGAAAGTCTTCACTCTAGAACTTTTTATGCAATTATTATCCAGCTATTGTGCTACAGGCAAATTTTTGAATTTTCTTCCTTATGTAGATAGTTTCATAACAGGGATATATTGATTTAAACTAGTTTCATTACTACTAATGCTCTGCTAAATTTTAAAGACAATGCAATATTGAACACAATAATGTGTTCTATTAATAAGCAGGCTATTGAAATACTGAGCAGATTTATTGCATTTGGATGTTCAAATAAACACTAAGATCATGTTCTATAAATCACCTCCTGCCTAAAACAATGACTGAAATGGGATTTGATTTTTCTTAAAAAGTAATAAAAACAATGAAAACTCATTTGAAAAATTAACCAGTGGATGTTAATCAAAGAGTATTCTCTAATAAGACATGTTTGGGCCTTGTTTAAAGCAGTACTTATTCCCATAGGGCCTCTAAAGGCACTGGTTGTAGCAACAGTTTGAGGAAAGCAGTTTAAAAAGAGATTCAAGCTCATTTCATTTCGTAAATGAAATAAAGCAGAGATGGCAAAATTTTAAGTCCACACTGCACAGGGTTTGCTTCTTGCATGCATACTTAAGCTGGCTCAGAAACCAGGAGCTAAGTATCCGTGTCAGTGCAGTATCTGCTTCAGCCTGCTAATTAAGCTCTCCGAGAAGAACTAATTACTGATGCAGCTCTACTGCTTCTGGGAGCTGATCTAATACCACTATGCAGTACAGTGTATCAGCCCATTTGGAGCAGGCTGAGGTACCTGACCAAAGCAGGTCACAAGCATGCCCTTAAGTAATTCATTTCTGATATCAAACAAATATGGATTCTGTTTCTTAAGCAGTGACCCAGCATGTGATCTTTCACAGGCCCCCTCCTCTGTGTCTTATTTGCTACACAGAGAAAACACTCTCACAAGAGTGCATAAGCAGGGAACAACTTATTGAAAGACAAGAAAATAAGCACCTTCGGAACACTAGCATAACTGCGACTGAGGGTTTGCACACATTGAAATCTTCCTCATTAACTCTGCAACAAAGCATCCTCATTTCCTGAATTTTTGATTGCCACAGATATCATACTAAACACTCAGGTTAAAAGAGAATGCTTTAAGCCATTTTCCAGCACAGATTTCAACTGCCATAAAACATTTGCTTCCTATCTTGCTCTAACAGTTCTCCATAAAAATACTGCTAAAATTATATGGGAATCCAAGCTGAGGGGAAAAAAAGCAAGATTGTAATCAGAATTGCAAGCCCTGCTAGGGCTAACAACAACTGCTGCTTACTACTGCTAGAAGATAACAGCAAGGCAGGCACAGAGCACCGCTGTGCACTCAGCAAGCTCACATGGCAATATGCTTCTGTGGTCACCCTTTCTTTCCATTTCTGCTATCATGACTTTTTTTTTTTTTTCTTTCTTTCTCTGCCATCTGTACTCAAACTGTAAGCTTTACAACACAGGAACTGCCTTTTATTTACATGTGCAGCGTCTGCCTAAATGACTCAAAGACTGACAGCTCTGTTCCGTCCATTTCCCAGGATCTCTGTGGTGCTAGAAAATCTCTGAATTTTGTTTCTAGTTCATTACAGCAATTCAAAAGTAATAGCAGCTCTTTCAGTAACTTGTATATATTTCCAGGCTCAGGATCCTCTACTCAGCTCTGGTGAGACCCCACCTGGAGTACTGCATCCAGTTCTGGAGCCCCTATTACAAGAGGGATCTGGAGGTGCTGGAGCGTGTCCAGAGAAGGGCCACGAGGATGATCAGAGGGCTGGAGCACCTCTCCTATGAGGACAGACTGAAGGAGTTGGGGCTGTTCAGTCTGGAGAAGAGAAGGCTCCGAGGTGACCTCATTGTGGCCTTCCAGTATCTGAAGGGGGCCTACAAGAAGGCTGGGGAGGGACTTTTCAGGCTATCAGGGAGTGATAGGACTAGGGGGAATGGGATGAAGCTGGAGGTGGGGAGATTCAGGCTGGACATGAGGAGGAAGTTCTTCACCGTGAGGGTGGTGAAGGCCTGGAATGGGTTATCCAGGGAGGTGGTTGAGGCCCCGTCCCTTGAGGTGTTTAAGACCAGGCTGGATGAGGCTCTGTCCAGCCTGATCTAGTGTAGAGTGTCCCTGCCCATGGCAGGGGGGTTGGAACTAGATGATCCTTGTGGTCCCTTCCAACCCTAACTGAAACTATGAAACTATAAAACCCTATTGCCCAGAACAGCACCATGCTGAGCACCAGAACACCATCAGCTTCTCTGCTGATGTCACCACCTGATTGCCTCTTAGAGAGGCCTGTATGCTTCTGCAAGCATCAGGCTGGGCTTTTGCAGAATCAGTGTGGGCCAGAATCCTCTGTCTTCCTTTAATATTCATGCTGCACCTGGCAGAATAAAGGTTGGGCTTCTAAGCACTATCACAATACAACCAACCACAATATTTTTTTTTACAGCCTGCCATTTCTGCTTGCATACACTGTATGGCCTACAAAAGGTTATGCACACAACATTGTTAGGTTACAGTTATTATCTTCTTAGAAAGAGCATTTTAGGAATGTCTGACGAATTAAAGGACTTCTTTTTATGAATATTTCAGTAAAACTTTGAGTGTGTAGTACTCCCCCCTGATGCAGGAAGAACTCGTTTCAATTCAATAATCCAGCATAATTACATTCTCAGATTCCAGTGTGCCTCCAAAATCTTGTAGACATAAAACTGGGCCATGGTCAAACTCGAATCCAACCTTTGCTACTTCAGCAGAGACCTTTCATTGCTTAAACAAGCTCCCTAATGGAAGCCCGGCTACCTGGAAGTCTCTGCCTGTCAGATATTAAATCTTTATAATCCCAGTGCTGATTAAGTGTATTTTAAAATGTTCCTAACAATTAATGTCATCACAGACAATCTCTCTTTGACCTGTGCTACAAACTTTCTGCTGTTCTTCCAACCATTTTTATTGCCTACCCTACCCAAGTCCCCTCTGCAGCCTGCAGAAGCATAAAAGGCTTTCTGGTGTTTTTGTTCCAATGCTCTCATCTTCCATGAGCAGCTGAACTTGGCAAACTCATGACACCTACTGTGTACAAAAGGCATATTCCCTCACTCAAAAGCAAATGTCAAAGTTTCTTCCAAGTTTGAGAGAAATATCAGCTCTGGATCTCCACAAAGCCCTCTTATCAACATTACATGCACTTACAGATAATCTTCATAATGCTTAACACAGAAGATTACCCTCTCAAGAAACAATAATCTGGATGAATTCTTCTTCTGGGAGTATCTATTGAGATAGCATTATCATAGTCCATAAATATCATCAACAGAGCATGGCTACGTTGTCTCCCTCTTCCCCTGCTTGAACACATCTACGTGTTTCTATCTTTTTTTCTTTTTCTCATTCTAATCTTAAAGTCCAATTTCCTGTTAATCACCACATCATGACTTGAGTGCTCTAGGTAAACATTACCCAAATGTCAGAGGTCTTCTGCTGGAATGGAATGGAATGGAATGGAATGGAATGGAATGGAATGGAATGGAATGGAATGGAATGGAATGGAATGGAGTGGAATGGAATGGAGTGGAATAGAATAGAATAGAATAGAATAGAATAGAATAGAATAGAATAGAATAGAATAGAATAGAATAGAATAGAATAGAATAGAATAGAATAGAATAGAATAGAATAGGTCTGGGTTGGAAGGGACCTCAGAAGGTCATCTAATCCAACCCTCTCTGCAGTAAGCAGAGACATCCTCAACTAGACCAGGCTGCCCAGAGCCCTGTCAAGCCTCACTTTGAGTATCTCCAGGGATGGGGCCCCAACCACCTCCCCAGGCAACCTGTTCCACCATTCCACCACTCTCATGGTAAAGAACCTGTTACTAACATCCAATCTAAATCTGCTCTTTTCTAATTTGAAGGCATTGCCCCTCGTCTTATCACTGCAGGGCTTTGTATACAGTCTCTCCCCATCCTCATTGTAGGCCCCCTTCTGACACTGGAAGGCTGCTATTAGGTCTCCCCAGAGCCTCCACTTCTCCAGGCTGAACAGCCATATCTCCCTCAGCCTGGCCTTGTAGCAAAGGTGCTCCAACCCCCTGATCATTTTTGTGGCCTCCTCTAGGCCCTCTCCATCAGGTTCATGTCCTTCCTGTGTTGAGGGCTCCAGACCCAGATACAGTACTCCAGGTGAGGTCTCACCAGAACAGAGCAGAGTGGCAGAATCACCTCTCTGGATCTGATGGGGACATAGTCTCAAGCTGCGCCAGGGGAAGCTTAGGCTCGAGGTGAGAAGAAAGTTGTTCACCAAGAGAGTCGTTCGCCATTGGAATGGGCTGCCCGGGGAGGTGGTGGAGTCACCGTCCCTGGAGGTGTTCAAGAGGGGATTGGACATGGCACTTGGTGCCATGGTCTAGTCATGGGATCTGTGGTGACAGGTTGGACTCGATGATCTTCGAGGTCTCTTCCAACCTTGGTGATACTGTGATACTGTGATGGCAATACATCTTTTCATGCAGCCCAGGATGTGATTAGCCTCCTGGGCTGCAAGCACACACTGCCTGCTCACGTCTGTCCTCTCATCCATCAGCACCCACTACTTGGTGCTAATACTTTGATTTCCATGAGCAGGTGCAATTTAAGCACATTACTGCACAATCTGTTTACTGAGATGGGCAAACTCAGGTACACACCTTAGGTTCTTGGGCTAATTTCTGATCAAAATGAAAAGCAGGATTCTAAAGCAGCAATCTGAGGAGGCTAATGACTTTGTTGACATTTGAATGGTTTGCCACTTTGCTTGAGTGCTTCTTATGGCTATTTTATATCCCAAAAGTCGGGGCAGGGGAGCGGGAACCAAAACCCCAGATTTGAATCATTCTGACTGCGTCATAGCTGTACTTATTTCAACAGAGAGCATTGGTACAAAGGTGTAATGCCATTACAAACCATGACAGTGCTTTGTACTTGAGGTTTTCATGCACAGAACTTGAAAAGCTTTACAAGCGTTTGTGGGAAGCACTCTTAACCTCACTGTACAAATAGTAAACTTAGGCACAGAAAGCTGAAATAATTATCCAAAGGTCACACAGTGAGTCAGTAGTAGATGCAGGACAAGAATCCACTTACATTCACTCCCAAATTCTCTAATGGAGCATCCTCCTTACTGCACTGAAGTTTTAAGTGTAAATCAATAATTGAGGTCACTGGAAACTTTCTGCATGCAGATCGCAGTGGAGCACTGACAAAAAGGAAGGTGCTTCATTAATTTTTCAGTGGTCCTTATGCAAGGATACAGCATTCAAAGAGGAGGTGAAAGGAGAGGACACTTGCTCAGGAAGCCCTGTAACAAGGCTGCAATGACAAATCATTACTCCCAGAACACTGCTCAAGGAAATGTAATGCTGCCATTTTCCAAATGCTAGGTTGTAAAACCTTTCACACATACAATATTTAAAACTGTGAATTACCTTCAAGAGTGTATCCAAACATCTAACAGTATCAAGTCATGCTAACGGTTGTCTGTTTATAGGTCAGAAGGGCAGTAAATTATTGCAATGAAAAGTAGTAAAGCCTGCATTGTATCTAGTTGTGCTGTTTAACAGGTGATAGTGAAAAGCAGGTGATGCATGAAAACTTCAAGTTTTTATAGCTCCTGCCTCAATCAGTATTCACTTATATAAAGATGTCACATTTTTAAACATTTAAAGTCAAATTGTCTGGAGAATAGACTCATATAAAATTTATTTTCAGAAACTGATATTTAGCCTACTGCTATCAGAGTTGATTGCTCTTATGTATAAGCTTTATTCATGTTTCTACAGGTTTGAAAATAAAAGACTGACATTTCAGATCCTATACTCAAGTGTGTCATTAACCAGAAATTGAAACGGGAACGTTTCCACTTTCTCTGAAACACTCAGTTTGTTAGGGTGATAACTGCACTAACTGCTTTTGAGATTTTGTGAAGCTACTAAATATGACCCTACTTCAACAGGGACAGGAAGGAGGAGTCACAATTGCAAAAGAAAAATCCTGAATTGGTGCCTTACCCAGCACAATATGCCCTGAGAATTGAATAGTTTCAAAGCTCTGCCAAAACAGCTATTTGTAACTGGCTAATGGCAAAAATGTTTTATTCTCTTTATGTCAAAGACATGTTTGTCAGGCGCTGGACAGCCAGACAAATCAGGGTCTAATTAGTTCAGTCAATTCCCTCAGTTTTATCCTTTTAGTCTACATTGAGCTATTAAAGCATCAGAAATAAAATGCTACTGAGACAGCAATAAGGGAAATAAGATGTCAGAACTCTTATTAACAATGGCATTTTCAGGAAGCAATATAAATACAAAATCAAATTTATGCAAGAAACATATATCAGTAAGTAATATTCAATATAATCACTCTACATTTACCTTTAAAGCAGTATTCACCTCCAAACTATTTTTTTTAAATAAATAAATAAATGGTTCAACACATTGACACGATGACTTCTTTGGAACAGTGACCATCATTCAGATTCAGATACCCACCCAGTACAAGAGGATACTGGTCCCCAAACAAATACTACAGTAGTACAAATAGCACTACGTGAGTAATAATTTATTCCACCCTCGACATTTAACCAGCTCAGAAAGAATCTCTGACAGTTAAGCAGTTGCAAGATAAAAAGAACCAGAAAATGCCACATTCAACTGAAATGACAGGAAATATTTAGGTAGACAGAATGTAATAAAATTTGGCAGATTTATGGGAGTTTAATTGCCCCTTTATGAAAAGGGATAAATTCATGTAAAAACTGTAACTGCAAGGACCAGTTTCTGGGAGGAACAGCTTCCTGTTAGTGGTGTGTAAATATTCATTACTTGAATGTGGCCATCATAGAAAGGATATTTTCTCATCCCACAGCAGTGATGGTTGCATTGATAGCAGCACCTCCCAGCTCTGTGCCAGGCTTTGTGCAGGCACCAAGAGGACAGGGGCCCCTAGCCCCACACAGGCTGTCACAACTCTCCGGTGTTAGACTGGCCCACACTTGGTAGCACAGATAGTGAGATGTTTCCTACTTCAGGCAGCATCTGCAGCCCAAAAAACCTGAGCCTCATTTGCTAGTGTTTTTCCTCCTCCTACTGAGAAATAGCTCATCTACTGCAATGTCTGGCAAGTGCCAGTTCACCTCTCACTCAAGCATCTTATGTCATCCTGTTCATCAAACTATGATACAATAAGGCAGAGGGGGAAAAAATGTCACCAGCACCGTCACTGGTTAAGGTGAGATTTTCCCCAGGCTTTTGTTTGTTTGAAAAATGACCAGTCATCTATTAAACAGTGTTTCTAACATTTCAAAACATTTCCATAATTTCCTTAAACTCTTTCTAACTATCAATAGTAGTTATCTCTTACATCAATTTATTAAACTTTCCCCTATTAGGGAAAGAAGTCAAAGGGGCATAACAAGCAATCTTGGTTTTGCCAGATCTGTTTGTCAGATTGCCACCAGGCTCTATGCTGAATAGTTTAGACTCATGGGTCCACAAGGTTGAAGACAAATTAAAGGACTACTTAAGAGAATATTTTCTAATTTTAACAGAAGAGATTAGCCCAGCATGTAAACAGCATCAAAGATATGTCTGAAAAACCACAGAATCATAGAATGATTTGAACTGGAAAAGACTTTAAAGATCATCTAGTCCCCCTGCCATGGGCAGGGACATCTCTTACTATACCAGGCTGACCAATGGCCCATTCAGTCTGGCTTTGAACATTTCTAAGTTGGAGCTTCCACAGTTTCTCTGGGGAGCCTGTTTTAGTGGCCTGTTTTTGCTTTTTAAAGTAAATCCGTAGTCCTCTACCTTTATTTCTTTTCAAATAAGCATGCTGTTGCAATTGCAGTGCTTTGGATAACCATTCTAATACATTTAACGTTTAAAGGAACAGATAAGAAGAATACATAGATGTGTGCCTCGCTAATTGAGGATTACAGTATTTTCTTCTTGTGTTTTACTTGCAGAAGTGCAGACTCTCATTCCAGATGACATGAACCTTTCTTGTCTCTGATGAATACACACTCCCATGAAATGAATCATATGCGTATCTGTCTTGCATTAGACAGTATCAGATTGGTTTTCCCCATGTTGCCTACTTGCTCTTACTAACTCAGCACAAACAAAAAGACCACCTTTTCACAGAAGTTAACTTACACACAGAGAAGTCTCAGAACAAGAGAGTTCCCCTTACAGCATCTTAAGCTCGTAACTAAACCAACAATTCATCTTTGCATTTTAAATTCACTGAGTCTAAATTTAAATTCACTGTTCTAACAAACACTAGGCATCATTTTCTATTTAAAGAGCAAGAAACTAAGCCAGAAAGCAATTAAATACCTTGATGACAAAACAGTAACAGAGAGAATTAGATCCCAGTTCATCTGTCTGCCAGCCCTGAACTACCTGGTAGACCACAGCAGCAGTCCAAGTAGAACATTTGTACACAGAATTCTCGTGGTCAGAAAAAGCAATGAAATAATATTAATCAGATTTTCTCATGTCCTTTCAATGACTTTCCTATGGATAAAATGAAAACCAAAGGCCTAAATATCTAAAGAGCTTTCTGCATCTGTGTCTCATTTCCTCAAGTAAAAATTAATTCCTCCAAACATACCACCAGCTCTAATTCTACATGAAGCTTCAGAATCTACACAAAGGATCTAAGACAATGTTTCAAAAGGCTGACATCTGTTGATTAAATAGAAGGTTAGTTAAAAATATACTTTTTTAAGTGCCTTGAACTGGCACTTATTTTTCGTAAGATTTAGAAATAGTAGAAATAATACAGTTTCACAACCAGCAACTATCATATCTAAAGCTTGCTTACATGTTTATCAGTGCAAGTGTGAATGCTGAACTTACACTGCTATTTCAGCCATAGGTGTGTGTTTTCACCACATGCTACATACTGGTTTGAAAAATGAGGTATTACTTACAAGTCAGTAATGCAACGTGATGGCTGCATGTGCACCAGGCACAAAGAACAGGACTAATTTTGCATTATCAGTGCCACTCAGAAGCAGGTCCTTCCCACACACAAGGACATGCATGCTGCTATCTGAAAAATACTGTGCATCCTAGGTCCTCTGATCCAAGTAGCCTCAAAAATCTCTAGGGACACCAAGGCTCTTTAACGAAAAAGTTACAGATCAAAATCACTGTTCTATCTCCTTCAACCCCATGCCTAAATACACACTCATTATGAGGGACACTACCTCCAAACCCACAAATCACCAGTAGTTCTAGAGTGTTTGACTGAAGGAGCACCGGAGGATAAGTATCCAAAAGAAAGAGTTGTGCCAAGAAGCTGCATCAACAACGGAGTGTTGTGCTCTATGTGATGACTGGATGGATCCCAGGTAAAGAAGTGGCTTCACTGGAAATCCAGAAGTGACCTCAGCTGCTCACAGGCTGTTCTACCTTTGCAGTCTCACAAGCTCATTTAATGAAACAAGTTCTCTATTAAAATTTTCAGTCTCATTTTCTGTAACCATGAACATAAATGGTTCCTGACTCAAATAACATCCTAAAAGCCTTTCTGCTGAGGTTTAAAAGTGACATTAGCCTGCTAGACTGGGTCCTTGACCTAACCATATAGAAGGCACCAGCATTAATCCTTCTTCATGAAAACTCCTGTCTGAAGTTTTAGAGCAGAGACATTCATCAGATGCACTGCAAACTGACAGTCTTCAACTAATGTACTGATCCTCATGACTCAGCTCCGGAGAGTAAGAGGAGTTTTTGAAAACAGAAGGCATTCTGAAAATTCAGTTGGCCTGCTGCAGGAATTCAGCAGGATTGCCACTGCTTACGGAGAAGACAATGGGTGGGGAAAGATGACACAGAATCTAATAGATTGACTAGAAATTACTTTATTTCAAGACAGAAACAAGGCTCAAGGTAATCCAAACTTCTGAGACATGTCAGAGGACACCATGTCCTTTCCCCTGCTCTAAGCCTTAGGATGTAGATCTGCCAGCCTGCAAGACCATGTATATGTGTGGTTAACTGACTACTTTGGTTTCAGATTGACACTTTCAGATTTACTTGTGGCTTTTTTTTTGCACAGACAAGAGAAATGCATATCTATGTGCTGTTGGTACATGATGCGCCCCAGTGTCTACATGGTCTGTTTCTACCCATGTCCCAAGTTCTGAAATCACAAAAGCAGATTTCCAAAATGAAATGTGTATTACTACACATCCCAAAGTGGGACGTTTCAGACATTTTCTGCCATCTGCCATGAGTAGATGACAACTCAAAAATTGTTATGCAATGATATTAAACACATTCACTGGATCAGAAACAGATAACCAGGTGGTTTTAAACCATAATCACTTTTATTGTGTATGCAGTCTTTCAAGAAATTCTGTAGATGCTGATGCCACCTCACCAGATATATTCTGCTTATATAAGGAAGTGAGTCCAGCTGTCTCAAGAACTTTACATATTTGTCTTGTGATGGATAAAATCCCAGGAGGAGAGTCCTTATAAACTTCAAATGGCAAACTGTGAATCAGAAAAACTTTCAGTTTGAACTTTATGCAGCTCAAAACGAAAAACTCAAGCTAAATCTTAGGGTATTCAGAACTAACTCAAAGAGATATTTCTGCAGGCAATCATCCTGGTACAGACAGATAACGAATTCCCACCTTCTCAGCTGAAGAAAATTACAGTCCTAGTTCTCATGAAAAATCTGCCATACAAAGACGAACTTACAGTGCCCTGAACTGATAATCACCTGGCTTTCATTATAGACACTTCTAATTAAACCATCTGATCAACACATAAAAATGTGCTCTTTGCAGGCAAGAGATGGTAAGCAATTTATCTTTCAAAATAATAATCACTAATATCACACTACCTGGAATTAAATTAGGAATAAAGGTACTCAGGTTATAATGTCCTAGATTAATGTACAGCCTCTATTCATTTCAGCAGCAAGAAATAGCAACTCTCATCATTTCCACTTTCAGAAATAAGGGTCCATTTCAGTTGCTGAACTATTGCTACTGGCCCAGAAGCACTTTCCCTTTTTACCGAAACAAGCCCTCACAGGATGATCTCTCTCTTGAAATCTTGGTTAAAAAAAAGAATACAGAATGGAGTCATGAAGAAATTCAAGTTAGAAGGAACCCTGCTAATTATCCAGTCCACACTTCACCACAATAAAGCTAGCTTCAAAGTTGCATTAAGTTGCTTTTTTCAGTTAGGTTTTGAAGGTCTCCAGCACTGGATTTCAGCAAATCAGAAGTATGATAAACTTAATCTTGATCACAACATACAGAATTCACAGATTCAGAGATTGCATTGGGTTGGAGTGGACCATCAGAGTTAACTTGTCCAACCACCCCACAGTAAGCAGCAACACCTCCAGCTAGATCAGCTTGTTCAGGGCCACATCAAGTCTGATCTTGAATATCTCCAGGGACAGGATGTCAGCCACCTTCCTGGGTAGCCTGTGCCAGTATTTCACCACCCTCATTGTAAAAAAGTTTCTCCTTATGTCCAACCTAAATCTACCCTGCTCCAGTTTAAAATCACTGCCTCTCATCCTATCACTACAAGCCCTTACAAACTGACCTTCTGCACTCTTCCTCTAGGTCCCCTTTAGATAATTACACGTAGCTATAAGATCTCCCTAGTGCCTTCTCTTCTCCAGGCTGAACAGCCCCAATTCTTTCAGCATGTTCTCATAAGAGAGGTCTCCAGTCCTCTGATCATCTTTGTCGCCCTCCTCTGGACCTGCTCTAACAGGTCTATGCCTCTGAGCTGACACAGAACTCCAGGTTAGGTCTCATCAGAGCAGAGTAGAGGACCAGAATCACCTCTCTTGACCTGCTGGCCACACTTCTTTTGATGCAGCCCAGGATGCAACTTGCCTTCTGGGCTGCAAATGCACATTGTTGGATCATGTCCAGCTTCTCAACCACCCGCACCTCCAAGTCCCCCCAGCCTGTACTGATATTGATTACTTTGACCTAGGTGCAGGACCTTGCACTTTGCCTTATTAAACCTCAGCCCACCTCTCCTGCTTGTCTAGGTCCCTCTGAATAGCATCCCATCTTTCAGTCTTTTCAACCGCACCACTCAGCTTTCTATCATCTCCAAATTTGCTGAGGGACCTGCCAAACTCAAAAGGAATCTAAGAAGTCTGCTGCCAGGAACCACTGAATCAAGGAAGTTGGAAGCACATGAAAAACTGATCTTTCAAGACTCTCAACTTTTTTAAATAAGACCAAAGACAGCAGAACCAAAGGGCAGATACATATAGGTCACAAAATAGACTATACAACAGGAAGTCCTAGCTTATGGGTAGGAAGCCAGGATGTCTGCAGTAAACAGGTAACTCCACAAAGCAAAGGGTAGACCCCAAGTTTTCTTCCTCAATGCCTGTAGCATAATACAAAATCTTTTATTGCAAGTGCAGTTTTATGAAGCCTTGCATTCACTGATGAAACCTTACCCTCATTTCAATGGGAAACTGAGAGCATACTGGAGAGTATTGTCACAAAGTTCTCTCCCAAGAGCTACTACAAAGGTTATACTGAAGAAATTGAAATATCTGATCCAAGAGTTTATATAAAGTGTTTCTCAAGGACAAGCAGTCCTGCTAAAATTTTCTTAAATTCCCCTAGAAGTCCAGAGACTTTTACAAGAGTAAAAATACCATCAGAAGACTATGAGGCTGAGTATTTTGCTGGAAAGGAAGCCACTGTCTTCTTTCCAGACTGAGCCACCAACAGAAAAATACACACCATAGAGGAGTGTCCATCTGAGGAAAAAAAAATTTACAGGAGGGACAGTTTTTAAAGCCAGGTGGATGAAACCAAAACAGGTATCTTCAAAGAAAAGAAAAACAAAATCAGAAGGCCTTAAAGAGACTAGAGAAAAGCCTGATTAAAGACAAAAGAACAAAGAGATGGTGAACTGGCACAGATCTCAGTTAAAGACTGAACTGTTCAGACCTCGCTTAAGCAGTGAGCTGAGAGTGAAGTCCTTATCACCACAAATACAGCATCATTCACAGCATGCAAGTAGACAGGGCTTTTATGTGTTCTACTATGGCACTCATTTCCAGAGGATTGAGTGCAGGTGGAGCTCTGCTGTGAATGTTAGCTATACACAGGTATTTCAATACTGATGTTTCCTCTTCATTTAGATATTTATATCCATCTGCATTGCTGTTTGGTGTTGCATTTTTGAGAACAGAGAGGTAAATTAACTGTGACTTAGAAACCTGGAGGTGAAAGAAGAAAAAAAAATTCACAGTTTTCTTCATCCCAAATACCAGGCAGTCTACTCCAAACCACCCTAAGTTTAAAATACCATCACTAATAACTTTGAACACACATCAACAAGCACCCAACACCTGCTATTCTTACCACAAAACAGAAAGAATAAGGGGAAAAAAAACATCATCTCCTCTTTACAGATAAGAGAGGCACAGACAGAGATAAGAGGATTTGCCAAAATAACAAAGGTCAGGCAAGGCTATCCCCTGTATTTACTCATGCTAAAACTTTCTCTGTCTGGCCTCACAAAATTATTCCAATACCCTTGGGCACCCACTCAAATTAGTTCTTTATTTATTATCCCAGTTCTCAAGTATCCTTCAGATGGGCTCATCCATTGTTCCCGTACAGCTGGGTAAACAGACAAAGTTTACCTTATAGAACTCAAAACCCTTTGTATATATAGGATTATTTTTTTTTACTTCAAGCAAGCTAAGAAATGTGTTTAAAGGTGACCTGTGTTGGAAAAAAAAAAAAAGAAATAAAAAAGTTTGGTGACAATCAGAAAGGAAAAGCTTCTGAAGATTGCCTTGTTTAAATATTTTTTTTCAAAGGAAAAAGTAATATAACAAATAAGCAATTTAGAAGCTTTAGTATGTAATCATCCTTATTAGGGAAAAAATAATTATTATATGGACAAGAATTTTAGTCACTGACATGAAAAGGCTTCCTTTGGAATTTACTGTACAGTAACAAGGGATTCATGAGAAATGGTAATATTTTTTAAAAATATATATTAAGAAAAATATAGCCTCCCCCAGAAGTTAATCTTAAGATCTTACAATATATCCAAAGCAGGACTATATCTTGCTTCCACAGTGCTTAGTACACAATACACTGTTCCTGATAAGAGCCTGTTGCATTACTGAAATATAATAAATACTGAAATAAATACTTCCTCCTGTAATCCCGGAAGTGGTTAGAGACCAGCTTAGCCACTTGGATCCCCACAAGGGCATGGAATCAGATGGGATCCATCCTAGGGTGCTAAGAGACCTGGACCCACTCTCCATAATTTTTCAACTCCTGGCACACTGGAGAGGACCCAGATGACTGGAAGCTGGCAAATAGAATAGAATAGAATAGAATAGAATAGAATAGAATAGAATAGAATAGAATAGAATTAACCAGGTTGGAAAAGACCTCCAAGATTATCAAGTCCAACCTATCATGCAACACCATCTTACCAAGTACACCATGGCACCAAGTATCTCATCCAATCTCCTCCTAGACACCTCCAGGGATGGTGACTCCATCACCTCCCTGGGCAGCACATTCCAATGGGCAATCACTCTTTCTGTGAAGAATTTCCCACATCCAGCCTAAACCTCCCCTGGCGCAGCTTGAGACTGTGTCTTCTTGTTCTGGTGCTTGCTGCCTGGGAGAAGAAACCAACCCCCTCCAGGCTACAACCTCCCTGCAGGTAGTTGTAGACAGCAATAAGTTCTTCCCTGAGCCTCCTCTTCTCCAGGCTAAGCAACCCCAGCTCCCTCAGTCTCTCCTCATAGGCTGTGTGCTCCAACCCCCTCACCAGCTTTGTTGTCCTTCTCTGGACACATTCCAGCAAGTCAACATCTTTCCTAAACTTAGGGGCCCAGAACTGGACACAGGTGGCCTAACCAGTGCTGAGTCCAGCGTCTGAATGACTTCCCTGTTCCTGCTGGCCACACTGTTCCTGATACACGCCAGGATGCCACTGGCCTTCTTGGCCACCTGGGCACACTGCTGCCTCATGTTCAGCCTACCATCAACCAGTACCCCCAGGTCCCCTTCTGCTTGGCTGCTTTCCAGCCACTCTGACCTACATCCACAGCCTTCCCCACATCCACCAGGTGGGTCACCTGATCATAGAAGGAGATCAGGTTGGTCAGGCAGGACCTGCCCTTCCTAAATCCATGCTGGCTGGGCCTGAGCCCTTGGCCATCCTGTAAGTGCTGTGTGATTGCACTCAAGATGAGCTGTTCCATAATCTTGCCTGGCACTGAGGTCAGGCTGACAGCTCTGGAATTCCCTGGCACATCCAACCAGCCCCTCTTGTGGATGGGCACCACGTTGGCCAGCTTCCAGTCATCTGGGATCTCTCCAGTGAGCCAGGACTGTTGAAAAATGATTGAGAGCAGTTTGGCCAGCTCATCTGCCAGCTCTCTCAGCACCCTAGGATGGACCCCATCTGGTCCCATGGACTGATGGAGACCCAAGTGGCTGAGCAGGTCTCTTAACTACTTCCTTCTGGATTACAGGGTAACTATACCGTTTCCTGATTCCAACTGCCAGCTCAGGAGGCCAGTTTTGTGGAAGACAACCTATCTTGCTATTAAAAATGGAGGCAAAGAAGGTGTTAAGTACCTCTGCCTTTTCCTCATCTTTAGTTACTATATTCCCCTCCATGTCCACTAAGGCTAAGCAACTCCAGAAGAGGAGGCTCACATGAGACCTTATTGCTGTCTACAGCTACCTGAAAGGAGGTTGTAGCCAGGTGGGGGTTGGTCTCTTCTCCCAGGCAACTAGCACCAGAACAAGAGGACACAGTCTCAAGCTGCACCAGGGGAGGTTTAGGCTGGATGTTAGGAAGAAGTTCTTCACAGAAAGAGTGATTTGCCACTGGAATGTGCTGCCCAGGGAGGTGGTGGAGTCACCATCACTGGAAGTGGTTAAGAAGAGACTGGATGAGGTACTTGGTGCCATGGTTTAGTTGATTAGATAGTGTTGGGTGATAGGTTGGACTTGATAATCTCAAGGGTTTTTTCCAACCTGGTTAATTCTATTCTATTCTATTCTAAACACAGGAGGCAGACAACATAATACACAAGAAAGGGGAAAGCAGATATCCCATTTTAAATAAAATCTTGATATTCTTTTCCATCTACAATCTCACCCCACATCTGTGCCTTGGAGATAAATCCAGCTGGCGGCATTTCTGCAGGGCTTGGTATTGAGGCCAGTTCTGTTTAATATCTTTATAAATGATTTGGATGAGTGAATCAAGGGCATCATAAGCAAGTTTGCAGACAATACTAAATTGAGCAGGAGTGTTGATCTGCTTGAGGGTAGGAAGGCACTGCCAAGACATCTGGATGGGTTAAATCAATGGGATGAGGTCAACAGAATGATGGTTAACAAGACCAAGTGCTGGGTCCTGCACTTTGGCCACAACCACCCCAAGAAACCCTAAAGGCTTGTGGAAGAGTGTCTAGAAAGCTGCCTGGTGAATGATTTGGGGGTGCTGATGGATGGCCAGCTGAACATAAGCTAGCAGTGTGCCCACATGGCCAAGAAGGCCAGTAGTACCCTGGCCTGTATCAAGAACAGTGTGTCCAGCTGGAGAATGGAAGTGATTGTGCCCCTTTGATCAGCCCTGGTGAGGCCACAGCTTCAGTAGTGTTGAGTTCTGGGTGCCACAGTACGGGAAAGATGTTGAGGTCCTGGAATGTGTCCAGATGTGGTGGGTTAACGCCCATCCTGAAAACAAAGTGGGGAAGGGCTTGCAAGTGCTTTGCCCTCCCTGCAGGGTGTTTTCCCCCTGGGAAACTGAGTCTGTTCCACTCCCCACTCCCTGCCCAGCTAGGGTATAAAAGGGAGGGTATTGTAGCCATTAGGCCTGGACAAGAGCTACTGCCTTCCTGCTCCTCTGCCACGTGGTTGGGCCTGATCCTTCTCCCTGCTGCCTCTGTGCCTCTTCAGAGAGAGACTGGTTTTGTGTTCCCCCTTTTTTTTCCCCCCTCCCATCCATCCTTGTTCCTTGCCCTTGTGAACCTTATCTGTTATTGGTTTTATATATATATATATATATATATATATATATATATATATTGTTTAAAGAAAAGTCTTTACCTCTCTACTTCCAAGCCGACTCCAAATTATTGCTTGGTGGATTTTCCCCTGTTTTTTTCCCTCTCTGTTGGGAGGGAGGAGGGGGGAGCAGGGGAGAGATTCTCAGCCTTGCCCCCATCTGAGATCTTAACTCCCAGTTAAGGCTCAAACCACTACACCAGAGAAGAGCAGCAAGGCTAGTGAATGGTTTGGAGTGCATCATATAAGTTGCAGCTGAGGGAGCTTGGGCTGTTTAGCCCGGAGAAGAGAAGGCTAAGGGGAGATCATATTGCTCTCTACAACTACCTGAAAGGAGGTGGTAGTGAGGCTGGTGTTTTTTGCTCCCAAGTAACTAGCAATAGGATGAGAGGAAATGAGCTTAGATGTGTCAAAAGAGGTTTAGATTGAACATTAGGTATAACTTCTTTACTGAGAGAATGATGAGACATTAGAACAGGCTGCCCATGGAGATGGTAGAGTTGCCATCCCCTGGAGGTGTTCAAGAAGAGTGTGGCACTTCAGAATATAATTTAGTGGTCATGCTAGTTGAGTTATGGTTCGACTCTATGATCTTAGAGGTCTTTTCCAACCTTAATGATTTCTACACAAAAGGGAAGAATCAACACTCAAAACACATATACCACATGAATCTGAGTAAATCAAGGGAATTAACAGATGTGCTGGAAATCTTCCACAAATTAGAAACAAGAGCTACCAGCCATGCTTGTAAACTCTAAAATGACCATTAATAGGCAATGCTGAGACTACAGGTATTATCCTACAGTTAGGCAAAGTAGTTCAAGAATCCCAGTCCTGCAGAAACTCAGCCATTTATCCAACTTTTTGACTAAAGTCCTATATTCTACGCTACAAAACATCTACAGAGTGATCAGGCAAAGGCTTGCCAAAGTATACTGGAATCTTGCCACTGTTTGAGATAGCACTGAAGTAGCAACTACATAACTAGATCAGACCTGATTACCTAGAACAATTTTCTTTAAGTCTCTGTTTAAAGCTTCTGAAAATAGCAAAGAGCTGCAGAAAGAATATCCAAAAATATTTTTTTTAATAGAAAAGGTTTAACTACATTTTAATATTGATGGTATTTTCTGTTAACATTGGGGCAGAAGCCTATTGTTCAGTAGAGCTCTTCACTTCCTTTACACAAGAGCTATCTCTTTGAATCTGTCTGAGTCAACTTTAGTGACCACTTTAATATTCACTTTACAATTAATGCTTCTTTTTATGGGTTGGTAGAAGGTAAACCAATTTCAGTTCAGCTTCTAGGTATTGAATTTATTATAAAAAGTTATGTACTTAAAACTCCTATAATGAAACCAGAGGCATCATGAGATATTAACCTAGAGTTAATGCTGAGAAGGCCAGTTTGAATAATTCAATTTATGTCACCTTAAGTATCTTTTCAAATGGAATTAACTTTATCTCACAAAAAAACGAAGCTCCATGTTCCAGTTACTGATTATTGACTCCACGAGAGTTCTGTCTTAAATCATCTCACCACCATCTCCCCAGCAATTTCATTTCTCAACTACCAGAATGCTTTAAATTTTGAGGGCTGACTTTTGTTATAAAGAAGCAACGTTAGGTAAGAGGAAAACGTGTTTTCAAAATTATGGCTCCAGTTAGGTGATGCTAAAATGGGGGGGCTTTGGCAGGGGGGAAGTTGTCGCCGAAGTATCTGCGTTAGTTCATTATAGCTACAAAGCAGCGCTGCATTTCAGCCACATGCACACAGCTACTGCAGTCGTTCGCCTCCATAAAACTCCACCTCTTTTTGCAACAAAGCCACAGATGCTTGGTAATGCTGCAGTTCTCCTGACCTGTTAATTGTCTCATTCTAACATCAGGCCCTCTGAAAAGAGATGCTTTCAAATACCTATCTAAGCACAGGGGAAAGTGACAGCTCATGGTCAGCATTATTGTACAGCAAGAATGAAGGAGCAAGACAAGCAAAAAGCAGATGTTAAGCTATAGGTGTAGCATTAGAAATGAATCAAAACAAACAGGAAAAAGAGGGGAAAACAAGAGACAACAGCTCATAACAGGCAGAACAAAGAAGTGCTCCAGTAGAGTATAATTGTGCAGCCTCATGTTTCTGCAAGACACAGGAAAATCAGAACGACATCTTACATTGAAGCCAGATGCCCTGGTAACATCAGCAGTCATCTGAAAAAGGAAATACTGATTACCTCTCCTAGACAGTTCAAAGAGGGGAAAACTAGATAGCAAGAGAGTATCTATTGATATAAAGTCAGACATATCCAGGATTTCATTAGCCCAGCCAAAAACAAACAATAGGAAAAAGATTCCAAATGGATCAAGCTTCAAATGAAACTCAGGAAGACTTCCTTTAACCTAATATTTATACAAGGTGGCTTTTTACCAAACTCTGTCTTAAAACAAAACAAACAAACAACACCCCCCCCCAAAAAGGGAAAGAGGCATAAGGGCTTCTGCATGGCAGAAAGAGGTCACACGGGCAGCATTCCAAGCAAAGGGAAAGTCTTCTGGGTCTGTCCCTCTCCCAAAAGCCCCTCCTTTCTGCATTCCCTGTGGCACTCCCCATCAAAGCAGAATGCAAGCTCTGTCCCTGCCTGAACTACTGTGTTAGGATGACACTCAGAAGAAGAAGAGACCTATCACGACCCTGAGAGCTCACAGTTCAGGTACCACTACAAGAGACAAAAAGCAACAAGAGAGGTGTGTGAAAATAACACACAAGTACAACAAGGACCAGCCCAGTGACTTCAATTTTGATAACTATCACACAAGGGAGTGTTAGAGAAAGAATCAACGCAATGAGGCAGTCTTACTAATCTCTCCATAGTTTCTGAGCTGTGAGAAGAAATGTATCATGAAGTGGTTGTTTGGAACAATAGGTAACAATTTCTAAAGCCAAACACATTCACGCTCTGAACAGCTGTATATCTACCAGGACTGCATAGAAAGAGAAAATTAAAGAGGAATGTCAGAAACATGAGAAATAATTCACAAGCTATAAAAAAAACAAACAAACAAACAAAAAAGGGCAAAAACAGTTGAAATATGCTTTGGCATGTTTTGATTTATGCCTATGAAGTTTTGTACACGGCAAGAGGGCTAGGGTGATTTCAGACTTGCCAGGCTCAAAAGACAAGTTCAGAGAAGTTTCTGTGTATACACAGATAGAGTGATTATGAAGAGAAAAGAATAAGAGAGATCAAAGAAATAGACTGCTCTACCATCAGAGGTTTACTTGACAGCCAAGGGGCAGAAGGTTTCCTATGAAGGTTTCCTCCTTTACTGGAGACTTTCAAAACCTGCTTGCATGTATTCCTGTGCAGCCTGCTTTGGTGGGGGGATTGGACTTGATGATCTCTGGAGGTCACTTACAACCCCTAGCATTCTGTGATTCTGTGACAATAGGAAATATTTTTGCACTTTATATGGAATTGTGGTAGATATGAGGTGCTTGCCTAGTACAAGATATATGTATTTAAAGTTGAAAGGCAAAAGGTGAAAGATTAAAAACAGCAAAACCTAAGAGAAATATTGACATCATCCCAAACACTGCTGCCAGGGTGTCGTTGGACCACATGGACTCCTCTGAACAGTTTAAACGGAGATCACCGGCAAGTTGTATATCACAGGTGAAAACACAAGCACCATCAGTTCACAGAGAAAAAGGTTTTGGTTTTGAAGATGGCAGACAAAAAGTACAACAGAATGGAAACTGAATGAGTATAAGAGCTAAAACCCCAAAACACAGCTCTGTGTCCAACAACATATGTAAAAAAATTAAAATGTTAAAGAACTATATTCCTGATTCTGATGAAGTCAGAGAAGTACTTCCACCTGCTTCCTGAACAGAATTAAAATTATGTCCTCCTCCTTCACAGGCTCCTGAGAAGCAGGATCTGCCTGTGTAATACTGTTAACAGGAAACCACAGAGAGGGCAGAATCAGGGCACCTTCTGGATACTCTGTGCTGATGACTTTACTTCTAGCCCTGTTATAAACCTTTAAGACTCATCCAGCATAAGAAAGGATCAAGGGCACAACCTATAAAAAAGGTATAGCCTTAGGTAGGATAGACTCTAGAGATCTTAGGATGGAAGCTCATGAAAAAAGAATAGCAGGTAAAAACATCAGGTAGTGCACTTGTATAAGTAGCCTTCATTTCTAGGGTATAATCTGCTATCAGCAGGGATGCAAATCAAGTGCCTAGCTATCAGAAAAAAAATCTCAAGCAACCACGTTTTCAAGGCTTTGTGTGAAAACATCCGAGAAACACTGTATCACTTAATTTAACACACTGCATCTCTAGTCAACATTTTATGTGTTTAAACTGGTCATATAGGCCTCCCATAAACAGCTCAAATGAGATGGACCACCTCACAGAGCTGAGAAAGCTCTCACTGACCAAAAATATCATCTGTAACCTCCTTTTCAATTATCAAAAGCTACAGTGAAAATCTGAAAGTCTCTAACTATAGTGACTGCAATAATTTCACTGTTTAAATAACAAGATAGGAAACAGAAGAACATCTTAACCTCTTCCTTAGCAAAGGCATGGGTTCCTATTCCATTACAATACAGTCAGTTAACTTCACCCCATTCACTGGGCCAAAATTTGTTTTGGTTTGTTTATTTGTTTTGTTTGGCTGGTTGGCTGGTGGTCTTTGTTTGTTTGTTTGTTTGTTTGTTTTCCTGCAGTACATATATTAAGGGAAGGACTACTGGGAAGCCAATCACAAAAATAGTATGCAGGACTGTGTAATGCAAGACAACACACTAGAAAGTTCCAGTTCTAGTAGAAGCAAGATGTTTTGAAGATGTCATTGAAAAATGAGATGGGGAACAAAGAGCTTACCTTCTGCTCCTTTTCCTTGGCAGCACTGAGTTGAGAAAAGGAGAGCGATAGTTTTTCCTGCTGCTCAGCTAGGTACTTCTGATAAAGGCTCAAAAGTTCCTGGCATTCTCTGTACTGCTGCTGCAGAGGTGAGACATCAGAAGTTAAGGAAAAAGTAATCTTTAGCAAATAGTTAAAGTCAAGTATATATCAACTCATTCTGTGTAAATCTGATTTAGATCCATAACAGTTCAATTTAAAAACAGATACTGTGTGTCTCAGTACTGCCTAATGATGATAAATCTGCCTAAAGATGAATGTTCCAAGTACAAGCTTCTTTCTACTGAGAGTGGAAAAAGAATTGCACCAAATTCTTTTATTATTGGAAAAGGGACAGCAGCAGGAGGCAGGTGATGACATTGTTTCAATTGGAACAATTGTAACCCTTTGATTTGTATTCAGCAAAGCCAAACACTACCGATGTTTATTTATAAATAAATAAATAGCCAGCCAAGAAAGCAAACAGTCCATTTTTAAGCACAGACATGGATTCATAAGCCCACATACCCAAATCCAATCTCTTTGCTTGAGTATCAGTGGCTCCAAAAACCACAACCACAGATGCAGCGCTACAGGCCTTTTAGAGACGAGCAATGATTTTTGGATAGCAATCCAGGGAAGCCACAACTCTGGTATTTGCAAGGATATTAGCAAGCAACAGTGTCCTGCCTTGCTTGCAGCATTGAAATTCCAACAGGAGATAAATCTGCTCTTCACCTGTCATTGTGTAATTCTCTCCCTTGCTCATGTAGCATGGTAAAGCATTTATGCTCCCCCTTCTCCCCCCACACTTTTAATTATGCATGCAGATGGGATAAGGGCTCGCTGTCCAAAGAGATTACTCTGAATAAATACTTTAATAACAAGTCATCGCAATTAAGGTAGGGAACAAAAACTTCTTCAATCTATAAAATGGTGTTGAGTTGCAGATTTCCTTAACATTTTTATGATCTAATCATTGCTTCTGGGCAAATTCATGTTGCAATCATTTTTGCCAATCATGGCTGCATAAATAACTCACTGCTTTGTTATTCCCTGTTATGACCCTGAAGGTTGGGTTTGGGTTTTTTTCCTTCTTTTGGGGGAAGAGGAGGGTGGGGGGTTTGCAAGTGTTTTGTTTGTTTGTTTTTCTTTCCTTTAAATAAAAGGCTACACAAAGAGTAAGCAAAACATTTTAGTAAGGAATGGGAGGCTATTAAACCCCAATGTTTAAATCAATCAGGAGAGCTCCTAGAACACCTTTGCTCAGCACCTGAAAATACAGAAGGGTAAAAATAATGGTCTAAACAAGCTAATTGCTTTGCAGAGCCACCCTGCCTGAAGCCTGAGCTGTTTTACATTTCAGTTCATTTCGTCAGAGAGCACCAAAAGGCTGAAGTGATTTGTGGTGGTCTCAGGAGTCTCTGCCAGCTATGATGTATATAAAAGGAATTTTTTATTCCGGTTGTAACCATAGGCAGTAATGTTTATAGTAGGTGAACATATTAGCCTGGACGCAGGGCATGAATTTTACTCTAGAAAAAGCCAGTTCATTTATACAGCCTAAGAGTTAAATGTCGGTATTTGAAGACAAATTACAGGGAAATTCATTTAAACCCATGTTATGTGGCAGAATATAAAAACAGACAGTCCTGTCTTTATCAATATTTTACAGCCCTTTTAATTTACTTTGCTTCCAGCAACCCCTTCCCCACAAAAACAGATTTCACCCTCTTCTCCCTCTAGCTAGCACACTGCTGGCACAAAGAATGAGTACCTTAAGTGGCCTTGGGGCACACAACTGATGGCCATGGACCTACCCTCACTGTTACCACAGTGTTAATATCAGTTTTGTTGGAATGCTAGGCAAGATTGCTCTCATTCCCAAGCTCAGCACACTCATGATGCAAGTGTACCATAAAAGAGATCCCCAAATTGTGTTTCACAGACTGCAGAGCCCTTGTGATGCACATAATGCCACCACCTCTTGCTTGCAGCTGCCAAACTTATTTAAAACACAGCTTAAAACATGACATGCAAAATTAACATTAGGAAAGTATGCAACCAAATTCTGTTCGTCCAAGGGTCAGCTATGTGATCATGAGTGGAAAGGGCAATAGTTAACATGAGCTTGAACAGCAGCCAAGATAGCCCTGAAATTCTTCTAAGATTAGGTCAGCATTTTAACTGTTGAAAACCTCCTGTACTGGAAGATTAAACCCTTGTTGACTCATACAATCACTCTACATTAAGCCACATATTGTTACAGCCACCACAGTCAAAGAGTCCAAAGCCCTGACTTGCTTAGTAAGTAAGTAAACACAAATCTTTAGATAGGGAGGGGGAAAAAAAAAAGCTCATTTGTTTAAGACACATGCAGAATAGCTCTAAGTATGATAATTCTCCATAATGCACTTGTACACTTACTGCAGAATATGTCCTTCAGGAAAAAAGCTACCTTAATATCAGATCTTGCTCTTCCACTCTATTGAATATTTTGCTAAAAGCAGCCAGATGATCTTTCCCCACTATCCCACTCACTACAAATTAGCCAGGCAACATAGAACACTGCCACAAAAATATTTAAGTCATTCAGATATAGCAAGCAAGCATGTGCTATGGCAATACAATCTCTAGATAAATAGGTAATTATAAGTATTTTCATAATCTGCTTTTAAAAAATAATTACACAGGAGAAAAAAAACCTGTGAAACAAGAAACCCTACAGATTCGCATTCCACAGAAATGCTCGCATTGGAGATTCCTTCACGTGTTCAGGAGTACAAATATTGGTTAGTTACCTGAGAGAAGCAGTATTTGGCATTTCACTGAATGGTAGTTTTATGTCTAAGAAATACACATTTGAATGTATCTCAGTAATACATTTCATGCAGTATATTACCAAAGTATCAAGGTTGTATATTGCGGCGGGGGGAGGAGGGCAGCAAAAAAATAAAAACTTGAAATGCAAAGGTTAATATTTCAACAGCAACATTTGCACATCATACTGCAAGTACTATATATTATAGAATTAATTTTGTCACTGAATGTAAATCACAGAATTAAGAGTTACTTCATGGCTCTTAAAAGATCATAACCTCAGTGGAAACAACCCTAACTGAAACTATGAAACTATGAAACTATGAAATGGAGTTGGGTGTGGGAAGAGGGATGGTTAGCATACAGTGGTAGCATTTTTACAAAGGCCAAGAACAGATGTCCAGGGAAAGGAATGTTAGGCAGGGAACAAAGAGCTTTTTCTTAGGGACAAATCTGCAGGAGGAGGCACAGCCAACCTAATGCTCAAATGCTAGCAAGGACACCTATCACTCACCCCTTCAGTCTCTCTCCCTCCATGTGCCATCTCTGCATCTCTCCTAAAATCCTCACTCATTTCAAACTGAGCAAGACAAAGGGTCAGTCAAGCCTGAAAGCTGGTACAAAGTGAGCAAAGGGAACAGGCAGCTGGGAGACAGGGACATCTCTTTCAACTGCAGTGACATGTCTGGTAGGGTCCAACCCCCTTGCTAAATTTCAACCCTACTCTTTCTTCACATCCATTCTTAAGGCTCAGGCTTTTAAGTCTGCTCTATGACTATATCAACTACTCCTAGATGACTACCTGGCAAAATACTTACAGCCCTTTCACAAGCTGAAGTAGGAAAAAGAGCTACAGTTCCTTGCTTCTCCAGAAACTTCGGGTGGGAGAGGGGATGAGGAAATACGAGTGGCAGAAAAAGTACCAGTGGTAGAGACTGTTGCCAGTACAGTTTCCACTGCTTCTTCGACTTTACGTGAAACCCAGCTTAATATCTGAACTATTGTGGTTTAGAGCATTCAGTGACTTACTAAAGAGCTTTTGAATTCTACACATCAGCCCCCACCTATTTCTGTGAGTAATGCTCACACTACAGCAGTTCAAACACCCACTGGTCTATCTATCTACAGTCAAGAATTTCAAATTAAACCAACAACAAGCTATTCCATGAGCCCTATGCACTGACATTTTGCCTTTCCTAAATCATTTCTTGAAGAGGAAAAAAAACAAAATTATCTTCTCCTTAGACAGCAGGAAATTATTTAGCCTGTGTCATTAAAGAAGAAATGTTTAGTTTTACCTCACTTTGTTTTAAAGAAAGGAAAAAAATAAAGAAACAAACAACCAAAAACACCCAAAAAACCCAAACAAACAAAATACAGCAATACCATAAAGCAGACTCCACTCACAGGAATCTGGGGCTGGATAAAAGTTTTCTAGAATCTATTAGCAGTGGGAGAGAACACTATTAATGACATTGGCATTCCAACCAATAACACAGGCCCACGTGTATTTTCAAGGTGTTTGTGGGAACAACTCACCTAGTGATTTCTTCCTCAGTGGCTTGTCACAAGCATTTTTGGGACAGGCATAAGCTCCAGTGTTCCATTTTTACATATTGAAAACAGTGTCATAAGGAGTCTTCAGGCACATCTGCACACACAGACACAGCCCAGGAGTCCCACACTCTGTAGGCCATTTTCAGTAGGGTAAACTAACCCAGCTCAAGCACAGCACTAACAGATCAGACTCATCTTGCACCTAATTAGCTTAGAGTGCATATTTGCTTGTATATAACCATTCACACAAGTCTTAATAGACTTCCCAAGTATCAAACAAGATGGCCAGAGAGAACTGATTCCTGTAGAACTCAACTGTCACTCTCACTTGGGATGTCTTTTCATTCAAGACTGCATACTCTGGTCCAGAGAGAACACGAGCTAATCACCCTCTCCACCAACAAGATGGTCTAATCCCATCAAGACTTATATCCAATGGAAGTCTATCTATAGACTCAGTGCTATTACAAACATATCCAAAGATGAATAAAGCAAAAAAAGGAAGGAAAAAGCTAAATAAACACATGTTAGAGTTAAATTTAACTAAGACAGCAATAACTTACAGTTTGTGGTAAAGATACAAGAAACTTTCAGGAATGTGATGAAAAAAGCTTTTCAATGCCTGCAATCATAATCTACTAGCCACAGAGAAAAAAATAAAGGGGAAAAAAAGAAAAAAACCCACATGTTTTTTAATCTTTTGCTAAGGATATGCATCTAGAAAGGTGACTTGTTATTGCCTTATTAACAGTTTCAGCAAAGAACTCCCATTGCTGCCTCAGGTAGTTGTGTCAGGACAATGACGGTGAAAATACTAGACTGAGATGGAGACATTGAGGCAGTACTGACACCAGGTTGATGAAGCTAGGCTGAGCATTGAAAGAGAGGTCTTTAGTCACCAAAGAAAAAGAAAATCTACTCAGGTAAGTTGCAGGCAGACTTGAGCTGGTCAGCCTGCCCCCTCACCAGGTGTGTGTAAGCCAGACCTATTCAAAGAGCAATGCACAGCCACAACAGCACAGCATCATACAGTTCTAATTTACTTTACCTTTATATTTTCATGATTTTTTTTTTCATCAGTTTGGCTGCTGATGAACTGAACTACACCAGTTCCAGAAAATGGCTGGACTGTGCCTAACAACTTCAACAATATCAAAGCAAGCCCACATGTGTTTTAATAAACACATCTCCATCTCTATAATGTTGGCACCTTGTACTACTATGGCATTGCAATGAACTGATACCCAGCAGTCCAAAAATGCCTTAGCATGCTGCTGCAAGAAGAAAACAGCATTTCACAAACTCAAGCATAGGCTAAGACCTAAAATAGCTGGGATAATATGTAATACTATCCCTCTATCTACAACAAAGGCTCAAGTCCCCAATACAAGGGACCAGAATTTGCAGAATTTACTTAGCCCCAAAGGCCCACAACTGTTTTGTGGTGAATTCCACCGTGTGTTCATCCTGAAGTGGGCCCACATCTTTCAGTGCATCACTCAAGCATCTATTTTTCAGTATTTTGACACACATAGCAATGAGGTTTATTTTCTACCTTAATATTTTGCATATCAATAGGAGAAAGATACCATGCCTTTTGGGAAAGAAGCAATATGTATGTCATTCTGATTTCCACCTGCAGGCTCTCTTCTTCATAACCAAAGAAAGGATTAAAATAATGCAGATTCAACTACTTACATATGAAAAGTCATATGAATAAAAATAAACTGCTGGTATTAATGAATTAACATCTAAAAGGAACACTTAAAAATATAAACTGAGATATTCTAAGCTCTTTCCTTTAGCATTAAACAATTATGTACTTCATTGGAAGCTAACCCACATTTAATTTTAAAATACAGTTTCTGTGTACAGTTCTGCACTTTGACAATGCCATCTCAGAAAAGCAACAATAGGACTGCATTTCAGAAATCAAACTATTCAGGCACAGATCAAAGTCAAGCCTATCAAGAAAAACTAAAGAGAAAAAAAAATAAATATAAATAAGTAGCTTGAACTTATGTGAATCATTGTTTTGTGAAAGGGTAAAGACTTGTAACTTCTATGAAGGTTTATTATCTAAACTCTGAAGATGCTGCAAAGACTGAAGGTAATAAAATGTTTTACAAACAACTTCACTTTGCTTGTTCTTATGTAACCAAATTTATGTGGACTCGTTGGCACCTGTAGGGAACTTTCTGCATACCCCTTTTCAATGTATTAAAGCAATCATCTGGTATCAGTCTGAACTTTATGAGCCTTCAATTCAAAACACAATCTCCTTCTGATTCAAAATCCTCAGGAAGCACATTTCTGAAAACAAGTCACATACACTAAGATAGAGTGATCTCCAGTCTGAAGCCCAACAGTTACATTTTAATTTACACTAGAATATTTTAATGTTGTTATCCAGTCAGTAAATTAACTCAAGATACAAGAATAAAAAGGAAAGACACATTGGGAAAAAGGTCACAAGGTCCAGGAAAGTTAAGAACTTCACTTCTGTTTGAAGCATCAGCATTATGTTTTTGAATGCCACAGCTCTCATATAAAGGAGTTGCTTAATACATTCCCATTCTGTTTGAAAGGAAATTAAATTTACATTCTTTGGGAATATGGTATTGTAATTAGTTCATGACTTGATTACACTTTGAAGTGAGCCAAGACTGCATATGACGCATACAAATCAGTTAAGTTATGGTTACGCACCTAAAGAAAAACTACAGTGTTACGAAGACAAAGTCAGGGCAGTCCTTTGGAGCTTTTAGGAAGAATATGTAAAACATCAAATTAAAATCTAGTCTCTGAACTTCCTGATGTCAAGTGGGAACAGAAGTAACAATATCAGCTTCCTAAAAGCTGGATGAGCTGTTTTCAAAAAATAATCTTTCCATCTCCACCCATACCACCTGTAGGGCAACCCTTAAAATTGATCCTAAAAAAAAAGCAATAAAAGATACAAGATTTCTTCCCTTGGTTAAATTCACAGTATGATCTATTCCTAGTACTTTCATTCTTTTTAAAATTTGTTTTATAGACAGCCTGGGTTTTACATCTAACAACATGCTTTGCTCCACCCAAATGATGAAATTCCCAAGTTTACTTTAAACATACTAAAAAACATTGAGATTCACAATATAAATACAGTGCCACTAAAATTGGCCAGACAAAATGATAGCCAACATGATCTGAAGAGAGCAAGCAAAGCATTTAAACCTAAATCTAATTCTAAACAGAGCTCATGAGAGAAGTCTCTATCATACTTCCAAAATGCCTGGAGCATTTTAGGGTACAGGATTGATCCCATGTATTGAAATTACTCTCCACAGGGTATGCCAGTCAAACTAGACAGCTTATCTGCCATGTTCTCCAGTTCAAAGGTGGATAAGGACTAAAATATCACACAACATATGCCAGCAAATGTACCTGGATAAATAAATGCAAATACAAACTCACAGCTTGCACTTTCTGTTTGAAGTGGAAAACAGATCTCTGGCCTTATCTTCATTAATACAAACAAAAGGATACTTACAAGCAAAGGAAATGGGAAATATAGGATTTTATTTTGCAGTCTAGCTATGCTAATAACTTTCTTCTGGTAAAAAGGAAGAAAAATTCAATAAATAAAAGTCATGTTATGCCACTACACACACTGCCGAAACCATGATTTTTTACAATAATGAACATAAGGAATCCGATGACAGAAGCACAAAGAACCTGAATACATAAAATACAAACCCAACAGATCATTGTAACAAGCATAGGCCACAAAAATTTTTACTTTTGGCTTAAGAGCTGTGATGACAGGACATTTTCTCACTTGTAAGGAAGAGTTTATTCAGAATGTATCCCCTTCTTTCATGTCAGCTCTGCCAACATCTATAGTGATTTTCAGGACTTAAAGATTTCCTTTGTCATTTGCTTAGACAGCACAGCTACCAGCCTCTTCCACTGGGAACTGCTAAGGAACTTGTTACTTATGTACTTGTCTATTAGCCAGAAAATGTATGAACCCTTTTTATGGAAAAAAAAAAGGAGCCTGCAGATTCACCCATATAACATTTCAGTGCAAAACAGTCCCAGCATCTGAGTACACCACACATTTTATCAAGTACTACAGAAAATAATCTCAACTTATGCTGTGTGAGAACATGAAGCCAAAATAAGGTATTGCATCTATCACCATCCACACAAAAAGAGTGCCATTTTTTTCTTTTACATATTTAAAGTGCAAGATTAAACAAATAAAAGGAACACTGCATAATTTAGCTTTCATTTTCTATCAAATTGCTCATAATTGTAACCATAAAATGATAATATTCCACCATATGTGCATCTGCAAATCCTGCAAAAGCACTGGTCAGCGCCTGCAACAACAAAAATGGACCTGCCGCTCCACCTAGTGACCTTGCTCGATATTACCGCTCTCCTCCTAACTTCCACAGAGCACTTGTCAAATTTTGAGGTTAATTTTCTTACAGAGAGGGATCCAACACATTACTTTGAAACCTGAAAATCCGCCATGCAATCTTCCTGCTACTGTTCTTCCTCAAATTACACTCCCCTCCATCCACACTGGCAGTCACAGTTTTACATAAAACACCCATCACTGGAAATACTTTCTGTTTTACTTGCAGGCCTCTGTTAGAATTCAAAAAATCTTTCACAGTTGCCACTGTTACTGTTTACACAAAGCCATTTGTCATATCAGTACTACTCGATATTAAAACAGACATGTTCTTTACTCTAGTTTGACAAGATCCTGGCAGAAGCTGAAGGAGAGATAAGGTGCTTTTAGCCTATATGGGAATTGAGGTATCTGAGAAACGATGCTCAGCCTGTTATGTTTAGACACAGTAAGAGTTATTTAGCAGGATAAATGTAAGCTCAGAGTCAGAGGCATGGAGGAAAGAGGATGAAGAGGCAAAAAAGAAATGGAACGTAAAAGCTGAACATAGTGAGAGCAGAGCTACAGCACCTCCATCTCAATTAAAGAACATGCATAGTAAATCAAAAAGGTGTCTGATTTGCAAGGAATGATGATGTAAGATCAGAAAACATCAACTCATTTTATAACAAAGCTAATCAGGTTTAGCCTCAGTTACTATCAGAATGAGGATCACCTGAGAATACATGATGATTTCTGTCTTGCTGCTTTGTCACAGGAAATAATCAATCATCACTCTTAATTTTGTATACCTTGTGTCTCTCACTCATTCTTTTCCTTACAGCCCTCAAAAAAAAACAATTCATACAGGGAAAACAGACTCTTGTTCAGCCAAGCTCCCACCATGAGAGATTCCATGCTCAGGTCCATACCAGAAAGGAAACCTGGCTGCTACAGGGAGTTCTTTTGTTTGCTGCTTTCTCATGCGGTTGCCTCGCTGTGTCTTGCACAGTCAGCATCAAGTTTGAGCATTTCAACTTTCTTCTCCCTCCATTTTAAACTAGAACATACTCAGACAGGAGCATATAGATTTAAATCTATTGGCAAATGATGAAAGTGGCAAGATGAAAATCTGTAAATGTTGCTCAACCAAAACCAAAGCAAAAAAAATACCGGTAAGCCAAGAAATATTGCCCTTGTTATGGAACTGACTTCAGTGTTGTTATAGCTAAAACAGCACAGAATGTAAAAAACACAGATCATTCTAGATTTTTTTTTTTTCTTTTAAAGCTATTGCTATTTTGACAGTCTTTCTAACCCTGATAACACACAATCTGTTTGCATGTTTTTGATGACGGAAATGCAGTGCTCCTTTTCCTAAAAGGCAGCTGAGGTCAAATCAAACTCCACACTAGCACACTGTTGCTAATTTTAAAGGAGGTGTCCCCAAGCCCAAAAAAGGAAAGTATTCCATGTCAGACTGCTGCAAAGTTCTTTTTCATCATGTGCTGTACACATCTCTAATTAGCTAAGTATTTCAGAACAAGTTCAAAGGACTCAGGAAGTTAGTCCTTTCTTACAAAAACTGGTCTTAAACATGACAAACTGAAATGCACTGGTTTCACTGAACTGAAGCCACTGAAGAAAAGATTTAATAACAGCCTCATTATGAGGTTCATTATTGTAGGACCATTTTATATACAAGATTAACATCTCTTATCTCCCACTTTCACTGAAACCCATTATATCCCTCATTAATACACACCCATTTCTACATAATTTACAGTGCTAAGGTCTCAAATAGACTGGGACAGGGTGTGTTCTACTGCTCTTCCTGGTGGTAGGCTCTTTATGTAGTAACAATACTGAAAAATAAGTCCCATGGTCCAAAATGGAAAACATGGCTAAGTAAAGAGTGCTGCTTAAAACTGAGAAAAATTAAAAATAAACACCCTGGATTTTGTTTTGTGACTTTGGTCTCTCACACCCAGACAAAACAGTGACACATCCATATATTGCAAGACAAGAAACTTCTACCTTTTGCCTAATGAACAATGATAATCTTTCCTCCCAACAATTTTAAATTTAGAAGGAAGTAGAGTAAACCATAGCTCCTCAAGTCAAGAGGCATTTTAAAATTCTTCAGATCTGGATCATTAAAAAGGAAAAGAAAGCTGTATGGTATCTAAAGTACAGCACTTTCCCAGATGATGTGCATTTGTGTCCACAAACACACCAAGGCTAACCAGAACAATGGACCTATTCTATGAAAGGGAAGAAATCAGATAAGGGGAAATACACATTTTTACATTTTCAGTAGACCAAGGGGACCAGGTTGGTCCTTATTCTTGCACAAACAGGAGAGACAGATACATACAAGACTCAGAAATAGGTAAAATTTATATTGAAAGCTTTTCAGGACAGAGAATACATATCTGTCTGACAACGGAACAGATTCTGGTATTTACAGGCTCCCCTGTATTTCTACGTACCAGGTTTCAGACAAAGAAGCAAGAGGAGATTTTTCAGAATTCCCCTAAGAACTGCTTTTCACCAAAGGCCATAACCATTTAAAGTTTATATGAACTCAGCAAAGCAAATTAATAACAACAAAAAAATCCATCCAAACACAGAGAAACATTTTGAGTTTATTTTTTTAATTACAGCTTCCTAGACATTAGAAGACTTTTGGAAGCAAGTATTACTACTTGCTTATCATGTCCTTATATTTTGCCACATACTTGTGGCCATTGTCAGTGTATAAACCCCAAACGTGGCACAGACATTTTATGTTCCCATTGCACTGCAATTAACAAGTTTGATATATTAAAACTTGCTAGGTATAGTGAGGGTATTCTCTCCAAAGAGATAATTGTTACCACTCATATTTGTTATGAAGCACCTTAACAAAATTCTTTTTCCTGCACACTTGAATTTCTGAAGCTGCCTTATGCCAACACAAAGGTTTCCAAATCAAATGTTTAATATTTATTGAACAGAAAAAAATCACAAATGACCCAGAATGATTCTATCAAAGAAAAGCTGGCATTCTGGAGGTCTTCTAGGCATCTTACATGGAGCATACCAAGATACTGAGCTGGACTGAGAGTACCCATATTGCCATCTACAACTACCTGAAAGGAGGTTGTAGACAGGTGGCAGTTTGTCTCTTCTCCCAGGCAACTACCAACAGAACAAGGGACAGTCTCAAGCTGCACCAGGGGACATTTAGGATGGATGTTAAGAAATTCTTCAAAGAAAGAGTGATTGGCCATTGGAATAGGCTGCCCAGGGAGGTGGTGGAGTCACCATCACTGGAAGTGTTTAAAAAGAGACTGAATGAGGCATTTGGTGCCATGGTTTAGTTGATTAGCTGCTGTTGGGTGATAAGTTGGACTTGATGAGCTCAAACATCTTTTCCAACATGGTTAATTCTGTAAGGCACCATCTGGAGTACTGTGTACCCTCCATAAGTTTGCTGATGATACAAAACTGGGGGGTTGGCTGACACCCCATCGGGCTGTGCAGCCATCCAACAAGATCTGGACAGGCTGGAGACCTGGGTGCAGGCAAACCTCATGAAGCTTAACAAGGACAAGTGCAGAGTCCTGCATCTGGGGAAGAATAACAACAGGCACCAGTACAGGTGCAGAGAGAATGACCTTGGAGTGCTGGTGGACAGCAAGTTTTCCATGGAACAACAATGTGCCCTTGTGGCCAAGAGAGCCAATGGTATCCTGGGGTGCATCAAGAAGGGTGTGTTCAGCAGGTCTAGGGAAGTTCTTCTACCTCTCTACTCTGCCCTGGTGAGACCACATCTAGAATACTGCTTCCAGTTTTGGGCTCCCCAGCTCAAGAGAGACAGAAAATTGATAGAATCCAACACACAGCCACAAGGATGAATAGGGGACTTGAGCATCTGCCCTGTGAAGAGAGACTGAGATCCCTGGAGCCATTTAGTCTTGAGAAGTGAAGACTGAAAAGGGATCTGATCAATATGTATAAATATCTGAGGGGTGGGTGTCAAGTGGAGGGGGCCAAACTCTTTTTGGTGGTGCACAGTAATAAGACAAGGAACAGCAGGTTCAAGCTTGAACATAGAAGATTTCACCTCAACACAAGGAGAAACTTCTTTACAGTGTGGGTGATGGAGCACTGGAACAGGCTGCCCAGGAAGGTTGTGGAGTCTCCCTCTCTGGAGACTTTCAAAACCCACCTGGATGCATTCCTGTGCAGACTACCCTAAATGATCCCGCTTTGGCAGGGGGGTTGGACCCGATGATCTCTTGAGGTCTCTTACAACCTCTAATATGCTGTGATACTGTGGTATGTAAAAATGAAGGAAGTCTACTGTATTGGTAAGGAAGAGAGACCATCTGCTACATAGCTATGTCTTTTTCTTTTCCCCATTATAGTTCTCCATTCCTTTTAGAGAAATAGTGGCGTTACCCTTGATGATATCAGTGCTGGAGGGCCATTACTCCAGAAGACAGGAATTCCAAAAGCTAAACTCAGAAGTATTCATCAGAAGAAGCAAAAATAGATGAAAAGAGTTCACATAAAAAGTTTCTGGCAAGAAAATTATACTTACAGATATCCTCCTCTCACAGGATTAATATTTGAATAAGCAAACAGTTTTTTGGCAAATTCTTTACTTATTGCAATACAGTCAGATGCCTCCATGCATGCAGCCATCTCCATAAAAAGAGAACCAGAAAAATCTATGGGTACCTGCAAGTAATGCAGGGCTTATCACAGATGCATCACAGAATGCCTTCTATAGGAAGGGATCACAAAGACCATCTAGTTCTGATTTTTCTTCCATAAGCAGAGACATATTCTACTAGATCAGGCTGCTCAAAGCTTCATCCAACCCAGCCTTGAACTCTTCCAGGGAGAGGGCATCCACAACCTCTCTGGCCAGCCTCATGGTAAAAAATTTCTCCCTTTAATGCAAACCTAACCTCTTTCCATTTGAAATGGTTACCCCTTGTCCTATTACTACATGCCATTATAGAAAGTCCTTTTCCAGGCTTTCCTTTAAGTACCAGAAGGCTATAATAAGGTCTCCCTGAAGCCTTCTATTATCCAGGCTGAACAATCCCAACTTTCTCAGACTGTTTTCACAGAAGAGGTGCTCCAACCCCCTGATCATCTTCCTCACCTCTATCTGGACTCAATCTAGCTGTTCCATGTCCTTCTTACATCTCTGGGTGACTTCTCACCAGAGTGGAGGGGTAGAGCACCTCTCTCAGTGTGCTGCTAAAGTTTCTATTGAGGCAACCCAGCATATAGTTGGCCATCTGAGCTGCAAGCACACATTCCCAAGGCATGTTGAATTTCTCATCAATCAGCAATTCCAAGTCCGCTGCTTAGAAGAGCTTAGTCAAAAGCCTTCTTGTAAAATACATTCCAGTGATTAAAACAACTTTCTAAGCCATCAAACCAAGGAAACTACAAGGAAATTAGAAAAATACTGAACACTAGAAGATTTTATACAATAGATGCCTATAGAAATCAGATAAATTGGGGGTATTTTACAGACCAACAGGTCAAATTAACTGTAGACCAAGGAAGGCAAGGAATGCCTGGTTCTTGTCCACAAGTAGGAAAGGAATATTAATGTATGTGAACACATTGCAGGGGCCCTAGACTAGAAGGACTGGCTTTTAAAAAGAGGATCATAAATAAGAATAAATAATTCTAGAGAGCTTCTTTCCTCACAGAAGTTCAAAACACAAGACAGAAAACTGTTCAGTGAACTGTTCAGTGAACCAGAATACAAAATCCTACTGGTCTCAAGTGATACTTCTGCCAAGCCCAAGGCACAAAAGCATGAACATTCAGTGAGGTGAATTGATAAACATTGTGGAGACCATGGAGGAATGACAGCCCCCAAAGATTTAACTTTTGAAGTGCAGGATTAATTTCGACACAAAGACTGCAGCAGAGCAACTCAATAACTCCCTTTAATTTCAACAGATCAAGGAAACACCCATACATTTTCCAATTCAAACAGAAACTTACTCCTGTGGTAATAATTAGGAAGCTTCATCATTACAGTATCCGATTAGCTTACAGGTATCAATGGACTTGCTATCATCATCCTTGTACATTCACTCTACAAAGAAGGTCACATTTCATAAAGGGGAAAGTGAGCTACAAAGCAGGTACTTCACAGAAGTTTGTGCAGCACAAGTAACGTAATTCATGTGTATTTAATCTCAGAGTGTTTCCACAACAGCTTGTAATACTATTATTTCAGGACTGTTTTCTGAATTGTTGTGCCCTGTACTGGCAATGTAGCTTTTGAGGTCAGCCTCCCTAACTGTCTGATCTCTAGCTAAATCAGAGAAAAAAGAAACCTGTGCTTTCCTCCTCGTTTGACAGTTTTTACCAGTAAGACATTTCATATATTCTTGCCTTCCTCTTCTAAGGATTAAGGTGAGAAAGAACTGAAGCAAGATATGGACAAAAATTAAAGAACTAAGTGTACCATAACACATCTGCCTCTCAAGTGAGAAGGAACAGACAGCACCAAAACATCTTCAGATCTGACAGGTTGCTCTGCTACCAATCTGCACTAGCAGGTGAGACGTGTCACTCCATGACAAGTATCAGAAATATATGAGCTTAATGCAACTGCATTTCTCTCTATCATGCAGCAAGAGACAACAAGCAGTTCTAACAAAACCTGTGGAGATTTTTCCTCCCCTAAGCTGAAAAGTTTTAAAATTAGCACTTTGTGTATGCTTGTTTTTTTAATGTCTGCATTTATTAAGGAGCAAAACAACCATGCATCTGAAATGCCAGAGAAATATGGATCCATAAATAATGCCACATTCCTATTCATACCTAATCTAAATATTTATGTAGTAATTTACCAGAAAAAGATGCAAACTGCTTTTTAAATGTTACATTGTATTAAAGGTTAACCACATGGCATGTTTTATTATGAGGCTCTGAATTACGTTTATAACAAGTTTTATTTTCAGTGGAAGTTTTGGTGTTGAAATGGATGGACAGAGGCAAGGAAGCCTAGTCACCTCTCAAAGATGAATGCTGAAGTTCAGACTTCTTCAATGTTTTTTTAGTCTGCATAGCCATAGGCCATGAAACTCAGCAGCATACTTATTGAGAAAGGAAGGGCCACCTTCTTCACAATTAGGAGAGCTAGAAATAGATCTACTTGTGAAGCTTGGTCTCAGGGGAGACCTTATTGCTCTCTACAACTACCTGAAGGGAGGTTGTGGACAGGTGGAGGTTGGTCTCTTCTCCCAGGCAGGCAGCACCAGAACAAGAGGACACAGTCTCAAGCTGCACCAGGGGAGGTTTAGGCTGGATGTTAGGAAGAAGTTCTATACAGAGAGAGTGATTACCCATTGGAATGGACTGCCCAGGGAGGTGGTAGAGTCACCATCATTGGAGGTGTTCAGGAGGAGACTTGATGGGGTGCTTGGTGCCATGGTCTAGTTTAGGTGGGTTGGATTGGTTGATAGGTTGGACGCGATGATCTTGAAGGTCTCTTCCAACCTGGTTTATTGTATTATTATTGTATGACAGGTAGAATGATGATACTGCGTTTCACTCAGCAAAGCAGACTCTACTGAAATCAGCACCAAATAAAAAAGGCTGTGCACATACCCCCAAGAGAAATATTTAATGGAAGAGCACAACTGCCCTCAGTATAATTACATGCCCTCAGATTTCATAACCAAAGTGCCAGAAGTAGCTTCATCTCATCTGCAATGTAATGCTTCTCTACCCAGCACTTCACACAAAAACTCATGATCCACTCCTCAACTCAGTGCTACAAAATCAAGCTTCTCTTTTTCTTTATATCCTGCTACACTCATCATCACATATTTATGGTCTTAACTGTTCCTTTTGGTTTCTTCTTGAGCTCTCACCTTCATGGCTTCTATTCCTAAAATCTTTAATATTGGACATAGTTTCCAACTTATCTTCTATTTTCTCACTTACACAAGACTTTCCTTAGAAATATTACTTTGCTGACTTCATTTCCAATTCTCTTGATCTCTACATGATCTTCTACACTGAATACTTTCTTCATGTCATCACTTTCTTCAGATGCAAGACCTTTGAAGCTCACTACAGAGTCAACCATGTAGGAACTGATACAAAAATTTTCTTGTGTTTTTGCTTTTGCACTAACAGTTGCTTCCATTTACACTGCTCTGAATAAGATGCAGTCTTGTGTTTCCAAGGTTGTTGTAAAATGGAGGCAGTGAAGGGCAATACAGACACACTTAAGCAGCATTCTATGAAGTAAGTATTTTCCACTTTGGGGCATAAGAACAAATTGAGCATTATTGCAAATATTACTACTTCCTATGCTGAAACTCTTGTGAGAAGAGAATTTCCCCAGCTCTAAGCTCAATGTATTCACAAATAAACATTACAACCTTTTTTTAATGCACTCAAAAAATAATATAAACAATAGGAATGGTTCAAAAACACTGGCCAAGTTCTTCACATTGTCTTTGTGAATAATATGAACAGGATAGGCTCATTTCTTCCAGATATAACTAAGCAGACAGAGTATCAAGAGGAGAGCTAGTAATGTTCCTGCTTCAGCAAGACACAAAGCACAGACCTATTGATGGAATCTGCATTTTTGGTTCTAATTTGTTCTGCTTGAAGAAGCTTACCAATTTGAGGTAATATTTTCAGACACTGAAATTTTGAACACATTGGTCTCTAGGACTATCATTTTTCTTTTCCTCACCATATCTAAATCAAAGAGACATTGGAAAAAAAAATGTAAGAAATTGAAGCATGAATGCTCATTCTTATATGCAGAAAAATCCTTCACTTCCATAACATATTTGAATGTATTACAGCTGATCAATGCAGAAAAGAGGCATAGAATACTACTGAAAATAGAACTTATTTGTATGCAGACCATTCAAACATCTTAAAATTTGTAGTTCAGTATGTTGTTGGAGTTAAGTAGCTTTCATAGAAGAGAATCACAGCAATTATCAGTGGTAATATTGAATCCTCTCTGATACAGATGTTTACTTCCTGTTTCAAGAGCCACAGCGGGAAACAGGCCTCTTAAAAATACATGTCTAGCTTCAGCCATAGTATTCCTATCTGTCACCCTTAAAAGTACAACTTGTAACAAAAATAGGTAGTTTTTCTTCCTCTCTCCAGCATAATTCAATGCATTTAGTTAACAACCACATGTCTGCTATCATATATTGTTACAAGCCTTCCCTGACTACAGTCCTATCTCCTCAGTTTACAACTGGAACACAGAACTACTCACGTCTGGGAAACAGCACTAGCTTTTCATCACAAAAAGCTCAATTAAAATCCATTTCACAGACGCTGAGCCACTGCTTTACTATACTTTCTCTTTGCCTCTTGATAGCTAGGATGAACCTAAATACCATTAACTGCTGTCAACACAAATATGCAAAGTCTTTGTCCAGCCCCTATCTATAGTAAGTGCATGTCTGAGTTGTGCTGCATGGGGGAAAAAAGAAAATTTAAAAAAAAAAAAAAGGTATTGACAAACAGACAGTATTTTCCCCAAGCCCACATGTTTACTTCTTGCCCATTTTTTTTGGAAAATGGTAGAGGTAGAAATGTCTACTCAATTTCTTAGATTTCACTGTGCATTTTCTATTTCTTAGAACACGGTGAATACTGTCTCTACACAATATCCCTAGTACTTATAATGCAAAACACTTTATGACACTTTTAGCTCTGGGAGAAGAGAAAATGAAGCATGAAATAAGAAATATACTAGCAGAACAATATTCATTGACACTGGTAAGTCTGTATAGTGCTGCACTGAGAAAGTATTTGTATTTGGGGGCTTAGGATTTTTTTTTCTTTTCAGTATGTTTGCCCAGCTTTTCTGATGTCAATGTTATGTCAGACCTTGCAGTTTTTCTCCTGCACCATGTAACTCAGAACACAAATGCACCAAATTGTGCTTCAGTCCAACAGATTTAAATGTTCTCAGTTTAATGACAGGGTTTTTTGGCTATCTGAAGTAGGCAATTCTCCTCAGAGTTCTTCATATATCCACATTTTTTCAAGAGTCTGAGCCCAAACACAGAACTAGCAATAATCTTTTCTTTGCCAGTAAGAGCCAAGAACTAGCAATATAATTTTCTTCTCTAGAAGGAGTCAAGAAAACATATTCCCAAACAGTGGTACCATAAGCACAGAAAAAAACCCATAAAATAGTATCTTGAGTGACCAAAGACTGACTTCAGTTGAAGTTTTTTTTAATTATTCTTTGTTTCTTGTAGCCTTCACTGAAATTGAAGGAAAATGTGACAAGAAAATAATATTCCTAATAACAAGGATATACAAACAATATACAATTAAACCTGTACTAATCCAGTCAACCTCACACTGAAATTGTATAATATGCTGCCACGCTGGTTTTAATGTACAAATGCTAAAAATCCTGCAGAAATACATGCAGGCAATCACAGAACTCTAAAAATGGTCACATGTAACAAGTAAGAGTAGTGTTAACCATAATTGACACTGCAGACTCAGAATAAATGCTTTTCAGAGCAGATTTCTGAATCTCAATCCCAAAGAGAGAGTAATCCAAGAATCACCAAAAATCAGCACTCATCCTGATCTGGCATTTGGCAAGTTAGTTAAGGAGACTCCACACTACCATGCCAGAAAAAAAGCTATGGAGGCTTCCATTTGTACAGCAGGTGTCCAAAATAGAAGCAGATTGACTTAAAACAGCTAATTAAGACTCAAATTAATCATGTGACCACCTTGTGCCTGATGCCACTATTTCAAAGTCTGAAAACCACAACTTGCTTTTCTTTTGGATTCTAACTACTATTACAAACCTCTTCAGATTCCACTTGTGCTGCTGAAACCTTCCTAACATCTTGGGCAAGACAGTCCTCTTATTTTCTTTTTCACAAGAAAATCCTTCTATTTATTAGATGAAGGGACAAGACAGATCAGCACATCATTGGGTGAACTTCTGTTAGGTATTTGGCTAGTAGTCATTACAGCTAACCAACAGAGGCTTAAATCATTAACTACTGATTTGCTTGAATAATATATCAGACTCACTAATGTAATGGGCAACTAGGAATATGGAACCCTGACTTACCAAGGACTGTTTCATCCAGAATTAAAGTAAGAAAAGATGCAAAATAAGCAACAAAAGCAAAGATAAATATTACAACATTCATTACCACCAGGCCCAGTAACACTGGCAGTGTCAATCTAGGTACATCACTGGGAATTTACACTGTGAACAAGTAATAAACATTTTAAAAGCACTCCATTTATCTCCACTTCTTTGTTTTCGTTCACTGGCTTGGGGAAGGATCATTAACCCACTTCAAATCTATTTTTTGAAGAGAAAAGTTGATATTTCACAGCTTCTAAACCATTTTCAAAACCTGCTACTTCAGTCCTGATACATTTCTAAAGTCAAAAGAAACTACCACAATGATCCTTTACATGCTAAAAAAAAAAGAAAAAAAAAGAAAAAGCTTTGTAGCAACCTTAATTTGTAGACTGCCACAAATAGACAAGAGTATTTTATTCAGTTTCCTTACAGCAGGAGGAAGGGGTTACTGCTGGGGAGACGCAAAACTAAAAGACAACTTTCAGTATCCAGTGTAGGCAATGCTACAGAGGTGGACTTTTCATTTAGAGCCCATATAAATTGCAAGGTTTTACTCCTAAGAAGCAGTATTAAAAAAAAAGTGTTTAATGCATTAATGATAGTATAGATTTGGTACAAGTGTCTTGCATTTCTCGACAGCGAAGACATTGACTAACCATCCTAAAATAATCTTAAGCCACAAACACCACAAACCACTCATCACAGATGAGATGACAACATTTGCTGCAGGGCTAGTACTGCTGCACTGAACTTAGGCACATAATCCACCTTTTTCTAATTTAACTAGATGTGTTCTAGTCTGTAGAACTGCAATCTTAACTGCAGAATATGTATATTCTTCCCTTGATTGCGCCTACTTGTTCTTTCAAGGGCATTCCCATTAGGAACAAACACTTCTCCATCCTCTCTCCCCCTTAAAGCAGAGTGAAAATAATCCTATCAAGGGAAACTTATTACTGTTTCCAAATTGCGTCTGGCTCTCAGCAGGCACACTCTCCAGGCAACAGTTTTGCCGCTACATTATGACTAATTTTTATTTTTTTTCCAGATGACATTTTATACTGTAAGTGGGTAGAGGAAGGACAGATATATGTGATTTGGGATAAGACAGAGCCTCCTGAGTCAAGTGAAATAGCAGTGTCTCCCATCACTCTGCACCCTCCTACAAAGAAATTTCCTTTTCACCCCGGAGAACGATTTCTTAGCACATTGCACCATGCACAAACACAGATCCTTTCACATATTAGATTTTTCAGAGAAAGATGAAACCTGTAGTTTGCTCAAATTTGGAGCTCTCACTTACTTTGTATAATGAAGAAATAAGATAAAAAGGGTAATGGGGAGAACAAAAGAAACCCAAAAAATCAACGATTTGATTTCTGGCTACCTGAACACAGCACACGCTGTCTAATGCTGCCATCTGCTGTTTGTAGGCAATAGAAATGCAGGTCTGGCTGCAAACAACAATATACAGGAGTATTATTCAGACTGTTCTCTTCCACAATTAGTATCTTCTGGATCATCACCTTGGGGGAAAAAACAAAGAAAGAAAAACAAACAAAACCCAACCTCTTTGGTTCCTTTTCAATTTATCTGTACAGCTTACCAGAATCCTTACAACTTTATGTACCACAGTGTTTTAAATAAATTGTTTTTACAAAGCAAAAAACAACCCCAAAATCAAGCAGTATTCAATGGAATGAAATGCCATGCACATGAGTTTTAGTGAGTAGGTCAAAAGCAATTTTAAAATTCATTCAAACTAAGCCACTAAGCCTGCTTCAAGATCAATTACCAAGAATACCTCAAAGTCACAGGTAATACAGCTGAACAAAGTGAAGCTCATCCAATCACATATCAAGAAATTAGATATAATTTCTATGTATTTAAAGAAAACAAAAATGAACACAAAAAGCCTTACCTACAGAGCCACATGATATTTATCAAGATGAACCAAACACTTGAATCAAAACAAAGAGAATCGTATCTTAAATTCTTCAGAGTAAAGGGAAATAGATGCTTCTTTGGGGACAGGACAGATACAAACAAGAGAAATTGTACATCAAGAACAGAGAGCTATGTATGTCAGAATATCACTTCAAAACCAGATCGAAGTTGACAGCCAGGTTCCAGCCTTTAATATATGAAAGATGTTTCATATCTAAATATCTAAATATAAGTATCTATTGGGATATGTAGATGCTGATCTTTTATTCTTGAGCAACTTATATTGCAAACTTCATTTGTTATCTAGCTGAGGTACTGTAAGTGCAATACGGTCACCTTTGGCAACATGGCCTTTCTGAATAGGTGTAAGAATTTGCATCGGAGAAAATGTCTTTAATATCTGTTTGTTCAAAGTTTCCCAGGAAGAGAGAGATTTTAAACTGCAGAGGAAGATGAGGAACATTATTTTTTTGTCTAGCAATCTTTGGTAACTCTCCTTAGCAAAGAGGGACCTGGAGGTACTGGTTGATGGTAAGCTGAACATGAGCCTGCAGTGTGCCCAGGCAGCCAGGAGGGCCAATGGCATCCTGGCCTGCATCAGGAAGAGTGTGGCCAGCAGGAGCAGGGAGGTCATTCTGCCCTTGTACACTGCACTAGTGAGGCCACATCTCAAGTACTGTGTCCAGTTCTGGGCCCCTCAGTTTAGGAAGGATGTTGACTTGCTGGAATGTGTCCAGAGAAGGGCAACAAAGTTGGTGAGGGGTTTGGAACACAAGCCCTATGAGGAGAGGCTGAGGGAGCTGGGGTTGCTTAGCCTGGAGGAGACTCAGGGGTCACCTTATTGCTCTCTACAACTACCTTAAGCGAGGTTGTAGCCAGGCAGAGGTTGGTCTCTTCTCCCAGGCAACCAGCACCAGAACAAGCGGACACAGTCTCAAGCTGCGCCAGGGGAGGTTTGGGCTGGATGTTAGGAAGAAGTTCTACTCAGAGAGAGTGATTGCCCATTGGAATGGGCTGCCCGAGGAGGTGGTGGAGTCACCGTCACTGGAGGTGTTCAGGAGGAGACTTGATAGGGTGCTTGGTTGCATGGTTTAGTTGATTAGGTGGTGTTGGATGATAAGTTGGACACAACCTGGTCTATTCTATTCTATTCTATTCTATTCTATTCTATTCTATTCTATTCTATTCTATGCATCCAAGAACATATCTGCAAGAGTCAACCTTCTATTTGCTTTAATCATTGCATTTTTGTTTCCTCTGTAACAAGGGGTTTTTCATTGATTGGTTGCAGTCTGTATTATGAAGCTATGTCCATAGACTTCTGTGGAAGAGTATAACTAGCTTATTGATAACGGTTACATCTGCTGGTGGAGTTGCTCTGCCACCTTCTATTTTCCAAACACTTGGAGTATGCTTTTATAATTTTTCCTTGTTAATACAATTTTGTATTCTTGCAATGATTAAGAAGCAAAGAAAAGATTTATGCCATCAGCAGAAGGGTTTATAACACAGCCTGAATAGTGGGAGGTACACAGTTTTTGTTCAAACCGTAATTACATAGTGGGAGAACTGACCAAGTGGATAATGCTAAGACACTTTTCCTTATTTACCTCTCAGAGGGGAGCTACCATTGACAGATTTGGGTGAGATCCAGGCCTAATAGAAGACCTAAATTGTAGGGTAATAACAGAACTCTCCTACAATCCAAAAGTTCTAGCTTGGCAAATGGAGAGATGTAGTGGTTTGGGGGTATGCAGACAGTGAAAGGTATGAAAAATACAAATTCTTTTTTAAGACTGGAAACAAATTCTCAGGATAATTTCTTCACTGTATCAAAACTTAAGAATAATTAAGTTGGCCTGACCTTCATGTGAGCAGGCAACCAGTAGTGGATAGAACGTAATTTGAACAATAGTCCTCTCTCCTTCATGTTGGAGAAGAGCCTTCCAGTTGTTAAAGTTTGTTTGCATGGAGAATGCAAATGAATTTCTCTTTGTCTTTGCTTAAGCCCATGAGAATGAAATTGGAACTTTTGGTGATATTTTAGAGTTCAATTGAAAATAAGACTGAATTATTTTCTTGGAATTTCCTCTGTGCAAATCTGAGGAGAATGACATGCAACAGACTCCTTTTGAGTAACAGCATCCCTCCGTTTCTCAGTACCAAGGCTGTACCTAGCTTCAGAACTCTGAAGTCACAACCAATCATATTTAGGAAGAAGGACTGACACCTGAGTATGCATAGAGTGAAAATAGTGAGGACAAAAGAGTGTACTCTGAACAGCGTGGGGCGCAGGAGATTATACAATCCCTGTGCCCACAGACTTTCTGAGTAGATTATTTTTATAATGTAAAGCACCACAAGTAAGATATTATTTGGGCAGAAGAATGCTTCAGTTGCTCTGGTTAAAAGTACAGATCTTGCCCAGAAGGTATGATCTACATTGGTTGTATGCAAGAGGCAGGATGTCCTGTTCAAAGAAGCCATTCTTTCTTTGTTTAAAATAGTCATTTATGCTGAAATATTAGTTTTGCAGTTAATACAGGAAGATGTAAACTGTCTTGTGTTAGATAGTGAGATAAGCACCCCTCTTACACCTCCTGGAAATATTCCGTACTTTCCAACCGTGCCAGTCCTTTGCTGATGGCAATTTAAGAAATTAAGTGAAGAAACAACGTTTAATACCTGTTCCCCCAATAATTTTCAAGTCAGTTCCTTATCAGAGAGTGATCTTTATCAACCTTTGTCTAATCATTAAAGATAACAGTTGGGACTCCAGCCTGTTGTATTTTCCCTTGCACCCTTACTCTGAGCCGAATTTGTTCTTTACCTGAAGCCCGTTTTCCCATATTGTGTATCCTGATATCTAACTGTGGCAGATTGTTTGCAGGATTAACAGTTGCAAGACTGTTGCTTTGGATTGTATCTTTTAGAAAAGCAAAAAAAGAAAGCTCTGCCATTCTTTACGCCCCAAAGAAAGTGTGCATGCTTCACTCAAAGATACTGTCTTCAGATGGTTTAGCTTTCAATTGTAGTAGTCCCAATAAGGACACGTAAGGCTTTCTTTCATGGATGTTTTGTCAGCCACACTTGCTTAAATAATCCGTGTCTTTCTACATCAAATAATACAAATATTACCTCCATGAAACCAAGTTCCTCTCTTAAGAGCTGAGAATGTGGATGTAGATAATACAGTAGTAATAAATCTGGAAAAAACACAGACTGTTATAGTTGGGGAAAATTATTCCATTTTTACAGTAGGTATGTGTTAATGGTATCAGAATTGTTGAAACACTTCAAACTGGTAATAATCATGAAGGGCTTAGAATTTTAACAGATAGTGGAGGTTAAATATTGGGGCAGAAGTGTGAAAAACTATTCCAAACTTGGTAATGAAGTTCATGTAAGATCTTATTAGTTCTGAATTTGTATGAATAGCTTTGGCGATGCTTATTTTCCTGTGTCAGTTAAGTGTTGCAGACCTTTTGTAGGGAAATCTGCATTTTAGATGTAACTATAAAAGTTTGTTGTTTTTTTTAAGAAAAATAAATATTTGAAATGGATTATAACTTACAAAGAAGTGTTCCTGGAATATTAATCATAATTATTGGTTGAGGTGACAATGTGCAATCTGTTGCTACAGGAAACAGCATTTTTGGGGGGCATCCAAAGAAGTACCTTGTGGAGCGAAAGGGTGATCCTTCTCTATTGCTCTGTGTTGACAGCTGGAAAAAGCTCTTCATTTTTATAGCCCTGAAGTTGACTTTTCTGGTGAACAAACGGATAAAATAAACAACCAGAGGAAAAAGGTAGAGAGGAGACAGACTGACAAAAACAATAGGGTGAGCAGGCATTTTTATCCTGTCAAGAAAGCGAATGGAATGGAATGGAATGGAATGGAATGGAATGGAATGGAATGGAATGGAATAGAATAGAATAGAATAGAATAGAATAGAATAGAATAGAATAGAATAGAATAGAATAGACCAGGTTGGAAGAGACCTTCAAGATCATCGTGTCCAACCCATCAACCAATCCAACCCACCTAGACAACTAAACCATAGCACCAAGCACCCCATCAAGTCTCCTCCTGAACAACTCCAATGATGGTGACTCCACCACCTCCACGGGCAGCCCATTCCAATGGGCAATCACTCTCTCTGTGATACTGCTCTGTGGGCTATTGTTGGTTTGCAACTTAGTGTATGTGTTGAGGCAGAGGAGAATTTCTGATCTTTGCAATTTAGAATTGTGATGGTGATTAGCCACACAAGAAATCAATATGTTTCACGTTCAAATTGAGTTTACCAACTTGATTATTACACCCTCTACTTGAGATTTATTTTGAAAGCCAATTGAAATATTCAGCTAAAGCACTGCTTGCTGCTTATTGTGGCAGTATGAGCTATATTGAGTGTGGTACACTGGATATCTCTGATATACTCCTTTGCTTCATCTGAAATGTAATTCAATAGTACTTGTGTTTTACTTCTGCAGCCTTATATTTTCTGGTTCAAGTGTGACTTGTTGGAACTGTGTTTCTGCTTTTGTGTTAATTGTGTGTATTTATAGTGTTTTACAAGTACATCTGCCATCCAAAGACCTTGCACATCAAGATAATTAAAAATGGCAACTTAACAGATAAGAGTGAAGAGTAACCATTAATGAGGAGGGCAAGCTGATGTTAATTTCTATGCAGAACATCTTTGAAAGCAGATGTAGGTTCTGTCTGAAGTGAAAAAGCAATGGGAGTAAAGACTGAAAACAGTGTGTGTAGCAAAGGTAGAGAAGTAAAGTACACTGAAGTGATTGAAAGAGGTGGAGATGCTAAAAAGTGACAGCTGAGACACAGAAACAATCAAGATTAAGCATTAGATTGAACAAAGTTATTTGATTCCTTTAGATGACTTAATTCAGGATGGGATGGAGGAGTCTTGTTCAGAGAAAGTAAATGCTTCAGCAGCTGTCTTTATGAACATGATGTGGAGAGTTTACTGAAAAGCTTATGTTCAAGTGTAAATTATTTGCAGCAAGTACAATCTTCCCATTTTGTGTATGAATTACTAAGGTAGAAGAGTTATATAGGCAGAGTGATACAGGCAGTGAACAGTGATAAAGGTTTACCTGAATTTGGCTGTCTAGTAAGAGTGGATAGGATAGTAGAACTTTTGAGTTCAGTGACTGTAGGAAGAGGGGGGAAAAACAAAACCAACAAAACAAACAAACAACAACAAAAAGGGGTGATGAAAGCAGTGGCATCAAACTGGTGCATGGTGCAAAACTCTCAAGAGCAAGACCTTAGTGGTATGGGGTCCCCAAGAGCTACAGAAATGGGGGAACAATGTCATGTCATGCAGTTCCAGTTAAAAACTTACAAATTGAAGAGAGTGCTACAGATTTAAAACAATGGAAAACACAGCAAGCTGAATGCTTTGGAGGCCTGCTGAGGGAAGAGTGAATTTGATTCTGATTGTCTTCCTGACTTACGACATTTTTGGAAATTAAGAGCTGCCAGAATGAGGATTCAGAGACTTGTGTGCTGAAATGAAGGATGCAGCAAGTTCATAAGGAAAAAGTGTTCTCTTTCAGGATTTTAATGACATAGGTCAGCGTGGTTTTTGAGAATTGCAAGAAGTAGTGGCTAAATCTGCTCAGATACTTGCTAGTCATAAGCCACAAACCTCCAAATTATAAAGGCCTGTATACACCAGCATGGCCTTTGATATCTTCAGTATTTAAATTACTCAAAAACGTGCATGTGCTTTACACAATCCTTCCCTCCATACAGTTAAAGAAATAAGCCTGGCATAAGTAATTTTATTTATATTTTTGAAGCTGGAGCTAAATCACAGAGTATTTTATTTTACTTCTTTATTTTACTTTTAATTAAAAGTTCTTCAGGCTTGCCAGGCCCTCTCCCTTAAAATTGCAGTACAGAACAGTTGAAACTTAAAAGTGATAGTTTCTTGGAGCCATGCTTCAAAGTGGATTTTGTGGCTTCAAAGCTTTGTGATTCCGGGAAATTTTTTTGGCACCACCACTGTAAAAGGGACCGCATCAATAGCTTTTTAAAAAAATTGATACTTCAGCAATGGCACAGTTCATTATACTTTTTTCTTCTGACTTTTATTCTAAAGTGTTACCTTCTGCTGGCCAAAAAGATTTTCAAGCAACTGTCTTATAACTATGCTGTATCTGACATGAAAAGGTGCTGTGCAGAAAGTGGGAAGCTGGATCTAAGCATCATCCAGTGAATAGGCCCTGGATGCTGCTTAGTTGTCTTTTAATAAGAGCCCTTATTTCATATTGAGCCTGTAGAAGTACATTTTCCTAACACTTTAACAAGCTATGGGTTTTGCAGGCCTTTGTTTTTCACTTCTGAAAGCATGAAGGATAGGGAAGTTGGGAAACTGGCATGACTGAGCTGTAGAATCAAGAGGAGTGCTCCAGCTTTTCAGAAATGCTTCTACCTGGGGAATCTTACTGGTGCATGGGGATCTGTGCAGAGCAAGGGTGTTATTCATCTTAGGAATGCAAGATCATGTGTTCCTAAGGAAAGGACATTGGCAAGTTAAATTTGTTTGGGAGACTGATGAAGTAGAGTAGTGTAACCTTAGGGTAAATGCGGTGTGGCTAAATAATAGCTCTGAACCTTCCCTTAAGCTAAGGTTCTTCCAAACAGGAGCTGGGATATGTGGATTACCAGTAGATGGAAAGGCAGTATATAACTTGCCTTACAGGTAGTTATAGGATTTTTTTTCTTATATTTAGATATGAAAAATCTTTCATCTATTAAAGGCTGGAATCTGGCTGTCAACTTCGATCTGGTTTTGAAGTGATATTCTGGCATACATAGCTCTCTGTTCTTGATGTACAATTTCTCTTGAGTTTGTATCTGTCCTGTCCCCAAAGAAGCATCTACTTCCCTTCCTTTACTCTGAAGAATTTAAGATACAAATCTCTGTTTTGATTCAAGTGTTTGATTCATCTTGATAAATTTCATATGGCTCTGTAGGTAAGGCTTTTGTGTTCATTTTTGTTTTCTTTAAATACATAGAAATTATATCTAATTTCTTGATATGTTATTGGATGAGCTTCACTTTCTTCAGCTGTTATTACCTTAAATGGCAAAAGACACTGCTTCAATTTTCATCATTTAATTCTGCAGAAATCCTGAAGCTGCCTAAGGAATTAATCATACAAACAAACAGAAAACATCTAAATGTTCCACAAAGAGATTAAGGTCAAGTCTGAAATAAAAATATAGATAGACAGAAGTAGCAGTAACTTGCAAGAACCACTGTCAGATAGGCTAGTGCAACATGCATAAAGATATGGTTTGACAGAAGCAGGTTTAACACAACCAAAGCAGAACTTTGACTGTACTATAGAACTATAAACTATATAAACCATAGAACTTAGGGACTTGAAAAAATGCAGAAGGGGAAATCTAAAGTTTACTCTGTAAGTAAAAGAGGGATTTCTTCAGTTTGGGTTTTTTGTTTTGTTTTGCTGTGGGTTTGGGAGTTTTGTTATTGTTGTTGTTGTTTTTCCTTGCAGACTATTGCAAGCATCCCTAGTTGGCAATACAGTTCATCTTCAAATGTTTTTAAATGAAGTCCTAGACCTTTTGCTTTCCGTAAAGACAGTTTTCACCCAGAGTCCTTATTGTGCAAGCTCAGAAAACAAATAGACAATAAACAAAGGAAAACACAATTGCCAGAATAACGATATTTGAATTTTTAAAAGTGTTGCAACAGTCTTCCTTTAATATGTTGAACAAATTCTTAAATTCCTACTTCATTTTCTTCATTTTTATGAAGATGAGATGGCAGCAATACAGTCCAACTCACAGGATGAGGACAGAATAATGAGCATTTGCAAACCACTCTGATTTCCTAGGTCTGAAAGGACCTAGATTATCAAGACACATTATATCAGTCCTTTACAATGAGCTGATTTTAAGTGAGCAGCAGCATTATGTAAATTAGTTACAAGAAATTAGAAAGAAATGATTCACTGTCAAAAGGTTGATAAAGGCACTATACAGAGTTTAGTACAGATACATACCCAATGGTTCCATATACATTTCCTGTTCGCACATATTAAATGGAAGCAATCTCAGATCCTAATTATATTTCAAAAGAAGATGTCCATTCAGTGAAGTTTCAACTACATTATTGTACTTCAGTAACCCTATATGTACTCAGAAAACATGAAACATTTATACAGATACACATACATATCGCTATTCTAACTTTGAATCACCAAAGGGGAAAACCATGATGTATACAAATCAGTTTTGGTGTTTGTTTTTTTTTCCCTTGATTGTACACTACATAAAAATCCTGAAATTCTCTATCTCCTTGCCAATACTACCTCTTTTACTCAAGAAACTAATTTTGCATTTAACACCACATACAATAACTTTCCATGCCATGTAGAGTTCCATATAACATTATTACAAGCTGAATAATTGTTAGAATTACCAAAGCTTCTATAGCCACAAACTGATTTGCATAGTGCTATGTCCAGAAAGTAGCTTTCATGGTTCATCATCTGAAAAAAGAAGCTGCATGGCAAAGGACAGAAAATACTTAATATCTACAATTTCATGTATGTTTATCCAGATGACAAAAAAAGCTATTAAAAACAAAACAAAATACACAAATTAAAAAAAACCAAACCACCAAACAGAAAAAAAAAATGACAAAAAATGTGATATCTTGACCTGCCATAACCAGGATATAATAGTAAAGCTCTATTTTCAGGATGGTCCCCAGGAAATTATTAAAACTAGTTACAGAAATTAAAGATGTGTGAAGGTGTCTTTCTATGATGACAAGCCTAGAATTATTGCCTAGACAAGCAATAATGACAAGCTTAGAATTATAGTTTAGAATATAAATTCTTATATATTCTATCATAGTATCAGTCAGGGTTGGAAGGGATCACAAGGATCATCTAGTTCCAATCCCCCTGCCATGGGCATGGACACCCCACACTAGATCAGGCTGGCCAGCCTTCAAAGCACTTAAATGAGATATACAAAAGTGGTCTCTTTCAAGATGAGTATTTTTTTTGTGGCTCTCACAGCAATAATGTAAGTGCCATCAACTTCACTGAAATACACCAAATCATAAGGCAAAATAAACCTTAAAAAAAAAAAGTACTCTTTCTAAAGCCATTGGCAACAAGACTGGTGAAACTTTTGCACTACTCAAAAGAGTTTGGTTCACATTGAGTATTAAGGGCAGATTTAAAATGACAGGTTGAAATATGGCTTTTCTTTTTCCCCAACCATAGTATTTTGAGAAAACACCAACAAGTCTAGTTTTTAAAACATCATGTGTGTGCCTGTGCTCACATACTCACTCCCACTTATTCATCTCTACAGTTCCTGCCTTCCCCTGACAACCCAAACAGTCACTTGTGATCCACAGCAATTTAAGCTTGGGAATTCAGCAGGCTGCCTACCAGCCCAGAGAACTGATGTGTTTAAAGAAAGATAATGTTATGCTCAGCATAACAGATCCTCAGCCCATGAATGTTGGTTTCACCTTACCATGAATTGTTAATACTATGCAAATAAAAATACACACATCACTACAACTTGACAATGTTTGGTTCACACATGCACACAAACAGCACATTTCCTAGAACATGAGCTTCTGTCACAAAATTGATATTTTACAAAACAATTCTCAATTTTTATTATAGCAGTAGTCCCATAATAGGACCTGAAACAGACCCTTATATGCCTATTAACAAGCCTACAGAAGCTGCTTCAATGTCCATGTTTACTACAGGGTCTCAGTTCTGTTCCAACAACAGCCTCCGACTCTGAGTGGTTTTGCTTAACCAGGAAAAGGTAAAGCAACTTTGCTTATGAAGGACAGATTTGCCATTTAGATGCGTTTCTGCAAGACAGGAATGCAAGCTAGAGAAATATAAAACAGTATGAGAACTGCATTCACATGAAGGGTGGTTTAATAATTCACGTTTTATTTGGAGGCTTGTTTGCAACTGTAGAAAAGGTCAGACCTTTTATGAATAAGGTATTAAAGTCTGCACACAAAGTCTAAGGTTAAGATAAGTAACAAGGCTTGTTTACCATCCAGGTGCTCACAGTGTGCAGTTAAGATTTTTAAATCAAGACAGTGATAACCATATGGATTACTGAGAAGACTCTGCATAGATATCAGCACAAGAAATAACAAAATTTGATAACACATAGATCATGTGATGGAAGTTTTATTGTTTTAAGAGATGCCTGGTTTTGAATTATACTCAGCATCATTAAATTTCTCATTGCTTTTCTTTGCACGTTTTGGATTTAATATTTTACCGTTACACATTAAACATTTCCTGCACTGTTTAGTGGCAGAAAAAACAGACTGATAAGTTTGGACCTGGCCTGTGCTGTCCAGAAAAATAATACATCAAGCATCTACTTTGGGTATCCATAATTGCATGCAGAGATAGATATATCCAAGAGTTATATGTGCCCTGCTGCTCTGGGACAGTATTTGAAAACATACGTGTGCATAACCAAGTATGTGCACATTTTCAAGACTAGCTAGATTGAAACCAACTCTTACCAAAACATTTTCTCAAACAAGACAGTGGGGCACTAAAAGTGATGACTAGTAAGAGCAGGAACTCAGACATCCCTTACTAGCAGCTAACAGAAAACAAAAACATCCCATAGCTGCAGCAAACACAAAAAGCATGTTTTAAGAAAAGCAAACTGCAAGCTCATTCAGAAATACTCTCGCATCCATCTACTCTACCTTGGAAGGAAAGCAAACATGGGTATTCTTAAGCCCTGAGGAAGAATTACTTCTGTTCTTCTAACCCAAGCTCCACTGATCACATTCACAGAGTCTTAGTAGTACTCATTTCATTAAGCCGTTTTTGCTTCTTGATCTAACAAGCAGAGGTGACTGCTTCTACAAACTCCTACCATCTACTTGTATCCTACTCGCAAGCATCTTCTGGTAGGAAAGACAATAGGCCACAGCTCTAGACTGCATGTAGAGAATTCACCTGCTGGTAGGAATGCTTTGACCATTCCCGATATCTACACCTCTTTCAGGTCTGAAGTAAGAGCACTAACCACTACTTAAGCTAACTGCCAAGCTTTGATCAGATGCATTCAGAACTCACAGTCGGCAAACTTGAGCTTCACCAGGTCAGTACAGAGCAAATACAAAAGAGGTACCTGTAATTTGGAGGACACATGTGGTAGGCATCACATGCACAGACTTCACATTCATCGTGAAAGACTTAAGTAGTCTGCACATACTTTAACAAAGAGCCTGCAATTATTTTATTCTATAGTTTCTTTTATTTACTATAACTTTCACATCAACATGATTTTGTTCTGCAGACTAGCCATGATTTGTATCACCAATTTAGCTTCGATCCATAGTTTCTAATAACATCAGTTGGCTGTCCAAGCACTACAAGGGGGTATTAAACAAGTTTAGATGGTTTGGGGAATTTGCCCAACAACATTAAGCAGAGAGTAAGTGGTTACCAAAACCTGGGTTTAGATAATCAAAGCACAACTGTAATGTGCTGGCTCTGAACCATTTTTTTTTAATAAAAAACTGTAAAACAATATTGCAAAAAGTTTTAACATTAAAGTACATAGGAGGTTGTAGGTTATTCCAAGTAACTGTTTATCCAGTTTCAAATTAAATAGAAGCATAAAAACAAACCAAATAAAAATGTTAAGGTTTACGTGTGGCTACTGTCCACAGATCAATGTGAAGCTCTGTTGTCTTTGTCCATACTCTAGCTTGCTTATGAGCTGCAAAATGTCATCCTCAGGAGCTTACGTCAATTGTTTCCAGGCAGCCGGTAGTGTGTGTGTGTGTGTGTGTATATAAAAGCACACATACACAAATGCACATACACATATCAGGCTATCAGGTAGTGATAGGACTAAGTAGGGACTAGGGGGAATGGAATGAAGCTGGAGGTAGGGAGATTCAGGCTGGATATGAGGAGGAAGTTCTTCACCATGAGAGTGGTGAAGCCCTGGAATGGGCTGTCCAGGGAGGTGGTTGGGGCCCTGTCCCTGGAAGTGTTTAGGACCAGGCTGGATGAGGCTCTGGCCAGCCTGATCTAGTGCAGGGTGTCCCTGCCCATGGCAGGGGGGTTGGAACTAGATGATCCTTGTGGTCCCTTCCAACCCTGACTGATACTATGATACACATAAAATCGGCACTGTGCCTAATAGGTGCTGAAGTTGGTTTTGAACTCTCCATATTAACAAGTACACTTCTATAGAGAATAAAGAATGCCCAAAAAATGAACTGTTGAGCAGACTTTTAAAAAAAGTTTGATTTAAGTATGTGGCACATGCGTGACATGTGCCTTTCCTTGATTTTCCAGATGCCAGTTGTTAAATAAGACTTCCGATGTACTCATAAATGCATGGAATTCAATAATCAGTCATGTATTTAGATACAAAAGAGAAGTCAGCAGAATTATGTGGATAAACAAAAATCAACTTACCAAAGTAGAATACCTTCGGCACTAAGGACATAGTCAGCACTATGAAAAATGGCTGGAATAATTTAAGTGCCTGTGCACCAACACACATAGGAATTTGTTTCTATTTCACACCTAAAAGCATAAATATCTGTAGGAATTGCACTATCTCCACCATAAAAATCTAGATATTAATAAGCAAATTGTGTAATGAGGATATACTATACTATTCCAGCAGTCTTGTTTTTTAACCTTCTATACTGAGAATTCAGTTGCCTTTCCTCCAGATCTGTATCTTGGGTTTGCCAATCAGTTCTTTTCTTCATCAGTGCTTCTTATTCCAAGCACTCTCCCCAGAACAGTATCATCAATATTTTGTGCATATACATTCCTTCACTGACTCCAAATACAGCAGGCATACATACTCTGCACTTGTACATGTATCGTTAGGAGACTTTTAGAACCTTACCATGTCAAAGCATATTAAAGTGACATTTTTAAGGCTGACATTCCATTTTCTTTAAGCTTGCTTTGAGTAGACATTTAGTAGAAACCTCACCACATTCAGGATTTTAATCAACAGAGAAAATTAAGAAAAAGTTAAGATCTATTAGGTCTTGTCTGGACTAGAGAAACGTATTCTTCTAAGAATCAATTTAGCCTTTGCAATGCACTTGTAAAATGTCACACGTTCACACACAGAAAGTACTGCAGACACTGTTAAAACTAGTTTCATTAACTCTAAATGCTATTTCAGTCAGGCTGCATTAATGCCAGCTAAGTTAAAGGTTTGCTGGCATTGTAGTTCATACTGAGCAAACAGCCTAGCCATCACTTTCCCCATAATACACCCCTTTGAAATCCTCCCAGCTTCACCATTTCTGAGAACTCATCCCAGAGATCTGTGAGACAGGTAGTCAAAATGCAATTTCTTTCACAAAGCACCAATGACAAAACAAACCTGTGAGTTTTCTAGGCGCATCAGCAGTGGACACTGCAGAGAATAATTTGTTGAGCAAGAAACAATTCAAATTCCTAGCCTGGGAAAAGCTTACAGCTACGGCAAAGCCTCCAAACTGGGATGAAAATCTGAACTTCAAATTCAGGTTATCCAGGCAAAGAACTGGGAAAAAGAGAGAATGGCAGGCTGTGAGCCATCCTTCAACGGGAAAGAACAGGATTTTGTTCAGGTGTGTTTTTCTAACATATACTTCCAACATAACATTAACCTTTCATCAAAGCCACTTTTCCAAAAAAAAACAAACAAAAAAAGAAAATCACAACAAAAACACCACCAAAAAAACAACCACCTGTTAAAATGTAAGAAAATTCTGCCTATTCTGAGGAAGAGGATATTATCATTTTGCATCAGGTGTTCCATTGCTTGCTGAGATTTTGTATAATCGTGTATAGAAACTGTCATGTTTTGTCCATTATAAAAAATGTCATAAAGATATGGTAGTAGCTGAAAGTCTAAAAGGATAACTGACATTCAGTATTGACATACTGTGTATGCTGCAATAAAAGACTGACATTTGAAAAGAATGAGTACAAATACATCACTTCCACTATGGCAGAGAATGACCATCATGACAGCAAGATCACAACATGGGTATCTCACTATGTCATGAAAGAATATAAAACCAAAACATAGCATGACAAAAAGCCTTCAAATTTGTTTGAAATATATTTTAGTGAAATAGAATTCAATGTTGAAGTATTAACAATCTCTTCAAAACAGAAATCTAAAATTGTGATCAGCTCTAAAACTAAAAATACAGTTGCTTCCCTTTATTTTCTGCTTGAGAAGCAACATAATACAACATTAAGATCATTTAACCACAAGACTCTCTCACCACTATAAATTCTATTGCAATTTTTGCATGCAACATTTTATTTCACCAAAACATTGTTGATTCAAGACCATAAAATCTGTGGGATACACCTTCTGCAAATTAATCTTCAGTAAATGTGTATTTTCTTCTAGCACTGCTGAGTTTTCCAAGAGTCCTAATGCATCATTTTCAAAGAAGGAGGCATATAGCATTCAACGTGCCATGTGAGAAACTATAGAACAATTGACATTGTGGCAATGGAGACTACACAATACAATACAATACACCAGGTTGAAAGAGACCTTCAAGATCATCGCGTCCAACCCATCAACCAATCCAACCCACCTGAACAATGAGATCATGGCACCAAGTACCCCATCAAGTCTCCTCCTGAATACCTCCAATGATGGTGACTCCACCACCTCCACAGGCACTGAGTCCAATGGGCAATCACTCTCTCTGTATAGAACTTCCTCCTAACATCCAGTCTAAACCTGCACTGGTGCAGCCTGAGACTGTGTCCTCTTATTCTGGTACTGGCTGCCTGGGAGAAGAGACCAACCTCTGCCTGGCTACAACCTCACTTCAGGTAGTTGTAGAGAGCAATAAGGTTACCCCTCAGTCTCCTCTTCTCCAGGCTAAGCAACCCCAGCTCCCTCAGCCTCTCCTCATAGGGCTTGTGCTCCAAACCCCTCACCAACTTTGTTGCCCTTCTCTGGACACCTTCCAGCAGGACAACATCCTTCCTAAACTGAGGGGCCCAGAACTGTACACAGGACTCAAGGTGTAGCCTAACCAGTGCAGTGTACAGGGGCAGAATGACCTCCCTGCTCCTGATGGCCACACTGTTCCTGATGCAGGCCAGGATGCCATTGGCCTTCTTGGCTGCCTGGGCACACTGCAGGCTCATGTTCAGCCTACAATCAACCAGTACCCCCAGGTCCCTCTCTGCCTGACCACTCCCCAGCCACTCTGACCCCAGCCTGTAGCACTGCATGGTGTTGTTGTGGCCAATGTGCAGAACCTGGCACTTGGATGTGTTAAATCTCATGCCTCCATTAAGCTTACAGAACAATGAGATAACTTGAATTTTAAATAAAAGATAAAGCACCATGCGGTTATACTAGAAGTCTCATGTCTGTCAGCAAGTCTGTTTCCAGCTGACCTGGGTTCTGACAGATTATCGGGTCTGCAAATTCATTAGAGTCTGTCCACACTGTATACCTTTCATTCTGGAGTTTTGTCAGGCTGATGTAAATGACCAAACATCTTGCAGTGTGACACCATCTTCTTATAGGTATCTGTTCATTAATGTGCACCCTGCACAACTTAATGCATGAAAATTTCAGACTTACTCTCCAGTTGTTATCATAGATTTATCTCAGCAGTAGGCTTGATATTACAATTGGTTCTCAAAGTGGTTTTGTAAACACGGAACTCTCATGTTCATAGCCCTTTATTAAAAAAAAAAAAAAAAAAAAAAAAAAAAAAAAAAAAAAAAACACCAACCCAGTGTTTTGATGATGACAACTCTGATTGGAAAGTTTGCAAGCATGAGAAGACTACTGCCCATTACCCACAAATCCAAACTCCAGAAGCCTCACTCTGCCTGAGATAAAAATCAAGATCCAAGAACCTGTATCCCAAACTTTAAAAAATTCCAGGGGAAACATATCTAATACTAATAGACTAGAACTAACTCATGTTTTCTCAATTATCTTCATATTCAATACCACCTGGTCAAAAACAAAAAATAGCGAACAAGCAGGAAAGATGACATAGCGCATGTATGCACATTGACTCATAGTGGAGTCTCCTCAGCAGAGAAGAACAATTCCATGTGCTGCACTCCTAATTTGAGCTGTGACTGGTTACTACATGGCTTCTAGACATCTCTGCATTAAAGACACAAAAGGCATTCTCTGCAGATCTATCCATACTACTGGATCACAGACATTGCTGGGATCGAGGTGGGCAGGGAAAAAAGCACCAAGGGCAAAGGGGAAGAATGAGCAAATCAAGTTCCCACCTTCTCTCCAATTAGTTTAGCATAGCTTAAACTGCAAAAACAGTAAATGGGCCATGGCTTATTTTTATTACTTAGCAAGGTTATCAGGAAGTTGCAAAGATACGCATCCAGAGACACGACGCTGACAGAATGTCTGGAGTAGAAATTTCAAGAGGTCACCTCTAGTTCACACTTCATGTAATACAACAGAATACCTGAAGTTTGCAAGTGCACGTCCTGCCTGACCAACCTGATCTCCTTCTATGATCAGGTGACCCGCCTGGTTGATGTTGGGAGGCCTGTGGATGTGGTCTACCTGGACCTCAGCAAGGCCTTTGACACCATCCCCCACAGCAAACTGCTGGCCAAGCTATCAGCCCATGGCTTGGACAGGAGCACACTGCGTTGGGTTAGGAACTGGCTGGAGGGCTGAGCCCAGAGAGTGGTGGTGAATGGTGCCACATCCAGCTGGCGGCCTGTCACTAGTGGTGTGCCCCAGGGATCAGTGCTGGGCCCCATGCTTTTTAACATCTTTATTGATGATCTGCAAGAGGGCATGGAGTCCATCATCAGTAAATTTGCGGACAACACGAAGCTGGGGGCAGGAGTTGATCTGCTGGAGGCTAGAGAGGCTTTGCAGAGGGACCTCGACAGGCTGGACAGATGGGCAGAATCCAAGGGCATGAGATTGAACACATCCAAGTGCCGGGTTCTGCACATTGGCCACAACAACCCCATGCAGTGCTACAGGCTGGGGTCAGAGTGGCTGGAGAGTGGCCAGGCAGAGAGGGACCTGGGAGTACTGGTTGATGGTAAGCTGAACATGAGCCTGCAGTGTGCCCAGGCAGCCAGGAAGGCCAATGGAATCCTGGCCTGCATCAGGAACAGTGTGGCCAGCAGGAGCAGGGAGGTCATTCTGCCCCTGTACACAACACTGGTTAGGCTACACCTTGAGTCCTGTGTCCAGTTCTGGGCCCCTCAGTTTAGGAAGGATGTTGACTTGCTGGAATGTGTCCAGAGAAGGGCAACAAAGTTGGTGAGGGGTTTGGAACACAAGCCCTATGAGGAGAGGCTGAGGGAGCTGGGGTTGCTTAGCCTGGAGAAGAGGAGACTCAGGGGTGACCTTATTGCTCTCTACAACTACCTGAAGGGAGATTGTAGACAGGCAGAGGTTGGTCTCTTCTCCCAGGCAGGCAGCACCAAAACAAGAGGACACAGTCTCAGGCTGCACCAGGGCAGGTTTAGACTGGATGTTAGGAAGAAGTTCTATACAGAGAGAGTGACTGCCCATTAGAATGGTCTGCCCGGGAAGGTGGTGGAGTCACCATCATTGGAGGTATTCAGGAGAAGACTTGATGGGGTGCTTGGTGCCATGATCTAGTTGTTTAGGTGGGTTGGACTGGTTGATAGGTTGGACGCAATGATCTTGAAGGTCTCTTCCAACATGGATTTATTGTATTGTATTGTATTGTATTGTATTGTATTGTATTGTATTGAGAGAACTTCTTATCCTCATCTATGGAAGTTGCCTAAAAATTCACTAGGAAGTCATAGTTTCATAGTTTCAGTTAGGGTTGGAAGGGACCACAAGGATCATCTAGTTCCAACCCCCCTGCCATGGGCAGGGACACTCTACCCTAGATCAGGCTGGACAGAGCCTCATCTAGCCTGGTCTTAAACACCTCAAGGGACGGGGCCTCAACCACCTCCCTGGACAACCCATTCCAGGGCTTCACCACCCTCACGGTGAAGAACTTCCTCCTCATGTCCAGCCTGAATCTCCCCACCTCCAGCTTCATTCCATTCCCCCTAGTCCTATCACTCCCTGATAGTCTGAAAAGTCCCTCCCCAGCCTTCTTGTAGGCCCCCTTCAGATACTGGAAGGCCACAATGAGGTCACCTCGCAGCCTTCTCTTCTCCAGACTGAACAGCCCCAACTCCTTCAGTCTGTCCTCATAGGAGAGGTGCTCCAGCCCTCTGATCATCCTCGTGGCCCTTCTCTGGACACGCTCCAGCACCTCCAGATCCCTTTTGTAATAGGGGCTCCAGAACTGGACGCAGTACTGCAGGTGGGGTCTCAGCAGAGCTGAGTAGAGGGGGAGAATCACCTCCCTTGACCTGCTGGCCACACTTCTCCTGATGCAGCCCAGGATCTGATTGGCTTTCCGGGCTGCAAGTGCACATTGAGAGCTCCTGTTGAGCTTCTCGTCCACCAGCACCCCCAAGTCTCTCTCCTCTGGGCTGCTCCCCAGCCTGTCACTGCCCAAGTCTTCTGCAGAACTCCTTCTGTAGGCTTCAACGAAAGAGGTGACCAAAAAAAAACCAACAACAAACCAGTATGGGCTTTCAAACAAGCCTCTGAAAACCATCCTGTCCCATACTTTTCCTGATTAAAAATCTTCATTCCAATGTCAAGCAGCCAACTTGAATAAACTAGATGTTAAAATACAAAATATAGATAAGTGACACTAATAGTGATTCACACATTTGCCCTACTGAATTGACCTACAGCAAAAACACAATACAGCCCTTTCAAACAAATACCCAGCACTGAAATATAGATTCACATTAGGCAAAGCACTTCAAAAACTGCTGGACTAATTAATCATCTAGAAAGATTCAGAGAATATGCTTACTATACTGGCTTCCTGAATAGAAAACCTCTTTTCTAATGAAGTTTCACATTATCTAGCAAGCAGATTCAAAGAGTGAAGATGAGTTACACTTTATGTATAGTCTCATATATTCTTCACAAATCTTATAAACTTCTGGCAGATTTACTCACCTGCCTTGTTTCAGTCTCCAGTTTTTACCAGTCCTATTAAAATAAAACTCCTGACAGCAAAAGAACAAGAAAGTAAAAGAACACCTTAAGCAACACAATATTATTTTTGAAAAGGAAAAAAGACAATGAACCACCTTTGATTACAGCTCACAAACTCATTTACTCATTTTTGGTTGCTCATGTCAGAGCTGTGAGCTACAAAGCAAAGCTCCTGCAATGAAGCAGTTGCCCATACTTAATCTATTTTCAAGCAGCCCCAGAAAATAACACCACCTTCAATAGGATATAAATTACAGAACTTCATTTTCACACATTTTTCCTAGAATATTAGATATGAATCTATTTAGTGTCTACAAAGAGAAACTGACATGACAATGGCAACAGTCTGCAAATCACACCCAAGAGCAATAGTTGTAGACAAAGACTAAGCCCACATAAAACCCCAAGGACAGTATTTAGTAATTTAGCATTTAGCCATTATTCTTGTATTTACTTTCAGTATGGTCTCAGACACGTTTATTTTCTTATGCACAGTGAAAAACCTCACCGCACGAAAAGCAAGTATGTGAGTTGCTAGATGTATTACATGAAATAGAAATGTGTTGCAGATCAAGACTCCAAACTTCTGACTACTTTGTCGTTGGTATTTAAAATCAAACCAAACCAACAACAACAAACAAACAATGATGCAGGGCAGTAAGTCCTGACTTTGATGTTGAGACACTGACAGTTACACAGCTAATGCAGATCTAGCTAGGTGATGCTTTTTTCTCCAAATTTAAACTATTCACAACAGCTTGATCTCCTCAAAAAGAACACCTGCAGTAGTGTTCCACATCCTCCCTGGCTGATGATAAAACAGGACCAAGCAGGATTTCTAACTTCAAGAACTGACAACACACCTTTGCCAGGGTGGAAATCCAGATGCCCATTTAAAGTCAAACCACAATTCGTGTGCTCAACCATGTTAGCTGCTTAAAAGGACCAACTTTTAATTGCAGTATGTACATGTATTTCAGTTTGGCCTTTGGGTACTCCTTGTAACACCAACCAAAATTTTCATTATGAAGTTTCACAAAGACAAAATTTTATCAAGACAACTTCCATATGCCAGACAAACAAAACAAAACACAGAAAGAAAAAAGAGGGGGGGGGGGAAAGAAGAGAGAAAAAAAACCAAACAAGCAAATACCAATTAGTACCTATTACTATTATGACTTTCCTAAATTGCCTGACCTTTCAGTCATAAAATTCTTCCCAATTTTGTACCATTTCACCAAGATTTCTAGCATGCTCTAATCCAGAAATCAAGCAGTTCCCATTATTCATATGATATACATCCACATGAAAAAGAAACTCCTCTCACACTGTCCTCTCTTCTCCATTCAAGACAGGGAAGGTCTACAGCTCTAATGCCTTCTCCATAAACCTTATATAGAAGGAACATCTGTTTAAGCAAAATGCAGGCATAAGAACAATCATGTTTATGCTCACTGTGACAGTCCTCCAGATCTATCAAAAAATGGCAGTGGAGAAAAGTAACAACTCAGAGGCAGATTATTTATATCTTCATGAACAGAAAATCATTTCAAGCATTGTTTGAAAGAGCCAGAAGGTTCTTGATGGTCATGTGTCCTGCAGGTGAGACAGAAGAATCACCAGGACATTCATGGTTCAGCCAGAACCATACAATTATATTGCAGTTAAATTCTTTGGACTGTCCTGTTTCAGAAAAAGGAACATAACACGTAACATGAAACTTACCAACATGAGATCTGCAGAGGGACCTTGACAGGCTGGACAGATGGGCAGAGTCCAACATGATGGCATTCAACAAATCCAAGTGCCAGGTGCTGCACTTTGGCCACAACAACCCCATGTAGAGCTACAGGCCGGGGTCAGAGTGGCTAAAGAGCTGCCAAACAGAAAGGGACCTGGGGGTGCTGATTGACAGCTGCCTAAACATGAGCCAGCAGTGTGCCCAGGTGGCCAAGTAGGCCAATGGCATCCTGGCCTGTATCAGGAATAGTGAGGCCAGCAGGAGCAGGGAAGTCATTGTGCCCCTGTACACTGCACTGGTTAGGCCACGCCTTGAGTACTGTGTCCAGTTCTGGGCCTCTCAGTTTAAGAAGGACATTGAGACACTTGAACGTGTCCAGAGAAGGGCAACAAGGCTGGGGAGAGGCCTTGAGCACAAGCCCTACAAGGAGAGGCAGAGGGAGCTGGGGTTGTTTAGCCTGGAGAAGAGGAGGCTCAGGGGAGACCTCATTGATCTCTACAACTACCTGAAGGGGGGTTGTAGCCAGGAGGGAGTTGGTCTCTTCTCTCAAGCAACCAGCACCAGAACAAGAGGACACAGTTTCAAGCTGCACCAGGGGTAGTTTAGGCTCGAGGTGAGGAGGAAGTTCTTCACTGAGAGAGTTGTTTGCCATTGGAATGGGCTGCCCAGGGAGGTGGTGGAGTCACTGTCCCTGGAGGGGTTCAAGAGGGGATTGGATGTGGCACTTGGTGCCATGGTCTAGTCATAAGGTCTGTGGTGACAGGTTGGACTTGATGATCTTTGATGTCTCTTCCAACTTTGGTGATACTGAGATGAGTTCAATATAAGCAGTTCATTAAACTCAACCAGGATGTTGTGCTGTGCACAGATCCCCAGACATCACAGTATTGGTACCTAAGCCAATGTACCAAGGTGTCTTTCTAGGGAAACCATGAAGCTTTTCAGAGTAACAAAATCTAGTCTCACACTACCAGAGATATTACCATGCAATTCTTCCCACAATCAAACTCTGTCCTAAAGGTAAGTTCATATTACTTGTTCCCATAATTTCTCTCCACTGATAATTAGAAACATATTTCAAATTTTTAATTCCCTCCTATTCATAGGACAAATGTATTCAGCAGATTTACTGTCACGTTAAAGCAAAGAGCATAGGCAAGTTAAATATGGTTATCTGCACTGGAACAGAGCAGTAAGGACTCACAGGAACTGTCCAGTTACATAAAGTGAGAGCTGTACTCACTTTAGTCTTATTCCACATGATGGAATAACACATCTTTAAAAGCATCCAACAATCTTTCATCAGTGTGACTAACGATATTTATAGCAACCAAAACATTATCCCTGAAGATAACAAAATATGAAGAAATTCACACAAACACCTGAGTTTTGTAACTAGATGAATTCACACACTATGAAGGCTGTTAAGTGCTATGCTCACATTTTTACATAATTACTAAAGTTTTGCTCTCTGCAGAAACTACATGAAAGCAACACCCTCTTACTTCAGTATACTGTTCCCTGAACGTAAACAAAATTAGAGCTGCCAATTATTGTGAAAACAGAACCACTTATTTACCACTTCTTTTATTTTTGTATTTTGGAACATGAGCCAGATTCCACTCCTCCTCTTCATGCTGCATAAATAATACCAAGGTGTCATAGCTTAAAGTGCACAAACCTGCTGAAACAATGTCTACAGGACAGTTACTAAACACCCAAATTGTACTCAAACACTTCATTTACAGGATTTCAGAAGACAGTAAGGTGCCACTTCACTGTCAAAATCTGTTTATAGAAGTAATAGGTAAAAAAAAATAAAATTAATTTTTTTCTAACAAGGGCTTAAAATATGCAAGTCAAATATCAAAACTTTACAGTGGCATATTATTTCCAGACAGTAACACTAAATAGGTTCAGATAATAAATGTGTGGTTTCATTTATGAAAGCATGAGCCAGTCTACCAGAAATGCAACTGCACGTGGATAATAAGAAGCATGGCTGACAGAAAACTGCTTGAAGAAAAAACACTTTGATGGATCAAGAACATTGGATCATTGCTGGAGGCAGATGAACACAAAAGCAATAGTCTTGGCCTGGGAGACAAATTTAAGCACAATCACCATCTGTCAAGCTTAAAATCATAGCTTAGGATACCACCATAGCACGCTGACCATTCTCTCACAGCACCTGCACTGGCACCAGACAGGACACCGTCACCATAAACAATGCTACTTTCTGATTTCCTGGTTCCTTCAGCCAGGAGAGTTTGAGAAAGTTTTGATAGCCACAATTGTTTTATTCTATTTTATTCTCAATACTTGGAATATATATCCTTCAGCTGGATCATGTTTAAATCACTTCAGTACTTAAATTGTCACACTTGATGCATAATCTGACACCACAGAGTCATAGTTTGAATATTTCAGTTCTATTAGTTTTAATTCTGTACCAGTTAATCATATTTTATTTAAAAGTAAAATGTTAATCTTCTGATGTTAAAAATCATCATACTTTACTTTTTTATGGCTGCATATTAAAATAAGGATACTGCCAACTACCTAAAGCCTCTTTGCAGCATTCAAATGAGAAGTTGCGAGAGGTCAGCTCAGAATACCTGCAGTATAACAGTCTGTTCTGCAATGCCAGAGGTGCTCTCTTTCAATTTCCCTCTACTTCACAGTTGAAATTAGCACATCTCACAAATTGCTAGTCAGCTTTGCTGCATCCTATTTTCACCATTTACCAAAAAGCACCTTGCTGCAAACTGTTCCCTATGAAGTGGTTGCATGCACTACTTCTCAAAACTCTAATAGAATAAAAGTAAAAAAACCAAATCATTTTCCCTGAGATAATGAAAACAAATTTTTTTTTTGTTTTAATACTGCTGCTTCTCATGACTGAAAATACAGCTCTACATACACCACCAAAATGAGGCCTTAGACTGCAAGTATTTCCCAGCGGGGATTTTTCTCTGTATATTCTGCACAGCAAGTAGCAAATTGTTAATCATCTATAATTAAAGACACCATAAACCCAGAACCCATCAGAGTGTATCTCCAGTTTGCTAACATGGCCCTCTATGCATAAAATATGCCCTTGCATTTCGGCCCAAGTATTCTATTCCATTTTGGTACCTCCTTGAAACTGGAGTTGGGGCTGTTCAGTCTGGAGAAGAGAAGGCTGCGAGGTGACCTCATTATGGCCTTCCAGTATCTGAAGGGGGCCTACAAGAAGGCTGGGGAGGGACTTGTCAGGCTATCAGGGAGTGATAGGACTAGGGGGAATGGAATGAAGCTGGAGGTGGGGAGATTCAGGCTAGATGTGAGGAGGAAGTTCTTCACTGTGAGGGTGGTGAAGCCCTGGAATGGGTTGTCGAGGGAGGTGGTTGAGGCCCCATCCCTGGAGGTGTTTAAGCCCAGGCTGGATGAGGCTCTGTCCAGCCTGATCTAGTGTAGAGTGTCCCTGCCCATGGCAGGGGGGTTGGAACTAGATGATCCTTGTGGTCCCTTCCAACCCTGACTGAAACTATGAAACACAGAAGAAAAGACATTCAGTTTTACGCATAAAACACAATTGAAATGACAAATCTCTGCAACGCACAGTTTTGCTTGGCCCTAATATTTTTCATTTTAATTAAGATTTTAAGAGATACACAATGGTTCTGTATTGCTCAAGGCTGAGAGTGTCTATGAACTGCCATAACCAAGCAATGATTAACTTTTCATGTCATACAAAGGCCAAAAAGCAGCACCCCAAATTTTTAAATAGGTAGTAAGAGAGAAGACAGCAGAGGTGCCCAATGCCACATAGGAAAAGTCAGTAACAGCACAGAACTGAGTTGTAAATTCACTGGGTTTCCATGATCATTCACATGGGTCATGTGTGGGTTGTAAGCAATATGCTATACATTTCAGTACCTACTTTTTCATGTGACCACAACCACATATAGCAGGTTGCGACAGCAGGTTGCGCTCATCTACCTTTGACACTCTACTTACAATTGCAAGCAAGTCATCCCATGATAAAGTTCATACAGAACAGTGTCTACCATCATCATTTTGTTTGTAAATGGAAGAAAAGCAGTATGGTTTTGCTGATGGTGCTAATTCTATTTATTTGGTTTTATTCTATCATTCCCACATTCAGAACTGCAATTACTGGCACTACCTCTTAGGTTTTGATGCTCTGCTTCCACTGTTTACTTCAGCACAAGTATCAAAGCTTAACATACATATAATGAATCAAAGCAACATCGATGATAGAACAATCACTATCCCCACTTAGCTAGCAAGATCTCATATACCTCTGCCTGTCTGCAAAATTACGAAACAACAAAATCTATTTTAAATGTAAAACTAAACACCTGACAATGCACAATTCTAAATGCAGTTCTGCTGACAAGCACCAAGTCTAGCCACTGAAACTGCTGCCTTTCTGAAATTTTGGTCTGCTGCCAGGAAAGTCAGCCCATGGACCACTGCCTAGATAGGCAACTTGCTCTGTAAGGGTCCATGCCTCACACATCATGCAATCTCAAGGTTATGATCTTTAATATATTGTTGCCTTGATTTTTAGAATGCTTTTCCTCCTTCATGCAGAGGATAGTCTCCCACCCTTCACAGAGAAAGTATTTGTTACATTTGGAAGTGACTAGCAGAGGTGAAAGCTAAGTTTCATTTCTTACAGATTCTTTAGAATGAAACTAACTATATCTAAAAAGTGCAGATATGCTTTTTTATTTCTTTTGCAGTGCAGGGGAGGGGGAAGGGGAAAGCATCTCTGATTTGTATATTAAAGCACAAGCATCTGTCCTACTGATGATATTCTAGGGAAACACATTAGCATAAAATTTAACGATGTCAAATAAGTGGATGTGAAATAGGGACTGCGTAAAGACACTATTTCCAAGCCTGACAGAAACATCACTGTTTAGAAATGCAAATGAAACCATTATGTTCAATAATTATATGAAAATATGAACAGTTCAGCATGTTTTCCAGCCCTGATGGCGGTTAATGGGATGTACGCTTATGTAAATAACTACTATTAAAGCTAATGCTGAAAAAAACTAATAAATTCATACTAAAGCAACTGATTTAGTATGCTTTTAAACCCCAGCAGTGCTCACTTATTAGAAAGGAGTGCATTCTTATGTTTAGAACTCATTACTGTTACAAGTCACTGCAACTCCATCAATTACCATGCATTAATGAAAATGGGACACATACAAAAAAAAAAAATTATTGCCTCTCAGCAGTTTTCTTTAAAGACAAAATATAGGGGTATTACCATCACGGGGCCTTGAGGGGAACTTATCAGCAATATAATCTTTATTATTACAACTGTACTCTGTCTTAGAACCCTAGGGTATTTTCTGTCCCCAAAAAAAGGGCTAACCTTTCCGTAAAACTCTTGACATATACACAACTCAATGACCATACTGCCATCAGTAAAAACTTAACATTTTCACAATTTAAAAAGCATTTAAATAGATGTATGTGCCATGTAGACGTGAAATGAAAAACTAAGTTCCTGAAACTACAGCGTGGAGGTGTAATGTGAACAGAATTAAGGATAAAAGGTACAAATAGAAGTCTTCTATGGAGCTCCTATATGCAGATAAATTCCACCCAGTTTTACAGTTTACACTTTTAATGACTTCCTAGAAAACGATGGAAATAAGAATTCAAGGAAAACTCTTCTTTCCTCTTTGGATGTTTTCTGCAATTCCCTGACATTAGTCTAAAAATTCTTAGCCATGTATAACATCACCATTGTCAAAGAAAACAAAATTTAAAAAACAAAGCTGAGATTTATCAAATGTCCATAACTACAACTAACCCACTTTAATATCTAATTTTCAAAGAGTGCTTAGAAAATGAAAGTAACACAGAATGGGCTGCCTGGGGAGGTGGTGGAGTCACCATCATTGGAGGTGTTCAGGAGGAGACTTGGTAGGGTGCTTGGTTGCATGGTTTAGTTGATTAGGTGGGTTGGGTGATAGGTTGGATGCGATGATCTTGAAGGTCTCTTCCAACCTGGCCTATTCTATTCTATTCTAATTAGATCATATTACGTTTAGAAAGGCTGAGAATGCTTTGTATTAGTTTGCATTGACTAGCAGTTTAAGGATGAGTTTGAACAACCTTACAAGAAACTATGGACAAAAAACTGATGCCAAATGGCAAAGATTCACATAAGACAGTTATCTGCCCAGTCTTAGTTGCTGTAAAACTTCAGCGTAAATTTTTATCATGCATGAACAGTGCCAAAGTTTACCTAGGCCAACATCCAGTATAGCAGTCAATGCTGAATTAATGCTATGTTTAAATAAGAGGTACTCTCTACAGCGTAAGGAAAAAATAAAGGCTATCTCACCCCCAAAAATGTACAGTCTAAAACCAGGTAGCAAAATCAGCCTTTCATAGAATCAGCAGCTGACAGCACGCAACAGCATACACATGATGACAGTCACTGTGACAAATGTTTAAGAGGAGCCAGTGGCAGAAAACCCACAAAACTGATTGCTTTCACTGAATCTCTGGTGAAAGAGAGGTATGAAGTGTTTTGCTATCTAGATCATTAAAACTATTTCATGAGCGAAGGCCACTCTACAGCTAAAAATGGTAAGACAAATTTGCTACTAATTAATAATAAAGCTATTCATTTTATTCTTCAAATCTAAAGTAATTACAAGCCAGAGCATGGCAAATGGATTTAGCAGAAGCCATTACGTCAGAAGAAGCCTTTAAAGAAGAACAGTAATTTAAAAGACTAAACTGAATAATGAACTCTCCTGAACAACAATTATTATGAGATTGATTTATTGAAAGCATATTTAATCATGCAAGAAATGTTTTAACTTTCCAAAATAGTTCAGAAAGACAAAGAAACCAATAGCAGATTAAGCCCAACATTCTCATTATAGTTGAGAAGCTGAAACAGATGGAGAATTCATTTAGTTTAGAAGGATAAAGTACATCAATTTCTCCGAATCCACATTTCTAGTCAATTTGTTACAGTACCAGCTTCAACAATTAATGATCTCATTTTCCCATTTGTGCCTCCTCTTAAGAGATCTCAGTCTTTGTTTCCAAATGAACCAAATGTCATAAAGGAAAATTAAACTCAAAAACATCACTTTGAAAGCACACATGCCTAAAGCTAAAATGTTTTGGCAATAGGTACAAAAGCAGGGGTCAAATGCAATCAGGTAAGTAATCTAGTCAGTTTAAGTGCCTGAAAAAAGAAAGATCTGCCTTTCACCTGAGACATGGTTCTTCTCACCTCTTCAGAGAAATACCTTCTACCTGACCTACTTTAGGTTTTCTCATCATAGTAACTGATGCTGATATATGAGACTGACATGGATCAACCTGCACTTCTAATGACAGATCTCTCCTGTTAAGTTCAGATAAGGGCAATTCATCATCACATACAGTTCTGGGATCCACAATAGATAGATAGTACAGATTGTCATGCCTGTGTGTAAAATACCCTTCACCTCCTCCACACCTTGAAGCCGGGTTGTTTGCTAAGCATATACCTACCTACCAGCGGCTACCAACAAACTGGCAGAGCAGAACTCTAGCCAGTTAAGACTGCAGTTCAGAAACACCAAGTCTCTAGTACCAGGAAAAGATCATCACAGTATGAAAATACCATGAAACTGAGGAGATTTGAGGAATGCTACAAGGCCTCCATACTCACCTCAGCAGGACTCCAAAAGGCAACACCAGAGCTGCTTGGTGGGAAAGTCTTCTCTTCAGTCAGTCACACATAAAACAATGCCATTCCATGCTTCAGAGTAAAAATAACAAAAGAGCTCTGCTTCTCTTATCCCACTACTCTGCTTCTGTATTGGCAGCACCATCTTACAGACAACCCTGCACCACTCAGTGTGAAGGTGTAGTGCAAAATGCCTGTCTAGCTCATATTCTGCAGAGGCTGAGGACTGTTTAGATGATGCCTATTGCTTCCAGATCAGTGTTACAGAATGACGATGTGATTAGCATGAGCTCTAAGGCACTAGCTAGGATTAAACATAAAAAGCTGAGCTTTAAATGAATCTCCAGTCACTGATCCATTTGAACACTCAACATTACAATATGTTTCACCATGTTTTAGTTTAAAACTTCATGAAAAATTCAAAATATCTTATTTACCCAATAGTCCTTGACGGATTCTTCTACATTTAAGAAGTTCTTAAATACATACATTATTTAACCAATACTGCTGCTACCAACCAGCATATAAATATTCAGGGACTTTTTAATAAGTTCAGCTTTTATTCAATATACCATAATGGTTGCTTAGGAACATTTGCTAGTAGGAGACCTATACTAACAGTCACAGAAACACCTTCAAAGAGTGAAGCAGTTAAATAAAATGGAAGAAAGAAGCAAAATACTAATTTTTAATTCTCCTCACATGCCTTCAAACACACTGTGATGCACAAAAAGATACACAGGATGCCTTCACATATGAGAAAAAAAATACTAATAAAAGGATAAATTTCAAATCATAAGTTTGAGAAAGCTAAGCTGAGAAGTACATGAAAAACAATAATGGTCATTCCAACCCCTCAGTTTGTACTTGACAGATACTATTACATTAATTGGTTTTGCATTTTAAATAAATATTCTGACTTTCAAAAGCAAATTCCTCTCTATAATGAAACTTTTTTCCTTGCCTTTTATTATTGATTGGGAGGGGGTAGAAGGCAAAAAGAGAACGATCATGTGAGTATATTTAACTATACTGTTAATTGCCACATTCCATTTCTCTGTGTTGTCATTGTGGGCTCAGACAAACTGTCCTGCCAACATCAGCCCTGAGAAGGCACACATAGGACACCAAAAATCCAAAGTACATTGTCAAGGGCCTTCTATGCAAGACCTATAGTTATGTTTCTTCACCTGTGATGATACCCTGCTGGGTCAGACTATGAACAAGGAAAGAAAATAGAAGATGTGCTATATCCCTCTCAATGTTCAGGGAAGTAAATTCAACATTATAGACAAAGTACAGCAGAATAAACAAGCACATCCTGTACTCTGATAATTGTTTTTCTGTCTTTTTGCTCTTAAGCATTAAGCAAGTTAGCAACTATTTTTCTTATGAAAAAGAACACTGATTTTATATTAACACAGAAAGACAGGAAAAGGAGAAAATACGTAAACAGCACTGATTTATGAATATGTGCAAGAGTAATGAAACAAACAATACTATGCCAAAACTAAAAGCATTTTATTAAAGACTCTAGATAATGCTTGTAAGAAGCCCATTATTCTTCCAGCAAATTAATATTCTATGTCTCACTAACAATATCAGCAAATTAGCAGTTTTAGTTATATTAATATTCATGTTAACTGCATGCAAAAATCAACTAATTAAGTAGTCTTAAGTTACAATATTAAGGACGTATGCAAACAGAGCTTGTGATCATTTTTAAGACTAGCCAAATAAATCATATGGGATTTGTTGCGTGAACTTGGATGGGTCTTCAAATCAGATCACACAGTCAGAAAATAAATCCAACAAAAAAAAAATCTTGAAGTTATTTGGGTACAATCTATAAAACCCAAAACAATGGTTAAGTAGGACTAATGAGTTTAAATTTGCAAAAAAGAAAGTAGTACATTTGAAATAAACAGAATCTCTTCTTCCTTTTACCTCTCTACTCTTTGCCTCCAAAATAATTTCAGCATAGCTCAGGACTCAATAACTAAATATTTATTTTTTTACAATAGTTTCTTCTTCCCCTGTTAAAGCATCTTCACAGAACTGTTAAGGTTTATTTTGCTTCTTCATTTATGCAACACCATCAAATTTAGACAAAAAAATACTTCATGTTGATAACAAGAAGAGATGAAGACCGTAACAATTTATTTGGGCTTTGAAATAACAGCCCTATTTATTTTCTAATAATCTCATCTATCATGACAGTACCATGGCATCTTAAAAAAATATTTTCCTATTTCTTAAAACATATTTGGGATCTTAATTAACAATAGGTTACTTGGAAATATAAAAAAAAAAATAATAGCCAGAAGCTTTTCTCTTAACAGCTGTCATAAGTGGAAGAAGGGGCACCATGAGTGCCAAGAGTAGGCCAAGAACATATCATGGTGCACATTACTCATCTCCTATTCTGAAAATGCAAATGCAATAAGCAAAAGAACATCAAAGTTGCAAGCCAAACATTCTAAAGGCCATTCTAGGGTTTAGACTGCCACTAGAAGCACAGATTGGTGACCCGGTATGTATCCACCATCATGTGAAAATAAAGAGGCAAGCACAAAACCAATACTAAAAGCAGATGCTGAGGAAGACACAGAGGTAGGTTACACGTGGTGAGCTTTCTCATGTGATCTTAGTCCCAAATTCTTTTTCAATGTTTGAAGTGTGCTCAGAATACATGGAACAGACACATCCCTACTTTCCTCAGACCCTAAAAGGACAGGTGTGCTGACAAAGAAGGTCTTGTTGGGGATGTGAAGGTTGGAGTCAGCCTTGGCTACAGTGCCATGAGACAGCAGAGTTCTGGATCACGCAAGGAAGTAGCAGGGCAGCAAGTAGGATTGCAACCCAGGAGAGCCAACTATGACCTCTTCAAGGACTCACTTGAAAAAACTCATGGGTTAGGGCTCTAGAAGGTAGGGGAGTCCTGCTGGTAAATACTCAAGCACCACCTCCTCCAAGCTCAAGATCTGTGCATCCCCATGAGTAAGAAATAAAGCACACGAGGCAAGAGACCTGCATGGGTGAGCAGGGAACTTCTGGAAAAATTTAAATGGAAGAAGGATGCTCAAAGTATATGGAAAAAAGAAACCAGCCATTCAGCTGAAACACAGAAATGTTGCTGTGGTGGGCTATACCCATCCTGGAAAAAAACCAGTGGGGGGGAGGACTCATGAGAGTTTCTTTTTGCCCTCCCTGGGCAGGGGTGTTTCCTCCCCTGGGAAACTGACTTGGTCTGTTCCCCTTGCCCCGCTCCTTGTGCAGCAGGGGTATAAGAGGGAGGAGAATTGCGGCCATTGCCCTCTTTCCTGCTGCTTCCACACTTTGCAAAGGACTGGTTCTGTATCTCATATTGTTTTCCTTTTCCTTTCCTTCTCCCATCCATCCTCGGTCCTTACGCTTGTGAACCCTGCCTGTCATAGTTACATTAATAAATAAATATATATATATATACACACACACTTTTTAAAGAAAAATTCTTTGCCTCTCTACTTCCAAGCCAAACCCAAAATTGTTTCTTGGTGGATTTGCTCCCCCCACTTCCTTCTCTCTCTCTGTTGGGGAAGGGAATTCTCAGCCTTGCCCCCATCTGAGCTTTTAAGCCCCAGTTAAGGCTCAAACCACCACAGTTGCCAAAGTATATAGGAATACTATGAAGAATTCTAAGGCAGTCTTGGAATTAAATGTGGCAAGGGATGCAAAAAATTACAGGAAGAGTATATCTGAGTACATTAGCAGGAAAAGTAACATGAGGGAAAACGTAGGCCCAATGCTGAATGAGGTGGGTCAACTGGTGACATTGGGATACAGAGGAGTTACTGAATACATTCTTCATTTTACTCTTTACTGCTAAGTCCAGCTCTCAGGAAACCTAGTCCCTGGAGGTAAGAAAAACGTCTGGAGGAAGAAAGATTATCCCTTGCTCAAGGAAGATTGGGTTAGAGATCACATAAACAAGCAGGATAACCACAAATCCATGGGCCCCAATGGGAGGCATGGACAAGTGCTGAGAGAGCTGGCTGAGATTATTGCTAAGGCAACCTCCATCATTTTTGAAAGGTCATGGAGAACCAGGGAGGTGCCTGAGGATTGGAAGAAAGCCAGTGTAACTCCGATCTTCAAAAAGGGCAAGAAGAAAGAGTATTGTGTTCCAGTTCTAGGATACCCAGTTCAGAGGGGACAGGGATATACTACAAAGGGTCCAACAGAGGGCTATGAGGATGATTAAGGGACTGGAACATCTGTCTGATGAGGAAAGGCTGAGTGACTTGGGGCTGTTTAATCTGGGAAAGAGGAGACTAAGAGGAGATGTAAAGGGTGGAAATCTAGAGGATGAGGCTGGGCTCTTTTCAGTGGTGGCCAGCAATATGACAAGGAGCAATGGGTACAAACTAGAACACAGAAGGTTTCACTTCAACTTAAGGAGAAACTTCTTTCCTTTGATGCTGAAGGAGCACTGAAACAGGCTGTGTAGAGAGGCTGCAGAGTCTCCTTGTCTGGAGATTTTCAAAACCTGCCTGGACATGCTTCTGAGCAACCTGAACTAGGCACACCCGCATTAGTAGTGGGGTTGGACTAGATCTCCAGAGGTCCCTTCCAACCTTTACCATTCTATGATTCTATGATCTGCTGTCTCACCTGTGGCTGATGCTGGGCCACCTGCCTGCATTTTGGCTCCTCCTTAACCTTGACTGCTTATTGCAACACCTTTTAACTTGTCAGTCACAGGCTTTACTTCTTTCACTTCCGCCATGCCCAGCCCAATCTCATTTTCCAAGTCTTTTCTCCCTGCCAAGTCCTGGTTCTCACTTCTCCAAATCAGCCTCCACTTAGGTTTTCCCTTCTAGCTCCTGCTCAATCTTCCCTTTCAGAAGATTTATTTTTGCACCATTTTCTCATCCTCATCTCCACCTCAGTGTGGAGGGCATCAAAGGATTGAATTTTTCATTTTGACACAAATGGGCAGATTTTAGTAAGAACAGTACAAGATGTCATCACAGTATACATAACACATACTACAAAGCATCACAACCCCAAAGAGCAGCAGTAGAACTTTCTCAGAGAAACACCACAAAAATTTGTTATAGACAAAATACAGGTTAGATCCTTTTTTATTTTGGAACTGGCTAAAACAATTCATATCAAATTTCTTTGAAAAAAGGTTGATTTCAAGCAGGAATGTTCTGTGAAAAAATAAGCCAAAATATCTACTATTGAACAAATCATTAAATAATAAGACAGGTCTAGTGACACTGCTTTAAGGAAAATGAGTAGAGCAGACTACTATTTAAAATCCCCAACTTCTCTTAATTCTGTAATAATAAGTATTTGGCAACCTTGGCAACAGGCTGTTCTATTTATCATTCACAAAATGCTCATCACAGGGTTGTCCTCCATGAACTGCAGGCCCTTGTAAGAACTACTTGAATTTCAGGGTTTCAGCTGCAGTAGAAGGATGGAATTGACTTTTTAAGTTTACATGAAATTTCAGTTGTTGCTCCTTACCCAGATGGCACCGACAAATTTCAGAATGAATGTAAGCTTAGATGGCAGACAGGTTTTTTTTTTTTTCATTACTACTAAGTTACTTAGTTTTGCAGTGAGTTGACTGCTTGCCACCTACTCCCCACAAACTTTTGTCATATTTCATTAGCAATTAATTCAGAAGAATGGGTCCACAAAGCTTCTCACGAAAAAAAAAATAATCAACCACAGCAAAATAAGGAAAACAAAAAATCTGACTTTAAAGCAGGTATTTCAAGCACACAGAATCACATAATATCCCTGGTTAGAAAAGACCATCAAGATCATCTAGTTCAATGTAGGTCCAACCTGGGTCAAAACCCAGTGCTGCAAGGTCACCAATAAAACCATGTTCCTAAGCACCAGTTCCACATACCATTTAAACATCTCCAGGGATGGTGACTCCACCACTACCCTGGGCAGACCACTCCAATGCTTGGTAACCCCTTCAATGAAGAAATATTTCCTAATATCCAGCCTAAAACCCCCCTGGCACAGCTTGGATCCATTTCCTCTAGTCCTGTTGCTTGCCACCAGGGAGAAGAGGCTGGTCCCCTCCTTGATCCAACCTCCCTTCAGGCAGTTGTAGAGAGCAATGAGGTGTCCCCTCAGCCTCCTCTTCTCCAGACTGAACAACCCCAGCTCTCTCAGCTGCTCCTCACAGGACATGCGCTTTAGGCCCTTCTCTGGACACAAAGCATACCTAGCTGAAAGTCTTAAGAAGGAAAAAAAAAAAATCCACCTCAAAACAGATGTTAATGAAAAAAAAAGCTACACTGCCTGCTATTCAAATTAAACCTTTAGCAACTTGAAATTACACTTCACTGGATAGCTGCAGTTATAACAGAAGCATCGATTTATTATTGTAGAGTAATTCTAAATGCTGGGCTAGATAAAGTAATTTTATAGAGAATAAATTAGCTCTGGGAGAGGGAGGGGGGGGAAAAGTAAGTAAAATTGATTTTACCAGACTCTAAGGCTTTTTCTTATGGTATTATATCCTTGATATCTTATTTGCAAGTTAACTCTGTACATTTCAAAAGAACTTGAAGAATTTCAAGTTGCTGTACTTGGAAATAGCCAGAATCTATTCAACTTTGGCAAGTCTTTTCTATCATTTCTTGTCTCTGCAACAAGCTTTAAGATAAAATATTAACTGATCAGAGGTACAGTGAGGATCTTGAATCATTCGTGTATGAGGCGCAAATATTGCAGTAGTTAAAATAATATTGTCTTAAATTATAACCTTGTTTTGTATTTCCAGCTTTTACAGAGTTTTATGAAGTGTAAAATTGCATGTATTAACCTTCTGCCATGTCTACCAGACTTCTGGAAAAGTGTTTAAGCTTACGCAGTCTATTTCTAGTAAAGAAAAAAAACAAACAAAAAACCCCCAAGACCAGAAAAGCCCTAAAAGAAAAAAAACACCATAAAAAAAGCGTCCAAGAAAGCCTTTCTACTTTCCAGTAGACAAATAAACCTCTAATGACTTAGTGCAAGCTTTATGTGCATACATTAAAAAATATTAATCAGGAACATACATCCCACCCACACATAAGCTGAATGAATACACAAAAAATACTGACTTCAGTGAAATTAATGTGAAAGAGTTGCAGACACATCTAATGGCTCTTAAATACATCACATTTAATATTTCCCAGGAACTGTTCCATGCCCCACTAAGCTTGTTGATGTATATATTATTTAGTACAAACAGACCAAATTCTTTCTATAAACACAAGTGCTGCTGTTGTTGCAAGTTATCTTCTGAGTCACTGAGAGCAATCCCCTGCTGACAGAAGTAACATATCACCAAATTCCTTTCACAAGCCAATCAAGCTCCATCATAAAAAAAAAAAAGTATCTTTTTTCCTTTTTTGTCAAGCATTACAGTCCTAAACTGTGAAATATCATTGTTAAAACATTCAAGAACCCTCCTCTAACTTCAAGTTTAAGTTTGTTTACTTTGTGGGCCTCTACTTATTTCTGTTCCAAAAACGGCCTATGGTTTGAAGAGCCCCTTTTTGTCTCAGCATTGCATTGCCCCCTATGCAACTTACCACCATCTTGACCTAGTTCTATATGGCCAGTCACTATTCGTAACTATATGCACACATAGTTTTGTCTCTTCTCAGAAAATAGGTTATCCAGGTCCCACAACATCTCAAGTAACCCTTCTGTACAACTTTTATCACTAAGTCCATTTTTTTGCTTGAATAAGGAATGACTCAGGACCAAAAACAGTATTGCACACTAGGTTTCATCAGTGTTTTTTGAAATAGCATTAGTATCCTCCCTAGTCGAAATAAATCTGATGAATCACACACTATTTGCTTTTGCTGTAGTTGCACCACTGTCTCTTTCATATCCCACTGCAGTCAGCTGTCAACCTTCTGAGGATTTAAAGAAGCATCAATATCAAAGATTTGGAAAAGAAATGAACAAGAGAATTTTGTAAAGGTCTATCCCACTACACTACACTACACCGAACAAAAATCCGAACTCCTGCAGTATCGAATCTGCATGCGATAGTCCAGGACTGTGACTAAGTATATGCACCTAAAAAAAATGGAAATCACAGCCTGAAAGAGAATCAGCTAACTCAAAAAAAGACAAATCAAGCAAACAAAAGCTACACCCAAAAAAAAAAAAAAAAAAAGGTCTGATTTGGCTAAATCTCCTAGTACATATACACAGCTTGAATGCCCTCAGGGTAAGTTTGGAGATGGAAAACACTGGAATACCATGCAAGTTTTAGACCTCAATTACAACAAACTAACAGGATTAAGTGAAAATATTATTTTTTTCAAATCTATAATTTTAATGCACAAATTCCTTATTGTCATTTTTAGTTGACAAATATCTACTTCAAAGCAAAACAACATCATAGAACAGCTGGATGGCAGTTTTAAGCTCAAATGAACCAGCATCACATGCTGACAAGTCATCTCTCTGATTGCTTTTGAATGGCAGCACATGGAGATTTATTCTCTGCCATAAATTAGAACACTTATTTCTCTGTAGTTCACTTTATTTCACACAGTAAGCCCCTGGACTTATTTTTAAAGGATATCTTCCCTTTCCTTGATGATAAGTTCATTCTGTTCCTCTAGCTGTCTGATCTTCTTCTCAAATGACTCCTGTTCAGCTTTCAGACGTTCTTCTGTCACCTCCTTTTCTTCACTTACCCTGAAAAGAATGAGAGAAATAAAATATATACCCATAACCACCGTGCTTGCCTTCCAACTCCTCTGCTTTCCAGGTAAATGGATGTCATCCTCTTTATCCTTAAACAGGTTATTTCCTCATAATGTTTATTATATTACATTGGGAGATATGCAATGTACTATTTTTTCAAAGGCACTGATCTCACTAGAGTACATGCACGTTAACATGCAACACAGAACAACAAAGGACCTAAACCCACAATTAGATTTGTGCAGTCAAATTCCCTGCAGTCATAATGAAGACACACTGGGATCCTTACAAGCCTTGGGCACGTAGACAGATGACTCAAATGGGAAACCTTGGCTGCTGAGACAGGAAGGAAATTGAAAAACTTTTCTGATTCTTAATCTATAAACTAATTCTTCTCTCATGTTTACTGGTCAAATATAAGTCCAGGCAGGGAATCATTTTTCTTGTTAGTTTTATCCAAACAAAACAGTTTGTCCTCTTCTGGGGATTTTAAAATATCAAGCCACAAGAGTAAATTTTCCTTTCTGTCCAAGCCACAGCACCCTGTATCCTGCTGCTCAGTGTAAATAATTGAATCAAGATTAGAAGCTGACAATGTGAAAGGTTGACTATGATCATTTATTCTGCACCTTAAGAGCAGGCTGTAAAAACAATTATTCTGGTGTCACATAGTCAAGAAGACCATTATACATAGATGATCCTGTAACTATGCTAAAAACCACAGCTTAGAAATCATGGTTCTATAAAAGCTCTACAAAAATATTAAGTAATGATCTTAGACTAAGCACTTGTGCAATTTCTGTTGCTGAAGGCTCTTGAAGTTCAGTCTTTTATGATGATGAAACAGCTGCCACAACACAGGTGACAGAAGACCAAAGCAGTACAACTTTCAGAAAACTTCAATTTTAGTAAGTGGAACAATCCTACAGCAAGAGGAAAAGGGGAGGAAAATTAAAAACTAGAAAAAGAAAATAAAGAAAAGGAAAAAAAAAAAGAAAGAGAGACATTGTACTAAGCCTTCCACTCATCTTATCCGACACACTGACATTCTTAACAGAGAACTCCATCCAGGGACTGAGCTACCCATTTGACGTCATGACATTTCCCACAAGAGGGCATGACTTGTTTTGATATTCCAGTAGAAAAGCCACAAATAGTACAATTGGTTCATTTCTCTGGGGAGAGGAATACAGGCAGTATTCCCCAACTTTAAGGTAAACTCACAGCCCCTCCCACAAGAGCTCAAGTAGAGCACATGAAGTTGAAAACAATAAATACTGAAAATCACACCTCTTCTCTACAAACCTGGAAGAAAAAAAAAATAACATGAAGCATATAATGAAATTCAATAAATCAGGGCAGTTTGGAACAAACTATTAATTCAAAGGTTTCTAAATTAAAAAAAAAAAAAGACCTAAAAAGAAAAAAATACTTAACTCAGTCCAAAAATCTATTCACATGCACACAGTTTCATTTACAATCCAGTCCCCAGCAGTGTTCCTAGGTCTCTCGGCCTCCACTCAAAGGTTGTCAAAAGGGGTGTGTACAAATCAGAGTATCAACAATGTAAAGAGAACCAGCTGTATTAATTTGGGATTCATCCAACACCTGTGCATTCCTTGCTCAGAGAGCACAGTTATAATCTCCAGGGCACCATATATGGAAGGAAGCTCACTTACTAACTGCAAGAGTGATGCTACATTAGACAAAGGTTTGTGACATGTAAAACACTGGACCATGCTAACACCCAAGGATATCTAAATTAAACAACCATAGAAGAAATTAAGATACAGCAAGAGAGAACAGAGCACCAGAGAAACTAAACTAAACCCAGCAGGTTTTACCCATTTCCAGATTCTGTAGTTTGCTGCTTTTATCAGTCTACATCACATTCATGTGCTGTGTTTGCATTTAACACAGATCACAGCAAGCTGTCATATTTCCAGACATATGAATATATTGTGCTACATATCTCATGCAGTAAATGACTGAGAACAGTAAGTGATCTTAGAAGAAATGTGGCAGTATGTGTTTATGTATAACAAAGCAGGAGACAGTCTATAAAGGGCAGGCGAGATACAGAAGACACATTACCCACAGGCGGTGGCAAAAGGAAGCCAGAGAAAATGAATACACGAATGTCACCAGATTATACTGGATTTATGTCACATCCTATATATAGCTTAGTGAGATTTCTTTGTATATTTATTTGTCTTCCAGCAGTAAAGGACAGATAATTTTTAGCAGAACTAGAAAGGACTTCATTGATGCCAAACAGAAATATTACAAGGCTCATAATGCTCCTCAAAAGGTTTTTCACCTCTTTTTTATTCACTTATGGACAGAAAAGCGCAGTGAAATAATGAAAGTACATAAGGTATAACTGCTCTGTAGCTGGTGTCCAGCTCCATTATCATTTTTTCCAGGAACAAATTGAGGACTGACAGCTGAGAGCAAAGATGGCATATCTGTAGAACTATTCCTGCTGTTCAGCGTCTACAACATTTTCTTGCATATAATATACAGTCACCTATCTTGTGTCATAGAATATACACCATCTTCATTCAAGGTTTGTTTTAAATTCAACATTCATTATACAAAGATTTTAGTTTTATTTTACAGGAACCTCCAAAAGAAAAGAAGAATTCATAATGCAGCTGTATTTAGAAAAAACAACTAACCAAATAAATAAAAAAAAACCCACAACCCTTCTAGGGTTCAAATTATTACAGTGTGCTCCCAAGTCCACTGTTGATACTAGTAGCTCTGAATGACCTGAAGAAGGAACTGATCCACGGGTTTACTGATGACACTGACTCATCCCACTGAGGAAGCAGGACTGATGCTTTCCAGATGGAAGATAAAACAAAAAGCAGACACCAACACTGGCAAGTTCACCCATCAGTTCTACAGTCATTGAGAACATTTGTCTTTTATGAAACATTCATCTGATGTTAGTCTGTCTACTAGCAAAGATGGAAATGTTTTGGCAACTAGTTTCAAAGAGTTTCCAAGCAAAGAACGGCATCTGTAAAAGGCAAGACCACAGGGGCAGGAAAATGAAGCAAGGACAAAGATAAAGGTATCACACAGAGCCCAGCACACACAGAAATCATGGAATGAAATTGAGTATTCCCAGTGAAAGATGCGCTCCAGAAAAATGAAACAAAAAGTTCTCATGCCAGAGCTGATCACTACATGCCACTGACAGAACTGAGCATCAAAGTGACTTCTAATACCAGAACTGCAGGAAGAGAGAATAGGAGCTTTTTCTGTCTGAGGACACTGCTCACAAATCTCATACCTTTTACTCAGGTATCATCATCAATTTGTATAAATTTTAAAATATAACTAAAACCCCACATCAGTCCCAAAACATAATTAAAATTGCTGCACAGTGGCTACATTTTATGATATGCAACTTGCAAAATACAAAACTAGATCTCACAGCATGGCTTTATAGCTACAAATGGCTTTTTAAGCACAAAAGGTAAGTGTGATTGGTGATACAATAATCCTAGGTATGCTTTACCTATCAACAAGAAGTAATTTCCAAACAAGCTTAGGGATATCTCATTTGCAGTCTCACTGCCTGACCAATTAAGAGAACTACAGCACAGTATTACTCCTAAAGCAGCACATGAAATAAAGATCTTGACATTGAAGTTAAAGCCAAATTGTAAAAACAATTTGTTTAAATAGGAGGTAGTGTAACCTAGGAGAAAAGGCAACCCAAGAGGCCAAACACTGCAGATTTCTAACATGGACTTTCACAGGCAAGTTGTCCTTCAAAGATCCTCAGTGCTGGAAGGAAAACACTTAAATAGCAGATACACACTACAATAGTTTTACTGCCATCGTTTGTAATGGTTGCCAGTTCCAAATCAACCTTCTGTTTTGATTCCCATTTTCACCCTTAGCTGCAAAATTTCAGCTTTTGTTGGTCAATTTAATCTTCCTCTTATCTTCAGGATAAGAAGTCTACATAAGCGATGCCTAGTAGAAAAGACTAGCATTCCAGACAGCCAGCACCCTATAAAGGTTATAGGAATCCATGGTCCTGGGAAGAAGGAAGCATTTTCCCAATAAGGGACTAAGGGCTTCTGAAGGCTGTTTTACTAGCTGAGGGGTACAAGCATTCTGGGCATGCCAGTGGTGTTTGCCAGAAAGACACTAATCTGAGAGCAAACCCATCTTGCATCACATTTGAAAAGGGCAATCACTCCCTCTCTTGGGTAGATAAGGGCACTACCATACCTTTCTACCTAAATTGCTTTTGAGGATTTGTTTGCAAAGACAACAGGGAGGCAGCTTTCTCCATGTTTATCTTATCTGAATAAAGAAAGAATACAAAGTAGTTAGATACCAATTCTCACCACTACAACCAAAAATTAAACTTACATGAACCAATCTAACTCACTTAGTCAATGCCTCTGCTCATCCAAAAGCAAATTGCGTATGTGAGCTGTATAGGCATACATGAACTGTGCAGGCAGAGAAGTATTTATTATGTAAAGTTCATAGGAGGAGACAGAAAGTCACAATCCTATGGCTATATATCAGTTAGGAATGAAGTGAATGCTTGCAAGCATACACAAACACTCATTCTCTCTGCAAATAAAGTTATGACCCTCTCCATTCAGGCAAATGCCAAGACAGAGCAAGCTCTCAAAATCTGCATATCACTTAAAACATTTCACTCCAGAACACTCTGTAACCACCCCGGTACAATGTCTAGTGAATCTTTAATGCTCAACAGTCAACTGGCTAGCTCCCAGAGAACCTCTTAGGAGAGGTTAATGTGTTCTGACACTGACGTAGAATACAACAGTAAGAATCTTTCAGTGTCTTCACCACGTCGCTACTCATTGCATTACATAAGCTGATGACTGCTTCAGGAGTAGCCTGCATTTAACAAAAGCTCAAAAAAGGGTTTTTTTCCTCTTAAAAGAGATCTGCTTGTAAGGAATTTGCTCTTGCCATGCCTGCCACTTTCACCACCACACCAGCAGCACCTCATGGAAAACACAACAGTGTCATCTTGTTTTAAAAATAATGACTTACAATACAATACAATACACGAGGTTGGAAGACACCTTCAAGATCATCGCGTCCAACCTATCAACCAATCCAACCCACCTAAATACAATACAGTACAATACAATACAACCCACCTAAACAAAAAAACTAAACCGTGGCACCAAGCACCCCATCAAGTCTCCTCCTGAACACCTCCAATGAAGGTGACTCAACCACCTCCACGGGCAGCCGATTCCAGGGGGCAATCACTCTCTCTGTATAGAACTTCTTCCTAACATCCAGTCTAAACCTGCCCTGGCACAGCCTGAGACTGTGTCCTCTTGTTCTGGTACTGGCTGCCTGGGAGAAGAGACCAACCTCTGCCTGGCTACAACCTCCCTTCAGGTAGTTGTAGAGAGCAAGAAGGTCACCCCTCAGTCTCCTCTTCTCCAGGCTAAGCAACCCCAGCTCCCTCAGCCTTTCCTCATAGGGCTTGTGTTCCAAACCCCTCACCAACTTTGTTGCCCTTCTCTGGACACGCTCCAGCAAGACAACATCTTTCCTAAACTTGAGAATTTCCTACTTACAATATTTGAATCTTTTAAACTTTGGACCCAGTTTACCTCTCTTTTCTCCTTAATAGGGAAGACAGACTGGATACATTCAAAGAAAGGCAAAATAACGGTTAGATTTACACATGGCACAACAGACCAAAATCTAAGATTATTCAGCTTAGAAAGGATACAGCAAAGTCCGTCCTTTCAACCCCATCTCAGAACTCAGTTTCATAAAATCCATAACAACTCACATGTCAGACACAGGAATTCCCAGCAGCAAAGTGCTAGAGCCCAGTATCCAATTTTTTTTCAAAGGAAAGGATAACAATACAGCCAGCAGTAGAATTTATTCACACCAATACAAAGCCTGACACTGCAGCATATTAGCTAATGCATAGGCACACACCTTCCCAATGTTCAAAAGCACACTGGAAATAAAAGCTGGAGGAAGGAAAGAAAATACAGGAAGTGAAACAAAAGTATGTTAGCTCTCCTTCAGCAGTCACTGAAGTCAGGGGAAAGATAATATCCTGAACTGTTCAAGCAAGTGTTGGTTGAAAATCAAGCCCCAAGAGCTAATCATATTTTGCCACTGGTTTCCACATAATCAGACCTTCACCACTTTAGAACTGCCCTCATGCAAGTGGTTATTGATGAATCTATTTCTGCCCACCACCCTGCTATAAACAGGCTGCAATCAGTCCCAGCTACTACTACCCTAAGTTTCTTTCATAAAGGAAAGGAACAGCAAAGTACAGCTCTCGTCAAAGGAGATCTTCATTATTCCAAGTATTTGCTACAGGACAGTCTTCCTGAAAAACCTTCAGCATTCTGCAGGCTCTTTTTCTTCTCTGGAAGACCAAAGAATTTTCTACTGCATGTAAAAACACTCCATCACTGCAGAACTAGGGATGAAAATTATGGAGAGTTTTAAAAAAGTGACAAGGTGAGCAGAATTAAAGTTCGACTTCCCTATTACTCTGCAAAGGACTTTTAATTACAGCCAATAAAAATATGATTAGGTTTAAAAATAAAAGAGAACTAAGTATAAAATAATAGTGTTCCACTAATTTTACTTTTCAAAATTAATGTTGCTGCACCTTCTATTTTTCTTCAAAGAAATGTCAGGCAGAAATATCAAACTGTCCTCAGGGAAAAATCACAGCATCTGAGATTTAAGAGGAATCCCATGCTCAAATGAGTTAGTGTACTACCATTCACTAGGGAGCAGTGTATTATGAGGAACAATGTAATAAAAGGCTTTTTTAAATATTAGACTCTATCTCTATATATCAACAGTGGAAACAGTGTCCGAATAGGTCCAACATCTGACAATTTGTAACCAGGTTTCCCAGCAGTCTATTCTTTATGATAGCCTTAACTAGACATTTTCTAACACATAAGGTAGGATAAAATGGAGTTGCAAGCATGAAGAACTTCAGAAATTACTAAAACACTGTACAGCAAGAAACTCTATATTGGTCCAAATTATTACCAGGCAAAATGGTCCACTGGATAAGGATAATCAGAAAGAAAATATTCCTAGCTGCACCAGAGACTTATTGCATGACCTTGAGCAAGTAACTTAATTTCTCTGCCTGAATTTTCCTATAAAGAACAGTAGCGTTTGCCAATTTTTGCACAGACATATATAGTCTACAGAAAAAAAAGCATTTCATTAATACTTGAGAACCTGTATTTTGTTCTAGAAAAACTATCCATTTATAAATACTTAGTACAAACACCAACTTTCACTCCAAAGGACCCAAGATCATCTCACAAGACCTTCCTCTCAGGTGCTGTGCAAAGCCTGCCAAAGTCCCATGTGCTCCTGCTCAATTTTACGGTCACTAGGTAAGAAACAGATTTCCAGAGATTCTGAAGTATTACAAATACAGGAGGGAGAAAAATCTCCCTACTCAAATTCACCCTATTTTTCATACTGTTTATCTTCATGGACGTCTTAGCCCTGGAATGAAAATTAGAGAACAATCTTTTGTAAAAGCTGAAAAACACTCTTTCTGCCTTTCAGAGACTAGGGAGAACTTGAAGAAATTAATCAAAGCAAAAGAAAGTTTGAATAGATAAGCAAAAAATACACTAGACTCTTTACAGCTTTACATATGGAAACACAGGAAAACCATACGCTTCAGCCACAAGAACACCAATCCACCTTCAACATGGCATTCCATATAAAAGCTCACCCCTGACAAAATAAGCACTACAAACTTCCATATCAACAAAGTTTGTTATTTCCAAAAGATAACATATGTTTGTTCAAAGCATGTGATACAAACAGCAGACAAAATTCTAGCCCTGTGACTAGCTTTATATGGATGAGTTAGCAAAGGCCACAAAATTTTGGCTCTTATTTTAGGAATTTCAGGTCAGAAAGCAAGGCAAAAATGATCAGGCTGCTTCACTCTTCATACCTCTTCCAGAAAGAAAATTTACTTTATGCAAATATTCAGTTCTGTAATGCAATTCCACATTGCTTGATCCTAATTAGAGGGAATGACTCTCCTTAAACATAATACATTTTCAGATGATGCTTATTCTTACCTGGCAAGTTCTTTAATTAAGTTTGCAATGCGTCTCTTGTCCTCAGGACACAAATCTTTTAAAGAAGCACTCTTCATTCCTCCTTCATTAGCAACCTGAAAATTTAAAGCTGTATTTCAGAAAGTACTCTTTAAGTGAGAATAAATATTTCATAAGATAATAAATGCATTTAAAGACCTAATAATTAGAAGTTGAAAGTAGACAAATTCCAACTGGAAATAAAACAAATCTTTTTTTACAAAATGCAGGTAATGTCCAGTGAAACAAATGGCAAGATTGTGCTGAATTCAAATGCAAGCTGCTGGGTAACATTTTAAAACACACACTATTCATTGATTCATACTAGATAAAGGGCAGTGGGCTCTCGTGACTTGAAAATTTAGTGCAGCAATATCCAAATCCAAGTTCAAACTTTGTTACGATAGGATTCTAAATTAATGAGTAAGGGGAAAACAAAGAACACCCTCTGCCTTAGCACTTACAGCCAAAGCATGCGAACCACCAGAAAAAGACATGCAATATATTGTTAGTATATGGTAGGTCCTTTCTTTAAAGGATATTTTTCTGTACACAAAAGTACCCTTTCACACATCAATGTAATTTGCTTTTAATCACTAACTTTATCACTTCCGGCTACCTTCTCAAAACAAAACTTGAGGTTTTTTAATGCATCCCCTCCTCACAAAATGAACTGCAGCATTTGTTACCAATATCCACCAGAGGGCATATTGCTGCTCATCTTTGCAACAGTCCCTTGCATTTAGTTAACTAGCATTACCAAGTTTGAGTGTTTCCACTCAGAAGACAGTTCTAAGTTCTATATTCCTTTAATTTATCTGAAATTTCTGTCAACACTGACTCAGTTCTCAAGCGCTAAGCACAAACAATCCCAAGACAAAAGCAACAATAAGAGCTATGTTGTTCTGTCCCAAGATTTCATCAAGTTTAAATATTTCCTCTTTATCTGGCATTTATTTTCAGTCTGGACTTTTGCAACCCTACAAATATTGCAAACCTTCCTAAGTATATACAGCACTTAACATGAGATATAAGAATGCTACCAAATGCTTTGCATTTTGACCAAGTTAACACAACACATCACAGAACAACCTCTGAGCACACAAAGCTTCTCTCCCTTCATTAGCAATAACACATCAAAGAAGCAGCTCCCCCCCTCCATTCCCCACTAATTGCTTCTCGAATAGTGGTTTGAAACAATTAAAATACTATGCCACTTCTTTCAAAAGTTATGATTTTATACAGAGGCATGTTATCTCCACCTGACCCTTCAATACACTCCTATTTAACTCATATGCATTTTCCTCAGCAGGCAGAGGAAGGAGTTCCACAAGGCAACTTAGAGTTGAGGGCTTTTCAAAGGGGCATTTGATTTCACAGTTTCCTTCCCTAACATATGCTATTTACAGTCACACAAATTAAGAGAGAATGTCTTTAAGTCAACTGAATTTAAGATCAACTAAATACATTGTGGAAGGATTCCAACTTCACATGCTAAAAAACACTCTGAAAATTAATATTTATTTATTGTTAGTGCTAGATAAAGGAACTTCTCTAAGAAAAAGAGTTGCAGGACACCTTTCACCCAAGAAAGCAGAAGCTTAACCACATTAGTGAAGAAGATTTTAACAGAAGGTACCTCAATCTATTACCCAAACATACCTACCTACTGTGGGACAAGCATGTGTGGGAATAATAGGAAAAAAACTGAAAAATTAGTCTGTGGGGGTTTGTGTCACCCACAGGTGTAGAGAGTTAGCACATAAAAGAATTCTGAAAAGTAGGTTTGTACAATTACACTTGTCAAATGCACAGCAACAGCTCCACCACCAAAACAAAACTGACAAGTGAGATAGAGGCCAAGAATGTAGTCTCTTCTTTCCACATTTCCGTGGATTCTGCCCATCTGTCCAGCCTGTCAAGGTCCGTCTGCAAAGCTCCTCCACCCTCCAGCAGATCAACACTTGCCTCCAGCTTGGTGTCATCTGCAAATTTACTGATGATGGACTCAATGCCCTTATCCAGATCATCAATAAAGATGTTAAAAAGCATGGGGCCCAGCACTGATCCTTGGGGCACACCACTGGTGACTGGCCGCCAGCTGGATGTGGCACCATTCACCACCACTCTCTGGGCTCAGCCCTCCAGCCAGTTCCTAACCCAGCAGAGAGTGTTGCTGCCCAAGCCATGGGCTGCCAGCTTGGCCAGGAGTTTGCTGTAGGGGACAGTGTCAAAGGCCTTGCTGAAGTCCAGGTAGACTACATCCACAGGCCTCCCCACATCCACCAGGTGGGTCACCTGATCATAGAAGGAGATCAGGTTGGTCAGGCAGGACCTGCCCTTCCTAAATCCATGCTGGCTAGGCCTGATCCCTTGGCCATCCTGTAAGTGCTGTGAGATAGCACTCAAGATGAGCTGTTCCAGAATCTTGCCTGGCACTGAGGTCAGGCTGACAGGCCTGGAATTCCCTGACTCATCCAACCAGCCCTTCTTGTGGATGGGCACCACATTGGCCAGCTTCCAGTCTTCTGGGACCTCTCCAGTGAGCCAGGACTGCTGAAAAATGATGGAGAGCGGCTTGGACAGCTCATCTGCCAGCTCTCTCAGCATCCTAGGATGGATCCCTTCTGGTCCCATGAACTTGTGGGGATCCAAGCAGCTGAGATCTCTAACTACCCTCTCCTGGAACACAGGGGACCATTACTGCTCTCTGCTTTCATCTGCCAGCTCTGGAGGCCAGCTGTCTGGAAGACATTCTGTCCGGATAGTAAAATTTGAGGCAAAGATGATGTTAAGTACCTCTGCCTTTTCCTCATCTTTTGTTACTATGTTCCCCTCTGTGTCCACTAAGGAGTGGAGGTTGTCCTTGCCCTTCCTCTTGCTATTAATATATTTATAGAAGGACTTTTTGTTGTCCTTCACAGCAGAGGCCAGTCTAAGCTCTAAATGGGCTTTTGCCTCCCTAATTTTCTTCCTACAAGACCTAGCAACATCCTTAAACATTCCATGGGTTGCCTCACCTTTCTTCCAAAGATGATACACCCTCTTTTTTAACCTTCATTCACCCAGAAGCTCATTACCCATCCAGGCTGGCCGTCGGCCCCACGGCTCATCTTCCGGCACATTGGCACAGCCTGTTCCTGCACCTTCAAGAGTTCTTCCTTGAAGTAGGTCCAGCTCTCCTGGACCCCTTGGTTTTTAGGGGCTGTTTCCCAAGGAACCTTCTGAGTTAGTTCCTTGAGTAACCTGAAGTCTGCCTTCCGGAAGTCCAGAGTGGAGATCTTCTTGCTGCCCCTCTTAGCTTGACTGAATACTGACAATTCAATTATCTCATGGTCACTGGTGCCTAAACACCCTCCGACCACCACATCACACACCAGCCCTTTCCTATTGGTGAAGTGGAGGTCAAGCAGAGCCTTACCCCTTGTAGGCTCGCGCAGCACCTGGGATAAGAACCTCCTAGACTGCCTCCTCTCTGCTGTGTTGAGATCCCAGCAGATATCAGGCAGGTTGAGTCGCCCATGAGAACAAAGTCTGGGGATCTTGAGACAGCCTTAAGCTGCCTATAGAATGAAATTCCTCCTGGTTGGGTGGTCTATAACAGACTCCAACCAGGATGTCTGCCCTGATGGTCTTCCCTCTAATTTCCACCCACAAGCACTCAACCCAATCGTCCCTGATCTCCTGCTCAATGGCATCTAGTGCCTCCCTGATGTACAGGGCCACCCCTCCACCACTTCTCCCTTGCCTGTCTCTCCTGACAAGCCTTTAGCCAGCAGTTGCAGTGCTCCAGTCATGCAAGTCATCCCACCATGTCTCTGTGATGGCAAATACATCATAAATTTCCTGCTGCAACAAGGCTTCCAGCATCTTGAAGAAAACGAGTTGTGCCAGTGATGACAACTCACCAAAAAAACACTTCATGAAACCTCCTTCCACAGGAAATAAAATGTGTCTGTTCTGTTTGTTTCAAGTAATTCAGAGCTTATCTTCAAAGTTTCCATTAGGATTTGGCAAGGTAAGAGAAAAGCAGTTTAAAAAAGGCAGAAGAGAGAAAAAGCTTTGCATGTAATATTATGAAAGTACATCTGAGTGTCCAACCAAGATTTCACATATTAGATATTATATTAAAAAAACCCAACAATAATTTCTAGCCTAGCTGCTCTGAATACTCCACACAACAAGTAGTGCAAACAACGCACTATACAGAAACAGATTTTGCTCTGACATACAAAGGCGTTTGAGGCAGTGGGCTTGTATACTCATCAAGAGATGTTTCTACATAAAGGTTCTGCATAATAGGGACCATTTATGAAATTTCTCTGCACATCACTTAACAGCACCATTTGTCAATTGGAGGTACATATCTGCCTCCTAAAAGCAAGTATTTATAAACAGAAAAATTGATAGAGACAAGTCCAGATGGGGCCCTAAAAATTAATATTAGTTATTATGAGTGCTATGTTGAAGGATTCCAAGGCCAATGATGCTGTCAAGGCAATGAGAATTAAGTTACCTGTCTTCACAGCAGTTTTGATTGTACTTGTGAAACATACAACATTTATTCATCACACAGAGAAGGACATCATAGCCCAGAAAACAAATAAACAAATAAAAAATAAATTTCATACATAATGTAGCAATTTAGAAGCAGCTACTAGGTTCTGCCTCTAAGTGGGAGGGTACCAAACCCTAGTGACTTAAAAACATGCCCAAGATGACTACTAGGAGTCTTAACAGTACTCAAATGACATACACAGTCACTGTACTATACAAATCATGTTAGAAAACTGGCATCTATTCACACTGCAGAATAATCTTCCAAAGGAAATCCCACTGCTTTGAAACTTCTAATATAATAAACTGTGGGGAGTGTCATCTACTGTCTCAGGAGTAGGCCAGAAAACTCAAAGCAGAGCCAATGTTAACTGACAAAGCTACTCCTACTACTCAGATTCATTTTTTACTTTTACTGTCAAAAATAGAAAGTGATTTCATCCTACTAATATGAGCAGCCAAAGCAAAAAGGTATCTAAAACGATTTTACAAGTCTTGTTTCTAAGTGATGTGGCCATTTGGCAAGGGAGCTGCGTGGGACCGGGACCGGCATGCTTGAGCTGAGAGGTGCTCTATTTTGGTTTCTTCTGGGGGCTTTTTGGGGTGGGAGAATCTCGGCAGACAGCGAGGACCAGCAGGGTCATCTTCTCACATGCCTGCACAAGAGGGTGACATCAGCCACAGGAAATTTAAACGAGGCAGAGCAAAGCTGCACAACCACCATTTGGCAAGAGAGCCTTCTTGGCGCATGCCAGGTCAGCGGACAGAGTGCAGAAGCCTCTCTGGTAGCTTGGGCAAAATATAGTAATCAGGTGGAATGCATATACTTAACAACAAACAATAAAAACCACCAAACTTAATTTCACATGCCTGAAGAGATCCAGCCAAGGTAATGATTCAGCCAAAGGCTACTAGAAAAACGGTAGGTACCCAGACAGAGCTGGTTCACAAGCACACAGGTGTCCAGGCTGCTAGCTGCAGAGAGTGCTGGAGCCTGGCACTTGGAATGGTGAAGGAGACCACACCTGTGTGAAGTGTGACAAAGTGAATTATCTTCTCAATCTGGTGGCCAAGCTAAAAGATGAAGTATCAGGACTTGGGACAATAAGGGAATGCAAAAGGGAGTTAAGATACGTGGGAGCAGGCTTTACAGACCCCCCCTGTTGAGGAAGGCAACCCCGGACACAGCAGGGAATGGGTACAGGTCCCTGTTAGGAGAAGCATGGGGAATCCATCCTGGCCCTCTTCGCCTTCCCCGCTGCCCTTGCACAAAAAGTATGATGCCCTGCAGGTTGAGTGTGATGTCAATGAGAAGACAGAAGAGAAACCTTCTAAGGGAAGGTCTCACCTCTGTGCCCGGAAAGATCATGGAGCAGATCCTCCTGGAGGCACTACTGACTCAGAAGAGTAGTGAAGAGGTGATTGGGAGCAGTCAGCATGGCTTTGCCAAGGGCAAATCCTGCCTGACAAACCTGGTGGCCTTCTATGAACAGGTGACAGCATTAATAGATGAGGGGCGAGCAACTGATGTCGTTTACCTGGACCTGAGCAAAGCCTTTGACACTGTCCCACACCACATCCTGGTCTCCAAGCTGGTGACACACGGTTTGATGGATGGACCCCAGATGGATAAGGAACTGGCTTGATGGCCGCACCCAAAGAGTGGCTGTCAATGGGTCCATGTCCCAGTGGAGGCCAGTGACAAGCGGAGTCCCTCAGGGATCAGTCCTGGGACCAGTCTTGTTCAACATCTTTGTGGGTGACATGGACAGTGGCATTGAGTGCACCCTCAGCAAGTTTGCTGATGACACCAAGCTGTGTGGTGCAGCAGACACGCTGGAGGAAGGGATGCCATCCAGAGGGACCTTGAGAGGCTGGAGAGGTGGGCACACGCCAACCTCATGAGCTTCAACAAGACCAAGTGCAGGGTCCTGCATCTGGGTCGAGGCAATCCCAGGCACAAATACAGGCTGGGCAGTGACTGGCTGGGGAGCAGCCCAGAGGAGAGAGACTTGGGGGTGCTGGTGGACGAGAAGCTCAACATGAGCTCTCAATGTGCACTTGCAGCCCGGAAAGCCATCAGATCCTGGGCTGCATCAGGAGAAGTGTGGCCAGCAGTCAAGGGAGGTGATTCTCCCCCTTACTCAGCTCTGGTGAGACCCCACCTGCAGTACTGCGTCCAGTTCTGGAGCCCCTATTACAAGAGGGATCTGGAGGTGCTGGAGCGTGTCCAGAGAAGGGCCACGAGGATGATCAGAGGGCTGGAGCACCTCTCCTATGAGGACAGACTGAAGGAGTTGGGGCTGTTCAGCCTGGAGAAGAGAAGGCTCCGAGGTGACCTCATTGTGGCCTTCCAGTATCTGAAGGGGGCCTACAAGAAGGCTGGGGAGGGACTTTTCAGACTATCAGGGAGTGATAGGACTAGGGGGAATGGGATGAAGCTGGAGGTGGGGAGATTCAGGCTGGATGTGAGGAGGAAGTTCTTCACCGTGAGAGTGGTGAGGCCCTGGAATGGGTTGTCCAGGGAGGTGGTTGAGGCCCCGTCCCTTGCGGTGTTTAAGACCAGGCTGGACGAGGCTCTGTCCAGCCTGATCTAGGGTAGAGTGTCCCTGCCCATGGCAGGGGGGTTGGAACTAGATGATCCTTGTGGTCCCTTCCAACCCTAACTGAAACTATAACTATGAAACTATGGAATGCCTAAAGCAAATCAGTCCCCACCAACCATCAGGACTAGTGCCATAAAGAGGAGGGTAATTGTTGTTGGTGACTCTCCTGAGGGGAACAGAGGGTCCTATATGTCATCCTGACCCATATCACAGGGAAGTATGCTGCCTACCTGGGGCCCGGGTAAGGGACATCACCAGGAGACTACCCAAGCTACTCCAGCCCTCTAACTATTACCCACTGCTGGTAATCCAAGCTGGAAGCAATGAGATTGATAAGAAGGGCACCGGGACAATCAAAAAGGAATTCAAGGCCCTCAGACAACTGATTGATGGGGCAGGAGCTCAAATCGTGTTCTCCTCACTTCCCTCAGTGGCAGGGGTGTACAGTGAAAGGAACAGGAAAACCCATGCCATCAACAAATGGCTCAAGGGATGGTGCCAGCAGAAGAATTTTGGGTTCCTTGGTCAAGGGAAGAACCAGGAAATTACAGACCTGTCAGGCTGACCTCAATGGCAGGCAAGATTATGGAAAAGGTCATCTTGAGTGCAATCACACAGCACTTTACAGGATGAACAAGGGATCAGGCCTAGACAAGACGGATTTAGGAAGGGCAGGTCCTGCGTGACCAACCTGATCTCCTTCTATGATCAGGTCACTGCCTGGTGGATGTGGGGAAGGCTGTGGATGGAGTCTACATGGACTTCAGCAAGGCCTTTGACACCATCCCCACAGCAAACTCCTGGCCAAGCTGTCAGCTCGTGGTTTGGACAGGAGCACTCTGTGCTGGGTTAGGAACTGGCTGGAGGGCTGAGCCCAGAGAGTGGTGGTGAATGGTGCCACATCCAGCTGGCGGCCAGTCACTAGTGGTGTCCCCTAGGGATCAGTGCTGGGCCCCATCCTGTTCAATATCTTTATTGATGATCTGGATGAGGGGATTGAGTCCATCATCAGTAAATTTGCGGACAACACCAAGCTGGGGACAGGAGTTGATCTGCTGGAGGGCAGAGAGGCTCTGCAGAGGGACCTCGACAGGCTGGACAGATGGGCAGAATCCAAGGGCATGAGATTGAACACATCCAAGTGCCGGGTTCTGCACATTGGCCACAACAACCCCATGCACTGCTACAGGCTGGAGAGTGGCCAGGCAGAAAAGGACCTGGGGGTACTGGTTGATGGTAGCTGGAACATTAGCCTGCAGTGTGCCCAGGCAGCCAAGAAGGCCAGTGGCATCCTGGCCTGCATCAGGAACAGTGTGGCCAGCAGGAGCAGGGAGATCATTCTGCCCCTGGACTCAGGACTGGTTAGGCCACACCTTGAGTCCTGTGTCCAGTTCTGGGCCCCTCAGTTTAGGAAGGATGTTGACTCGCTGGAATGTGTCCAGAGAAGGGCAACAAAGCTGGTCAGGGGTTTAGGCTGGATGATAAGAAGAAATTCTTCAGAGAAAGAGTGATTTGCAACTGGAATGTCCTGCCCAGGGAGGTGGTGGAGTCACCATCACTGAAGGTGTTTAAGAAGAGACTGGATGAGGCACTTGGTGCCATGGTTTAGTGGATTAGATAGTGTTGGATGATAGGTTGGACTCTATCTCAAAGGTCTTTTCCAGCCTGGTTAATTCTAAGCTCTTTACATGAGACAGGCAAGGGAGAAGAAGAGCAGGGGCGGTCCTGTATATTAGGGAATCTCTTGATGCCACAGAACTTGAGGTTGAGGATGAAAGGATTGAGTGCCTGTGGGTTAAAATCAGAGGGAGGGCTAACAAAACTGACATCCTGGTTGGAGTCTGTTATATATCACCCAACTAGGATGAAGAGGTTGATGAAATATACTATAAGCAACTGGAGGTTGTCTCAAGATCATCAAACCTTGTCCTTATAGGAGACTTTAACTTGCCAGATAACTGCTAGGAACTTAACTCAGCAGAGAGAAGGCAGTCCAGAAGGTTCCTAGAGTGTATGGAGGACAGCTTTTTGATGCAGCTCTCAAGTGAGCCTATCAGGGGTCAGGCTCTGCTTGACCTGCTGTTCTCAAACAGAGAAGGGCTGGTGGGAGATGTGATGGTAGGAGGCTGCCTAGGGTGCAGCGACCATGAGATAGTGGAGCTTTCAATATGCAGGGAAATAAGGAGGAGCAACAACAGAACCCTTACTTTGGACTTCCAGAGGGCAGACTTCAGCTTATTTAAGCAACTAACCCAGAGAGTGCCCTGGGAAGCAGCCCTTAAGAACAAAGGGGTCCAGGACAGTTGGACCTACTTCAAAGAGGAGCTCTTGAAGGCACAGGAACAGGCTGTGGTGGTCAAGTCACTGTCCCTAGAGGTGTTCAAAAAAGGACTGAACATGGCACTTGAAGCCATGGTTTAGTTAGTCATGAGGTGTTGGGTGATAGGTTGGACTTGATGATCTCTGAGGTCTTTTCCAACCTTATTGATTCTATGATTCTATGAATAGAGCAAACACAATAAATAGACTGGAACACAACTTTCCTGTTTGGCTAGTAACATAGATACGGGGATACTCAAAGCTACACTATCTCTGTGCACATATACATATAAAAATATATACAACCTCTTTTGCATAGCCCCAGTTACATACATTAGCACAATGAGCCTTCATTCTTTAGCTAGGCAAGCAATCTCAGTAATTTTGCCAGCAATAACCATCCAAATGGGCAAATGTCCAAAACATTGTTAAAAAAACAGGTCCCTAAAACTGTTTAAACATTTTCAATCTAAAGATTTTCTGTCATTTTTCAACTCTCCTCACTCTGCAGGCCTACATGAAGGATGGAGAGAGACTGTTTACAAAGGCCTGCAGTGACAGGAAGAGGGGCAATGGCTTCAAACTAGAGAAGAGCAGATTTAGATTGGATGTTAGGAACAAGTTCTTTGCTACAGGGGTAGTGAAACACTGAAACAGGTTGCCCAGGGAGGTGGCTGAGGCACTCAAGGTCAGGCTTAACAGGGCTCTGGGCAACCTGGTCTAGTTCAGGATGTCTCTCATGACTGTAGGTGGGGGTTGGACTAAAAGGCCTTTGGAGGTCCCTTCCAGCCTGGACCATTCTATGATTCTGTGATTCTTAAGAGCAAGAAAAATTTGCCTTCACTGACCTGTTGCCCTGTCAGATCCCCTGTGCTTCTAACTGAATCCATGGAAGCAGAAGCAACAGCTGCAGACACCTTTGGCTCAGTTTTACTTTTCTGGTATTTTGGCAAATACTTTGTTCTTAAATTTCCTGTTGTAGACACTCCTGTAAAGGAAACACAAGCAGAAAACATAGATTATAAAGTCAAAAAGGACCCTTCTTTTGACTGTTACAGCAGGACTTCTAAAAAGGCATCCTTGCTTTAACAGATCTTTCTGAAAAGAGTAAGTATTTCAGATATAGGTTTGCAATTCACCCAGACTCTCATGCCATATAACCTTCTTCAAAACCAACATATCAGCAGTAAAAGAGTGCACAGCACTGAAGTGCTCAATGTGTGTTTCAGAATTTATTTTGATTTTCATGTCTTCAGACTGAAATTAGAAGATGCAAAAATTTGTGTTTGAGACACAAAAGCATAAATTGGGTTTTTGTTTTGACACTCAAAGATAATGAGAAAACAAGAAGCAGTAATGCTGTTAAAAGTATCACTCCTGTGACAAAATATAATCATTTTCTGTTTTCCAGACAACCCACTGATTGCTCAAGCTAATGGTCTGTTCCTTTCAGGACCAGGCATATGAGCAACATTAACAATGTAGCACATACACCACAGATCATCTGTAAAAAGCTTCCTGCGATGATTAGAATTAGTTCACCAATATCGAAGGTAATGACATGAAAGCACTGAAAATCCTGGTGCTGCAATTACAAAATGCCAGGATTGACACCAACACTAAAACTTCCCAGGGTCAGATGAAAGCCAGTATCTTCTTGGTACTGCATCAAGGTTTGAGTTTGACTGTCCAGAAGTGCAAAAAGCTTTCAACAAAAAATACTGATTTTATACTAGCAGATACATTATATTTATTTGGGTAATCCATTTTAGAACTGTGCCAGCAATTCAAGGGAAAGAACTTATAATTAAGTTCTAACATCTCTAAGCTTGTATTCAAGAGAGAAAAGTGAGTTCAAAACTCTCTTCCACAGCAGTGGAAGAATATTTCTCAGAGTGAATCCTATCATACAGGATCACTGGGTTTTTTTTCCCAGCTTTTTTACCTGGCTTGAGCTATGCTGGCTACAAAAAACACGCAGACATTTTAAACAGATCTGTTTGGCCAGTAATTTGAAGGGTAATCATGCTACTCCAAAACCAGAGATTAGGGTTCCTCAATATGTATAGCTGCTGGACAGATTTCAGATATACACAGTTTTACCAAAGTTAATCATTCCAAACCATTAGAGAATTCTGAAGGGGGACTAACAACACTCATCTTTTCCCCAGAGATGTACACAAGCACGCACTTAGTAAATTAAGATCAAGAGAACTACTAAAAAAGAAGTTAATTTTTCTTTACACAATCAACTTTCATTTTAACTGTTCTCTTCAAAATTTACAAAATATTTGAAGCTGCTTGAAGAATGTTGAAGCATTTGTAATGCTTCAACATTCTTTGGAGATCAGATTAAAAATTCAGTTTACACTATAGACTGGATAAGACTATGCTATACTGCAATAAAAATTACTCCCCTGAAACTTCACGTGACATCATAGGCTTATCTAAGCAGCCTGAATATAAACCCTGTGCTGTAATGCTGGATGTCCCATTAGAACTTGTGATGTCTCTGTACCTTAAACATTTAAGTACACAAACCACATACCTGAAAAGGCATTGCAAAGCTCAGCATTCACAGGAAAAGAATTTGTTTACAGCTATTAGAAAGAAGGTCGTACCTGAAACAGATACCATTGGCTGTTCATCAGAAGCTGCATGTGACTTTGTTAAAGGTAATAAAAACAGAGCAAGCTTGACCCTTTAAACAGAAATATAAATGTAAGTATTTTGGCTCTTAATTCTTAAAGACTATTGCAACAAATCAAATTGCCAACAGCATATAAAATTTGACTAGAAAATCTAACACCATGCAGATTGCTAGGAGGAAAAAAAAAAGTGCAATTCTTCCCTCTTCACCGCACCTTTCAGCCTGGAAAGATTCTCTTAGAGGTCACCTTCACAAATATCCCAGGGAGCTGCCTCAGTTACAAGTGCAATTACTAAGATAATGAAGTAAAGACATTTAAATTAGAGTAGGGTATCATTATGTAAGAAAGCTCTTGATATATATGGAAGACAAATTCTGAAATTGTGCATATTCATACTGTGATGAAAAACATTTTATACAACATATTCCAAGATACATAACGAAGATAAATGCAAAAGGTTTCAAAGGAGGTTGGTCATTCTCATCTGATCATCACATGATGAGTCACAGAAGAAAGTCTGAGGACAGATTAAGAAGTTTCAAGAACTTGCAAATAGCCTAGAGTGTTAACTATTTAATTACTTGACTGCAGAAAACACTCAAAAATCACAAAGGACTGGGCACCATATTATTTATGCTATGTTAGCACTCACTGAACTGGAATCCTTTTCTCCTAAAAGTCACTAGGACTCAACACAGTTAAGAGAATGGAGTAAAGTGTCTTCCTTCAAGCAACATCTTCACTTAGCTGAACATGAAGCCTTCTATTCTCACATACTAAAGACAAAAAAGCACAGAGCACAAAATTCTGCTCTACAATCTTTTATTTGTACCTTTACATTCCTCAGCCTTCTACAGTTGGCCAGTTGACTCAATTACCTAATTTCAGTACTGTTTATAGATAAATGCACTTAAGCTGTCTTCATCCAATAAAGCTGTGAAAATAGTTCAGTTAACCTATACAAACTCTCGCCTTAACTAAAATTTTGGTTTGATAATATGATCTCAAAAACTTAACTGAATAAGCAACTACAGAGTGAAGAAAATCAGCAACAGCCTAGAAGCTTTCCCCATGGACAGCAACTGCAAATTCAATCAATACCAACTGCCTATGACAGAATTGGTACCTGGCACACTGGAAGGCTTTGATCACTTGTGATCTTGTTGATCACTTATAAACAGTTTTCACTCATCAGTCCCTCATCACGTTGAGAAAACATGTTCACCCAGTACTATTGTCAAAGCCATCTCTTTTTACAAATGCTGAAAGCACTTAGCTTGCTCTCATCTGTAAGCTACAGCCCACTATCTCATCTCTAGTTGTCACAACACATTGTGGGGTCATGCCATGAACCAGGTGAGGAAGACGACTAACCTCCAAAAGTCAAGCACTATCTCCCCTCTCACCAAAAAGAACTATGGCAGATCAAAATTCCAAGTGTTGATCCCAGCCAAGCCCAAACAGCTGTGTCAGCACAACTATGACATCAATCTGCAGGACACAGAGACGAGTACCTTCAACTCAGATTCACAGATTGCATCAGGTTGGAAGAGACCGTCAAAGATCACCCTCTCCAACCCCCCTGCAAGTGACCAGGGACGCATCCAACTTGACCAGGCTGCCAAGGGCTACATCAAATCTGATCTTGAATGTCTCCAAGGACAGGGCCTCAACCACATCCTTGGGCAACCTGTTCCAGTATTTCACCACTCTCATTGCAAAGAACTTCCACCTTATGCCTAACTAAATCTATCCTGCTCCAGCTTAAAACCATTGTCCCTCGTCCCATTCCTACAAGCCCTTCTAAACAGTCTTACTTCAGATATTGAAATGGAGCTATAAGGTCTCCAGAGAGCCTTCTCCTCTCCAGGATGAATTGCCCAAATTCTTTCAGGCCTTTGACCATCTTAGTGGCTCTCCTCTGGACCCACTCCAGCAGATCCATGTCTCTCATGTTGAGGTGGCACCAGAGGTGGACAGGTTTTGCCTTCTCAAACTGGCATATGGTTAATCTGTGTGTCAACACATAGCTATAAGAGATAAAATTGATTTGCTGAAACAACATTCAGGCTTTGAAGTTTGTCTGCTATATTGGCACAATTGCAGACAGATACCTAGCAAGAGGATGTAAAAATTAGTCAATGCTGTTGCTGTTACTCACCCCAACTACCAGGGCCACACTCCCATGAAGTTTTGAAGCCCAGTGTATTAGAATAAACCAAAGCCAGATCAGGTAACCTTGATCAACTGGACTGAAAATTGCAGTGGAACAGGAGCCAATTCATAGAGGTCCAATGTCCTTGTCTTTGAGTTAAAACCTGAGGACACTACCAGCATCAACCATTTAACATTAATCCATTGCCACATGCAGGTTGGACTCGATGATCTCAAAGGTCTTTTCCAACCTGGTTAATTCTATTCTATTCTCAAGACTGCTAAATAAAATTACTATAGACATTATAAACCTTGTACCACAACAGCAAACATTCAAGGCAATAGCAGAGAAAACCATCACAGGCATTAGAGAAACAAAACACTGCATGATGCTGTACAGCTGCCGTAGGGCAAGCAACAGCAGATCTGCCAGTTCTATCTAATTATGAAGATAAATTCAGTTTTCCAAAACTATCCAATTAACATTACCAAATTTGCCACCACCACTCCCCCTTGGTTGAATCTGTTCTTATTTGCTCCTGTGCCACACGCATTTTGAGGCATTTAAAGTTTTCCAAGATACTACTTGCAAAAACATGTAAAATGGAAATGGGTGTCAGGAAGAGCCTCATTCCTTGGAATAGTACAGTGAATGAGGCCACTGCTGGGCTCATGAAACTACATTTAGTCATGGTAAATAACCTGACTCCCCAGTAGTTACTTGATAAAAATACACTGCCATTGTAACTGCATCAACAGCTCCACAATTGAACAACTGAGAAGACTACTGACAGTCTGGATATGAATCTGATACATGACTACCAACCTTCAGGGTATCCCATCAGAGAAATCCGGTTGGTTTGGGTTTTCTGGGGGGTGGGGAAGGATGGTTTGGGTTTCTTTGGTGTTTTTTTGTGTGGTTCTTTGGGGGTCTGTGATTTTGGGTGGGTTGGGGGATTTGAGGAGGGGTGGGGAGGGTTGGGTTGTTTATTTTCTCGTTTAAGTTTTTTGTGGTTTGGGGCTAGTTTTTTTTTTACACAAATGGGAAAACATAACAATGTGCTGCATAAACATTCCACTGAATGATTGCCCCATTACATTTGTGCATTGTTTTCCACTAGGTATGCATCCAAACTACAAGAGCATACAAGCATACTCTTTAATCACCTCTAGCTGATGCTGGAATCTCACCCTCAGTGTGAGGAACAGCAATCTCTCAAAGTCCCGCATACCTATAGCTAAATTTCTAGCTCCTAAATTTCCTCCAGGCCAGACTGGCTTAATGTTCCACCCTAACGCATTCAGGTAATTGAGCTTCTAATTCAGCCACAAGCCCAAACATCAACGACAACTTCTTCTGGTTCTCTGAATCATGCAAGCATCGCTCTCTTCACCCTCACTTTTACAGGCACAATCCCCAATTCCACAACCACCACCTACTGCATCTACATACCCAGGCCCACGCAGTCTCCCATAACTGGAGATTGCAGGTCTTCTGAGACAAAGGCACCACAGTCCCTCTCTTGTCCTTCACAGACAGAGCCTCCAGCTCTCATACAGCCCCACCCTAAATGTCATGCTTGTGGTCACGTTTTGGTATCACTCACAAAATATACATCTTTTTCTTGCTGCCTGTACAGCTGCTAGGCTCAATTTCTCTTTTGATTCTCTTGCAAGACTCCATAAGCTGAACTCACTTCCTTCATTTCCTAGGTTTTTATCTCGCCCAAGACTTCATAGCTAGATCGCACAGAAAGTGGATACCAAACCCGCCCTCCTCTTGCAGGCCACCCTTGCTTTTAAACACAATAAATACCCGCTGCCGGCATACAGGCATATATCCAGCCTCTCTCCGCAGGCCGAGCTCCCCGACACTCGCGAGGGGGGCACCCAGACCTCCCGCGGCACGGCCGCAAAACTCCATCCGTCCGACAGCCCCGCATCGGCGTCAGCCTTCTCCTCACCCAGACCCCAGCCAGACACCCGTGTCGTCTGCCCCTGACAAACCGATCTCCCACCTCACCTTCCCCACAACTCACAATCTACCCTGCCGGCACCCACCCGCCCCGATCCCCTCCACACCGACCCCTGGACCCTAAGCCCCGCCCAGGCCCCCACCACGGTACAGACTCGGGGTGGAGACCCTCGCTACAGCCCCGACTCCGAGCTCCTCCAGTCCTGCGGAAGGATACTATCCCGACTCCAGGAAGGGCCTCCACCTGGCCCGGCGGCCACCTCCGCCATCTTGAAACAACCGCCACTCCCAGAGTACCCCCCGCGCCCCCCCGGCGCTCGCCGCCCATTGGCTGCCAGCGCCGGCTTCGACTTGCCTCTGCTGGGGCCCGATAGGCGCTACGGACCGAAGAAAGCGAGGGACATGCTGGGAGGAGCAGTCCTCCAGGCGCAGGATGGCGAGGCGACTATGCTCCCGCCGAACTACTACTCCCGTCATGCCGCCTCGCAGCCGCCATAGACTATCTGGGGCATCGGCTGTTAGAACTACCATTCCCAGTGCACCTCGCGGCTCAGCCGCTGCTACAGGGCGGGAGGCAGGACAAAAGAGATTATTTCCCTCAACCAGCTCCGTGGACATACACGCCTTCATTGATCTCGCCTGCTTGCTGGGGCGTTGAGGGGCAGGGGCCTGAGGAGAATGGAGGAGAAACCCTCCGCCAGTATCAAGCCCTACCTGGACAAGCTGACCCTGGGTGTCACACGGATCCTGGGGTGAGTGGCGGCGTGGGAAAACGGGATGGAGGGAGGGTGGCAAATAACCCTTGGTTGTCATGGAAAGTGCCCAGGGCTAGGGAGGGGCTCCTCCCTCAGCGCTCAGGGTGGGGCTTGCTGGGCGGCCTTGTAGAGCCCGGCTTCAGCCGCCGCCTCGAGGTGCTCGTCCCGAGGCGTTCCCGGCAGCAGCAGGACAAGGCCTGCCAGCCCTGCAGCCCAGACCCGCAGGGTAGCACCAGGGTATGAGGTGTGGGGTCCTGCAGCGATGGGAATGACGGTGCTTCTGGGTGCATCCCAGTCACGGTTATTGAGGTTCCTCCTCTGAAATCATACGGCTGTGTTTTTTCTACACACGCGCACACACAAAACACCTTATTTCTAGTATTTATTAAATGGCAGAAATCCTCAATTTCTCCACTTAAGAGAGGCTCTCAGATTCAAAAGAAAAAAAAAAACAGTAATAAAAGGCAGACTAATCTGTGTATCTGCTCAGGATCAGCTCCCCATAAACAGTCGCTTGCAGGTTACTCCCATATCATGGGCTTTTCCTACAGTGCCCTGCTTGCCATCTCCAGGTTTTGCTCTTATCTTGAGCCTTCTTGCATCCCTGCAGTTCCCTGAAGTTCACCATCTGAAAGTAAGGCTGTAGAATCACAAGAATGAGTGAAAGTATTCCCATGTGTAAAGGATTTTAGCAGCAGACCTTTGATATGGTAGCACCTTAACGCAGAACACTGGCAGATGTATATGGCTGGAAAGCAATACATCTCTCCCAAGCCTTGTGTGAAAAAAATATGAAGACTGAAATTCCAGAACTTCTTCCCCTGAGTTCTAAAGCTAAAAGTGACCACTGTAATTACCTCACCCATCCACAGTGTTGAAGGAAAGTGAGTTTCAGCTAGTAACCTTGGTAAAATTGCACAGAGAATCATAGAATTGCTTTGGTTGGAAAAGACCTTCATATCCAAACTAAACCTCCCCTGGTGCAAACTCAGGCCATTTCCTCCCGCCCTATCCCTTGTTACTAGTGAGAAGAGACTAACACCCATCTCACTCCAACCCCTTGCAGGTAGTTGGGTAGAGTGACAAAGTCTCCCTTCAGCCTCATCTCCTCCAGACTAAACAATCCCAGTTCCCTTAGCCACTCCTCATAAGACTTGTTCTCCAAGCCCTTCACCAGCTTCATTGTCCTTCTCTGAACATGCTCCAGCACCTCCATGTCCTAATTGTAAATGAGGGGCCCAAAACTGAACACAGTATTTGTGGTGTGGCCTCACCAATGACAAGTACAGGGGCACAATCACTTCCCTATTCGTGTTTGCCGCACTGTTCCTGATACAGGCCAGGATACTGTTGGCCTTCTTGGCTATCTGGGCACACTGCTGGTTCATGTTCAGCATCTAGCATCTCCACGTCCTTTTCTACTCATCAGATTTCCAGCCATTATTCCTGAAGCCTCTAGTATTTGCCTGGGGTTGTTGCAACCCAAGTGCAGGGCGTGGTACTTGGTCGACTTAAACCTTATACGGTGGAGATCAGGGCCATTGATCCAGCCTGCCCAGATCCATCTGCAGAGCCTTCCAACCTTCAACCCCGTCAACACTCCCACCCAAACTGGTGTCATCTGCAAACACACTGAGGGTGCACTCAATGCCCTCATCCTGATCATTGATAAAGATGTTAAACAATACTTAACCTTGGTATGGAGCCCTGGGGAACACCACTTGTGACTGGCTGCCAACTAGATTTAACTTAATTCACCACCACTCTTTGGGCCTGGCCATCCAGCCCCTTTTTTACCCAGCATATCATCTACCCATCCAAGCCTTGAATAGCCATTTTCTTGAGAACACTGTGAGAAACTGTGTCAAAGGCTTTAGTAAATTCCAGGTAAAAAAGACATCCAAATCCTTTCTCTTATCCTCTAAGCAGGTCACCTTGTTGTAGAAGGAGGTCACATTCTTCAAGCAGGACCTGCCCTTTATGAAATCATGCTGACTGGGCCTGATGACCTGGTTGCCCTGCACATGCTGCATTTATAGCACTGAAGTTGATTTGCTCTATGACCTTTCCCGGCACCAATGTCAGACTGACCATTTTGTAGTTTCCCAGGTCCTCCCAACAGCCCTTCTTGTAGATGGGCTTCACATTTGCGAATCTGAGCCTGTAGCATCACATTCACGTGGAAAGCATTTCCTGGTGTGTGGTGTTGTGTTCTGTCTGCATCTCTAGCAACCTGTATTGCACAGTATAGCAATGCACGCCGCAGTCTGTAGCAGTGACATTTTACTGTGGTTCCTTTCTCCGTCTCTCATTCTGGGAATTTTTCACATTTTTTTTCCCAGTGAAGTACTCCAAAGCTTGTAAATTGCACCACCATATTAATTACAATTAGTGGACCAATTGCAAAACATTACCAACCTGTTCAGTTTCTTTCAAGTAACATTGTTTCTGCAACCTCATTCTCAAAGAAGCCTTACTCAGTAGTTGGCAGCACTAGCAACTGTCTTTATATCTCTGGGGAAGTCTCATGAAGCTAGTAGATATTTTTCTGCCCTCCACAACATGAAAACAGTAACAGGCTTTTAACTTTAGAGTCTGTGAAACATTTATTTTTTAGAAAAATAGAAACAGTCATGTAATGAAACTCAAAATACTCCTTTTGAGCAAGAAAACTTTGCACATATAGTATGTGGGAGTTTGAGGCTCAATTTTCCAATACCTAAATGAAGACATGTTCATGGTGCTATTTGAAAAACACTCTTTTAAGCAAATTCCATTTAGGAGGTGAGGTGGGTTTGTGCTTGTATTATTTGGTTTAACTTGTGCTCTTTGTGGAAGTCTCTACAGGAGAGTGACATTTCTCGTTATCATCAATGAGTGTACAATTTGACGGGGAAAAGAGACGCATCTTTGTCATTTCATAGTTTCATAGTTTCAGTTAGAGTTGGAAGGGACCACAAGGATCATCTAGTTCCAACCCCCCTGCCATGGGCAGGGACACTCTACCCTAGATCAGGCTGGCCAGAGCCTCATCCAGCCTGGTCTTAAACACCTCCAGGGACGGAGCCTCAACCACCTCCCCCGACAACCCATTCCAGGGCCTCACCACCCTCATGGTGAAGAACTTCCTCCTCACATCCAGCCTGAATCTCCCCACCTCCAGCTTCATTCCATTCCCCCTAGTCCTATCACTACCTGATAGCCTGAGAAGTCCCTCCCCAGCCTTCTTGTAGGCCCCCATCAGATACTGGAAGGCCACAGTGAGGTCACCTCGGAGCCTTCTCTTCTCCAGTCTGAACAGCCCCAACTCCCTCAGTCTGTCCTCATAGGAGAGGTGCTCCAGCCCTCTGATCATCCTCGTGGCCCTTCTCTGGACACCTTCCAGCACCTCCAGATCCCTCTTGTAATAGGGGCTCCAGAACTGGAGGCAGTACTCCAGGTGGGGTCTCACCAGAGCTGAGCTGCTCATATGATTAATTTTGCAGAAGTTCTGTGAGTAATAGCAAATTCCAGCAACTAAGTCTGAGTGGGTGGTGTTAGCTCTTCTGGACTGCCCAGATTAGAAGGTACTTCACTATCTACAGTTTTTATTAGAGGAGATTGTACCTGATGCTCAGAGTTTCTCCAACTTATAGGCAGTATTTGCAGTACTGTAAGAACTGATAATGCTGCAGTTTCCGGCTTCAGCTTTGTGTCACACTGTTGCATTCACTATTTCTAATTAATACTGAAAAGTGTTTTTGGAATCTTCTAGATGAAATGTCGTAAAAATAGGACAGAGTTTACTGTGATCTTGATTCAGAATAGTTAGCAGGGAGGAGTCACCAGAACTATGTGAGCTTTATCCTGTGTCTTTTATCTAACCTAGGTGGCTTCTTTGTTTCTTCCATCTGGAGAAAAAAGCAACCCATATCAGGCATCTTTTCCTCATTAATGTTTAATGGAGCTCCTGTCCATACTTATACACGTCTGTTAAACATGGTCTTCTGTTTGCCTACAGGATATTTGTAATATAACATTCAGGCTTTTAAGGCAGAATTTCTCTTTCTTTTGATCTTGGATTTGGTTCAGACATCTTTAGAAGCCGTGATTCTCTCATTCGTAGACGCTATCTTTGACTGATAGGATATTTAATCTTCTGTCATCCCAGCCAAGGCATTGTGCATGATGTATTAAATATCCATGGTGTTTTCTTTGATCATAGAAATAACAATTTCACTGTTATTATAATCTCCTAAATTGTCATAAACCTTGCATAGCTTAGATGGAAAAGACCAGTTAGTTCATTGGTTCCACAGCCTTCTTAAGAAGCAGAATACATACAGATGCTTTAAATTTGATCAAGAGCTTGATCCCTCCACCTTGGAACTGTCTATCAGAAGTAAAACTTGGCAAAGCATCAGTCTTCTGTAGTCTGGGGCACCCCTTAGGGCAGACAATTTCCTATATGACCTACTATGACTGGGGGGGGTGAGGGTGTCCCTTTTTTTCCTGAATGTAACTTGGAGTTTGTTTTCCTGATGCCATGATTAGTCTTATTATAACTTAAATTATCTGACAAAAGCAAAGGCTGGGCTGGGCGTAGAAGCCAGAGCATAGATATCGTTCTCTACTTCCCATCAGCAGACAATTTCTGGATGCTCCCTGGGAAGCAGGGCTTCAATACCTGCAGTGGTTGCTTTGGAGGACAAATGCCACTAATGAAGGTCCACTCCCACTTCCTTCTTTCACTCAGCTTTATATTGGAGCTGATGTCGTACGGCATGGCACACCCCTTTGGTCAGTTTGGGCGCTCTGGCTTCTATGCCCAGCCTTTGCTTTTGCCCTATTACATTGCTTCTGTCTATGCTGTGAATCTCTGCAAAAATCACACCTCCTGTATTGTATGTATATATAAACAGCTCCAAAAACCATCCAAGAGTGGCACCTTGTGCAGCACTATAGATCCTCCTGCCAAAAGATGCTGAGTACAGTTACAGACAGGAAAAAATGATGGGTCAGTAACCAGGACAATACCTGCACTTATTAACAACATTTCTGCAGCTGTCAGTCAGGTTTAGTTGCAACGTTCTCTGTGTTGTATCACCCATACCTGCTGCAAACATACTTCTCTTTTCCTTTTAGAGACTTCTCCAGGAGTTGCTGAGGTGACATTTGTGGAAAAAGGGCCAGCCGAACGCCATACAATCATTTCATGGGAGCAAGTGAGTGTTTTGAAGATAACACTGTGTTGAGGTCAGTCAGAATGTACAGCAGCCCATGGAGGGTGTCAGTTGCAGTAAATACCTTGTGTTTGTGTGAAACAGCCTGTTACCAAGTCTGATGAAGAGTAGAGCCTAAAAAGGCTGACTGGAGATTAGCAAATGTGATGCCCATCTACAGACCTATCATTCTAACCTTGGTGCCAGGGAAGGTCATAGAGTGGGTCATCTTGAGTGCCATTATGCAGCACATGTAGGGCAACCAGGTGGTCAGGCCCAGTCAGCATGAATTTATGAAAGGCAGGTCATGACTGATGAACCTGGTCCCTTTTGCAACAAGGTGACCCATTTAGTGGATGGGGGAAAGACTGTGGATGGTTTTTCATTTTCACTTTAGTAGTAAAGCATTTTACACTGTCTCCCACAGTGTTCTCCTGGGTTGGATGAATGGATGATTTTGTTGGTAAAAAACTGTCTGGATGGCCAAGCCCACTTGAGGAGCCCATAGCTGGATACCATGACACAGTACTTAAGGTGTGGCCTAACCAGTGCAGAGTACAGGGGCACAATAACTTCCCTGCTCCTGCTAGACACACTATTTCTGTTGCAGGCCAGGATGTTATTGGCCTTCTTGGCCACCTGGGCACAGTGATGGCTCATGTTCAACCTACTATCAACCAGCACCCCCAGGTCCCTTTCTGCCTGGCTGCTCTCCTGCCAATCTGACCCCAGCCTGTAGCTCTGCATGGGGTTGTTGTCGCCAATGTGCAGAACCTGGCACTTGGACTTGCTAAATGCCATCCTGTTGGACTCTACCCATCTGTCCAGCCTGTCAAGGTCCCTCTGCAGAGCTCTCCTGCCCTCTAACAGATCAACACCTGCCCCCAGCTTGGTGTCATCTGCCAACCTATTAATGGTTTATTATCTCCTCATCCAGATCATCAGTAAAGATATTGAACAGGATGGGGCCCAGCACTGATCCCTGGGGGACACCACTAGTGACAGGCTGCCAGCTGGATGTGGCACCATTCACCACCACTCTCTGGGCTCAGCCCTCCAGCCAGTTCCTGTCCAAGCCACAGAGTGCTCATGTCCGAGCCACGAGCTTACAACTTGGCCAGGAGTTTGCTGTGGGAAATGGTGTCAAAGGCCTTGTTGAAGTCCAGGTAGACTACATCCACAGCCTGCCCCACATCTACCAGGCAGTCACCTGATCATAGAAGGAGATCAGGTTGGTCAGACAGGATCTGCCCTTCCTAAATCCATGTTGCCTAGGCCTGATCCCTCGGCCATCTTGCAGGTGTGCTGTGATTGCTCTTAAGATGGTCTACTCCGTAATCTTGCCTGGCACTGAAGTCAGACTGACAGGCCTGTAGTTTCCAAGTTCTTCAGTCCGGCGTTTCTTGTAGATGGGCATCACACTGGCCAGTTTCCAGTCATATGGGACGTGTCCAGTGAGCTGGGACAGTGATGGAGAGAGGCTTGGCCAGTTTATTTGCCAATTCTTTCAGTACCCTAGGGTGTATCCCATCCAGTCCCATGGACTTGACAGGATCCAAGTGGCTCAGCAAGTCTCTAAATACTGGATTTCAGGGGCACTATACTGATCCCTTACCCCATCTCCTGGTTCCAGAGGCCAGTTGTCCTGAAGCCCTCCTGTCTTACTGTTGAAAATTGAGGCAAAAAAGGTATTTAGTACCTCAGCTTTTTCCTCATCTTCAGTTACAATGTTCCCCTCCAGGTCCAATAAAGAGTGGAGGTTCTTCTTGCCCCTCTTTTTAGCATTAAAATATTTATAAAACTGCTTTTTGTTATCTTTCACAGCAGTGGCCAGCTTGAGCTCTAACTGGGCTTTTGCTTTTCTAATTTTTCTGACATGATCTAACACCCTTAAATGTATCATGAGTTGCCTCCTCCCCTTTCCAAAGGCAACACACCCTCTTTATTTTCCCTTAATTCCCTCAGGAGCTGCTTGCTCATCAGGCTGGTTGCCTTCCCCCCCGCTCATCTTTCAGCACATGGGCACAGCCTGTTCCTGTGCCTTCAAGAGCTCCTCTTTGAAGTAGGTCCAACCTTCCTGGACCCCTTTGTTCTTAAGGGCTGCTTCCCAGGGCACTCTCTGGGTTAGTTGCTTAAATAAGCTGAAGTCTGCCCTCTGGAAGTCCAAAGTAAGGGTTCTGTTGTTGCTCCTCCTTATTTCCCTGCATATTGAAAACTCCATTATCTCATGGTCGCTGCACCCCAGGCAGCCTCCTACCATCACATCTCCCACCAGCCCTTCTCTGTTTGAGAACAGCAGGTCAAGCAGGGCCTCACCCCTTGTAGGCTCACATAGCAGCTGTGTCAAGAAGCTGTCCTCCATACACTCTAGGAACCTTCTGGACTGCCTCCTCTCTGCTGAGTTAAGTTTCCAGCAGATATCTGGCAGGTTAAAGTCACCCACAAAAACAAGGGCTGGCAATCTTGAGACAACCTCCAGCTGCTTGTAGAATACTTCCATCTACTTCTTCATCCTGTTTGGGTGGTCTGTAATAGACTCCAACCAGGATGTCAGTTTTCTTAGCCTTCCTTCTGATTTTAACCCACAGGCACTCAATTCTTTCATTCTCTACCTCAAGTTCTGTGGCATTGAGAGATTCCCTAATATGCAGAACTGCCCCTTCTCTTCTCCTGTCTTGCCTGTCTTGTCTAAAGACAGTTATAACCATCCAGTGCAGTGCTCCAGTCATGTGAGTCATCCCACCATGTTTCTGTAATGGCACCTACATCATAGTTTTCTTGATGTACCAAGCACTGATGAGGCCACGCCTCAAATATTGTGTTCAGTTTTGAGCCATTCACTACAAGAGGGACATTAAATTGTTATAGCATGCCTCTACATGCAACAAAGCTGGTGAAGGACTTGGAGAACAAGTCTTATGAGAAGTGGCTGAGTGAAATGGGATTGTTTAGTCTGGAGGAGATGAGGCTGAGGGGAGACTTCACTGCTCTTTATAAACACTTGCAAGGAGATTGTAGTGAGATGGGTATCAGTTTCTTCTCCCTAGTAACAAGGGGTAGGGTGAGAGGACATGGCCTAAATTTGCACCAGGAGAGATTTAGTTTGGATATCAGAAGAAACATTTCTTTAATGAAAGACTGGTCAGGTATTGGAATAGTCTTCCCAGGGAAATGGTGGAGTCACTATCTCTGAAGGTGTTCAAGCGAAATGTGTAGACATGCATTTCAGGACATGGTTTAATGTCCATGATTGTGTTGACAGTTGGACTCAATGACCTTAGAGGTCTTTCCCATCCAAAACAATTCATGATTCTATGAAGATGTTTTGATGTTTTTTTGATTATTGCTCTTTTAGGCTGTCACATGTACCTGCTTACTTTGCAACACTTTATCAGTGTGCGTATGTTCAGTGTAGCAACTCTAAGAAGAAATCATGTAACTGTAGTAGGCAGCAATAGTCATGACTCAGTGGACAACAAACATTATTCTACCTCACGTCTGAAAACATTTTTCAATTCCCTTTCAAGCAAAATGAAGAAGCTCTTTATTATTCATGGCTGTTAAAGATAAAGGTCTCAATATGGAAAATGCCACTGAACTACAGAGGACACAGTCTCAAACTGTGCCAGGGGAAGTTTAGGCTTGAGGTGACGAGAAAGTTCTTCACAGAGCATTGTGACCTGGAGGGGAACACAGTGACTGCAGATGAGGAAAAGGCTGAGGTCCTGAACACCTTCTTTGCCTCAATTTTTAACAGCAAGGCAGGAGGAGTTCAGGATGAGTGGCCTCCTGAGCTGGGTGATGGGGTTGGGGAGCAGTGTAATGCCCCAGAAATCCATGAGAAATTGGTTCAGGACTTGCTGAGACACTTGGACACTCACAAGTCCATGGAACTGGATGGGATCCATCCTAGGGTGCTGAGAGAGCTGGCAGATGAGCTGGCCAAGCCGCTCTCCGTCATTTTCCTCCAGTCCTGGCTCACTGGTGTGGTCCCAGAGGACTGGAAACTGGCCGATGTGGTCCCCATCCACAAGAAGGGTCGGATGGAGGAACCCAGAAACTCCAGGCCAGTCAGCCTGACCTCAGTGCCAGGGAAAATGATGGAGCAGATTATCCTGGAGGCAATAACTGCGCACCTGCAGGACGGCCAAGGGCTCAGGCCCAGCCAGCATGGATTTTGGAAGGTCAGGTCCTGCCTGACCAACCTGATCTCCTTCTGTGATCAGGTGACTGCCTGGTGGATGTGGGGAGGCCTGTGGATGTGGTCTACCTGGACTTCAGCAAGGCCTTTGACACTGTCCCCCACAGCAAACTCCTGGCCAAGCTATCAGCCCATGGCTTGGACCACAACACTCTGTGCTGGGTTAGGAGCTGGCTGGAGGGCCAAGCCCAGAGAGTGGTGGTGAATGGTGCCACCTCCAGCTGGCAGCCAGTCACTAGTGGTGTCCCCGAGGGATCAGTGCTGGGCCCCATCCTCTTTAATATCTTCATTGATGATCTGGATGAGGAGGTTGAGACAGTCATCAGCAAACTTGCAGATGACACCAAGTTGGGAGCACATGTTGATCAGTTAGAGGGCAGAAGGGCTCTGAAGAGGAACCTCGACTGACTGGACAGATGGGCAGAGTCCAATAGGGTGGCATTCAACAAATCCAAGTGCCAGGTGCTGCACTTTGGCCACAACAACCCCATGCAGAGCTACAGGCTGGGGTCAGAGTAGCTGGAAAGCTGCCAAACAGAGAGGGACCTGGAGGAGTGATTGACAGCTGCCTAAACATGAGCCAGCAGTGTGCCCAGGTGGCCAAGAAGGCCAACAGCATCCTGGCCTGAATTAGGAATAGTGTGGCCCACACAAGCAGGAAGTCATTGTGCCCCTGTACTCTGCACTGGTTACGCCACACCTTGAGTACTGTGTCCAGTTCTGGGCCCCTCAGTTTAGGAAGGATATTGAGACACTTGAACATGTCCAGAGAAGGGCAACAAGGCTGGTGAGAGGCCTTGAGCACAAGCCCTATGAGGAGAAGCTGAAGGAGCTGGGATTGTTTAGCCTGGAGAAGAGGAGGCTCAGGGGTGACCTCATTGCTCTCTACAACTACCTGAAAAGTGGTTGTAGCCAGGAAGGGGTTGGTCTCTTCTCTCTAGCAATCAGCACCAGAACAAGAGGACACAGTCTCAAGCTGCGCCAGGGGAAGCTTAGGCTCAAGGTGAGGAGAACGTTCTTCACTGAGAGAGTCATTCGTCATTGGAATGGGCTGCCCAGAGAGGTGGTGGAGTCACTGTCCCTGGAGATGTTCAAGAGGGGACTGGATGTGGTACTTGGTGCCATGGTCTAGTCATGAGGTCTGTGCTGACAGGTTGGACTCGATGATCTTTGAGGTCTCTTCCAACCTTGGCGATACTGTGATACTGTTAGCCATTGGAATGTGCTGCACAGGGATGTGGTGGAGTCAGTGTCCCTGGAGGTGTTCAAAAAGGGATTAGACAAGGCACTTGAAGCCGTGGTTTAGTAGTCATGAGGTCTTGGGTGACAGGTTGGACTTGATGATCTTTGAGGTCTTTTCCAACCTTATTTATTCTATGATTCTACCCCGTTCATTCTGGTTATTTAAAGGGCATCTTCAGACACATCATCAGGAAAAGAAACACCAGGCAAAATGTGAGGCTGCTGCTGAATGAGGTGGGTGACCTGGTGACATAGGGATACAGAGAATGAAGAGTCCTTCTTTGCCTCCATCTATGCTGCTAAGTCTAGCTCTCAGGAAACCTAGTCCCTGGTGTTAGGAGAGATGTCTGGAGGAAGGAGGACTCTCCCTTAGGCAAGGAGGACTGGGTGAGAGTTCACATAGACAAGCTGGACACCCACAAATCCATGGGCCACGATGGGAGGCACCCAGAAGTGCTGAGGGAGTTAGCTAAGGTTATTGCTAAGACATTCTCCATCATTTTTGAAAGGTCGTGGAGAGCAGAAGAAGTGCCTGAGAATTGGAGGAAAGCAGTTGTCACTCCAATCTTTAAAAAGGGCAAGAAGAAGAAGGACCCAGGGAACTACAGGCTGGTCAGACTCAGCTACAGCCATGGAAAGCTGATGGAACAGCTAACAGAGGTTATCTCTAAGCGCATGAAGGAAAATTATCATGAACAGTCAGCATGGATTCACAAAGAGGAAATCATGCTTGACCAATCAGATAGCCTTCCATGATGGTGTAATCACATAGATAGGTAGATGAGAGGAGAGCAGTGGATGTTGTCTGCCTTGACTTTGGCAAACCTTTTGATTCTGTCTCCAGTAACGGAAGCTCAGGAAGTGTGTGTTAGATGAGCACTCAGTGAGAGGAACTGAGAACTGGCTGAATGACAAAGCCCAGGGGCTTATGGTCAATGGTGCAGGGTCTGGCTGGAGGCCTGCGGCTCATGGTGTACCCCAGAGGTGAATTCTGGGTCCATTCTTGTTCAACATTTTCATTAACAACTTAGATGAAGGAGCAGAGCTACCCTGACTGTAAGCCAGCTCAAGTCTGGGAGCAAAGAGCTTCTATGGACTGGAGAATACTGCTTCTCCTCAGTATTATATTGTTCTCTTTTTTGAGGTGCTAGTTCTTCTCCAAACCATATTAGGTTTATTTCAAAACTGAGCTATTCTTCTAAAGCCAAACTTTGCTGTAGCCAAAGCACTACGTTCCAAGATGTCAAAATGAAGTTAAGCTCCCCCAGACCCCAGTGACAGACTAAGTTAATTGTGGAAGTAAATGGTGAAAAATAAGTAGATACAATTGAGCTGGACTGCCAATGGTGAAGGACTACACTATCTGTTTATTTGCTTTTGGTTCCACTTGCATTGGCAAAACCTGAAATTTCCCCTCTCAAATTAAAATACTACATTTTTTACTTGAGCTTTGGCCATAGAGTCTATAAAATACTACACAATTTTCATCTCTTACTTACAATACAATACAATACACCAGGTTGGAAGAGACCTTCAAGATCATCACGTCCAACCTATCAACCAATCCAAGCCACCTAAATACAATACAATACAATACAATATAATACAATCCAACCCACCTAAACAACTAAACCGTGGCACCAAGCACCCCATCCAGCCTCTTCTTGAACACCTCCAATGAAGGTGACTCCACCACCTCCACAGGCAGCCGATTCCAATGGGCAATCACTCTCTCTGTATAGAACTTCTTCCTGAGATCCAGTCTAAACCTGCCCTGGCGCAGCCTGAGACTGTGTCCTCTTGTTCTGGTACTGGATGTCTGGGAGAAGAGACCAACCTCTGCCTGGCTACAACCTCCCTTCAGGTAGTTGTAGACAGCAAGAAGGTCACCCCTCAGTCTCCTCTTCTCCAGGCTAAGCAACCCCAGCTCCCTCAGCCTTTCCTCATAGGGCTTGTGTTCCAAACCCCTCACCAGCCTTGTTGCCCTTCTCTGGACACATTCCAGCAAGACAACATCCTTCCCAAACTGAGGGGCCCAGAACTGGACACAGTACTCTAGGTGTGGCCTAACCAGTGCAGTGTACAGGGGCAGAATGACCTCCCTGCTCCTGCTGGCCACACTGTTTCTGATGCAGGCCAGGATGCCATTGGTCTTCTTGGCTGCCTGGCCACACTGCAGGCTCATGTTCAGCCTACAATCAACCAGCACCCCCAGGTCCCTCTCTGCCTGGCCGCTCTCCAGCCACTCTGACCCCAGCCTGTAGCACTGCATGTGGTTGTTGTGGCCAATGTGCAGAACCCGGCACTTGGATGTGTTCAATCTCATTCCCTTGGATTCTGCCCATCTGTCCAGCCTGTCGAGGTCCCTCTGCAAAGCCTCTCTGCCCTCCAGCAGATCAACTCCTGCCCCCAGCTTGGTGTCGTCCGCAAATTTACTGATGATGGACTCGATGCCCTCATCCAGATCATCAATAAAGATGTTGAACAGCATGGGGCCCAGCACTGATCCCTGGGGCACACCACTAGTGACAGGCCGCCAGCTGGATGTGGCACCATTCACCACTACTCTCTGGGCTCAGCCCTCCAGCCAGTTCCTAACCCAACGCAGTGTGCTCCCATCTAAGCCATGGGCTGCCAGCTTGGCCAGGAGTTTGCTGTGGGGGATAGTGTCAAAGGCCTTGCTGAAGTCCAGGTAGACCACATCCACATCCGGTCCCATGGCCTTGTGGGGGTCCAAGCGGCTCAGAAGATCTCTAACTACCTCCTGGAGCAGCAGGAAACTATGCTGCTCCATGGCTCCTTCTGCCAGCTCTGCAGGCCAGCTGTCTGGAAGATGTTCTGCCATGCTAGGATAGATTGAGGCAAAGAAGGTGTTAAGTACCTCTGCCTTTTCCTCATCCTTTGTTACAACCTTCCCCTCCGTGTCAACCAAGGAGTGGAGGTTGTCCTTGCCCTTCCTCTTGCTATTGATGTATTTATAGAAGGACTTTTTGTTGTCCTTCACAGCAGAGGCCAGTCTAAGTTCTAAATGGGCTTTTGCCTCCCTAATTATCTTCCTGCATGTCCTAGCAACATCCCTAAACATTCTGTAGGTTGCCTCCCCTTTCTTCCAGAGATGGTACACCCTCTTTTTTTCCCTTAGTTCTATTAAGAGTTCATTACCCAACCAGGCTGGCCGTCTGCCCCGGCGGCTCATCTTCCGGCACACTGGCACAGCCTGTTCCTGCACCTTCAAGAGTTCTTCCTTGAAGCAGCTCCAGCTCTCCTGGACCCCTTTATTTTTAAGGGCTGTATCCCAAGGAACCTTCTGAGTTAATTCCTTGAGTAGCCTGAAGTCTGCCCTCCTGAAGTCCAGAATGGAGGTCTTCTTGCTGCCCCTCTTGGCTTGGCTGAATACCGAAAACTCAATTATCTCGTGGTCACTGGTGCCTAAACACCCTCCGACCACCACATCACCCACCAGCCCTTCCCTGTTGGTGAAGAGGAGGTCAAGCATAGCCTTACCCCTGGTAGGTTCCCGCAGCACCTGGGATAAGATGCTGTCCTCCATGCACTCCAGGAACCTCCTAGACTGCCTTCCTTCTGCTGTGTTGAGATCCCAGCAGATATCAGGCAGGTTGAAGTCGCCCATGAGAATGAGGTCAGGTGATCTTGAGACAGCCTTAAGCTGCCTATAGAATGCTTCATCGACATCTTCCTCCTGGTTGTATGGTCTATAACAGACTTCAACCAGGATGTCTGCCCTCCCGATCTTCTGCAGTGCTGATTGACTGCAAAGCATTAAGCACCTCAGAAGGCTTTTCCAGGACGAACTTCTACCTCGCTTTTCCTCAACCTCATTCTACTTGAATGCAAATATAAGTTCATGTGCACTCAAAGGTCAGTTTTGTCACTGGCTGTTATTTTTCTTCATAGCCACTAGGTGGCAATACTTACCTACGTATTCGTGTCACAACCTGTATGTTTAACTCCTTTCAATGTCTTTGTGCAAGTATTTGCAGGGCTTTTTGCATGATGTTGAGAAAGCTGGTCAAACTATTCCTAAAATCACGTTCTTTATTAAAAAAAAATGTGTCTTTCCATTAAGACTCGCCAAATAAAAGCTTTATTCTTCAAATATTTTTAAAGCTTTTTTTCTAGGTTAATTTCTTCCAGTCCTATTTCAGTTTTTTAATGGAAAGGTATCTGTGGTAATCAGAAGCTCTTAAAAGACAGTCAACATTTTTAAAGTTATAAATTGTTAAAATTACATTCTAAAAATGCCAACGAGATGCTTGTTTTTCTTTTGCCCCTTTTTTTTTTCTGTCTCAGTCAGCTGTGGTTCTTAAATGGGGTTGTACCTGGTTTATGATGGGACTTGACTGGATACTACAAGGGAAGTTTTAAAATCTCAGATCAGTTTGTTGAACATCCTTTAGCTACCATAGGGCTTTGCAGGGGAAAGTGACATGAGGCAGTGCAGTAAGATAGTAGGAGAGCAGAAGAAATTATTTCCAAGCCTTTCTGTAGAGGCAGACAGAGCTGTTATGTCTCACACAGTTAAAAAGCCCTCAAGCAGTCTGGTGGTTTCCTGTTGTGGACTGTCTTAGGCTGCCAGACAATTCAGAAGCTCTCTTTGCATGTAAATTGTGGTGGTTCCTGACTATTCTGGAAATTTTCCTCATTGCTTCTACCATATCCCTTTTTGACTCAGAAGTGTGGGTGTGGGCATGCACATCCACAAGGGTCTTTTTTGCCATCTTCCTTGGGTCCTCCCTCAACATTATGCAAGCCTTGCCATCTGTGATTCCCCAGGAGCACGGGATCTGCTCATCTTGAAACTGCCATGGCACTGACCGTGACAGAGGCAGGGAGGTGGATACATCAGGAAAGAAAGATATATTCAAGCTGTGTAACAGGGCAGCTGTACTTAGCTCTGGTGAAGCCTCACCTCAAGTAGTGTGTGAAGTTCTGGGCCCTCACTTCAAGAGAGATATTGAGGTGCTGGAGTGGGTCCAGAGGAGAGTAACAAGACTGGTGAAGGGACTGGAGGGAAAACCTTATGTGGAGAGGCTGAGGGAGCCGAAGAGAACCTGAAGGGAAGTTGTAGTAAGGTGGGGGTCAGGCTCTTCTCCCAGGCAACTCCCAAGACAAAAGGGCATGGCTTGAAACTGTGCCAGGGGAGGTTTAGGTTGGATGTTAGGAAGCACTTTCTCAGGGAAAGGGTAATTGGACACTGGAATGGATTGCCCAGGGAGGTGGTGAAGTCATTGCCCCAGGAGGTGTTTAAGGCAAGATTGGATGTGGCACTTGGTGATGTGGTCTAATCAGTGTGGTGGTGTTGGGTCACAGGCTCGACTTGATATCAGAGGTCTATTCCAGGCTCAATAATTCTGTGATTCTGTGAGGGGAGAGATTGGAGGACTTTGGGGAAGTAGATAGTGTTTCTGACATAGTATTCCCTCCTGTGGGGCCTTAAAATATTCTGGTTTAAAAACTGGGAACATAACACCATCCTCAAGAGAATTTTCAAATCCTATTTTCCACAGTGAAGGATCAGGTCTACTCCAGCCCTGTGCTGTTCAGGGCAGCAAGTCCAAGCAAGGGATCTCCTGGGAACCCTGCCCAGATCAGATTTATATAAACTGCAACAAGAATATCTTATTATGTTACATAAGTTGACATCTGCATTCACTGGCAGCTAGGGCAGAGCAGACCAGTCATGAAATTGTATCATATTACAGAGAGAGAAAGTGGCTTTGCTATGTGGAAGCCCTGAGAAGTGGCATAAACCCCTGCCTTCTCTCCCCAGAAGCTGGATAGAAATAATTCATTTTTTTTTAAGAGAAGTCTCTCTAGAGCAATACATTTTGATTGCTGTCCATTTCTTAGGATGTCTGGGGGGTAGTGTTTCAACGGTGCTTCAAGTGAAGTGCCCCATGTCAGGGTTTTAGCTCTTGATCCAGCACTGCTCAGGTCTTGCAGCAAAATTGTCCTGGTTCTAATGTTCTTCTCTATCCTCACTGGACTCTGCTTTCTTAGGAGACTACTTGGGGGTATTATGATAATAAACAAAAGAAATAGACCTCACACACCATACTGGGCACTTGGGATATTTTTTTTTATGAGCTGCTGAGTGTAACCAGACGACTGGAGTGAAAGCAGATGTTTGCCAGGACTGTGGTTAGGCCACATCTGGCACACTGTTAGAAATTTTGCATTTTATGGGTCCAGAGATCACATTGGAGCAGGAGGAGTACAGAGCTTAAGCCACTTCTAACATGAAGTAGTGGCATGTTTCTCTGACTTGGCCACCAGAAGACTGCTGTATCAACATCATAGCATTGTATGGCTGAACATAATATGATGAATCAATCAATCCTTTCCTTCACAAAGGAAAACTGGTTACTAAAAAGCGTTCTGTAGAGCAACCTTTTCCTGTAGACCCTGGATCTGCTGTGGTGTGTCGTTTTCCACCCGTGCATTTTGTACTATCATTTGGGAAGTTATGCAAAGGGGTCGAGGTAGGAGAATCCTAAAATAAAACGGGGAGGGCAGCAACTTGGAGAAACATGCACAAATTAATCCTTCTATCAAGAAAAGGACAATTCAGAGCAGAAGATCCATTCAGATGTGCTTTTTTTCTGTGTCTTAACCAGCTGTGTTTGTTAAATTGGGCTGTGCTCAGTTTGTAATAGTATTTAACTGCATTCTACATTGAAATATTTTAAACCTTGGATTTTGTTATCCCAATGGATATATTTCTGCTACTTAGAGCAGAACACCTACTGAAGACAAGTGAGATGTTTGCCATATGTATTTTTACTGCTGGGGTAGGTAGGTTAAAGTGGAGGGGTTTGAAATAGACTGAAAGTGCTCTATAAATATTTGTACTCTTGAAGCTTTGTAGCAGGTCTGTATGCTTTCTTTATAGTTTTTAACCTAGTCACTGTGCTTACAGCTACATATTAAAACTGGAAGTGATGAAAGCAAAATTACAAATATTTAGGACTGAGAAGAACCCATGGAAGAAGGTGTTTCTGTTAAAGGTATTTGAAGAACTTCAGATATGTCCATGTGGTTTAGTAATCTGAAACGTACCACCAGGGCCTCAGCTATCAGCAGACTCTTATCAAAGGACAATAAACTTTTCTCAAAATAAAGCTTCTGCAGTATCACACTCTCTACTTTTAATACCTCTTGCATCCAAAGATTTTCCCTGCCTGAGTTAGGAAAACAGTATGCTAACAATTGGGCTACTGAGAGGGTAACTGAAGTGACCTGCTCTGGGTCATTAATATGTGGGACTTGTTGACAGCAGCCTGTTGGCATAAATAGGTACAATTGGAATGTAAGTTCACAGGCAGGAGGGAAGGTTGTGGATGGGTTAGAGGGTCCTGCACAGTATGTATGCCACAATTTATGGGACTGTGAATACAATTGCAACAGGCAGAAGGGCTGTCCTGGTCCAGGGAGGGAGGAGATGTGGGCAGGACCAGGACAGCACCGTCTCTTGCTTGTGCCAGTCACTGATAACCAGAGGCCAGTGCCACAGCTGGATGTATACCTGGAAAGTATAGTCTGCTAGGTAGATGCATTGAAGCAACATCAGGGAAGATAACTGGATATGCACAAGTTGCAGGCATGGGGAAGAATCTGATCAGCATCTCTTGAGATATTCCAACTTCATGCCCCAGGTGAAGCAGAGCTACATGAACTGCACATGTATGTTTCTTTTCCATAGCTACTGGTTCCCAGAATATTCTTTCTCTGTTCTAGAAGGCTTTTAATGCTACATTTTCTAGTAGCTGTGGGGAAGTAGTCCTAGTGGAGGCACTATGTAATAGCTCAGGAAATATTAACATCTGACTCCTCTGCTTTCTCCAAAGCAGTTCTAGAACTGCTTCAAAACTTGCTCAGGCCTCTGAGGCCAGGCTGTGACTACCTATCTGAATAACATCTTGATCTTTGGTAGGGTAAGCCTATATATGAGAGACAACACTACTGACCTATAAAAGTTCTTAAAGTTTGTAATTCTATCTTTTCTTGCTTTATGTGTCTTTGAGTGTCAAACTCACTTCACGAAGAGCAGGCCATGCCCAACAGCATATCTTTAAACATGGCTGAATGAAATAAGTACAGCTTTTGTAGAGCAGGCTGAAAATGCTGTCACAAAAGTACTTGAACTATCAGACGTGCGGTGTTGCAAATCTCACATTATTTGTCCATTTTTCCTGCAAAATGTAACTACTGGCGTCCTGTGATTGTAAACAGGTACAGATAAAGATTTAAAAGGAGATGCCTATCCTCCTGGTTTAATGACAAAGCTTCTTTATGTCTTTATTCCTGAGCAGTTTTTAAACCACATGGGACTTAAAAGGAAGAATGACCATAAGTTGCAGTGTGAGGATTCAGACTGCAAGTAGGAGAAATTTTTCACAAGTAGAGTGGTGCAGCCTGTGAGCAAGTCAGCAGAGAGATTGTGAAACCTGCATCATCAGAGACTATCCTGAGTTTTGGAGACTGATTCTTTTGGGGTCTTAAATTGACAATACTTTAAATGCAAGCTCACTTCAGCCATTCTTAATCTGTTTTTCTCTGAAACAATTGCCAGCAAAACAGCAGATCACTCTTTTAGTCCTGTGTGTTGCTTGCCTTCTTAAAACTGACAAGCTTCTGTACTGTTTCATTTTGTGCTTGTGACACATCAACAGGAACAGAGAGTCACTGGTCTGCAGCCAGTCCTGTCAGCAGAAACAGTGCTTGTAATTCCCTTTAGGCTTCTTGTTCTTGTTTTTATCCTTCAATCCACATATTTGTTGCTTAGCTGAAGAGCCTAAGTTAAGAAAGGCTTCTTCCACAACCAGGAGACCAGTCCTTGTTCTTAGAGGCATTCTCAACAGCTCACTGGAGCTGTTGGCTCAGAAGGAAGCAGGCTTAGGAGCCCCAGCCAGGCACTAAAGTTTGGTGGGATGATGCCAGATCAGTCAGTTTGTGAAGCTGACTCTAGGTATATTTGCACACATACTGTTGAATAGTGTGGCCAGCAGGACAAGGGAGGTTATTCTTCCCCTGTACTCAACACTGGTCAGGCCACACCTTGAGTACTGTGTGCAGTTCTGGGCCCCTCTATTCAAGAGAGATGTTGAGGTACTGGAACATGTCCAGAGAAGGCAGTGAAACCGGTGAGGGGTTTGGAGCACAAGCCCTGTGAGGAGAGGCTGAGGGAGCTGGAGTTGCTTAGCCTGGAGAAGAGGAGGCTCAGGGGAGACCTCATTGCTGTCTACAACTACCTGAAGGGGGGTCAGTCTGTTCTCCCAGGCAACCAGCAACAGAATGAGGTGATACAGTCTTGAGTTGTGCCAGGGGAGGTTCAGGCTGGATGTTAGGAAGAAGTTCTTCACAGACAGAGTGATTGGCCATTGGAATGGGCTACCCAGGGAGGTGGTGGAAACACTGTCCCTGGAGATCTTCAGGAAAAGACTGGATAAGGTGCTTAGTGCCGTGGTCTAGTTGATTGGATAGGGCTGGGTGATAGGTTGGACTGGATGATCTTGGAGGTCTCTTCCAACCTTGTTGATTATATGCTTCTAACTTATAATACAATAATAATACAACACACCAGGTTGAAAGAGACCAACCTATCAACCAATCCAACCCACCTAAACAACTAAACCATGGCACCAAGCACCCCATCAAGTCTCCTCCTGAACACCTCCAATGAAGGTGACTCCACCACCTCCACAGGTAGCCCATTCCAATGGGCAATCACTCTCTCTGTATAGAACTTCTTCCTAACATCCAGCCTAAACCTGCCCTGGCGCAGCCTGAGACTGTGTCCTCTTGTTCTGGTACTGGCTGCCTGGGAGAAGAGACCAACTTCTGCCCTGGCTACAACCTCACTTCAGGTAGTTGTAGAGAGCAATAAGGTCATCCCTCAGTCTCCTCTTCTCCAGGCTAAGCAACCCCAGCTCCCTCAGCCTCTCCTCATAGGGCTTGTGTTCCAAACCCCTCACCAACTTTGTTGCCCTTCTCTGGACACGCTCCAGCAAGTCAACATCTTTCCTAAACTGAGGGGCCCAGAACTGGACACAGGACTCTAGGTGTGGCCTAACCAGTGCAGCATACAGGGGCAGAATGACCTCCCTGCTCCTGCTGGCCACACTGTTCCTGATGCAGACCAGGATGCCATTGGCCCTCTTGGCTGCCTGGGCACACTGCAGGCTCATGTTCAGCTTACCATCAACCAGCACCCCCCAGGTCCCTCTCTGCCTGGCCACTCTCCAGCCACTCTGACCCCAGCCTGTAGCACTGCATGGGGTTGTTGTGGCCAATGTGCAGAACCCAGCACTTGGATGTGTTCAATCTCATGCCGTTGGATTCTGCCCATCTGTCCAGCCTGTCGAGGTCCCTCTGCAAAGCCTCTCTGCCCTCCAGCAGATCAACTCCTGCCCCCAGCTTGGTGTCGTCCGCAAATTTACTGATGATGGACTCGATGCCCTCATCCAGATCATCAATAAAGATGTTGAAGTGCATGGGGCCCAGCACTGATCCTTGGGGCACACCACTAGTGACAGGCTGCCAGCTGGATGTGGCACCATTCACCACCACTCTCTGGGCTCAGCCCTCCAGCCAGTTCCTAACCCAACGCAGTGTGCTCCCATCTAAGCCATGGGCTGCCAGCTTGGCCAGGAGTTTGCTGTGGGGGACGGTGTCAAAGGCCTTGCAGAGGTCCAGGTAGACCACATCCACAGGCCTCCCCACATCCACCAGGCGGGTCACCTGATCATAGAAGGAGATCAGGTTGGTCAGGCAGCACCTGTCCTCCCTAAATCCATGCTGGCTAGGCCTGATCCCTTGGCCATCCTGTAAGTGCTGTGTGATCGCACTCAAGATGAGCTGTTCCATAATCTTGCCTGGCACTGAGGTCAGGCTGACAGGCCTGGAATTCCCTGGCTCATCCAACCAGCTCTTCTCGTGGATGGGCACCACGTTGACCAGCTTCCAGTCTTCTGGGACCTCTCCAGTGAGCCAGGACTGTTGAAAAATGATGGAGACTTGATTGGCCAGCTCATCTGCCAGCTCTCTCAGCACCCTAGGATGGATCCCATCCTGTCCCATGGCCTTGTGGCAGGACAAGAGGGCATGGTGTGAAGCTGTGGCGGGGGAGGTTTAGGTTGGATATTAGGAAGTACTTCCTCACAGAAAGGCTGATGAGGCACTGAAATGGGCTGCCCAGGGTAGTGGTGGAGTTGTAATCACTCACTGGAGGTCTTTAAGAAAAGATTGTATGTGGCACTTGGTTTAGCTGATATGGTGGTGTTAGGTCATAGGCTGGACTTGATGATACAATACAATACAATACAATAAAACCAGGTTGGAAGAGACCTTCAAGATCATAGCGTCCAACCTATCAACCAATCCAACCCACCCAAACAACTAGATCATGGCACCAAGCACCCCATCAAGTCTCCTCCTGAATACCTCCAATGATGGTGACTCCACCACCTCCCTGGGCAGACCATTCCAATGGGCAATCACTCTCTCTGTATAGAACTTCTTCCTAACATCCAGTCTAAACCTCCCCTGGCACAGCTTGGGACTGTGTCTTTTCCAGCCTCAATAATTCTGTGATTCAGTGAAACATCAAACCTGCTTGATTATGTGCAACTATTAAGTCTGTGCTTCTGTCACCTACTTGGAACACAAATCCTTCAGAAGAAAGCTCCACAAAATGGGGACCAGGGAGACAAAGTCTTTTCCACTGTAGGTGAAGACAACGTTGACGATCTCCTGAGGAACCTGAACATACACTAGCCTCACCTCTGTGTCTGGAACAGATCCCCCTAGAAGCTCTGAAGAAGCACATGGAGGACAGGGAGGTGATTGATGGCTTTATCAACGGCAAGTCTTGCCTGACCAAGCTAATGGCTTTCTGCAATGGAGTGACTACATCAGTGGACAAGGGAAGGCCAGTGGATGTCATCTGTCTGGACTTCTTTGAGGCTTTTGACACAGTTCCCCACATCATCCTTCTCTCTAAGTTGGAAAGATTAATTCAATGGGTGGACTGTTTGGTGGATAAAGAATCAGCTAGGTGATGGCTTTCATAGAGTAGTCAATGGCTCAATGTGCAGGTGGAGACAGGTGACAAGTGTCCCTCAGAGGTCCATACTGAGATCAGTACTGTTTACCATCTTCATCAAGATAAACTGTGGGATCAAGTGCACCCTCAACAAATTTTCAGATGACTCCAATCTGAGTGGTGCAGTCAATATGCCAGAGGCACAGAATGTAGGATGTCATCCAGAGAGACACAGACAAGCTGGAGAAGTGGGCCTGTGTGAACGTCGTGAGGTTCAACAAGGCCAAGTTCAAAGTCCTGCATCTGGGTTGGGACAAGCCTCATTATCAATACAGGCAGGAGGATCATGTGACTGAGAGCACCCTGTGGAAAAGGACTTTGGGGTACTGGTGGATGAGAAGCTGGACATGAGCCAACAATGTGCTCTTGCAGCCCAGAAAGCCAATCACTTACTGGACTGTGTCAAAAAAAAAGCACAGCCAGCAGATCAAGAGAAGCAATTCTGCCACTCTGCTCCACTGTGCTGAAACTCTGCCTGGAGCACCGTGTCCAGCTGTGGGACCTTCAATACAAGAATGTGTGGGACCCCAAGTGTTTTGGTTGTCTCAAACAGTGCCACTGAAGGGCAAGTGTGCACACAGCACTCTGCACAGTTCTGGGGGCACTGCCCCACCCTGCACCTGCCATGGGAGGGGTAGGAGGAAACCTGGACTGCCGGGGAAGCTCGAGGGAGTAGGGGGTGGAGAGAGCCACACCACTCTGTTCTTGCCACTCCACTCCACTCTGCATGATCCAGCCCTGTGCCACTCCATTCCCACCACAACCTTCATGCCAAGACGGCTTTGTGGCAGGCAGCCTGTACTGCCAGCCCCACACTGCTCCATTCCCACCACTGCCTGCAGCCTTGAGAAGACCACCTGGCACAGACCGTCCACCCCCACTGCTGCTCCTTGCAGTGTGTGCACCTGCCGCCAAGAAATGTGGAACTGTTCCTGCCACAATGCCACAATTTTAAGCCAGGGAAATGCTGAAATCCTTCTCTTTGATACATATTTTTCCCACTGCTTTTCCTTCCCATTTTTGCTCTGTTCTGGTCCAATCTAATAAACCAAATTCATCAGCTGTTTGGTGTCATTTCACCTTTATTTACTCCAAGGGAATTATCTGAACCTAAGCATGACCCCTCCCTACCCCCTGCTGACCAGGGTCAGTACAGGATGACCGGATCATGACAGGGTACGGACCCTGATGGTGAGGGTCCAGAGGAGAGCCACAAAGGTGATAAGAGGGCTGGAACACCCCTCCCACAAAGACAGGCTGAGAGAGCTGGTATTCTTCAGCCTGGAGAAGAGAAGGTTAGGGGGAGATCTTATAGAGGCCTTCCAGTACCTGAAGGGGACTTGTTCAGCAAGGGCTGAAAGCACAAAGACAAGGAGCAATAATTTTAAACCAGAGAACAGTAGATTCAGATTAGATATTAGGGAGAAGTTCTTTACTATGAGAGAGAGCACTGTAACAGGTTGCCCCATCCTGGAGACTTTCAAGATCAGGCTTGCTGGGGCTCCAAGCAGTCTGATTTTAACAAGCTGTCCCTGCTCACTGCATGAGGGTTGGACTAGATGACCTTTAGAGTCCCTTCCAACCCAGTGCATTCTGTGAAGAGTCCTTGTGCTAATGTTATGGGTGCTTTAGTGGAACAGGTAGGCATAGTCTGATTTCACTTAAAGCAGAACTGTACTGTTGAAAGCAGTATATATGAAAAAGACAATTTGCTTTTACACATGTCATCTTGTAGAGGCTGTGAAGTGTCAAAAGATGATGCATCATCTCAGTTGCAGAACAGTTCTTTAATAATCTTTTGATGACTTCTCATGAAGCTTTCTTAAGTCATCCTTCTTAGCACAGATCCAAGAAATACTCCCTTCTGTCTTAGTTTTAGGATGAGATATTTGACTCATCTTTGCGTTGAGCAAAACTTTTGGTGGAAAACATTTCTGTACCAGCACTGAATCATTCTTTGGGCTTTAGGCACGTTCTGCACTTTTTTGTATTTGCAGAAAAACTCCTGTATATTGCCAGAGGATTTAAAGAACTTCTATCTAATGACCGATGGCTTCCAGATGAGCTGGAGTGTGAAGACTGATGGTGAGTCCATGTATTCTTCTCCACCAATACACTCATTTCACTAGAGCTAGTCTTTCCTTTACAGAAGTTTTAAATCTCTAATTTACTTTCTGCCCAGTCAGTACACATCTGTCAGTGTTCTGCATTAATCTGAGCAAATGCATATGTATCAAATCATTTTGAGTGAAAAGTCTACACAATTCCTTAACTCATAAAAAAAAAAAGTAGTTAATTTCTGCTAGGCAGCTTGATCAGGTGACTACAGAAAACTGACCTCTAAATTAATAAATGAATGCAGTTCTGCCTAGGATCATAGAATTTTAGAGATGTGCTGGGGAGCTAAAAAATATGACTGCACATCAGACATCCCTTTGTGAGCAGGGCAAAACCTATTATTTGTGTGTGTCACAGAAGAGACGCACACACTGAACACTGGCTACAAACCAAACAAGTCTTCATGACATAAATACCATTCTGCAATACACAGGCCATTTGTTGACACTCAGATTTAGGTACATGGTTCAAATCTCATACCTAGATTCCCTTTATAGTTCATGGAGAGAGAGGCAGCTCTAGCACATTATTCAGTCATAAAGCAGTAGGAAAAGTCACCCTCTGATAATCCCTATTCCTCATTAGAAAGTATATTTAAGTGTCAGAGCCTGATTCTGCTTTCCACCAGCTAAAATCCAATCACTGGAGTTATTTCTTTAGTCAGTGTTGGAAGAACAAGACTGAGCTTTACTGTCTGTCCTTCTTTGTCACTTACCATTCACTGTGCACTAGAGCCCTGCACTACTATCCTGTCTCTTTCTGCCTTGATGGGAGGTTGTCAAATCGGCCAGTGGACACTGCTCACTTCAAGAGATAAGTCTCAAATACAGGTGATTTCTCAGAACATGGAATTTCATTTCAGAAACAGTTGGTGACAACACTCTAGCATCCACACTGAGTCTCATCATGTTTCATGTGAGATTTAATTGTGTTATGACTGCTGAAGATACTTGTTTACAGAGCACACAAGTGCACAGAGACCAAGACAGCTCACATAACTGTCTTGTTTGAGCAAGCATCCAGTAGTGCCTTCTGAAATCCTTCACACTGGCACGTGGCTGAAAAGGGTGATTGCTGACCTGATGTCTGGTAAAAGTACTAGTCCTCAAATGAAAAGGTGTGTGACAAATTGTCAAGTATTCATACATGGGTACTGCATCCAGTTTTGTTCAATACCTTCATCAACGATCTGGAAGAGGAGGTTAAGAGGACCCTCAGCAAGTTCACTGATGATGCAAAACTTGGTGGGGGGGGGATTGGCTGACACCTGTCAGGCTGTGCAGCCATCCAACAAGATCTGGACAGGCTGGAGAGCTGGGTGCAGGCAAACCTCATGAAGGTCAGTAAGAACAAGAGCAAGGTGCTGCATCTGGGGAGAAATAACAACAGGCACCAGTACAGGTTAGGGGCTGCCCTGATGTAAAGCAGCTCCACGGAGAAGAGGTTGAACTGATGTATGGAGAAAAAGAAAATTTCTTGACCCTGTATGTGATTAATGATCAGTCTTACTGCAGATACCCCCATGCCTCTGGGCTCCATGGTGATTAATAGTATCACAAAGCTGTGTCGACTTGGGAGTTCCTCTATGTACACTCTGCCTAATGCACCAGCTCTCGCTGACCTGGAAGATGACACAGATGAGGAAGGTAAGGCTCTGTTAGCAGGCTAGAAATGTCTTCTGGGCTGGATCTGCTATAGCCTTAACAGGTAGATCTGTATGCTGTGAATCTGCAAAGTGTGTGTTTCCAGACTGCCTAAAAATGCTGGGCATCCTACAGTTTGGAATGAAAAAGAATTTTAAAAGCCCATGCCTTTTCTCAGAGAAGATAAGAACAAAGTGTCATGGTAACTCCTTAAAAAATTGCTATTTGATTTCAGTCTTATCTCTGAATCTCTATAGCTCTTACAGCTTCTAAGTGTGGCTGGAAGTTTCTTTTTGCACATTCCTGCTTGTCTGCAGTCCTGATCTTCTTGACATTGTAAAGGAATGGGCCTAAACATTCTTCTATTTAGCCACTCAAATGTCCTTTGATGACTTTACAAACATGATGAGAAAAACTTACATCCCCACAAGAGTTTTCATCCTATCTTTCATGGAAAACTCTTCTGAAGAGTACAGTTCTTATGTCCCTTTCTTCTCCAGCAACTTCAGAATTCAGTTATATTCTGCAAGAACTTGAAGCTGCACAATCCCAAAACGGTCCTGTAGAAATGTTATGTGGTGATTGTGGGTCACAAGCTGAATATGAGCTGTTCAGAAAGATGCTTGTATCACACTGGAATGTACACAGAAAAATATGATTCCAAGTTGATCAAAGTCCTCTGTCAAGAGAAAAGGAGTAAACTGTTCTCCATGTGCTCCTTAGAAAAAAAAAGGAGGTAGAGAAAAGATGATGAGTAATTGAATTTTGGTTGCAGAAACGAAGATTCAGGATCCACATGAGGAAAGCTGCAGGGTGATAATAGTGGATTTACGTTTACTGCCTGGAGATTGTGGCATCTGCAGCACTGGAGAACTTTAAGAAAAAAATAGACAAACACCTCCCAGGAGTGACATCTGTAAAGTTGATCTTGCTTTAAGCCAAGGAAGGACAAGAGGGCACTTTGATGCCTTTTTTCAGCTGTCTGATTTTGACCCTCTGGTTTCTTTCCCTACTACAGATTTAACATTTACTCACTTTTTTTCCTTTCTTTTTTTTTTCAAACACATAGAACTCAATCCATTCCAAGAAGTATTAATATGATAGTTTGGTTTAATTCTTCTTCAGGTGATTCAAGTATCAGATAGAGTTACTCTTTGCAGTTGACTCACAGTTAGGTTTTTCAAAGCTATTTCATGACAATATTTCTTTTTATTTTGTTTTCAGGTAACGAAGACAAACCAGAGAAGCCACACTTTGATTCCCGTAGTCTTATCTTTGAATTAGACCCATGCAATGGGAATGGGAAAGTTTGTCTTGTTTATAAGCACGCTAAACCAGGTAGGCCTGAAAAAAAACAGAGTTATTCGTCTCTTGTTGTGGATTGTATCTGGAGGCCACTTACATAGAATCACCTTACATTTCTGATCTTTGCAATTTGTAGATGAACATTTACAGGGATGTCCTGTCTCCACTGAAACCAGGGGCTCAACCTTGTGGACTCTTAACTAGAGCTAACATTTTCACTCCTTTCTATGTTGGAGTCTGAGTCATAACTTACGATTTCTGCATGCATAGAAACAGGAAAGTATTCACTTCTGATGTATGGACAAACATGCTGAAATAATACAGAGAGCTAGAGCTTGGCCACTGGCCTGTCTCTGGTTACTTGCGTGTCTCAGAACAATTCCCTTACATCTTGATGAGAAAGACTGTAAATCTTTTTAGAAACAACAGGTAGATGGTGAAGAAGCTCCTTAGCTGATTTGCTCTTCCACTTTGTGTGTGATGAGGAGCCTCCAGATGCTAACCAGGTCAAAATTTGGTAGGAAGACTTGATTAGGAGAGTGAAAGATGTGAGCTGAGCTTTTTTCTGGCAGATGCTCAGAAGACTGTTATCAGTCAGCAAACAGTGAAATAATTGACCTGAGTCACTTGTAAAGTAGTTGTAATCTGACATGGTGCACAGGTCACTAGGTGTATGTGTATAGATGTATGTTCATCATTGGGGTGTGCAATTGCAATATCCCCGTTCTTAAGAAAACTCTTTGGTTGTTATCTTATGTCTCATTGGGTGTGACTACAGCTCCCAAGGCAGAAACTTCTTACTTAACCTCTTGCCTTCCAGTGTTAGTAATTTCAGCATACACAGTGGATAGCCTGGGCAAGGGGAGGGTGTGCTGTTTAGAGGTGTTGATGTCAGCACAGGAGGCAGTGTGTTTAATTTACAATGTTCAGCATCTCAATTTCCCAAGTAAAATCACTTATTTTTATGCTACAAAGGATGTTGCCACCAGAAAAACACTTGATCACTGTGGAAAATTTTTGCAAAATGTGTTTTTGTTGGCAGCACACACTCCCATGGCTTCCAGACTCTGGCCTCTATTCAGTAATACAGATGACTGACAGGTGGGTTAGTTGGTTTTTACTTTGTAGGGGAGTTTGTCATAATTGAATTTAGACTACAAAGCTGCTAGCACTCGAGCATGTACCGTGTAGTGCATCAGTCCCAGCCTGGGAAAGAATAATGTTTTTCATCCATTTTATGGTGGAGAAAATGAGTATAGAGATAACTGCACAAGTATTTTAGTAAGACTGGGTGTCCTTTTTGGTCGCTGTGCTCTAACCATTAAACTATATTGCCTCTGAATAATCATCTGTGTTAGTCAAGAATGCTGCAGCCTTTAGGGTAAGTATGTTGTGCCTCCCACGTGCAGTGGCCAGGGGTTGGTCTTATTACTGCAAAGCAGCAGTGTAATTTGTGTTTGTTTTGTTCTAATTGTCTCCCCAGACACAGAGATATGGTTCCTGGACAGAGCTCTGTATTGGCATTTCCTCACCAAAACCTTCACAGCCTACTACCGTTTGCTCATTACCCACCTGGGTCTCCCACAGTGGCAGTATGCCTTCACCAGCTATGGGGTCAGCCCACAGGCCAAGGTAGGACAGCAGGACCCAGCTCACCAATATTTTGCATAAGTATAGACTAGAAAAATATCTCCTCACCTTTTGACAAACATTGTGTAGGTTCAGGGGAACCTCCCTGTTGAGTCATGGGTGTTGACAGTCATTTGTTTATGTTAGTGAATTCACTAACATTGTGTTAACCCTTCTTTTCTCACCTGAATTGGGCTCTCCCTTTGGCCTGTAGTAGCAGGTGGTGGAATACCAATTATTTCTTTCTTTCTTGATCCTGAAGCAAACCATCACTTCTATGACTGCTGGCAAGTGAGGACATGTAAAGCCATTTAAGCCCATAACTGTGAAAGTTTTGTCCACAACAGTTTTCTAGGCTTAGGACTGAACGAGAGTCCAGGTACACATTAGACAGAAGCCCTGAGAAAACTATGAGCTGAAGCCTTGTTAAGAATATTGATTCCTTTGCATTCTTCTTAGTCACAAAAATTATGCTCAAAAAGGGGAAATATCAATGCCATCAGTCCTAGAAGTAATTATAGGAGAGTTCCAGGTACAGCCTCATGACTCCACCAACTCCTTGTTATTACTAAAATTGCTGTTACTGCTCTACCAAACCCCTGCCATTAGAGGATCATGACATTCCTCTGTGTTTGGGCCTTCAGCTTGTAAGAAGTCTGGGAATGGATCTGACAGTAGTACTGACCACAGCTCATAAGTCTGTGCAATGCCAGTGCATGTTGACAAGACCTGGTGGGTTACAGTGAGTGTCTTTCACTTCACCCAAACATAACTTAGCAGCATGATATCCCTCGGTCCTGCCTCAGCCCTGTACATGCAATAAAACTACTTGCTAGAGCCACTCTCAATTTCCCATCTATCAGTGGCTGCAGAATTCAGTTCTTTGTATTCTTGTGTCTTCCCTGTTATGCTATGCTGCACTTTATCAGCCGAGGCTATGTGCACGGTAGTCTGGCATATGCCTGTGCTCTGCCTTTCTTTAAGTTTCCTGCTGTAATTTTTTGTCATGCTCAGTATATTCACAAACCTTAATGAAATCATTCTTGTATTCCATAATCATTTGTAGCCTATGTTAGTTAAAATCTTCCTAGTATGTTAAGCAGTATCATTCTTAAAGGTTTTCAAGGGTGGTATCTTAAAGCTGTTTTCTATTAAGCAGCACATTAATAGATTACCATCTGCATTTTTGGTATTGATCTTTTTATCTTCTACCTTGTTTAACATTTTGCTGATGGTTTCACTGGGATTCATAATACCATAACTGCTGCAGTTTTATTTCCTTACCGGCAGTGTCAAACTGATAGAAGAAAACACTAAGAGATGATAACTGCAGGACATAACCCTGTGGCTGCAAATGGGAAACCACAACAACACCAAAAAAACAGCACTGTGGTCGCTTCTAGTAAAATAAGGCCAAAGAGAAATGAACACAAAATCCTTTTGTGTAAGGAGTTAAAAAACTGCATTATTATATGTATGAAGAGTGGGAAGGAGACTGTGTTTTGCGAAGCTCAACTGGTTTGGTTTTCGTTTATAACCATTTCTAAATTCCAAGGGTTTTAATCTTTTCTGCTGAATCTAAATAAATGTAGTTTAGTTTTAGCCCCAACCTTTACCTTCCCTTTTGTGGTGTAAACCAAGACCTGTTCCAGATAGGAGTTACGCTGCAGTAAAGGTAGTATTAGGTTTGTGCCTGCAATGTGCCTGCCATGTATGGAATGTGGGGCAGTTCCAGGGCTGTAGCTGCACAAGGCCCTCTGTGCAGTCCAGTAAACTGCAAACTGATGTGCAGTGTATGATTAAAATTAAGTCCTGGGGATGAGGGAGAGCAGGTGGAAATGTCTGGCTATGGTTTGCTTTTAACATCTTCTTTTCCCACCACCTTTCAGCAATGGTTTAACATGTTTAAACCCATAACCATCAACACGGCTCTCCTATCTGAAGAAGCTGATTGCTTTGTGAACAAACTGGACCCCAATAAGGTATTCAAAAGCAAGAACAAAACTCCAGTGATCAAAAAGAAATCACCCTCACAGCCAGCAGGCTCCCAGAAGAGTCACACAAGCATGACCTCCTCCAAGACATCCTTACTAGCTGGGAATTCTTCAAGGAAGTGAGACCCCCAGACCTGACTCTGGAGAGCATTTGCAATAAGCTGTTATGTTCTCTGATACAGCGTCCCAGTGATTCAGACCAGGTTCCTTGATCATGAATAGATTTGCTCACAGAAAACACATTTCAGCGCTTTCATGAAATACAGCCTCAATCCGCTCTGACACAGGAGCAGTGCAGAGACTGGAGACTGAGAAAAAAAAAATGAGACTTGATTTTAAAGTCCTTGCAGATGTACTTTCCACAGGATATGAAGAAGCTCTTGATGTCACTGCTCTGTAGGGAAGCTTTTGTTCCCATGCATTGAGAAGTAAGCAATTGTAAGCCAATTTAACATAGCCATGTTGAAATATGACGTAAGAAGATACATCCCTCTCCGGAGATATTCAGAACCCACCTGGTTGCATTTCTGCACTATCTAGTACAGGTGATGCTGCTCTGGCAGGAGGTTGGACTACATGATCTTTCCAGGTCTCTTCCAGCCTCTAACATTCCATGATTCTGTGATTCTGTGATAGTTCTGTCATGTCCTTTGAAAGAAACCTGCACTGCATGCTATGAGAGCAGGCTGAAACTCACTGAACAAAGAAATACCTTCTGCTTCACAAAGAATCAACCTTTGCACTTCCTGGTACTCCTTCCAATTTTGGCTCTAAGATTCATGCTATGGAGAGGTCTGGGACCTCTATGTCTCTGCAGCAGCCCAGTCACTTGCTCAGCCCAGACCAGTAGATGGCCTTTATGATGTAACTTTTTAGATAGTGACCTTTATATGATGTCCTTTCCTATAACCTTGAAGGCAGCCAGAGGCTGCGTGATTCCTCATTGCCTCCACTTTCTCCTCTTGTGGGAACTGCTGAGCCAGGGCAGCTCAATCAGTGGCGTTAAGTGTCCTGTAAGCCAGGAGGACCCCTTGGTTCGTCACGCATTCATTTGAGAAGTTGACTGTTCAAATGGCTTTTGTCAGGTTTTAACTGGGAGGGATCTGGCTGAGGATCACCAAGATCCTACAGCCTTGGAAGCCCCTGATGCTGTTTTCTGTACTGTAAGTTTTCAGGTTAGAACTGCACTTCAACCTGTTGGTTTTCAGTTCCATCCAGCCATTCCCAGTGTCTTTCTACATGTGCTGAAAACACATGGAAGCAACCCACACATTTGGTGCCTAATCTGGAAAATCAGAGTCACTAACTTCAAATAGGCATTGATTATTTAAACAGCATCAAATTTTATTTATTAAACAATCACATAATTACATAAGACAAACCTACCTCACAGGGATGTTGTGAGGCTTTCACAAGTATTTCTGTGGCCTTCAAAAAGGCAAAGCCACCCTGTAAGTGTTCAATTGTATTTTAATAAAGATTTCAGTATTTTCCTCCAGAATGATTGCATACTTGAAGGTACTTTTGGGAGCATGTGCACAAGAATGTCTGGTAAGAGAAGGCTGCAGGCTGCATTCTTTGTGGTTTTTCCTTTTTTTATGCAGTACAAAAATTCTCACTGAGGACAGAGGGGTTATGGTGCCTTTCAGCTAATCCCATCTTGAGCTACACTGAAGTTTACAGATTATTTCAGGTAGTCCAACAGGCTCAACTGTGTTGCAGCTGTTCCACTTCTGTCCAGTGCTCACCATTCGAAATCTATGCAGCTGTGGTGGTTTGAGCCTTAACTGGGAGTTAAGAGCTCAGATGGTGGTAAGGCTGAGAATCTCTCCCCCACTCCTCCTCCTCCCTCCCAAAAGAGAGGGGAGAAAAGGAAGGAGCAAATCCACCAAACAATAATTTGGAGTTGGCTTGGAAGTAGAGAGGTAAATAGTTGTCTTTAAACAATATATATATATAAAACAATAACAGGAAAGGTTCACAAGGGCAAGGAACAAGGATGGATGGGAGTGGGACAAAAACAAGAGAATAATACAAAACCAGTCTCTCTCTGAAGAGGCACAGAGGCAGCAGGGAGAAGGATCAGGTCCAACCATGTGGCAGAGGAGCAGGAGGGCAGCTGCAGTAGCTCTCATCCAGCAGAGGCAGGAGCCGAAAGGGACTAACAGCTACAATGTCCTGCTTTTATACCCTAGCTGGGCAGGGAGGGGGGAGTGGAACAGACTCAGCTTCCCAGGGGAAAAACACCCTGCAGGGAGGATAAAGTACCTGCAAGCCCTCCACCCTGCTTTGTTTTCTTTGTTCTCAGAAAGGGTGTTAACCCACCACGGCAGCCATCAGCTCCACCTCTGCCATGCTTTGCTGGCTCCCAGCACTGCCCTGGGCCCACCTCAAGTGCAACTGCTGCTTTGACTGGCAGCTGCCTTCTCCCACCCCCGAATGAGAAAAGATTCTCTAATGTTCTTCATCCCTCTTAAACTGCTGCATCTCTGACAGGTGATAATCAGCTGTTGCAGCCCTAATAAGAAGTCAGCTCTAAGGATGAAGCAGAGATACCAGTACCTACCACCCTCCCTGACCTCATGCTTCAGTAATGCGTCCTTTTAATAGTGAGATGTGAATGGTCATTAATGCCAGTCCATGCCTTTTTTGTGGAATTCCGTGCAGTAAAGTTGTTGTGTCACTTCCTGCTCTTGGAGTTCCCTGTGTTGTGTGTTCACGGTACCCGGCCCTGGGACTGCACTCATGTGCTTGACACCTTACTTAAGCACTTCCTAGAAAAGTTAAGGATGTTGATGCCTCCCTGGGAGCAAGCACCTTCTGATACTGTTTGAATCCAATGATACCTCCAACTTGTAAGGCTGTTGCAGGCCCACTCCCTCATTCAAATGGAGGTGACAGAATTCCTGCTGGAGCAGGGCAGCCTTTTCCCACAGTTTGCATGCATTCAGAGTGGAGAAAAGGGGCTTTTTTGGGGGGTGTTTGGGGATGCTGCCACAGAAGTTGTCAGAATCTTTCCAAATGGCAGCAGTTAGAGTCTAACCTGTGAGTAACACATGGGGTTCCAAAAAACTGCACAACCCAAAAACCCCACCAGATTCAGATTGTCAGACCATCTTTGCTCTTCTCTGTGCTCTGCCAAACTAGGTGTGTTAGGATGGCAGATTAGCAAATGGAAGCAAGCCTAGTCTAGTATCTACCTCTTACCAAAGAATATTCCAGATCAAAATTTCTTTAATTAAGTTGTTTCTGCTACCATTGCATCCTGTATTTTAGTTTCTATGTCTCGCAGTTCTGCTTTGCTTCTATCCAGAATGTCCTCTCTGGTTTTTGGTAGATTTTTACACAAGGAGATTGAATAATTACTTCAGATCACAAAAAGGTCTAGCCCTGCCCAGGTCTACCCCACTTCTCTGAGACCTAGTGTGTCTGGTGAAACAAAGTAGCTTTATTGAGAACTAGTTCCTCATTTCTCCACCTGTAGGGTGAAGTAACTGTGTGTGCCAGCAGCACCATTGCAGGTCCCCTTATCCACTTGTTTACCCTTTGGCTGGTCCACATAGGACCGTGGAGAATGCAGCTGTTATAGGGGTAGAAGTCTGCACCTCTGGTTGTCCTTTCTCATTTCCACTTTCCAGGGCAGGCTGGTTGTGAAAATCAATGAAGAGTTTGTGGATTAAAACACCAGCAAGACTTCCCAGAACTGGAGCTGTGACTGGAATCCACCACCAGTGATGTCCAGCCCTAAAATGAAACACAGAAGAGGCAGCGGGTGAGCCAGACTGAACTGCTGCCATGCTGGCACGTGGCTCAGGGTGAAGTGAGCTGAGTCAGCTGGGACACAGGTGATCTGTGTGAACAGAGGAGTCTAGTCACACTTCATGTACTGGGCTCTACAAGTCACTTAGACAAATTTTCCATCCAGCAGTGTAATTGCTGGAGGGAGGGTCATTTTCCCCACTGCCCTGGTAAACTGGCTCTGCACTGTAGGCAGGTTGTTTGTTCTCCTATGAAATAGTTTATGTGATCTTGGTCAGTGTCACAGTAAGACAGATGCACACCTTTTCCCTCCCTTTCTAGAATATCATCTGCATTTCCTCTACCAAGGTCTCAAATAGATTTTCTGGAAATTTAATGAAAATCATAGAATTATAGTATGGTTTGGGTTGGAAGAGACCTTAAAGATTATCTAGTTCCAACTGCCTGCTATGGGCAGGAACACCTATGAGACCAAGTTATTCAAGGCCCCATCCAGCCTCGTTTTGAACACTTACAGAGTTGGAAGCTCCACAACTTCTCTGGGCAACCTGTTCCAATGCATTACCACCCTCAGGGTGAGGAATTTCTCCCTGGTGTTTAATGTAAATCTAGCTTCTTCCAATTTAAAGCCCTCATCTTATTGCTACATGCCTTGGTAAAATGTCCCTCTCCAACTATTCAAATACTGGAAGGCAACTATAAGGTCCCCCTGGAACCTTCTCCGAGCTGAACAATCCCAAGTCTTACAGTCTTGTCTTCATTGCTCTTACCTGGACCCACTCTTAACAGTTACATTTCTTTCTTGTGTTAGGAACTCCATAACTGGACACAATATTCCAGGTGGGGTCTCATGAGTGCAGCCCAGAGTAGGAGGCAGGACAGGAAACTCTGCTAATGCCCAGAAGGTAAGTTTTCATCTACTTCTAAATTCAGGAGAGCTATTCAGCAATCCAGCTGCAAATACCTGCTTTCATGTGAGCTGATTCACTCTGTGGCTCTCCAGTCACTGTAATAACCAGCTAGATCTCCAGCTAACAGGTAGCCAACTGAGATATCTGAATGTCAGGATGAATCCCATGCTGGAGAATTAGTGTACCCTAAATGTGGTGTACATAATGTGCGAGACTCCTCTATGCACAACCTTTGTGCTCTGAGAATGGAGAATGCACTTGGCAGCAATACCATTATTTGGTCCAAATTTAAAGGCTTTGTGACTATTTTGTCTTGGGTTTATCTCCTCTCCTTGTAAGCTGAGCAGTGTAAAAGCAAAGTGCCACTCACGTGAAAAACATCCATGCCCCAGCCAGCCATTGCTGTGAAGATTCTGGGGGGCAGGTCCCGGGAGGGATTTATGGCATAGCCTGTGTTCATCCCCATTCCCAGTCCAACACCCAGGACCAGGATACCCGTGAGCAGGGCCTGAGTGCCTTTCAGTGCTCCATTGTTTTTCTCATCATGGATTATCAGAATTCCCAGAAGCAGCATCACTGTTGCTGTAAACTGCAGGAGCAGAAAACAGAGAACAGGTCAGGAGAGAGAATGAGGAATGCAGGAAGATCCTGCTCAGCAGAGAGGAAGAGACTTTCCAGAATGCAAGAGCAGGTCTGATCAGCTCTGAGAGGACCCTAATGTTATTCCCCTCATCACAGTTAAGCTGAAGAAAATTCTTGACTCATTTTCCAGCAAAAACATCTCTACCTCATCACCAAAAATGTTCTACGACTAATACAAACTTCTTAGCATTGTCTGCTCCCTCCACTTTCCAAGTTAGGTGCACTGGTTATTTGAAGTACATTTCATCTAAGAGGCAGAGCCAGAGTAAACTGCTAAAACAACAAATCTGGTTCTCTCTAGAGGGAGTAATGTTTATATAACCTGTGGCATTAATCCTTTCAGGATTAAAAGCAGATACTAAATTCTTATCTGGGAAACTGTGACAGTACACAGATGGCATTCATAAATTTGCAGTGCCCAGGACATCAGGAATGCTGGTTTGAATATGGGTGATGTCTCTTTCTGCTTCAGGAAATGCAGCTAGAGAGCCCTGCACTGCAAAAGATACCAGCAGCAACAGAAACTCTTCAGCTCTTGGCAATGCACTGCCACTGCTATTTGCTTTCTTGTGCAGTGGGGATACTGCATGCTCCATAGGAGGCTGACTGATCAGGTCCCCACCCATAGACTCTCCAGTTGTCACCATATGCTGCCTCATGCCCAGACAAGCTTTTTATCAGCTCAGAGATAAAAGCATTGGTTTCCTCAGATTTTGATTGGAAGTGAATCTTCCTTCACCATTGTCCCAGTGCTCCATGACCCCTGAAGCATCTCCTTCCTGCTTCTGGACACCTGGACATTATGTTGTATGCAGTCTAAATTGGACTGTTCAAACCCTAGGGGGTTCAATCCAGGCAGGCTTTGTGATGTGAAGACAGTCCTAGGACCTCTCTACTGGTGAGAAACAGCCAGCAGCCAGAACAGTTCAGAGAAATGCCCAAAGGAGATGGTCCCTGATATGCTTCTCACATCCCATTGCTTGGCCTGTGTACAGGGAAGGCATTTGGAGGACACTTGGACCAAGCTGCAAAGCAGCCTGCGCTGCTACCTTTTAGGTTTGCTCATCCAACAAGGTGCCTACCTTTCAGACACCTGCCCAGAGGGCTCCTTGGGGTAGAGGTTGTGATTGTGTCTGCACACATAGTAGCATGAGTCTTGTGTACCAGACCTGCAGTAATACCTGTTACCTGCAACCCACTTTCTCTACCATACTACAGCAGTCCTTACTGACCTCTGTGAAGAAGCCCCCCAGCACGGATACATAGGGAGCAGGATAAGTGGAGAAGATCGATGCTGTAGCATTTGGCCCAGTCACTGTAAAGTTACCCTTGGTGTAGTCATACAGAGCATCTAGGAGAAATGAGAATTACAAGAATTAGTGCAGAATTCATCCCACATGACGTGAAAGCAAGTGGTGTGCCCCAGGGATCGGTGCTGGGCCCCATGCTCTTCAACATCTTTATTGATGATCTGGATGAGGGCATCGAGTCCATCATCAGTAAATTTGTGGACGACACCAAGCTTGGGGCAGGAGTTGATCTGCTGAAGGGCAGAGAGGCTTTGCAGAGGGACCTCGACAGGCTGGAGAGATGGGCAGAATCCAAGGGCATGAGATTGAACACATCCAAGTGTTTGGGTTCTGCACAGTGGCCACAACAACCCGATGCAGTGCTACAGGCTGGGGTCAGAGTGGCTGGAGAGTGGCCAGGCAGAGAGGGACCTGGGGGTGCTGGTTGATTGTAGGCTGAACATGAGCCTGCAGTGTGGCCAGGCAGCCAAGACGGCCAATGGCATCCTGGCCTGCATCAGGAACAGTGTGGCCAGCAGGAGCAGGGAGGTCATTCTGCCCCTGTACACTGCACTGGTTAGGCCACACCTAGAGTCCTGTTCTGGGCCTCTCAGTTTAGGAGGGATGTTGACTTGCTGGAAGGTGTCCAGAGAAGGGCAACAAAGTTGGTGAGGGGTTTGGAACACAAGCCCTATGAGGAGAGGCTGAGGGAGCTGGGGTTGCTTAGCCTGGAGAAGAGGAGACTGAGGGGTGACCTTCTTGCTCTCTACAACTACCTGAAGGGTGATTGTGGCCAGGCAGAGGTTGGTCTCTTTTCCCAGGCAGGCAACACCAGAACAAGAGGACACAGTCTCAGGCTGCACCAGGGGAGGTTTAGACTGGATGTTAGGAGGAAGTTCTATACAGAGAGAGTGATTGCCCATTGGAATGGTCTGCCCAGGGAGGTGGTGGAGTCACCATCATTGGAGGTGTTCAGGAGGAGACTTGATGGGGTACTTGGTGCCACGATCTAGTTGTTTAGGTGGGTTGGATTGGTTGATAGGTTGGACACGATGATCTTGAAGGTCTCTTCCAACCTGGATTTTATTTATTGTATTGTATTATTGTATTCAGCATAGACGCCAAGAAGAGCACACTGTCTGCTCATGTCCAGCTTCTCACCCATCAGCACCCCCAAGTCCTTTTCCACAGGCCTACTTTCTATCACCTCATCCCCCAGTCCGTATTGATTGTGAGGATGCTTCTGGCCCAGGTGCAGAACCCTGCTCTTGCTTTGGTTGAACTTCATGACGTTCACCTGAGCCCACCTCTCCAGCTTGTCTAGGTCCCTCTGGATGCCATCTCATCCTTTTTGGTGTATTGACAGCACAACTCAGATTGTTGTCATCTGCAAACTTGCTAATGGTATGGTCAGGATATCAGGTAGTGATAGGACTAGGGGCAATGGAATGAAGCTGAAGGTGGGGAGATTCAGGCTGGACATGAGGAGGAAGTTCTTCCCCATGAGAGTGGTGAAGCCCTGGAATGGGTTGTCCAGGGAGGTGGTTGAGGCCCCGACCCTGGAGGTGTTTAAGAACAGGCTGGATGAGGCTCTGGCCAGCCTGATCTAGTGTGGGGTGTCCCTGCTCATGGCAGGGGGGCTGGAACTAGGTGATCCTTGTGTTCCCTTCCAACCCTGACTGATACTATGATACTATCATGGTGCAGTCAATCCCACCGTGTATATTGCTCATAAAAACTTTAAACATCACAGGTCCCAGTACAACCCCTGAGGGATGCCTCTTGTCACTGCACTCCATCTCTTCAAGCCATTGAGCACCACCCTCTGGATGCAACTATCCAGCCAATTCCTTATCCACTGAACAGTCCACCCATCAAATCTATATCTCTCCAGCTTGGTGAGTAGGATGTTGTGGGGGACTGTGCCAAAGGCCTTGCAGAAGTCCAGGTAGATCACATCCATAGGTTGTCCCTTGTCCACTGACATAGTCACTTTATCATAGAAAGCTGCAAGGTTATAGTCAGGTAGGATTTGCCCCTAGTAAAGCCATGCTGGCTGTCTTGAACCATCTCCCTGTCCTCCATGTGCCTTAGCATGGCATCTAGGAGGATCTGTTCCATGACCTTACCAGGCACAGAGGCGAGCCTGAGAGGTCAGTAGTTCCTAGGGTCCTCCTTTCTACCCTTTTTAAAAATGGGTGTGATGTTTCCATTCTTCCAGTCCCCAGGGACCTCACCTGACTGCCAGCACTTTTCAAATACCATGGAGGGTGGCTTGGCAACTACATCAGCTAATTCCCTCAGGACTCTGGGATGCACTTCATGAGGTCCCATGGACTTGTATATCTTCATATTCCTCAGATGATCACTCACTTTGTCTTCACTTGCAGTGGCAGAGACTTTATCTCCCTGGTCTCCATCTCGTAGTCCATCAACATGAGAGCCATGAGGAGAGGGGTTGCCAGTGAAGACTGAGGCAAAAATGTTTTTGAGAATCTTAGTCTTCTCCTTGTCCATTGTTACTAGTTCCTCACTCACTCTTCAGGGGGAGCATCTGCTATCCTGTTTTCCACAGAGCAGCAGAGTGCCAGAGAGTTCCGGCTGTACTCAGCATATGGTAGTTCATATAACTTAAGCTCTTATAGGCCATGGAAAAGAAATGCTGACAAAATGCAGCTACTGACCCTGACTAAAGAAAAGGTTTTTGCAGTGGGAATGCTATGAGCAGAAGAAGCTGTGCTCTCCAGCACAGATATCTAGGCCCTGTTCTGGCCCTGTGCTATGTAGCTCTGTCCCACAAGCCAGGAACTTAGCCTCCTCACCAGACATCACAGTATGTACTTGTCATGGATTGAGTTGAACCTGCTACTGTTATTCATACCATGCTGCAGTCATGCCAGCTTCAAAAATGGAAGTACTATCTAGAGCAAAGTATTATGTGGTTTGAAGTTCAGATTGCAGTGTGGGAGGCTTCCTGTTCCGGTTGCTGCTTCTGGGTTCCAGGTGTTGGTAATTTCTGCTGGGATGGTGGTGGGACAGGGATGGTGTTGGGACAAAGAGGGCTTGGGGAGTCATTTCCTGGCTTGGGCTTTTGGTTTGCTTGCTTCTGCTGGCTGCTGATTTATGCCATGCTTTTTCTGCAAATAGGCTAGAGCATGCATTTTGTACTATGTTTTTCTGATTTTGCTCAGTAAGCTCAATTCTTATCTCACTTTTTTATGTCTCAATCCCAAATTTTTGTGTGTTACTTTTCCCTCGCTTCTGTGTTGAGAAAATAGACAAGTTAGCCTACTGGTTTGTTTTGACCTGTTTTGTTCTGATTTAAACCATTATAGTGCAGTAAAACAAAACACTTTTTACAAACCAAGTTAAGATTGAAATGGTGCCCACAGCAATTTCTGTGATAAAAGATACAACCATACCATAGTAAAGTCCAAAGACAGTGGCTGCTGCCATAAAGGAGCCCAGGAACTGGCCAGTCAGATAAGCTGGGAGCTTTCTCCAGGGTAGGTTTCCTAAAAGGCAGTGTGTAAGGGTGATGGCAGCATTCAGATGAGCTCCTGCAAAAGCACAGCAAAAGAAAGTGGCTTCAGCCCTGATGCACACACCCCACAGTATCCACCCAGACCTTACTCCAGGGATCAGTGTGATCTGGATGATGAGATAGATTCCAGCATTAGTAAGTTTGCAGATGACACCAAGTTGGGAGCAGGTGTCAATCTGTTGGAGGGTAGGAGGGTTCTGCAGAGGGACCTTGGCAGGCTGGACAGATGGGTGGAGTCCAACATGATGGTGTTTAACAAGTCCAAATGCCAGGTGCTGCACTTTGGCCACAGCAACCCTGTGCAGTGCTACAGGCTGAGGACAGAGTGGCTGGAGAGCAGCCAAACAGAAAGGGACGTGGGGGTACTGGCTGACAGCTGGCTGAACATGAGGCAGCAGTGTGCCCAGGTGGCCAAGAAGGCCAATGGCATCCTGGCCTGCATCAGGAACAGTGTGGCCAGCAGGAGCAGGGAGGTCATTCTGTCCCTGTACTCAGCACTGGTTAGGCCACACATTGAGTCCTGTTGTACAGTTCTGGGCCCCTCAGTTTAGGAAAGATGTTGACTTGCTGGAATGTGTCCAGAGAAGGGGCAAAGAGGCTGGTGAAAGGTCTGGAGCACAAGCCCTATGAGGAGAGACTGAGGGATCTGGGTTTTTTTAGCCTGGAGAAGAGGATGTTCAGGGGAGACCTTGCTGTCTACAACTACCTGAAAGTGCTCATAGACAGGCAGAGGTTGGTCTCTTCTCCCAGGCAACCAGCACCAGAACAAGAGGACACAGTCTCAAGCTGTGCCAGGGGAGGTTTAGGCTTGAGGTAAGGAGACAGTTCTTCACAGACAGAGTGATTGGCCATTGGAATGGGCTGCCCAGGGAGGTGGTGGAGTCACTGTCCCTGGAGGTGTTCAAAGAAGGATTGGAGGTGTTCAAAGAAGGATTGACACTTGGAGCCATGGTTTCATTGTCATGAAGTGTTGAGTATTCAGTAATAGGCTGAACTTAATGATCTCTGAGGTCTTTTCCAACCTGGCTGATTCTGTGATTCTGTGATTGAGATCAAGACTCTCTAAAGGCAAGGTCTCCCTCCTGCACTGGCTCAAAACTGATCCATTTTCCCTAGGCAGCTGATTGAGCTTTAGTCTTCTTAAAATGCTCTCAGAGAATTCTATCTCACCTGCCAGAGACACCTGTCATGGTACTGCATGGGTTTCCCTCTCTGTGCACTTCTCTCTATTCACCTTAAAAGGAGGTTAGATTTTAGGCTCATCACTCAAGATTTATATGGCTACACTTAAGTGAGGCAAATCATGTCACAAACAACTACAAAGCCTTCTAAAATCGTTAGATAGACAAGACAAGAAGGACCTCATCCTGGCAGAACTGAGCATCCCAGCCGCTGAGAGCTGTGGGTTCTTAATTCATCCAGCAGGCAAAGTGTAAGATGCCAGGGAAACAAATGGCAAAATCAACCACCAGTGCCCATATCTTCATGTTTGGAAAGCAGCTCCTGCACAGGGCTTGTTAGCAGGGCCTCAGACTAGTTCTTAGACATCCCTGCATGGAGTAGGGGTTACCAGAATGGCAAATCCTGTCCAGACCATGATTTCTCATGCTAGAATGGACCAGACCTTGTCCTTCCCTTGTAGATTTTGTAATCTTGGATTGCATTTCATTACATAGTGTAGTCATAGTATATGACTTTCATACTATGCTTCCTTGTTTTGAAGGGACACTTTCTACAGAGGAGGCTGGTTAGTACAATGGTGCTTTTGGAGAAAGGCAGAGATGCAACCTACCAGTGGGCTCATGACAGATCCATAGACATTTCCATGGATGCTATCATGCAAGTCATCCATGACTGTGACATTTGTGCTGCTATTAAGCAGGCAAAGAGATTAAAGCCCTTGTGGTATGATGACCAATGGTCCAAGTACAAGTATGGTGAGGCCTGGCAAATTGACTACATCCCTCTACCTCATTCTCATTCTGGTAAGCAATATGTGCTGACTACGGTAGAGGCAAGCACTGGATGGCTAGAAACTTATCCACTTCCTCATGGAACTGCATGTAACACCATTCGTGGTCTGGAAAGACAAATCCTGTGCAGACATGGGACTCCAGAGAGAATTGAGTCAGACAACAGAACCCATTTCAAAAAGAATCTTGTGAAAAAATGGGCCAAAGCGCACGGTATCGAGTGGATATTCCACATCCCCTACTATGCACCAGCTGCAGGGAAGATTGAACGCTACAATGGTTTCCTGAAGACCGCGCTCAAAGCCATAGGGGGTGGATCTTTGAAAAACTGGGAGAAACATCAAGCACAAGCAACCTGGCTGGTAAATAGTAGCAGTTCAGTGAATTGAGCTGGGTCTGTACATTTGCTATGAAAGGTAGAAGGTGACAGAGTTCCTGTTGTTAGAGAAAAGAATCTGTTAGGCAAAACTGTTTGGGTATTTTCTCCTTCAGGAGATTCTAAACCTATCTGAGGGGTAGTTTCTGCTGAAGGTCCTGGTCACACTTACTGGGTAATGCAAGAGAATGGTGAAATTCAATGTATTCCACAAAGAAATCTAACTTTAGCTGAGAGAGTTTAAATTCAGAGTGTTGTACAGGTACAACATCACGCCCAAAAGAAGACTCCATGAGGAATCTACAGTGCAAGAACCCTAAGAACCCTGAGAGCCCTTAGTCACCTGAGAGTCCCTGTTCCTTTTTGTTGTTTCATCTGCAAAGAGACAAACTGTTTCCTGTTTTTCCTATTTTTGAACTTTTTAATCATCTACATCTGAGATAGACAGGATGGACTATGAACTGTATTTACTCATTAGTGTAGATATTGTTTTAGATTAGATGGATAGCCTTAGCAGCCAATGGAATTGTTTAGAAGGGCTGGATTGTGGTGGTTTTAGGCTATGCCTTTAAAATTTTGTTACAGATTTTGAGCAGAAAAGTAGAACAATGTAAATAAATCACTATTGGATGTAAAAAGGAAAACCAAAGATAATTCTAAACCATTTCATTGGAGAAATATCTGCTATAAGATTGGCTGTACCAAAACAATCTTCCTTCTTCTGATCTCCTCTCTGCTCACTTCATGCTCTGAAGGGAGACTAATCTGCTTCTGCTTGACCTGAGCTGCATTGTTTTGGTTAAGTCTAACAGCTACTTACTTTTTCTCTGCTCTTTTCTCCCTTTTGGGCAGGGGATGAAGGGCAGAGAGAGAGCTCTCCTGGTCTTTGACCGGGGGGTTCTTGTGTTGTTTACTAATTGTAAGTATCTGTAAATATTGTAAATACTGTATATTTTGTAAATATTCATCACATTCCATTGTAGAGTGTAGTTTTGCTTGTAAATACAGCTTTCATTTGCTTCCAACTCCAAGTTAATGTTGGGGGGAAATTTCAACCCACCACATTACAAAAAATAATTGGATCCAGGTTTGTGTCCCCAGTGCAAACCACATTTGTTCTCCATTTCCCATGAGTCCAAAGGAAATAATTTGCTTTTCCTGCCTAGGAGGTGTAAACTTTGGGGGTCAATAAATATTCCAGTTTCAGTGGACATTTCCTACTCCAGACTCAGAATGGGGTGAAATGTCAACACACATCATCTCATCAAAGTGCAGGACAGAGTGAAAGCGAAAGTGCATGTGCTGCCTACTACAGTCCCATAACCACAACTGAAATAGAGAAAGGTTCCTTTTTCTTTGATCCTCTGATCCTTTGCAGGTATGATCAGCTATTTCAGAGATCACAGGAAGCACCTTGTGACAAAAAATGGAGCCAAATTACAATGCCAATGCAGCCAGCTTCGGAATCAGACTGTTGCTGGCTGAGCTGAGACTCTCTTCACCTTTCCATCCCTCAGGAGGTCAGCTCCATCTCAAATGTCACCTGGGACTGCAATGACCTACTTTCCTCCTCCCACTTTCCCTAGAATGTCTCCACCCAGTCTAAAAGGACAAGGAGACCAACAGCTGACTGCTCATGGGAAAATTTTCCACTACAAGCCAGCCCCAGCCTTGGACATACCTCTTCTCCAACATTGTAAGAGCAATGATCTGCTTTATTTTTCTGCTCACTAGAGTCCTTGATCTATTCTTATGGTGCAAATGAATAACAGAAGTTGCATGAAGCACATTAATTCCCTGGCATTAATCCTGTAGCCTTGATATACCAACTCCTGAGTTCATGTGGGATGGGTGCCCATGGGTGTGGATGCCATTCCTAGATGCAACATCAGGAGTAAGCTCCCCATTGCAATAGATTATTTTCTTCTCCATAGATCATACTGGCAGCATGTTTTCAGAGCTCCTTGTCTTCTTGGGCAATGATGGCATATGCCAAGTGCTTAATGAGGACACTGCTGAAACTGGGCCCTGATGATGACAGTTGGAGAGGATGGCTGAGCCTCTGCCACTCTCTCTGTCCTACTTGACTCTGTCTCAATTTAGAACGTGTATTGAGGGTTATCTTGCTGTAGATACACAATGCTCGCCTCGTCCCCTGCTTCTCCTAACACTGTTGCACCATTGTTACTCCTTGGCTTGATGCAGACCCACTTTCTGAAGATTCCACTGTGATAACTGGATCACAAGGATGATCCTACTTATGATCACCAGACCTGCTCTGCAATTGTTTCTTGGGGACCCTAGGACTGTCTCTTTTTCTCTGGTAAGGACATAGTCTCGCTTTGCCATACCATCTTCCACCTTTCTGCAGCTCACTCCTGCTTTCCCTAATTCATGTGGGCTTTATGGGACATAGAACTGTCCCATGCTCAAGTGTCCCACTCACCAGAGATTCCTCCAGCTGCATGGATGCCCAGGGTAACACCAATGCCAAATCCCAAATTGATGCTCAGATGTTGCCCAAACTCTCCTCTTCCTAATACCACTTGTGCCACAGAAGACAAGCCAAAGACCTAGTGCACAGAAAGAGAGAAGAAAGTGTTAAAAGTAGTATTTCTGTGGTGGATTCTTTGCTACTTTTCTTACAATACTAATCACAGAATTATCAGGGTTGGAAGACACCTCCAACTCCCCTGCCATGGGCAGGGACACTTTCCAGTAGAATAGAATAAAATAGAATAGAATAGAATAGAATAGAATAGAATAGAATAGAATAGAATAGAATAGAATAGAACAGAATAGACCAGGTTGGAAGAAACCTTCAAGATCATCGTGTCCAACCTATCATCCAACACCACCTAATCAACTAAACCACACAACCATGCACCCTATCAAGCCTCCTCCTGAACACCTCGAGTGATGGTGACTCTACCACCTCCCTGGGCAGCCCATTCCAATGGGCAATCACTCTCTCTCTGTAGAACTTCCTCCCAACCTCCAGCCTAAACCTCCCCTGGCACAGCCTGAGACTGTGTCCTCTTGTTCTGGTGCTAGTTGCTGTGGAGAAGAGACCAACCTCTGCCTGTCTACAACCTCCCTTCAGGTAGTTGTAGAGAGCAATAAGGTCACCCCTCAGTCTCCTCCAGGCTAAGCAACCCCAGCTCCCTCAGTCTCTCCTCATAGGGTTTGTGTTCCAAGCCCCTTACCAACTTTGTTGCCCTTCTCTGGACACTCTCCAGCAAGACAACATCCTTCCTAAACTGAGGGGCCCAGAACTGGACACAGGACTCAAGGTGTGGCCTAGTAGTCCTGAGTCCAGGGCCAGAATGACCTCCCTGCTCCTGCTGGCCATACTGTTCCTGATGCCATTGGCCCTCCTGGCTGCCTGGGCACACTGCAGGCTCATGTTCAACCTACCATTAACCAGCACCCCTAGGTCCCTCTCTGCCTGGCCACTCTCCAGCCACTCTGACCCCAGCCTGTAGCACTGCATGGGGTTGTTGTGGCCAATGTGCAGAACCCAACACTTGGATGTGTTCAATCTCATGCCGTTGGATTCTGCCCATCTGTCCAGCCTGTCGAGGTCCCTCTGCAAAGCCTCTCTGCCCTCCAGCAGATCAACTCCTGCCCCCAGCTTCATGTTGTCAGCAAATTTACTGATGATGGACTCAATGCCCTCATCCAGATCATCAATAAAGATGTTGAAGAGCATGGGGCCCATCACCGATCCCTGGGGCACACCACTAGTGACTGGCCGCCAGCCGGATGTGGCACCATTCACCACCACTCTCTGGGCTCGGCCCTCCAGCCAGTTCCTAACCCAACGCAGTGTGCTCCTGTCCAAGCCATGGGTTGATAGCTTGGCCAGGAGTTTGCTGTGGGGGACAGTGTCAAAGGCCTTGCTGAAGTCCAGGTAGACCACATCCACAGGCCTCCCCACATCTACCAGGCAGTCACCTGATCATAGAAGGAGATCAGGTTGGTGAGGCAGGACCTGCCCTTCCTAAATCCATGCTGGCTGGACCTGATCCCTTGGCCATCCTGTAAGTGCTGTGTGATTGCACTCAAGATGACCTGTTCCATAATCTTGCCTGACACTGAAGTCAGGCTGACAGGCCTGGAATTCCCTGGCTTATCCAACCGGCCCTTCTTGTGGATGGGCACCACGTTGTCCAGCTTCCAGTCTTCTGGGACCTCTCCAGTGAGCCAGGACTGCTGAAAAATGATGGAGAGTGGCTTGGACAGCTCATCTGCCAGCTCTCTCAGCACCCTAGGATAGCTTCCTTCTGGTCCCATGGCCTTGTGGGGGTCCTAGCGGCTCAGAAGATCTCTAATTATCCCATCCTGGAACAGAGGAGAACTATGTTGCTCCCTGGCTCCTTCTGCCAGCTCTGCAGGCCAGCTGTCTGGAAGACATTCTGTCCTGCTAGTAAAAATTGAGGCAAAGAAGGTGTTAAGTACCTTTGCCTTTTCCTCATCCTTTGTTACAACCTTCCCCTCCGTGTCAACCAAGGAGTGGAGGTTGTCCTTGCCCTTCCTCTTGCTATTAATGTATTTATAGAAGGACTTTTTGTTGTCCTTCACAGCAGAGGCCAGTCTAAGCTCCAAATGGGCTGTTGCCTCCCTGATTTTCTTCCTACAAGACCTAGCAACATCCCTAAACATTCCATGGGTTGCCTCCCCTTCCTTCCAAAGATGATACACCCTCTTTTTTTCCCTTAGTTCTTTTAGAAGTTGATTGCCCATCCAGGCTGGCCGTCTGCCCCGGCGGCTCATCTTCCGGCACATTGACACAGTCTGTTCCTGCGCCTTCAAGAGTTCTGCCTTGAAGCAGCTCCAGCTCTCCTGGACCCCTTTGTTTTTAAGGGCTGTTTCCCAAGGAACCTTCTGAGTTAGTTATTTGAGTAGCCTGAAGTCTGCCCTCCTGAAGTTCAGAGTGGAGGTCTTCTTGCTGCCCCTCCTAGCTTGACTGAATACTGAAAACTCAATTATCTCGTGGTCACTGGTGCCTAAACACCCTCCGACCACCACATCACCCACCAGCCCTTCCCTGGTGGTGAAGAGGAGGTCAAGCAGAGCCTCACCCCTGGTAGGTTCACGCAGCACCTGGGATAAGAAGCTGTCCTCCATGCACTTCAGGAACCTCCTAGACTGCCTCCTCTCTGCTGTGTTGAGATCCCAGCAGATACCAGGCAGGTTGAAGTCGCCCATGAGAACAAGGTCAGGCGATCTTGAGACAGCCTTAAGCTTCCTGAGGAATGCTTCATCAACATCTTCCTCCTGGTTGGGTGGTCTATAACAGACTCCAACCAGGATGTCTGCCCTGCTGGTCTTCCCTCTAATTCTCACCCACAAGCACTCAACCTGATCGTCCCTGATCTCCATCTCAACGGCATCTAGTGCCTCCCTGATGTACAGGGCCACCCTTCCACCCCTTCTTCCTTGCCTGCTCCTGAAGAGCCTGTAGCCATCAATTGCAATGCTCCACTTCATGTGAGTCATCCCACCATATCTCTGTGATGGCAAATACATCATAACTTTCCTGCTGCAACAAGGCTTCCAGTTCTTCTAATTTGTTACCCATACTTCATGCATTAGTGTACATGCACTGCAGCTGGGCTGCTGGTTTCACCCCTGACTCCAGCTTGCCACCCTCAGACTCCTGTCTGGGGGGACTGGGTCCAGCCCCTTCCCCCTTCAAATCTAGTTTAAAGCCCTGTCAATGAGACCTGCCAATTCCCTTCCTAGAATCTTTTTCCCTTTGAGGGATAGGCCATTCTCATACACTCTGATCTTTCACCTCCTCTGGGACAGATGTAGTCCATCTGTTGCCAGCTGACCTGGTGCAGTAGAAAGTTCTTCAAGATCGAAGAACCTGAAATTCTTTTGACTGCACCAGCCTCTAAGCCACTTGTTGACTACAGCTGCTGACCTGTTCCTTATGGTATTCCCTCCTGCAACTATGGGTATAAATTATTTGTGCACCAAACCCCTCAACCAGATCTCCCAGTGCCCTGAAGTCATTTTTGATAGCCCTGGGAATTCTGGTTACAACATCATCATTCCCATAACTGTAAGGGATAGTAGTCAGAGGGCTGCACCAGACTAGGCTGTCTTCCGGTAACATCTCTAACTTGAGCTCCCAGGAGGCAACAAACTTCCCTGTGAGAATGGTCTGGCCAACATATGGGACCCTCTGTTCCCCTCAGGAGGGAATCACCAATAACAGTTACCCTCCTCTTTTTTTTAAGGGAGCAAGTCCTGATGCCGGGGGAAGGCTGTTTAACCTTAGGCTGCTTTGCCTTAGGCTGTTTTGCCTCAGGCTGTTTTGCCTCAGGGAAAACCCCAGATGGTGTGTCCTCTGGAATCAGAATCACCTCACCCTTGACCTCCAGTGCCCCATACTTGTTTTCCAAGGGCAGTGGGGAAGGTGAGGGGAGGCATCTTTTGAGAGGAACTTGTGTCCATTCCCCTCTGCTTTTTGGATAACCAGCCTCTGCTGGGGGAGCCTGCAGAGCCTGGTTACTCAAGTTCGTCTCCCTTCTACAATCCCTTACATCTCTAAGTCTAGCAACCTCGTCCTTCAGTCTGGCCACCAGGTTAAGCAGATAGTCAATCTGCTCACACCTAGATCAGGTGTACTGATAAACACTCAAAGACAGGAAGTCTCTATGATGCTTACGGTCAGGACATGAAGAAAGGACAAAAGAATGACCTTCTCCTGCAAAAACTGAAGTGGTACTGTGTTATTCCTCAATGGCACCCGTCATGCCAAACCAGGCACTCTAGTCATGGTTGGATACAGAGAAACAAACCCCAAACACCCACACTGAGATCCAGGACTCAAGAGGGATCATTCACACTGTCATGGTAAAGACATCTGTGCCTTAAACCAGGCACAAGAGCACAGAGGAGTATCACCACAAACCTCCCAGAGACAGCACCTAAGATTGATGGAAGAAGGGTAGAAGTACTCTTATTGTCTCTTTTTCCTGGTGTGCAAAACCCTAATTTGTCTAGAAACCTACTTTGTGCACCACACAGCTATTTGTTGTATCTGACTCTAATTGTAGTGACTTACTCTGGTGAAAAAACAATTAAGAAGATAATGGTTTAGCTTTTCAATGTATTTTTTAGTGGTTAAAGGGGTAAACAATTCAAAAGAAAAGTAAATACTCACCAGAAGGAAAAGACATATTCAACAAATTGCTCTGGCCTGGAAGCAAATTCGGTTTCACTTTTTTAATATTCTCAGAAAGTGGAAACAGTAGTTCTTTGCACAGTTCTTACACTGAAATGGCAAAGCTTCTGCTGAAGTCTCTGCCTTGCCAGCCATGTAGGGCTTGGAGAGTGAATCCTTTTCCCTGGGCTACACCAATGTTTATCCAGGATGTCATGACCCTCTGAGAAAGTCAGTATGTTCTCCAGTGTCTAAACTTCTGCTCTGGCAGTCTAGTTTAGCAGTGATCTTTGCAAGCTACTGCAACTGGATCCAAATTTTACCTCATGCATCTGCTCCCTGTCTTCCAAAGTGCCCTGCTCTCCAGATATACTCTTCTTTCTTCTCTCATCTACACAGACCACACTCTGTGCTCTGCATGGAGGTACAGCCACATTTCTCAGCAAAAGTGAAAAACAAAAAACAGGTTTTGGGTTGTCCTGCACCATCCTCAAAGCCCTTACAAAAACTCTGTCTACTCTTTGTTGACTTTTCCTATGCTATACCCAAGAGAAACCAAATGCATAAGGCACAGGTTTTGTAAGACAGCACATAAGCACAGAGAGAGGAGTGCAAGGCAGGAGACATTGTTAAGGCTGAACACCAGAAGACTGAAACAAACATGGGACAGACCACAGAACCAGTTTTTCAGCGCTGATCTGAACCTGTGGTCTCCTTCACTATTCTTAAAGCCCCCAAACTTTTTTTCCTACCTCTCTACTCCTTCCCCTGTTTTGTCCTGCTGCCTGGTTCCCTCCTTTATGAAGATTGCCTGGCCAATAAAGAAAGATGCCTAGGGCTGAGCGCTATCATCCAAATAACAGCCATCCAGACACCCTAGGGATGCATCCAGTACATTCCTGGCTACACTCAGAAGCAGGATACTGCTGAAGGGTTGTATGCTGAATGCTAGATTTGGATGGTGAATGCTAAGTTTGGAGGACGGATGCTACATTTGGATACTGGATGCTGTTTATTGCCAGCCCTTGATAGAGATCCTTGTGCAGTATTCCTCCTACTGCTTTATTCTCCATGTGAGCCAATGTGAGCTACAGACTACAAATTTTGCATTGGACTTTCAAAATTCAGGGAAAGTCTCTGCCTCATGCTGCATCCCAGAGTAAACTGAGGCAGGACACCCCTGAACTTGTTCTTTATCACCTGGAAACACCCACCACAAACAACAACAACAACAAAATGGTTTACTCTGCTCCTGCTTAGGAGTCACAGATGTCTGTATCCTAATTTCCAATGCATGTAAACTTCCTTGTGCAGTAAGAGTGAACTGGATGTGCAATAATGTGATAAAAAGCAAGCATCCATTGCATATGCAATTGTGGCTCTGTAAAAGTACAGATGTTATAGGATAAAGTATCTATATATGCTCTTGAAAATAAGTGCTTTTATCTGTACAGAAAGCAAAATTAAAAGGTCCTTGTGCTTACACAAATCTTGTTTTTCTCCTGTGTACATTTTCAAGTACAAGTTATTTGGGTTATCCCCAGCCCTTCCATGCCAGCTTCTGTCCAGTCCAAAGTGTCTCAGCTCAGGTGCCAGCTCAGCTGGCGCAGATAGCTACTGGTTCTTTTCAGAGGGAGGTTGTAGTTTTTCTGTATTGGTCCAACACATAAAGGCTTGTGTCTGAGTGGGCAACTCACCCTCACCAGGGACCAATTCTGACTGCAAAGTTTTCCTCACTCTCTCCCCACACATCTCCAAAGCAGCCTGAGAGCTCAAAACCACTTCACTGTTTCTGCTTGAAACAGATCCCTCAAGTAAGGGGGTAGTTTCTGAATTATATGGATAAGCACAGTTCATTTGCCAGAATAAGAAAACCAGAAGTGAAATCCTGTCAGGACTTATCACTCAATAATTACATTTCCTAATGGGTACTGTGGTTCTGGAGTGTTTCACAGGTGTTCATTATCATGGCAGTCCCCAAGGGGAAGATGAATGCTTTTCATTCTGTGAATGGTTCTCATTTCACAGAGGCTGCCAGGGGTACAAGAGTCAGGGTCTGCTCCAGGACTTGTGGAGAACCTTCAACTACACCATCATCTCTGGCACAGCAGGAAGAAAAGCCTTAATTCACTGCATGGAACCTTTCAGCGGATTGGCACAAGCACTGCATTGCCCCATCTGACCTGGCACTGCTTTTTGATTTCATGTCCAGATTATTCCTCATTTTTCTCCTCGAAGAGAACTGAAACAGCACCTGCTTCACCTTCCCCCAATGGCCATCCACTCCAGAGTAGAGCTTTCACTATCCTGATTGCCCCTCCATCTCCTGATTCCCCCTCCTTATTTCCCTGGTTATCAGGTACTTTTACTTCTCCAATGTGAAAAGGTTTTGATGCCTTTGCATAATTGTTGAAGAATTTAAACCCACCCAGAGAAAATCCATAAAGTTTTCAACAAATGGTCTACATGTCAGGAAGCTGCTGCCCCACCATAGCAGAGATGTGAGCATTAGCTACCAGCTGCTGAGTAGCCCTGAGGATGTGGTAGGAAGCCACAGACCTTACAGAATGCTGCTGCAAATGCTTACCCTCTCACCAACACTGCACAAACACACACACACAGAGACCCACAACATCTGGGCCCATCTCCTCCTTACCATGAGGATGAACATCCCCAGTGCTTCTGCCAGCAGCTCCCTGAAGGTACCATTACGAATTGTGAGTGCCTTCTTAATCTTCTCCAGCATTTTACTCACTGGCTCCAGCCTTTTCCTCTCTGGCTCCAGCCTGCAGTCACAGGAACTCCTGCTGTGAGAGCACAATTCATTGTGCTGAGCTAAGCTGCCCTTTGAAACTTGGCACACTCCCTTCACCCCCAGACACCTTCATTCATTTGGTTAACGATGAACGAGCCAATAAACTAGCAGCTAGCTTCAAAGTCTTGCCCCACACACATGCCATCCTTTTAGAACCATGATAAGGATGTACTATGTCTGCTACCAGGGCATCACAAATGTGCCTCTGCCAAGAAGCAGTCCATTTTCTGAGCAGTGTGTGCTTCTCTGTAGCCTTCTCCACAGGAACTGAACAGGATATTTGGGTCTGCTCTGCACTGTAATGCAATGGCTGATGGTTTGGTGCTAAATGTACACACGTCCTGCAGCTCGCATCACCCTAGTACAAATCCTCCCTGCCACCACTCTGGTGGGTCCTCTCATGTGGGGCAAGGAGAGATCAGTCTTGGCAATGGTCCTTAGAGACCTTCAATCTCTGGCTGCCAGAGCAGAGCCCTCAGCCTGTTCTGCTTTCCATTCCATCTCCTGATTCCCTCTGCTTATGTCCTGTTTCACCAGGTGCTCTTACTTCTCCACTGTGAAAAGGTTTTAATACTTTGCTTAATCACCAAAGTATGTCAACTCCCTCAAGACCTTTTCCTGTGCACCTTGTGTGGTTCTTCACTGTTTTCCCTTGCCTTACCCTCAACCTGCTGCAGCTTCTCACTGCAGATCTGGAGTAGATAGAGTGTGCAGCTCTGGAGAGGTACCAGCAGCTGCCCCATGTGGGGATACAGGGTTCCGCTCATAACTGTCCCTGATGTTGCCTCCCTCTCCACTACTGAGTTGCAAAAGCTCATGAGCTTTTCCTCCACCCACAGGACCCTAAACTGTCACAGGTGGCTGTACAGAAGAACCTGGATGAGCTGATCCTTCTCTCTGCCCCCTTCCAGCAACAGGTTAACTACTGACCTTAGTGAGTGAATGCCTGGATAAATATGTAGTAATGTAAGATATTAAGAACTATCTAATCATGACTGACTGGAACCTTGGTAACAAAGGGCATTCCATATAGCATATTTCTAGGTAGGAAGGGGGTTTTGTCCTCGGAGTCTGTGTGCTGTGGCCAATAAAGTTTTTGTGGTCACTTCAGCACCAGGTCAGGATGGTGACAGCAGCCTCAAGTTTCTTCTGCACATGGTCATTTCCAGATGACACATAAAGCTAAGGTCCTGACATCAGCATGTATTGGAGATCTCACACCTGTTCTCAGATAGATGAGGTGTGAGTGAGCCAGTATCCCCCACAACTGGACCTACAACATCATTTTTCTACTTTCAGATCTGTTTTGTCTCCTGCATTCAAGCATTAGCTATAGGCATCTCTAATTTGGGATTAAAAATTGGATAGGTCTTTCTGGGAAGATCATGAATTTTCAGTCTTTTCAGGGAAAAGAGGCAATCTCAGTTTGCAATAGAAGACTTTGGTTCGGTAATAATATTTGCAGCACCACCAAATTCCATGAAGCTCCAGCATGCTTCTGGGGTGGCATCACATATTGCTTGATGTGTCTTTTGCTACTGTTTGTCCTTTTACACTGGTCATTCTGCAAGATGGCACTGAGACATTAATTATTCCATTAAAACTGTTCAGATGGGTTCCTCTATTGGCTGCTGAAAATGTGAGAACCCTTCAGCTTTAGATTTCCTCTAGGCATTTTTAGACTTTAAAGAGATCTGTCGATGTTGAAGGAGTGTAAGAACAGAAACAAATACCTTTCCTTAGGTCCTGTGGGACAGAGCACCTCTGTTCTGACAGTATACAAAAACAAAGTGCTCTTACACTCCACCTTATAATCAGCAGATAAAACCAGGCAGTTACCCTCCACCTTATAATCAGCAGATAAAAACAGGCAGCTCTGAAGGGGAGTTCATCTCCGCCTAAAATAAGCATCCAAGATCAGACCTATGAGTCATGCTGGATGCTCGCAGTTTCCCTTGTGTCTGCACCCTCCAGCTTGCACACATGGAGTTATCTAAAGCCAGGTGAGCTGGACTGCCTTTCCTCCATGAATCCAGATATAGGGATCTTGAGTAAGTACAGACAATGCTGTGAGTCAGCCAAGGGCTGGAGTGCAAGGATGTGCCAGCTGCCCAACATGACCCATTTGTACTTACATGGTTTCTCTTACCTGCATTTGGAGTCACCAAACAGTTAGTCCCCTACTAACATAAGAAGCCACACCACATGTTCCCTCTTATGACCTGTCCAGTCTCTAGTTTAGAGACAGATGCTCCTCCTGCTGGAAGCCTGTTGCTGGAACTTGCTGCTGTGGTGATTGGAGACTTTCTTCTAATTTTCAGCCAAATTCTCAAAGCCATTTGTTCATGTGCCAGCACTCAACCATTGCACTCATAATTTAACTTATTTCTTAGAAGTGATATCCCATAAAGTTTTTCTATAAGCCTTTTTAGAAAAGCATTAGCTGATCACTTTTAGGTCTGCACCACATCCTGATGTTTACTTTGAGTTGCTCACAGGTTGAAATTTCACTCAACACTGACCCTATGATTTTGTCATGTTTTTCACTGCTAAACAAAACCCATTTTATTTCCTAAGTCCTCAGTGTGGAGAGAAAAACATTGGCACAGTCACTGCCTACTAACTGTACTAGTGTTAGTACCCATAGTATTGAAGAGCCTAAGAAGCAACCCCTCTGGGTCTGTTAAAGTAGCCCTGAGAAGGATGAGCACCCAGGGACTCCAGGGCAGTCATTCTTCTGCAAGTAATAACTTCTCTGACTCAGTTTGACAATGCACATGTTTCCCTGCACCCAGGAGATCATTTGTCTCTTGACTGTGCTAACCAACAGCAGAAATGTCACCACTGAAATAGCCTCAGCCCTGTTGATGGAGCTCTAACTTCTCCCCTGAGGCCAAGAAGTGAAAGCAGACAGCACAACAGAGGAGCACCTCACTGTGGGTTGAGGACAACTTGCTCCTCCATCATACCAAATGAATATAGTGCATAGACATGTTCAGGCCCCTTTAGAAAACAAGACCTGGTATGAGTGACTAGTACAGGACTGCTATGACCTTAGCTGTCCAGAACAGACCCTACTTGACACACCCTAGAGCACCCACAGCCTAGAGCACCCTCACGCTGTGGCCTTTCATTTAATGCTCATGACCTACCTCCTCTCATTTATGGATGGTAGACATTGAGCATGTCACAGAGGTCCCAGTTATTTGTCTCCTTAGCCAACAGCTTTGTTCTACAAACTGTTACCTGTCTCTTCCTTCCCAGGATACCAGCCTCTATGGCCTTTCATCCTGCCCTGTGCATTATCACCCTTTGCCCTGAAGATGGCTAAAGGTGCACCATCTGTACAAGCTCCTTTCCTGTAACACCGTGCTAGCTCTTACCGTGCTGGGTAGGTTTTGAAGGCATCACAGGAGTGTTGTGGTAATGCAGCACTAAAATTCTGCCCTGGTCCACAGTCCTTTGCTTTATTTCTCAGGTCCATAGTACCTCCATGCCCCAGACTACTAAAGCTCACATAGCCAGAGGTAATCCAGGAGGTAGTAGTGTCAGCAGGAGGGGAACTGCATGCTTTTGCTGTCGTTAGCAAGAGAGCAGGGCTGTCCAAGAAGGGGTCACCTAGGATACTGCTGACCCAATTGTTGGGTAAGAACATGGAGGGCACCTGGGCAGCTCTGGCAGGAGACCTACCCACCTATGTTGGTCTGCTCTCTTCTTCTGTCTTCCTCTGCTTTACCAGAGAGAATGAGAATATTTCTATACATAGCAAAGATTAATGGGGTTTGAGGCACCCACATACCTTTGATCCAGGGGACATCCTGCCTGACTAATCTGATAGCCTTCTATGAAACCATGGCTAAATGGGTAGATGAGAGAAGGGCAGTGGATGTCATACACCTTGACTTCAGTAAGGTTTTTGATACTGCCTCCCATAACATCCTCATAGAAAAGCTCAAGAAATGTGGTATAGATGATTGGTCCGTGAGGTGAATTGAAAAGTGGCTTGAGAACACAGTTCAGAGGGTCATCATCAGTTGCAGAGTCACCTCAGAGGCCTGTGACCTATGGTATTCCTCAGGGATCGGTCATGGGCACAGTTTTGTTCAATGTCTTTATCAATGACCTGGATGAGGGGATTGAGAGTGCCCTCAGCAAGTTCACTGATGATACAAAACTGGGGGAGCTGGCTGACAGCTGTCAGGCTGTGCAGCCATCCAATGAGACCCAGACAGGCTGGAGAGCTGGGTGCAGGCAAACCTGATGAAGTTCAGTAAGGACACGTGCAGGGTCCTACATATGGGGAGGAATAACAACAGGCACCAATGCAGGTTAGGGGCTACCCTGATGTAAAGCAGCTCCAGGGAGAAAGACCTTGGAGTGCTGGTGGACAGCAAGTTCTCCATAGAACACCAATGTGCCCTTGTGGCCAAGAAAGCCAATGGTATCCTGGGGTGCATCGAGAAGGGTGTGTCCAGAAGGTCTAGGGAAGTTCTTCTACCTCTCTACTCTGCCCTGCTGAGACCACACCTGGAATACTGCTTCCAGTTTTGGGCTCCCCAGTTCAAGAAAGACAGAGAACTGCTAGAGAGAATCCAACCAAGAGCAATGAGGATGATTAGGGGACTGGAGGATCTCCCCTGTGAAGAGAAACTGAGAGACCTGGGGCTATTTAGCCTTGAGAAGACTGAGAGTGTATAAATATCTGAGGGGTGGGTGTCAAGTGGAGGGGGCCAAACTGGTTTTGGTGGTGCACAGCAATAAGACAAGGAACAGCAGGTTCAAGCTGGAACATAGAAGATTTCACCTCAACACAAGGAGAAACTTCTTTAAGGTGAGGATGGCGGAGCACTGGAACAGGCTGCCCAGAGAGATTGTGGAGTCTCCTCTGGAGACTTTCAAAACCCACCTGGATGCATTCCTGTGCAGACTATCCTAAGTGACCATCCTTTGGCAGGGGATTTGGACTTGATACAGATACAGGGCAGTGTGGCTGTGCCCACCACCTGAGGATGTAACAAGGTTGCTTTTGGAGGTGATGCCACTGACAAAATGCATTGTACTTTATTTTGTGCTCTCTTTTCTGCCTCATCCCACCCCTAGGCTCTCCAGTCCACGACAGTCTGCAGGACCCACCAGCCCGGTGTGCCAGGCATGAGCTTGCCTTAACATTCCCAAAGACCAAATTCCACTGCAGAGGCTGATGACAGGAACACAGCTGTGCCTGCTTCCTGTGTGCTGCTGGAGCAAGGCTGAGCCAAGTCAAGACAGTCCTCCTTCATGGCCCCCAGATATTTAGGGATGGACTGCATCCACATGTCACTCACATGAGCTACACCTGTAAACCCTTCAAGAGATAATGCCAAACTCATAGGTGGACCATCTTCACTGCTAGCTGTCATACATCTATTTTGTGGGAACCAACTGATGGCACTAAATACTGTCCGTGTGAATAATCCCTGAGTGACTCAAATTCCAGCAATCAGCCACACAATTTTGTTCTCCCATATGATACCTGCCATGGAGTGTCCAAAGACCATCCTGTGACTGGTATGATTCACATGAGTGGAGGTCAATGCCTGGTCTCTCCACAGGAGAAAGAAAGGCCAAGATGTAGGTGGCTGGGTTAGCATTGTCAGAACCAATCCACCCTATCCCTCTGGGATGCTGCTTCCAGTGTAGTTTCAAAGGCATCCAAAGGAAATCCCTGATAAGCTCGCACTATCACAGTGAGGAGGAGAAGCCAGATTCCTTGCAGACATGTGCAAATCCTCTTGGACTGCATACACACTCCTGTCCAGCCTCTTCTTGGGCCCCAAGGAGTCAGATATTAGAGTGTTAGTGGAGGTTTGCTCCAGCACTGGCCAGATCCCATCACCCTCATGCTTACTCAGGCTCTTTGGGCCTCCTCTGCTGTTTTGGAAGACAGGAAAGAGGGGACAGGTGCAGGTGCAGTGGATTTAGATGGGTTTATGGTCATTCCTCTCTTATATGCTGACTGTGAAAAAACACTGAGCCAGAGAAACTCAGAGAAGCTGAAAATCCATCTTTTGTGTCCCCTGAACAAGAGTCAGTTTTCCTTGCTTGTGTAGTTTCTCAACAGAAGTCCTGGGTAAGGGAAGTTGCAGCTTCACAATTTGGCCCATATTAGAATCACAGAATCTCAGAGTGGCATGGATTGGAAGGGACTTCTGGAGATCAACTAGTCTAAATCCCCCGACAAAGCAGGGTCACCCAGAACAGGTTGCACAGGAATGCATCCAGGTGGGTTTTGAAAGTCTCCAGAGACAGAGACTCCATAACCTCTCTGGGCAGCCTGTTCCACTGCTCCATCACCCTCAAAGGAAAGAAGTTTCTCCTTAAGTCAAGTGAAACTCTCCAGCTTTTCCAGGTCTCACCACATAGCAGCACACCTTTCTGGTGTGTCAGCCACCCTTCCCACTTTGTATCATCAACAAACTAAATGAGAATACACTCTATTCCTTCACCTAGGTTGATGATGAAGATGTTGAACAAGACAGGACCCAGGACTGAGCCCTGGGGTATGCCATGAGCCACAGCCTTCTAATTGACCCTGCACTATTGATCGCAACCTTATGAGCTCTGTCATTCAGCCAGATCTCAAGACCCCTCATCTAACCCACGCTTCCTTAGCTCACCTATGAGAATGTTATGGGAGTCAAAAAGCTTTGCCAATGTTAAAGTAAGGGTGCTGTCCCCTCATCTACCCACTTGGTCACATCATCACAGAAGGTTATCACATTGGTCAAGAATGATTTCTCCTTTGTGAATCCATGTTGACTGTTGCTGATAACCTTATTGTCCTCCCCATGCTTAGCGATGACCTCCAGAATCAGCTGCTCCATCAACTTTCCAGGGATGCAGGTGAGGCAGGGCACTTGGCAGTGGCCCTGAAATTATTTCCGACAGCTCCCTCCATACTCACTGATTCATCTTGTCAGAACCATGGATACCCATGTTATTTAACTGATCTCTAACTTGATCCTCCTCAGCCAAGGGAGCATGTCCTCTATGAAGAGTGACTCTCGTAAGGGCTGTTTAGTCTTAAGAAGAGACAACTGAGAGGAGATCTGATCAGTGTGCATAAATACCTGAGGGGTGCATGTCAAGTGGATGAGGCTAAGCTCTTCTTGTTAATGTGCAGTAATAATGGATACAAACTTGAACATAAAAAGTTTCACCTCAGCATGAGGAGTGACAGAGCACTGGAACAGGCTGCCCAGAGAGATTGTGGAGTCTCCTTCTCTGGAGACTTTCAAAACCTACCTGGATGCATTCCTGTGCAACCTGTTCTGGGTGACCTTGCTTTGTCAGGGGATTTGGACTAGATGATCTCCAGAAGTCCCTTCCAACCCATGCCATTCTATGATTCTCTTATTGCTGGTGTGGGCTTAAAGGAGGTCTTTGGAGGTCAGAGAATTTTGTTCACATCCTAAATTTCCAGGAACCATCAACAAAAGGGAATGGGCGGTTGGATGGGACATGGTGAACCGCTTTGCAAGGTTGTGAGAACCTGCTGCAAGGGTAATTTTCTCCAGACTACAGCTCCCACATGCACCATGGACCAGACTGACCAGGAGGGAGAAAGGTGTGAGCCTTCACCTTGAGCACAGACAGAGAGAGCCCAGTGGATGTCTTCTAATGCCTCCATGGCTCTGGCACTTTTCCTCCCCCACCCTCTTGCTGTGTTGTATGACCACAACATAGTGCTGCTGCATCTTACTGAGCTATGCAAAAGAGAAAGAAGAGGGGAGATGGTTTCTGTGCAGTGAGCAGTCTCTCTGCTCTGTCAGTTCACTTCCTCCCATGAAATACTGTACAAATGGCAAGGCAATAAAGTATGAGATAAACAAGACAAACTCAGTTATATGCTGTCCTAAAGCAAGGCATGGGTGTTCTCTGTGGTGAGTTTTCAAGTACTTTTGTTTTCAGTCTGTTTTTAAATGATGTCTATAATGTGGCTTTCTCCAGCTCCTGGAGGGAAGGAACAGTGCAACAGTGCAACAGTCATGGTGCCACAGATTTCTGTCTTCCAAAGCTTTTACTGTATTTAATATACCACTGAATTGCTGCCCTGCTGTAAGTACAATACAATAATACAATAAATCCAGGTTGGAAGAGACCTTCAAGATCATTGTGTCCAACCTATCAACCAATCCAATCCACCTAAACAACTAGATAATGGCACCAAGCACCCCATCAAGTCTCCTCCTGAATACCTCTAATGAAGGTGACTCCACCACCTCCCTGGGCAGACCATTCCAATGGACAATCACTCTCTCTGTAAAGAACTTCCTCCTAATATCCAGTCTAAACCTCCCCTGGCGCAGCCTGAGACTGTGTCTTCTTGTTCTGGTGCTGCCTGTCTGGGAAAAGAGACCAACCTCTGCCTGTCTACAACCTCCCCTCAGGTAGTTGCAGACAGCAAGAAGGTCACCCCTCAGTCTCCTCCTCTCCAGGCTAAGCAACCCCAGCTCCCTCAGCCTCTCCTCATAGGGCTTGTGTTCCAAACCCCTCACCAACTTTGTTGCCCTTCTCTGGACACGCTCCAGCAAGTCAACATCCTTCCTAAACTGAGGGGCCCAGAACTGGACACAGGACTCTAGGTGTGGCCTAACCAGTGCTGTATACAAGGGCAGAATGACCTCCCTGCTCCTGCTGGCCACACTGTTCCTGATGCAGGCCAGGATGCCATTGGCCTTCTTGGCTGCCTGGGCACACTGCAGGCTCATGTTCAGCCTCCCATCAACCAGCACCCCCAGGTCCCTCTCTGCCTGGCCGCTCTCCAGCCATTCTGACCCCAGCCTGTAGCACTGCATGGGGTTGCTGTGGCCAATGTGCAGAACCCGGCACTTGGATGTGTTAAATCTCATGCCCTTTTACTCTGCCCATCTGTCCAGCCTGTCGAGGTCCCTCTGCAAAGCCTCTCTACCCTCCAGCAGATCAACTCCTGCCCCCAGCTTGGTGTCGTCCACAAATTTACTGATGATGGACTCAGTGCCCTCATCCAGATCATCAATAAAGATGTTGAAGAGCATGGGGCCTAGCACTGATCCCTGGGGCACACCACTAGTGACAGGCCACCAGCTGGATGTGGCACCATTCACCACTACTCTCTGGGCTCGGCCCTCCAGCCAGTTCCTACCCAATGCAGTGTGCTGCTGTCCAAGCCATGGGCTGCCAGCTTGGCCAGGAGTTTGCTGTGGGGGACGGTGTCAAAGGCCTTGCTGAGGTCCAGGCAGACCACATCCACAGCCTCCCCACATCCACCAGGCAGTCACCTGATCATAGAAGGAGATCAGGTTGGTCAGGCAGGACCTGCCCTTCCTAAATCCATGCTGGCTAGACCTGAGCCCCTGGCCATCCTGTAAGTGCTGTGTGATTGCACTCAAGATGACCTGCTCCATAATCTTGCATGGCACTGAAGTCAGGCTGACAGTATCACAGTTAGTGCTTTGGTGAGCTGAGGGAGCTGTTGCAACATCTTGGCTTGTTGTATATTTGAAGGATGCTCCTGCTTGCTCTCCTGACCACTGATCTCACTAACAGTGAAGTGTCAGCTGAGACAGGTATCCTCGGCTGTCCCAGGGCTGGAAGAGGTCATAACCTGCATTGCACAAAGGAGGAGAGACTGACGAGCAAGGGATGATTTAGTATCACCCAGGAGATGATGACACTTCCAATTGGGGCAGGTATTTTAGCAAAGATCACCCAGCAATCCATGAGCAGTTAAAAATGTTTCCTCTTCTCACTCCAAACTGCATGGTCATCCCTTGGGAATAGGGAATTGGACAGGGAGGCAGAGTGGATGTTCAGGACTCACGGTGGTGAGCAGTGAAGCTGGGAATTTGAGTATTCTTATGGCATCTCAGGACAACCAAACAATTCAAGAACATTCTGGTAAAGGCAACTAATCTGTCCCTGTGACTGACATGGTGGACATACTACTCCAGTAGACACATTAAGCCAGGCAGTGGTCACTGAGATGGATTGGACTTGTGGAGGAGTGTCAGGAGAAGAGTGTGTGCACAGAAGAAATGTATTTCCCTGGAAATATTTTATAGTTTCCAACAAATCACAGTTCAGGGACCACTTCTAAAAAGAGGTGCCCATGTTTAGTAGCCACTGGTGGGTTTTCACCTTCATGAATTTTCATAACTGTTTCTAGATCCCTTTTTAGCACCTGCAATATCCTGTGTCAAGGACTTCTACAGATGCACTGCACACTCCAGTACATGAAAAGCAGTTCAATCTTATTGCAAGGGTGAGCAGCCAAGGCTGTGTGAGCAAAGCAAGATATTTCCCAGAAAAGCCTACTAATTGGACTGGCCACTCCTCTAGGTGAACACTCCAGCCAAGTAGTCGCTGTGCCTAATGATGCAGTTTGACGCATGGGTGAATATTTCAGGTGCAAAAATCAATGTTTATAGCTTCACAGACATGTTGTGATTTGTGCATGTGTTGCTCTTGTGGCAGAACCTGCAGGCTGTGTTGTGATGAGAGGCTCATCGCTTCAGGTCCTGCACAAACACACCCTGAGGTGGCTTCAGAGAGCTCTAACTGCCTCCACCACTGGAGGCAGGAACAGACCCTCTGCCATTCTTATGAGAATATTAATTGATATTTTGTCCTCAAGAAGGTTCCTATGACATCAAAATCTCGATGGTGGTATGTAACAGCCACTTATTCAATAGAATAGAATAGAATAGAATAGAATAGAATAGAATAGAATAGAATAGAATAGCCTGAAGAAGACGAGGCTCAGAGGAGACCTTATTGCTGTCTACAACTACCTGAAGGGAGGTTGTAGCCAGCTGGGATTTGGTCTCTTCTCCCAGGCAACCAGCACCAGAGCAAGAGGACACAGTCTCAAGCTGCACCAAGGGAGGTTTAGGCTGGATGTTGGGAAGACAAACTATGAAACTATGAAACTAAGACATTCTTTACAGAAAGAATGATTGGCCATTGGAGTGTGCTGCTCAGGGAGGTGGTGGAGTCACCATCACTGCAAGTGGTTAAGAAGAGACTGGATGAAGCACTTGGTGCCATGGTTTAGTTGATTAGCTGCTGTTGGGTGATATCTCGAAGGTCTTTTCCAACCTGGTTAATTCTATTCTATTCTATTCTATTCTATTCTATTCTATTCTATTCTATTCTATTCTATTCTAAATTTGCCCACCAGACACGGTCTGCTGGCTCCCTGACACCTGCATTAGGGACATCACCAGGAAACTCTGTGGTCTGGTATGGCCATCTGACTATTACCCACTACTGGTTATGCTAGTTGGTAGTGATAAGCTGTGGTGAGAAGTCCACAAATGATCTGAAGGGACTTCAGGGCACTGGGGTGGTTGGTTGAAGGTTCAGGAGCACAGGTAGTGTCCTCTCTTTAGTGTCAGGGAAAAGCACTGAAAGGAACAGGAAAACACACCTGATTAACATGTAGTTCAGAGGCTGGCATCACTGGTGGAATCTTGGTTTCTTTGATCATGGGGAAGTCTGCACAGCCTGCTTGCCATGAATGGAGCCCAGCTATCTCAAAGGGAAAAAAGGGTTCTTTCCCATGAGCTGGCTGGGCTCATTGAGAGTGCTTTAAACAAGGTTCAGCAGGGGAAGGGGATATAACCGGGCTTAGGACGGATGAGCCTGTGCAGCAGGATAGCTATGACTTGGTTGTCTTAACAGAAATGTGGTGGGATGACTCTTGTTAGTGGAGCGATGCAATGAATGGCTTCATATTTTTAAGACAGACAGGCCAGCAAGGAGATGTGGTGAAGCTGCTCTGTGTGTGAGAGGGGAACAGGAATGCATTGAGATCTGTCTAGGTGGGAAAGAAGAACTAGATGAAAGTGTGGTGGTAAGAATTAAGGGGCAGGATAATATGGGTGATATTGTAGTGGTTGTTTACTATAGCCCACCTGACCAGGAAGAGGAAATTGATGAGGCCTTCTATAGACAGCTTAAAGCAGTCTTCTGATCACATGTCCTGATTATCACAGGGGCCTTCAACTAGCCTGATATTTGCTGGAAAGACAATACAGCAAAGCACAAACAGTCCAGGAGGTTCCTGCAGTGTATTGATGATAACCTTTTGACACAGATGGCTGATTACCCTATAAGGAGAGGTGCCTGTCTGGACCTTGTCCTGACAAAGAAAGAAAGTGCGGTTGGGGATGTGAAGGTTGGAGGAAGCTTGGCTGCAGTGATGATCAAGTTCAGGATAATGCAAGGAAGTAAAGCAGTAAGTAGGATTGCAACCCTGGACTTCAGGACAGCCAACTTTCACCTCTTCAGAGACCTACTTGGAGGAATCCCATGGGTTAGGGCTCTAGAAGGTGGGGCCAAAGACAGCTGGTTAATATTCAAGAACCACCTTCTCCAAGCTGAAGATCTGTGCATTGCCATGAGTAAGAAATCAAGCAGGGGAAGCACAAGGCTGCATGGATGAGCAGGGAATCTCTGGAAAAACTCAGATGGAAGAAGGGAGTTCACAGTATGTGGAAAAATGAGCTGACCATTTGGAAGAAATATAGGAATATTGCCAGAGCATGTAGAGATGCTACAAGGAAATCTAAGGCCCCCTTGGAGTTAAATCTGGCAAAGGATGTAACAAATAACGAGAGGTACTTCTTCAGATACATTAGCAGGAACAGGAACAGGTGAAATGTGGGCCTGCTGCTGAATGAAGTGGGTGACCTGGTGACAGAGGGCTACAGAGTAGGAGGAGTTATTCAATGCCTTCTTTGTGCCAGTCTTTACTGCCAAGGCTGGCTCTTAGGAATCCCAGTCCCTGGAGTAAGAGAGAATGTCTGGAGAAATCACAGAATCACAGAATGCTAGAGGTTGGAAGGGACCTCCAGAGATCAAGTCCAAATCCCTTGCCAAAGCAGGGTCACTTAGGGTAGTCTGCACAGGAATGCATCCAGGTGGGTTTTGAAAGTCTCCAGAGAAGGAGACTCCACAACCTCTCTGGGCAGCCTACTCCAGTGTTCTATCACTTGTTATAATATAGTTGTTTCATTCTTGTCATTCCAATGCTTCCATTTGTTATTGTAAGCAGGTGCATGTAATTTAGATGAGGGGCGAGCAACTGATGTCATTTACCTGGACCTGAGCAAAGCCTTTGACACTGTCCCACACCACATCCTGGTCTCCAAGCTGGTGACACATGGGTTTGATGGATGGACCACTAGATGGATAAAGAACTGGCTTGATGGCCGCACCCAAAGAGTGGCTGTCAACGGGTCCATGTCCCAGTGGAGGCCAGGGACAAGCGGAGTCCCTCAGGGATCAGTCCTGGGACCAGGCTTGTTCAACATCTTTGTGGGTGCCATGGACAGTGGCATTGAGTGCACCCTCAGCAAGTTTGCTGATGACACCAAGCTGTGTGGTGCAGCAGACACGCTGGAGGGAAGGGATGCCATCCAGAGGGACCTTGACAGGCTGGAGAGGTGGGCACAAGCCAACCTCATGAGCTTCAACAAGACCAAGGGCAGGGTCCTGCATCTGGGTCGAGGCAATCCCAGGCACAAATCCAGGCTGGGCAGTGACTGGCTGGGGAGCAGCCCAGAGGAGAGAGACTTGGGGGTGCTGGTGGACAAGAAGCTCAACAGGAGCTCTCAATGTGCACTTGCAGCCCGGAAAGCCAATCAGATCCTGGGCTGCATCAGGAGAAGTGTGGCCAGCAGGTCAAGGGAGGTGATTCTCCCCCTCTACTCAGCTCTGCTGAGACCCCACCTGGAGTACTGTGTCCAGTTCTGGAGCCCCCTATTACAAGAGGGATCTGGAGGTGCTGGAAGGTGTCCAGAGAAGGGCCACGAGGATGATCAGAGGGCTGGAGCACCTCTCCTATGAGGACAGACTGAAGGAGTTGGGGCTGTTCAGTCTGGAGAAGAGAAGGCTCCGAGGTGACCTCATTGTGGCCTTCCAGTATCTGAAGGGGGCCTCCAAGAAGGCTGGGGAGGGACTTTTCAGGCTATCAGGGAGTGATAGAACTAGGGGGAATGGAATGAAGCTGGAGGTGGGGAGATTCAGGCTAGATGTGAGGAGGAAGTTCTTCACCGTGAGGGTGGTGAGGCCCTGGAATGGGTTGTCAAGAGAGGTGGTTGAGGCCCCGTCCCTGGAGGTGTTTAAGACCAGGCTGGATGAGGCTCTGGCCAGCCTGCTCTAGTGTGGGGTGTCCCTGCCCATGGCAGGGGGGTTGGAACTAGATGATCCTTGTGGTCCCTTCCAACCCTAACTGAAACTATGAAACTATGAAAACTAAGGCGTGCATGTAATTAAGGCATACATGTAATTAAGGCATACAATAGGTCAAAATAACAAAACGATATTTTAACACACCCAACCACTCACTCTCACTGTAAACAAGTTTCTCCTCATGCTGAGGTGAAACTTCCTATGCTCAATTTTGTATCCGTTGTTCCTTGCCTTATTACTGTGCATTAACAAGAAGAGCTTGGCCCCGTCGCCTTGGCACGCACCCCTCAGGTATTTATACACATTGATCAGATCCCCTCTCAGTCTTCTCTTCTCAAGACTAAACAGCCCTAAAGAGGGTTGCTTTTCATAGAGGAGATGCTCCCCTGGCTGAGGAAGATCAAGTTAGAGATCAGTTAAGTAACATGGGTAGCCATGAGTCCATCAGTTCTGACAAGATGAACCAGCAAGTACAGAGGGAGCTGTCAGAACTCAGTTTAGGGATACTCTCCAGGCACCCGCAAAGGAAAGAAGTTTCTCCTTAAGCCCAAGTGAAACTTCCTGTGTTTTAGTTTGTACCCGTTGCCCCTTGTTCTATCACTGGTCATCACTATAAAGAGCTCAGCCCCATCCTCATGACCTCGGCCCTTTAGATATTTATATGCAATTTCTCTTTTCCAGTCTAAAGAGTCCCAGGTCTCTCAGCTTCTCCTCATAAGATACATGCTCCAGCCATCTAATCGTCTTCATGACCCTCCATTGTACTCTCTCCAGTAGCTCCCTGTCTCTCTTGAACTGGAGATCCCAGAACTAGACACAGTACTTCAGGTGTGGCCTCACAAAAGTAGAGTAAAGGAACAGAATTTCCCTTGACCTGCTGGCCACACTGCTTGATGCAGTAAAAGCTGAAACAAAGAGAGCATTCAACAAGCTTTCAACTTGTCCTTCTTTTCCCCTAGGCAGTTCCTAATACATTCCAGTTGCTCTCTCACATACAGAGCAACTTCACCACCTCATCTTGCTGGCCTGCCCTTTATGAGAAGTATGTACCCATCCATAAGAGCATTCCAGTCATGCATGCCACCCCAACATGTCTCCATAACTGTAATGCGACCAAGGCTCTGTGACCACACCCATACCTCTAGTTCATACTGCTTATTCCTCATGCTGTGTGCACTAGTGTACAGGCTTTTCAGAGGGGTAGTAGAGTAGTTTTCCCTGGAGAGGCATAAAAGGATCCACCATAGTGGTGTTAGTTTGCCCTCTGGCTGTCCTCTCAGGAGGCAGCTAAGGAGCATTTGTCACTCCTCTTGTTGGCCTGGATTATTTTAAAGCTGGATGCAATCACATGAGCATTGCCAGCTTGAACACTGCCCTCTAAGTCCTTCATGTAAAGCCAGTCTGATGTCACATATTCCCTTACCTCTTTGAGTGAGGTGTACTCTGTCCCTCCCTAACAGATTACAGTCATCAAAGAATGTCCCATTGTCATAAACCCCTAAACTACCACCAGGATGCTAGCCACATAGCTGGGAGGTGATATTCATTATTAGTCTGTTACTGGCTTCCCCCTTTCCTCTAACTGGTAAAGTGAAGGAAAAGATGACTTAGGCATCAATGTTTTACACTTCACTTCTATGGCATTATAGTCTTCCTTGATTCTGCCCAAGTTCTAGTTCAGTGTGTTGTTCATACCAGATTGGAATAACAGTGGGTAGTAGTCGGTGTTCTTAATCTTTTCCAGCCTCATTGATTCTATGATTCTATCATTTTGTGATAATGAGTTGTGCCACCCTCTCAGCAATGTCTCTGATCTTAGCTCCCAGGAGGCAACAGAACTCTGATGACTACTTGTTGGGTCAGATGATAGGTGTTTCAGTGCCAGCTAACTATGACCACATCTTTTGGTTTTACATTTTCCTTACTTGATTTTTGGTGAAGTTTCTCCATGTGGAGCATGTGTAAGAGTGTCCAGAAATGTTTTTGATGGTGACGTAGAGGGTGGAAGATGAAGCAGGGCCCTGCTTTTTCACATCACTGGAGTTCAATGTGCCTCCTTCCCAGAGGTGTCTGCTACAGGACCACAGTTTTGAAGTCACCTATCAGACTCTCTCTCTGCTCTTCTAATGCTGACCAGCCTTGTGACTATTTCTTGCAATACAGCTGCATGGCATAACAGATTGTCAGCCTGTGAACATCTTTTATAAGTAGTTATTTTTACATCAGAAGAAGAGTCTAGGCACTCTTTGCAATCAATCACCTGTACTGAAGGATCATTCCTCTCCAGGTCCATCTGGGTGGACAGATCAGAATTCTCATGGGCTTTCACTGCAGAAACACTGATTTTATTCACAATATCACAGTATCACAGTATCTCTAAGGTTGGAAGAGACCTCGAAGATCATCGAGTCCAACCTGTCACCACAGACCCCATGACTAGACCATGGCACCAAGTGCCACATCCAATGCCCTCTTTGAACACCTCCAGGGATGGTGACTCCACCACCTCCCCGGGCAGCGCATTCCAATGGCAAATCACTCTCTTGGTGAAGAACTTTCTCCTCACCTCCAGCCTAAATTTCCCCTGGTGCAGCTTGAGACTGTGTCCCCTTGTTCTGGTGCTGGTTGCTAGAGAGAAGAGGCCAACCCCTTCCTGGCTACAACCACCCTTCAGGTAGTTGTAGAGAGCAATGAGGTCACCCCTGAGCCTCCCCTTCTCCAGACTAAGCAACCCCCAGCTCCCTCAGCCTCTCCTCATAGGGCTTGTGCTCAAGGCCTCTCACCAGCCTTGTTGCCCTTCTCTGGACACATTCAAGTGTCTCAATGTCCTTCTTAAACTGAGGGGCCCAGAACTGGACACAGGACTCAAGGTGTGGCCTAACCAAAGCAGAGTACAGGGGCAGAATGACCTCCCTGCTCCTGCTGGCCACACTATTCCTAATGCAGGCCAGGATGCCATTGGCCTTCTTGGCCACCTGGGCACACTGTTGGCTCATGTTCAGGCGGCTGTCGATCAGCACCCCCAGGTCCCTCTCTGTTTGGCAGCTCTCCAGCCACTCTGACCCCAGCCTGTAGCTCTGCATGGGGTTGCTGTGGCCAAAGTGCAGCACCCTGCACTTGGACTTGTTGAATGCCATCCCATTGGACTCTGCCCATCTGTCCAGTCAGTCAAGGTCCCTCTGCAGTGCCCTTCAACCCTCTAACTGACCAACATCTGCTCCCATCTTGGTGTCATCTGCAAATTTGCTGATGACTGTCTCAATCCCCTCATCCAGATGGTCAATGAAGATGTTAAAGAGGATGGGGCCCAGCACTGATCCCTGGGGGACGCCGCTGGTGACTGGCCTCCAGCTGGAAGTGGCACCATTCACCACCACTCTCTGGGCCCGGCCCTCCAGCCAGTTCCTAACCCAGCGCAGAGTGTTGCTGTCCAAGCCACGAGCTGACAGCTTAGCCAGCAGTTTGCTGTGGGGGACGGTGTCAAAGGCCTTGCTGAGATCCAGGTAGACCACATCCACAGGCCTCCCCACATCCACCAGGCAGTCACCTGATCATAGAAGGAGATCAGGTTGGTCAGGCAGGACCTGCCCTTCCTAAATCCATGTTGGCTGGGCCTGAGCCCTTGGCCATCCTGCAGGTGCACAGTTATTGCCGCCAGGATTATCTGCTCCATCATTTTCCCTGGCACTGAGGTCAGGCTGACTGGCCTGGAGTTTCCAGGTTCCTCCATCTGACCCTTCTTGTGGATGGGGACCACATTGGCCAGTTTCCAGTCATTTGGGAGTAGAGTACTAGAGTACTAGAGTAGAGTACTAGAGTACTTCCCTGGACTGTGCATCTACAAGCAGGACACAGGGTCCTTCCTTCCTGCCAACGGCTGCACACTGGCCTGTGTACCCACCCTGTCTCTCACACTCCCAGTAGGTCACCAGTCAGCTATTACAGGGTGCCTGCTTTCCCTTAGGAGTCCCTGACTCACGGACCTCACTGTCTACCTCCAGCTAGTGCTCAGCCACAGAGGTGAACATGTGTGCTGCTGCCTTTTTCATCTCAGAAGAATCAAAGAGGAAATCTTACGACCAACAGTTTTGTGGGATATAGTATATTTGTTGTATGTAGCCACAGAAAGGTATGGGGAAAGAGAGGTGCTTAGCCTCCTAACAGTCTTCTTGGAGTGCAGCTAGACTGTCAAAGAATTGCTTTGTTCACAGCCTTTGGATAAGGTCTGGTTAGTTGTCATTTATGTCATACAATTAACTGTGTTTTGTGGATTCTGACTTGTTTGGAAGCACTGCCAAAAAAATATCCACCACAAAAATGCCTTGTACCCACAGGCAACAGCCTGATGGAAGACAGCCTGCCCTGATCAGCACCTGCACAGAGTGAGATACAAGCCAGCAGTGACAAAAACTTGTTTTGTTCTAGGTTGTCAGCACTGAGGAAACAAATGTGTTCATAATTTGCATTTGTTCATTCACACTTGCTAACAGGATAAGAAGATCAATCAACACAGAGAAAACAGGGTTAATAAATTACAACCACCTTTATGTTCTCCACAGACAGACCTAGGGTCGAAGTACTACTTCCACATATCTAAATTAGCTAAGTCACTACCCATTATTTCTTAGAATGAAGGTCTGTATTTTGGTGAAAGCAGCCCCAGTGCCCATTATTTTCTCCTTGCCTCCTGACAACCCACAACCTGGAAGAAAACTGCAAATTCCATGGAAGAGTTCTACAGTGTCAGTTGCTGTTTGGCTTGGAAGACCACAAATGTATTTAACCAAAATGGTGCTCCCATGCCCAGTGTTCCACCCGACCAGCTGTCTGTCTGAAATGAGTGCATCCCTCCTCAGATGCTGTCACCTCTTGCTGCAACAGTCAGCTTTAATCAGAGGTTTCCCTTTCAAGCACTGACCTGTCCTGCTGGATCAGTCGTGCTTACCTTTCAGCACCTGACAAGATCATAATCTGAGGCAAACGTAAGCAGAGGATAGAAACTGCTGATAGAGATCTAGAATAGGCAGTTACACACAGAGCAATGTTATGCACAAAGGCGCATGAAATATGTTTGAGAAGGAAAAAATATTCTGCACAGATAGGAGAGCTGCTCAAAGTACAGGATATTATCAGATCTGAAGAAATGCCATGTGAATGAGTCACTGGAGCATCAGTCAAAGGCTGTGTACAGAAAACGCCACAAGCTGGCTGATGTAGTCCCTCTCTAGCATTCATAAAGTATCATTTCATGGTTTCCATAAATGATTGACTGAAATGTGCCATGGGCCACTTTCTTGCATTATTCTTATCTGCCCACTATACTGACCCATTCCAACCCCTACACACACTCTCCTCCCCTTTAACAGCATATTTTAATGAAACATCTTTCTCAGATTATTATCAGAGAGCAAATGAAGGCCCCTTGGAAAATATTTTGCATATTCCTCCCACAGCTGCTCTCCAGCCAACCTGTCAGTGTGGTTGTGTGGTAGACTGATGCCAAGGAGGGACATCAAATGTGACTGATCCATCAAATGTATATATGTCCCATTCCTTCGGGGGTTAGAGCACAGTCCCTCAGCTCCCCAACATGTAGGACCTGCAGAACTTAAAAGATGAATATCTGCAGATCAACACTGGAGTCCTGTTGCAAACAACAGGTCCCAGGGCACAGAGGGCTTGTATATCAGTGATGGTGTCTTCAGCCCAAGCCAGAAGACAACGGCCAGACTGCAGAGACCCCACCACATGTGCAACAGCTCAATACACAGGTCTTGACTGCATGAGGGGCCCTTGCTCTGAGCTCTGTCTGGGGCTGGCCTCAGACAAGCAAAGGCCTTTTACAACAGGGCAGCTTTTGGCTCAGCTCTTATTTCAACAGCCAAAAAAAAAAAAAGTGGGGAAATCAGTGGGGCGTGTCTGAGCAAAGGGTGCAAAGCAGGAGACTCACCTTAGTACCACTTGTGCAGCAGCACTATGGGAGGCAGAAGCACAGGACCACACAAGGTGGCTTCCACACTCTCTACTCTGTGCTGGGAGCTTGCATGTCTCGTATGTAACACAAGTCTACTTTTGCTTTGAGTCTCAAAGAAGAGTGGTGGGAAGGAACAACAGGGAAAGGTGCATCTGCTGTTGCACTTTGGGTGGTGTAGGTCATGTGACACATCTTACGCTGCTCCTCAGAGCTCAGAATTGCTGTTTCCACAATTACAGGAGAGAACCTACCCTCCCTTTGGTACTAGGCACCAGGGCAGGTCTGTCTCCCACACTACATGCAGCAACATCTCACAAAATTGGAGGTGCACTCCACTGTCAGCACACAGGGTGTTCTGGCCAATGTATCAGGGAAGAACAGCTCCTGACAAACCTCTTGGCTCCAGAACCAGGATCTTCGTGACCCCAGAAAGGAGTTCTGCATGTCACATGCCCTCACACTCTATTTACCAGGCAGCTGCTTAGATGGCTTTAAATGACTGTGTGATAGCCAGCTCCCCATGCAAATGTGGGCATGGGAATGTGAATGCCAACCTGTCTAGCCTTAACCCTTGTACCATGGGGATTTGTCCAGCTACTCAGTCACCTTGACTATCCACGTGTTGTTATTATTAATAAGGCCAGATCACACCACATTAGCCTTGTGTCATGGCAGCCTCCCAGCCCAGGACCTGCGTCATGTAAGTCTGACATTGATTGAGAAACTACATCATGTCTAGAGGCAGAAGTGGGGGGGCAATATTTCACAATCACAAGTCAGCTGTGCCACTGTTAGCAAGGCAGAACTGGTCTACAGGCAGTAGGAAACATTTAGACAAGTTTGACTCAAAAGAGCCTTGCTGTTATTTGTAAAGATTTCACGTGTATGTTGTCTTTCTTGTCATAAAGCAGGCATGTTTACAGACACAAACACAGTGCAAAAGAGGAGCACCCTATGACTGAGATGGTTTCACCTGCCTGAAGAGCAAATGTGTCATTCATTCTCTCTACTGCTATAAAGAGAGTTCATGGACAGAAGATATGCCTTCAGTATCAATATAACCAATGTTCAGATTGATTGTGATAAGCTGTCTGGGACCAGGACCGTCTCTCCTAAGGCATTTGTGTGGGTCTGGCACAGCCAGGCGGAGCCTAGAGGTATTGCTGTAATAGCAGTTAGTGTTTGGAAGAAGCTCATGTCTGCACTAGTTTCTCTTAATGATTAGGAAACATATATCAACCCCATATGCCATGTGGGACTGTGCAAAAAGTTAATCCATACTGGCAGCCTGTAGTGTTCTTTGTCTTGATACCAAGCCCGCTGGTCCTCCATATATACGACTCTTAAACTGAGCCAGACCCCATGCTGCCCACCTTCACTCCTATTTTGTCCAAGTGAAAGTCAGATCCTCTACTCTCTATTAACCATCATTTCCCCTAAATGAGTATTACAGCTATGTATATTTACAGGCCATTCTTAAGCAAAATGAGAGTTCTTGAGTTCATGAGATTAATCTGGTTGGGATGGCATACAATAATTCATCCGAAGGTGGACTAAAATGCTTGTGGACAGCTCCACAACCTTTACATATGCTGTTGACCTGAGCAAGAAAGATCAGCAGCCTTCCCTGACTGGCCAATGAGGGACACCAGCTTCTGAACTCATTTGAGGTCCATCAGACACCACTCTTGACAACCAGGAGAGCAGATAATTCTGGAGAGTTCCTTTTACCAATTGGATATGCTCCTGTGTGCTCATGAGCATGCAGGAGCTCCCAGGGCTGTTTACAGGTTTTGGCAGTCCTGATGCTGCCAGACTGTATCAGCAGCTTGCCACATATAGCAATGAACCATTACCTCCTATTCATAGTATCAGTTAGGGTTGGAAGGGACCACAAGGATCATCTAGTTCCACCCCCCCTGCCATGGGCATGGACACCCCACACTAGATCAGGCTGGCCAGAGCCTCATCCAGCCTGCTCTTAAACACCTCCAGGGACAGGGCCTCAACCACCTCCCTGGATAACCCATTCCAGGGCTTCACCACTCTCAAGGTGAAGAAATTCCTCCCCACCTCCAGCTTCATTCCATTCCCCCTAGTCCTATCACTCCCTGATAGCCTGAAAAGTCCCTCCCCAGCCTTCTTGGAGGCCCCCTTCAGATACTGGAAGGCCACAATGAGGTCCCCTCGGAGCCTTCTCTTCTCCAGACTGAACAGCCCCAACTCCTTCAGTCTGTCCTCATAGGAGAGGTGCTCCAGCCCTCTGATCATCCTCGTGGCCCTTCTCTGGACACCTTCCAGCACCTCCAGATCCCTCCTGTAATAGGGGCTCCAGAACTGGATGCAGTACTCCAGGTGGGGTCTCAGCAGAGCTGAGTAGAGGGGGAGAATTACCTCCCTTGACCTGCTGGCCACACTTCTCCTGATGCAGCCCAGGATCTGATTGGCTTTCCGGGCTGCAAGTGCACACACTGAGAGCTCCTGTTGAGCTTCTCGTCCACCAGCACCCCCAAGTCTCTCTCCTCAGAGCTGCTCCCCAGCCAGTCACTGCCCAGCCTGGATTTGTGCCTGGGATTGCCTCAACCTAGATGCAGGACCCTGTACTTGGGTCTTGTTGAACCTCATATTGCTGAACAGATCCCAGAGAATCAAGGATTAACTCAAGCAGCAAAAAATCCACCTACACTCCTCACAGAGTCTGAGCCTAGAACCTCCAAACCAGATTTTGCTTTTCCCAGTTCAGAAACTGTAACTTTGGCTACTGCTCCCACCTGGATCAGGCAATGTGTGTCTTCCCTTCCCCACTCTGAGCCAGTACTACCAAAATGACTCCATGCTTAAATGAGCATGGAGATGCTTGACTATGGTAGGCTTTCTCTGAAGCCTGGGCTGGTACAAACAACAGTGTCATCTGCCACCACATTCCAGAGAGCTGCACATCACCTTCAATCACAGTTTTCAGAGGTCTTGGTAGCAGGACCCCAGACTGTCTAAAAGAGCCTGTGGTTTCAGGATCAAGTCTGTCCTTGACAGTGCTTTTCCCTTGGTTCCTCTGAGCAGTAATGAACACTGTCCCTCTGTGTAGGAGGAAGAGTCTGTGTAGGGCCAGCCACACACTGGAGAAGAAAATTTCCCCGGAGATAAAAACTATCATATACTTTTCTACCTGCTGGGGTACCTCCATGAGCACAGAAGGTGATCTCTGCATGTATGTCCACATGTGCATTTCTGTGGGAAATAAAAATAAAATTAAATAAGTAAAGCAAGGGGAATACTGACTCAGTGCAATAGTGATTTTAAACAAATCAATTTAATTACACATATTTTCACCCCAAGATCAGGATGAGAACTAAACATGAAACAGCTATTGCTTAACACATTCCTAGATAGCACACAGATATTATACTGATAAGCACCACTTAAGAACTGAGATAGATGCAGAGAGTGGGTCAGATTTTTAGTGTGTCTTTAAAACAACCTGGTTTCCATCCTTCCATTTATCACAGCTTTTACAGTAATGCATATAGCAGGGAAGAATTTTAACAGCATGTTAGAGGCAGTAAAAGCTTCAGAAAGGTGACATTCATTGCACTGCTGCCCAGCAGCCCCTGGAACCTGGAGACAACTGCACCACCCTTTAAAATGAGCCTTGAAAAGATAGCTTTTGAAAAACAAACATCGGTATGAATCCTATGCTGGTTGAAGATCTGAATGAGATCACACCTTTGACCTTTGGCTTTCACCGGAGCACAACTTACCGGACAAAAGGTATGAGGAAATTTAGGAGGTTACCAAGCGGAGCTTCAGACAGGCTGACCTCTTGCAGTGCACCGTGACAATGTTTCCCATGCTGGCCTTGTCCTATATTCCCAGCTCCATGAGGTGGCAGTAGCACTCCAGCCTTTGGGAAACTGCTCCTACATGGAGCTAACATAATCTCCTGCCTTTGGAACAGGAGAATTGACATCCTGGGAAGAAAACAAGCGCACATAGACCCATGTAGACACCCACAAGCATCTCAAAGCTGAACCACCAGTTGCAGTGGGCCCACCACTCTACACAAACATAATGTAAGGTATAGAGAAGGTGTAATTTAAAAAATAATAATTTATTTGAATCTGACCAATTCCTTTCATATTAACGGAGGAGGGGGAACTCTTTCTGTGATTGAAAAGAACTCTGAGCCTCTACTCATCATTCCCAAGGAGAAGCTTGCCAGCATTACTCACCACAAAAATCCTTGCAGAGGTATGAGTTGCACTGATTCTCTCAAAAAAAATTCAGTCTCTGTCTCTGAGGCTGAAGGTTGAAGACAATGTCACAATTGTATGTCAGAGAAAGAAGAAAGTAAAGAGTCCCTGTCTCAAAGATGACACTATCTTAGAAGATCAAGCACGTACCATGGTACCACAGTACATTAGAGGCTGGAAGGGACCTCAAGAGATCATTGGGTCCAAGCTCCCTGCCAAAGCAGGATCACCTGGGGTAGTCTGCACAGGAATGCATCCAGGTGGGTTTTGAAAGTCTCCAGAGAAGGAGACTCCACAACCCCTCTGGGTAGCCTGTTCCAGTGCTCCATCACCCTCACTTTAAAAGAAGTTTCTCCTCATGTTGAGGTGAAATCTTCTATGTTCAAGCTTGAACCTGCTGTTCCTTGTGATAAGGGAAAATTTAAAAAAAAACAAAAAAAAAAAGGAGGAGGATACCTGGGGATAAATACAAGCTCCTTGCATCCTGGGACAGAAACTCAGCCCACAAGTTCTCAATATAATCCTGTAGTACTGAGACTTCCACCTGAGAACATTAGCAAAATTCAAGCTACACATGATGTGATTGATCACTCCATTGCACTGCAGGGATAGGTGAGTAGGAGCAACACTAATGTGACCACTTATCAACAAAGATCTCATAGACTCACCAAACAGGGTCCTTTTGGGGGTCTTTCTCTTGCAGCCACAGGATACAACATTATCTGGAGTTCTTTATATGCCAAAGTACTGGTGTAGCACAGTAAATCATAAAATCATCCAGGCTGAAAAAGACCTCTGAGATCATCAAGTCCAGCCATTTTCCCCACTCCACCAGTCTGTCACTACACCATGTCCCCAAGCACCAGATGCCCACATAGCTTTTAAACATGTCATAGTTTCATAGTTTCATAGTTTCAGTTAGGGTTGGAAGGGACCACAAGGATCATCTAGTTCCAACCCCCCTGCCATGGGCAGGGACACTCTACCCTAGATCAGGCTGGACAGAGCCTCGTCCAGCCTGGGCTTAAACACCGCAAGGGACGGGGCCTCAACCACCTCCCTGGACAACCCATTCCAGGGCTTCACCACTCTCACGGTGAAGAACTTCCTCCTCACATCTAGCCTGAATCTCCCCACCTCCAGCTTCATCCCATTCCCCCTAGTCCTATCACTCCCTGATAGTCTGAAAAGTCCCTCCCCAGCCTTCTTGTAGGCCCCCTTCAGATACTGGAAGGCCACAATGAGGTCACCTCGGAGCCTTCTCTTCTCCAGGCTGAACAGCCCCAACTCCTTCAGTCTGTCCTCATAGGAGAGGTGCTCCAGCCTCTGATCATCCTCGTGCCCTTCTCTGGACACGCTCCAGCACCTCCAGATCCCTCCTGTAATAGGGGCTCCAGAACTGGACGCAGTACTCCAGGTGGGGTCTCACCAGAGCTGAGTAGAGGGGGAGAATCACCTCCCTTGACCTGCTGCCACACTTCTCCTGAATGCAGCCAGGATCTGATTGGCTTTCCGGGCTGCAAGTGCACATTGAGAGCTCATGTTGAGCTTCTCGTCCACCAGCACCCCCAAGTCTCTCTCCTCTGGGCTGCTCCCCAGCCAGTCACTGCCCAGCCTGTATTGTGCCTGGGGTTGCCTCGACCCAGATGCAGGACCCTGCACTTGGTCTTGTTGAAGCTCATGAGGTTGGCCTGTGCCCACCTCTCCAGCCTGTCAAGGTCCCTCTGGATGGCATCCCTTCCCTCCAGCGTGTCTGCTGCACCACACAGCTTGGTGTCATCAGCAAACTTGCTGAGGGTGCACTCAATGCCACTGTCCATGTCACCCACAAAGATGTTGAACAAGACTGGTCCCAGGACTGATCCCTGAGGGACTCCGCTTGTCACTGGCCTCCACTGGGACATGGACCCATTGACAGCCACTCTTTGGGTGCGGCCATCAAGCCAGTTCCTTATCCATCTGGTGTCCAGAGATGGTGATTCAGCCACCTCCCTGGGCAGCCTGTTCCAGTGCCTGACGACTCTTTTAATGAAAAAAATTTCCTAATGTCCAATCTAAACCTCCCCTGGTGTGGCTTGAGGCATTCCCTCTCATTCTATCACTAGTTACTTCTGAGAAGAGACCAGTCTCTACAATCTGCTTTCAGGTAATTGTAGAGAACTATAAGGTCTCACCTCAGCCTCCTTTATTATGGACTAAACAGTCCCAGTTCACAGAATCATAGAATTATTGTGGCTGGAAGAGACCTCTGAGATCATCAAGTCCAGCCTATGACCCAACACCACCACACTGACTAGACTATGACACCAAGCGCCACATCCAATCTTGCCTTAAACACCTCCAGGGGCAATGACTCCACCACCTTCCTGGGCAGTCCATTCCAGTGTCTAACTAGCCTCTCCCTGAGGAAGTGCGTCCTAACATCCAACCTAAACCTCCCCTGGCACAGCTCCAGGCCATGCCCTCTTGTCTTGTCACAAGTTGCCTGGGAGAAGAGCCCAACCCCCACCTTACTACAACTTCTCTTCAGGTAGTTGTAGAGTGTGATAAGGTCCCCCCTGAGTCTCCTCCAAACTGAACAACTGCAGCTCCCTCAGCCTCTCCACGTACGACTTTCCCTCCAGTGTCTTCACCAGTCTTGCTGCTCTCCTCTGGACCCACTCAGATGCTCCTTACAGAACTTGTTCTCCAGGTCCCTCATCCACTTAGTAGATCTTTTCTGTACCCCCTCCAGTGCCTCAACGTCCTTCCTGTACCCAAACCGGAATGTGGTACTCGAGGTGCGCCCTCTGCTGAGGACAGAGGGACAATCACCGCCCTTGGTCCTGCTGGCCGCTCTGTTTCTAATCCAGGTCATGATGCTGTTGGCCTTCTTGGCCAGCTGAGCACACTGCTAGCTCATATACATACACTTTCTGAAATTGTTAGTGAAAGATGCAGGCTTTGGTATCTCAGAGTGCCCCAGGCTTATCTTGGCCTGAGGTGGTGTTTGTTTACTTTAACAACTGTTAGTGGTTAAGTAACTTCCGTGTCAGTTGTTGTAGGTTTAATCTCTGTGGTACAATATACAATAAAATGACAAACGTAGGTAGTTACTGGGTAACAAGAGATAGCCCTTAATATTAACTGAGGCTAGGGGAAGCTGTTGTGCAACTTTCGAACTTCTCCTGGAAATCACCTACACAAGGAATGAGAGTGTGGTAAGGAAAAAGAGTATCCCCAAGCAGAGTCCAGGCCTGAGGAGGAAGGGACTATCACCAGCAGATGATGACACTGTCAGCTCAGGACACTTGATGACTCACAGAGACAGCCCACCGTCTCTCTGCTTGAGAAGACTAGTGCCACCTACCACAAGACTCAGAGGAAGATCAGAAGGTGAAAATAGCATTAAAGAGGATTAGTTCTCAGTAAGTTTTCTTTTATAACAATTTAAAGAGTATTATTATTAAGGAGACTTTTCTGTTGTAGTCTGGATTTTAAGCATTAGTATTATTGCAACTGGATTAATAGTAACCTTATGTTTTAACTAGGCTAAGATATTACTTAAGCTTTTGGCTCTGTATGACAATAATATATTCATCTTGTTAAAGTGAAGGATCCAAACATGTAGATACTTTGGGGTATATTTTGCAAGATTAAAATCCAGTAACTGAGCTGTTGTGAGAATAGTTTTTAAACACCAACAACAATTTACAAATAAATAATTACATAAATACACCATCTAGGCATTTAAAATGTTTTAAGTGTAGCATGAGCAAGGCTGCCAGACACTAACAGAGCTGGAAAAGCTTTTCCACCTCTCCAGACATTGACCACAAAAGAAATGAGTGAATCCTAAACAAATTCTTTCCCTTGAAGTCTGCTCTGTTTAGTTTACCTGTTTAAGGAAGTATGGGACAGCTGTTATTCTCACAACAGCTGCCAGCCTCCAGATAAGTCTTGGCATCAGAAGCCAAAATTCTGATCAGCATCCTAGGTAGTAAGAGCTGCTGAACTCCTGCTGGGCCTTTTCCAGGCATCATAGTTTCATAGTTTCAGTTAGGGTTGGAAGGGACCACAAGGATCATCTAGTTCCAACCCCCCTGCCATGGGCAGGGACACTCTACCCTAGATCAGGCTGGACAGAGCCTCGTCCAGCCTGGGCTTAAAAACCTCAAGGGACGGGGCCTCAACCACCTCCCTGGACAACCCATTCCAGGCCTTCACCACCCTCACGGTGAAGAACTTCCTCCTCACATCTAGCCTGAATCTCCCCACCTCCAGCTTCATTCCATTCCCCCTAGTCCTATCACTCCCTGATAGTCTGAAAAGTCCCTCCCCAGCCTTCTTGTAGGCCCCCTTCAGATACTGGAAGGCCACAATGAGGTCACCTCGCAGCCTTCTCTTCTCCAGACTGAACAGCCCCAACTCCTTCAGTCTGTCCTCATAGGAGAGGTGCTCCAGCCCTCTGATCATCCTCGTGGCCCTTCTGTGGACACCTTCCAGCACCTCCAGATCCCTCTTGTAATAGGGGCTCCAGAACTGGACGCAGTACTCCAGGTGGGGTCTCAGCAGAGCTGAGTAGAGGGGGAGAATCACCTCCCTTGACCTGCTGGCCACACTTCTCCTGATGCAGCCCAGGATCTGATTGGCTTTCTGGGCTGCAAGTGCACATTGAGAGCTCCTGTTGAGCTTCTCGTCCACCAGCACCCCCAAGTCTCTCTCCTCTGGGCTGCTCTCCAGCCACTCCCCTGCCCAGCCTGTATTTGTGCCTGGGATTGCCTAGACCCAGATGCAGGACCCTGCACTTGGTCTTGTTGAAGCTCATGAGGTTGGCCTGTGCCCACCTCTCCAGCCTGTCAAGGTCCCTCTGGATGGCATCCCTTCCCTCCAGCGTGTCTGCTGCACCACACAGCTTGGTGTCATCAGCAAACTTGCTGAGGGTGCACTCAATGCCACTGTCCATGTCACCCACAAAGATGTTGAACAAGACTGGTCCCAGGACTGATCCCTGAGGGACTCTGCTTGTCCCTGGCCTCCACTGGGACATGGACCCATTGACAGCCACTCTTTGGGTGCGGCCATCAAGCCAGTTCTTTATCCATCTAGTGGTCCACCCACCAAACCCGTGTGTCACCAGCTTGGAGACCAGGATGTGGTGTGGGACAGTGTCAAAGGCTTTGCTCAGGTCCAGGGAAACGACATCAGTTGCTCGCCCCTCATCTATTAATGTTGTGACCTGTTCATAGAAGGCCACCAGGTTTGTCAGGCAGGATTTGCCCTTGGCAAAGCCATGCTGACTGCTCCCAATCACCTCTTCACTACTCTTCTGAGTCAGTAGTGCCTCCAGGAGGATCTGCTCCATGATCTTTCTGGGCAGAGAGGTGAGACTGACTGGCCTGTAGTTCCCTGGTTCCTCCTTCTTACCCTTTTTGAAAATGGGAGCAATATTTGCCCTTTTCCAGTCTGTGGGGACTTCCCCAGTCTGCCATGACTTTTGGAATAGAATAGAGAGGGGCTTAGCAACCTCATCTGCCAGTTCTCTCAGCACCCGTGGGTGTATCCCCTCGGGTCCCATGGACTTGAACACTTTCAGGTTCTTCAGGTGATCACAAACCTGAGCTTCACTTATGAAGGGCAGTTCTTCCTCCCCGTCCCTGGCATCGTCTGCCATGACTCCAGGAGTGGGGCTGGAGGCCCTTGCAGTGAAGACTGAGGTAAAGAAGTTATGGAGTACCTCAGCCTTTTCCACATCACTTGTGACTAAATTCACCAGTTTCCTTCCTGAGGGGGCCCACACCTTCCCTACTCTTCTTGCCATTAATATACCTGTAGAAGTTCTTAGTGCTCCCTTTAACCTGCCTGGCTAGATTCAATTCAAACTCTGCTTTGGCTTTCCTAACCAGGCCTCTTGCTGCTCGGGCAGCTTCCTTATATCTATATAATAGTGTGTCCAGGAGCTGCTTGCTCATCCAGGCAGGCCTCCTAGCGTTCTTCCCTGTTTTTCTCTTTGTTGGTATACATAGCTCCTGGACTCAGAGGAGGTGGTCCTTGAATACTGACCAGCTGTCCTGGGTCCCTCTTCCCTCCAGGGCTTTGTCCCATGACACTTTGGCTAGCAGTTTCCTGGAGCGATCGAAGTCTGCCGCCTAAAGTCTAGGGTCATAAGCTTAGAATAGGTCCTCCTGATAGCCCTGAGGATATTAAATTCCACTGCTTCATGGTCACTGCAGCCAAGGCAGTCTCTGAGCCTCACATTGGTCACCTTAAATACAATACAATACAATACAATACAATACAATACAATACAATACACCAGGTTGGAAGGGACCTTCAAGATCATCGCGTCCAACCTATCAACCATTCCAACCCACCCAAACAACTAGATCATGGCTCCGAGCACGCCATCAAGTCTCCTCCTGAGCACCTCCAATGAAGGTGACTCCACCACCTCCACAGGCAGCCCATTCCAATGGGCAATCACTCTCTCTGTATAGAACTTCTTCCTAACATCCAGTCTAAACCTCCCCTGGTGCAGCTTGAGACTGTGTCCTCTTGTTCTGGTACTGGCTGCCTGGGAGAAGAGACCAACCTCCAGCTGTCCACAACCTCCCTTCAGGTAGTTGTAGAAAGCAATAAGGTCACCCCTCAGTCTCCTCTTCTCCAGGCTAAGCAACCCCAGCTCCCTCAGCCTCTCCTCATAGGGCTTGTCTTCCAAACCCCTCACCAACTTTGTTGCCCTTCTCTGGACACATTCCAGCAAGTCAATATCCTTCCTAAACTGAGGGGCCCAGAGCTGGACACAGGACTCAAGATGTGGCCTAACCAGTGCAGTGTACAGGGGGAGAATGACCTCCCTGCTCCTGCTGGCAAGAATGGTGTCACCTGGATTGGAATTTATTATTTCAGATTTTGGAGAGTTCTCTTCCTATGATTTCCAGACAACTTTACCATATGTAATGGTCTCCCAAGACAATTCCTTGAGATTTTCCAAGGACAAAGAGAAAGCAATTCTATATTTGTAAAATAGACAAGGGGGAATACAAATGTGAGGAAGTAAAAGTAGAAGAGGTGTCTCTGTTAGAGGCCCACCACAGACAGACCCCAAGGAAATGGAGTAATTCTGCTGCTTTCAAACTCATCTTTGATGTAGGAGGAACCAATACTTTAAGTCAAGAAAGACATAAAGGCCCACATGTTTCTATGCATTTCCACAAATCAGATTTAAACCCCCAGATTTTACAAAAATGAACTTGCAATAAAATTGTGAATTTTGGTCAAAAAGTGCTCTGCCCTGAATAGCTCAGATGGGCTTTGATGGTTCTTCCTAGTCACAATACTGTATTGTGGCTTGAGATAACCCTTGAAATGTCCCCTCACATCCATCACAAGATCTAGAGAGCAGCCCCAGCAGCTGTTCAGCAGCTCCATCAAAGCCTATTTTATTTGCTTAAGTTGAAAGTCAAACAAAAAGCAAGCCATACAGGAAGACTTTCTGCAGGGTAAGTTGACTCATCTTCTACTTTACTTGCTACAACAAATAACAATGGGATCCCTCCCCAGTGAATGCACATGCAGCTCCTAGTGTTGAACTCTTACCATTACGTCCTACCCATGTGTGGTAGTTTTAGGCTATGCCTTAAATATTTTCTCACAGATCTTGAACAGAAAAGTAATAGTAAAATGCAAATAAATCACTATTGGGTGTAAAAAGGGAAACAAAGATAATTCTAAACAATTGCATTGGAGAGATAAGGAACTTAAACTTGTTGTGCCAAAACAATTTCTTCTTCTCTTCTCACTTTTTCACTCTGGAGAGATAATAACTTTCTTCTGCTTGACCTTGCCTGGATTGTTTTGATTAAGTCTAACAGCAACTTCCTCTGCTCCTTTCTCTTCTCCCTTTTGTATAGGGGGTCTGGGTAGGCAGGAAAGGAGAAGCTAGTCACCTCTTGTGCTGTTTGTTAATTATAAACATCTGTAAATATTGTGAATACTGTATATATTGTAGATATTCATTGCATTCCATTGTAGATTGTAGTTTTGCCTGTAAATACAGCTTTCATTTGCTTCCACCTGTGCTGGTGTGACAACGTTCGTGTTGGGGGGAGGGAGGTATTTCAACCCACCACATTATGAAATTAATTACCTTTTTACACCCAGTAGTGATTTATTTACATTTTACTACTTTTCTGTTCAAGACCTGCAAAAAAAAAAGTAAAAGCATAGCCTAAAACTACCACACCATGACTTCCCCCAGTCTGATCCACAATGACCAACAGACCTGAGGACTGCAAAGCAAATTCACTGGCTGTACAGGAAATGTAGCTGCATCCCTTCTTCTGACACACTGCGCCATGCTCTCAATAGGAAATAAGCAGAATCTCTCCAGGGTGTGCATCAGTTCCCAGCTGCCCAGTATCCAGACCTGGAATGGACATCTCAAACTCATCAATTGTCCTTCAGTCAGATATTCAAAATATCTCACCATCTGAGGCCACGAAGGGTCACAATGTTAGTCTTTCAAAATATATTCACTGTCCCCTTTTCTGCCCATGTCCCAGTTTGCAGTGCATGTGGACGTGCAGTGATTCCAGTGTGAGCCAGAAATGATAGCAAGAGGTGAGTGATTATATCCAGGAGTAGAGGGGACATTTACAGCACCCTTGTGGAAGCCAGGTTCTCCCCCTCTTTCCACTCCTCCTATAAATTCATTACAGCTCCTGCCAAACAGCAGCTTCTCTTCTTTTACAGCTATGCCTATGACTGCTTTTGGCACTGTGCTGCATGCACAGAATGCAGCATCTGAGCTGACTGAATGACTAAAGACATAGGAATTATGTTTGGAAATGGAGAAGAAAAAGAAAATATTTCTAGCCTCGTGGAGAAAAGACACTAATAAAAGGAAGTTGTTCTGTGACCAAAGGAATTTAGTCTTGAGAAGACTGAGAGGGGATCTGATCAATGTGTATAAATATCTGAGGTGTGAGTGTCAAGCTCTTTTTGGTGGTGTGCACTAATAAGATAACAAACAAGCTTGAACATAGAAGATTTCACCTCAACATGAGGAGAAATTTCTTTAAAGTGAGGGTGATGGAGCACTGGAACTGGCTACCTAGGGAGGTTGTGGAGACTCCTTCTCTGGAGACTTTCAAAACCCACCTGGATGCATTCCTGTGCAGACTACCCTAAGTGGTCCTGCTTTGGCAAGGGAGTTGGACCCAATGATCTCTTGAGGTCCCTTCCAACCTCTAATGACTGTGATACTGTGAATTAATACGGTGCACTTTCCCCTCCAGTTTCCTCCATCATAGCACTCCCAGCTCCTCCCAGACTCTGCTACTATTTTGGCTGGAGACCTGGGTCCTGTCCAACGGCTGGCTGGCATGGAGCTATACTTGCATTACTTCATCAACCAACAGGCAGCATCACCACAGGGTATATATTGTACATTGTGCTGAAATCTGCCTTTGGCTTATGGGGTGGAAGCAAGGATTAGCAACAACATAAATCTTTCTTCTCTATCCAGCTGCCAGTTTTCACAAAACCATGAGCAAATCCAAATCTTGAAGGCCTCTTGTTAGATGAAAAATATGGTAGAAACCATACTGTGGGTTCAAAAGCCTTGCAGGGGCATAGTGGGAAAGGGAAACAAATAGAGAGAAAAGAGAAAACACAAAGCTTTATTTCCCTAGGTAATTAAGATTAAAAATAGTGGCAAATGAAACTACTGTGAAATTTATGCACTGGTTTTGCACAAGGGAACCTGCAGATACAAATAGGAATCCACTAGGGATACAGTATAAGTGTGAGGTCATGCTTGATGCAAACTTTAACAGATCTGTTGGTGTTTTAGTTTATACATTTATGGGGCAGAAATATGATAAAATATTAATGTTATTTATTAAGTATAAAAAATTGTTTTTCCAAGCCAATTTTATTCAGGTTCGTTTGCCCGTTTGATGACAGGTTGATTACACACGGTAGAAGGCTGATAAACAGTGGAGTAACAGTCTAAAACAATCAGGACAAGGAATACAGAGGAGCAAACTGGAATCTCCCTATGCATGCAAAACCACACAGCAATGCTGCCTCGGGTGGCGTAGACGAACCACCTCGAGTTCACAACGGAGCTAACCAACGGGTAACAAGCTATAAACCGTGGGAATTACCAGGTAAAATAGCGCAATTTACTCACAAACCGCCGAGCTGCCAACTACCAAATCCTTTGCTGAACGAAGAGGTGTTTGAGTTTGTAGTTATGGTCCAAAGGGTAGTATCCAAAAATTAGAGGAAATGAGAGAGCACACTGATGTAGTGGAGGCCCGACTCGAGCGCGATGCCGCTAAAACAAAAGAAGCTAATTGCCCTGAAGATAAAGCAAGCAGGGTGCTTGTCCCACCTTGAATCCCATTAACAAACGCGGGAGAGAGAAAAGAGAGTGACTAGCATGCTAGCTATGAGTGTCTTGTTAATGCCTCTTGCAAGACAGCTGGGCCCATTAAAGTCCCTTTCAAGCTAATTTTAAGCAAGCATGAGGCCAAAGAGGGAGAGGAAGAAAATAAAACAGAAATGCAGTAATAAAATCTAAGCTGAAAGACAGCTTCTAACTGGCTGCTAAATCGTGTCTGCTCCTAAGCAGGAAAAGGACATGACTGAGAGAAATTAAAATCCTCTTGCTCATAACTGAATGGCCACTTGGCTGAGGAATTTGCCTCCATAAAGGGCCAAGAGATTGCTGCCTCACTGTGGGTGTAGTGTGACCCCATTTGAGAGCCCACCTGGTCCCATGGGAAGTTGCAGAGAAAACTAGTGAATGCAGAGGAACTGAAACTTGCAACATGGCAAAAGGGTATGATTTCAGATCATTCCTGGGGTTCTCCCATCTGTATTTTTCTAGGATACTATGGTTTCTCTTGAAGGTGTTGAACATTTGTGTTTTGAAAAGCAACTCTGTGAAGTACTAGAAGAGGACATATCCAAAATTATGTAGGAAAGCTGCACCCTCTGCATGTGCTGCAGTTACCATTACAATATTTTGCTGCACTACTCGGTGCACAATAAGAAAAAGCAGAACACAAATAGAGAAGGAACCTTTAGCACCCTTAGTACATGGCATCAAGATCTCCCACTGTCTGGTACACATCAGAAACTGCTTAACCCACCCTGTGCCAGGTTTTTGTTTGAAAGTTTAGTTTCTTTCCTTATTTATGTCATGCATTTGCCCCAGGCAGTGAATTCTATTCCAGTTATTTTACTCATTTTCATTTCTGTCACTGAGGCCTACCTATATAAGAGCTACAAGATAAATTGTCCACTACAGAACATGAAATCTCAGTTTCTGTCTTTTGAATTTCCTCATAGGCCTCCTGCCTTGAAAAGTTTCAGCTGTTCTTGAAACTTAAAAGCCAAAAGGCAGGGGTAACATTTCAATCTAGTATCCAGCTATGACCTTCCATACAATCCTCCTTGGTGTACCTGAAAACCACATGGGCAGGGGGATGCTGACAGAAAACAGGATGAACCTTCCAACAAACTTGCCAACAATAGCAAAAGAAAAACATTTTTTTCGGGGGGCGAGGTGGGGAAGGAAAATTTTCTACTTTTATCTTTCCTGTTTTTTCTTAGAGGTATTCTGACCATTATTCCCCTATGCTGAGCTGCAAGTCATCTCTTATGTCAATTAGAAAGCTTCCACCAGCATAACTACTTGCATTTTAAACTAGCCCTCCTCAATCACGCTTTTTAAACTAGCCCTCCTCACTCACTCTTTCCCCCTAGGATCATGCTGAGGCATCACAGAGCTGAAAAGCTGAGCTGCTGTGTCTTTGGTCATTTTGTGGAAGACCAAGTTAACCACCAAGGGTTTAGTCCAGAGCTGAGACTGTGACAGTAGAATCCCTAGAGGCAAGGGAAGGAAGACCCTGTGACAGAAATAGCTGCGGTGTTCCATCAGGCCACACTGACTACCAGGCACACATCATCTTCCTGTACATTACAGCAATGGGGAGTGCTGAGCAGTTCCTCATATGCCCCAGATGGGAGAGAGGAACTCCACAATTAGGGTGCCAGGGTGGGTGGAATCAGAAGACAAGATGGCTGTCTATCAGAAATGTGCCTCACAAATCCAAGTAACTTCTGATCCCCAGTCCATCATCTAGATGCAAAAACAGGAGTTCCAATACCTATCTTACCCTTTAACCTTTCCCATCAGATGATCTTGAAGGTCTCTTTCAACCTGGTGTATTGTATTGTATTCTATTGTATTCTATTGTATGGTATGGTATTGTATTGTATTGTATATGAGTGGAGCCTACAGACAAGAGAAGCTGCAGCTGAGGAATGATGTTGGTTAATGACCAGGCTTGCTTCCACTCTACTCAGTTTTTGTATTTCCTGCAGGTCATTAGTATTATAGAATCATTTTGTTTGGAAAAGGCTTTTAAGATCACCAAGTCCAACCACTATCTAACTTTACCAAATCGGGTACAAAAACATGACCCTTAGAACACATCTACACATCTTTTGTACAGCTCCAGGGATGGGGATTCAACCACATCCTTCGGCAGCCTCTGCCAGTGTTTGATAACCTTTTCAATCCCAAGGATGTCTGCTGTCAGCCTGGGGCTATTCATGGCACGTGGTACTTGTTAGTAGTTTTGGAAGCTCACAGCAGCTCTGGTGCATCATTTGCATTGTGGTCAGTTTCTGTAATCTGATTAATCTCATGATACTACAATGATTTTTTTATACCACTAGTCTTTTCATCATGCACATACTGAGGATCTCAGTTCCCATAGTATCATAGTATCAGTCAGGGTTGGAAGGGACCACAAGGATCATCTAGTTCCAACCCCCCTGCCATGGGCAGGGAAACCCCACACTAGATCAGGCTGGCCAGAGCCTCATCCAGCCTGGTCTTAAACACCTCCAGGGACAGGGACTCAACCACCTCCCTGGATAACCCATTCCAGGGTTTCACCATTCTCATGGTGAAGAACTTCCTCCTCACATCCAGCCTGAATCTCCCCTCCTCCAGCTTCATTCCATTCCCCCTAGTCCTATCACTACCTCATAACCTGAGAAGTCCCTCCCCAGCCTTCTTGTAGGCCCCCTTTAGATATTGGAAGGCCACAATGAGGTCACCTGGGAGCCTTCTCTTCTCCAGACTGAACAGCCCCAACTCCTTCAGTGTGTCCTCATAGGTGAGGTGCTCCAGCCCTCTGATCATCCTCGGGGCCCCTCTCTGGACACTTTCCAGCACCTCCAGATCCCTTTTGTAATAGGGGCTCCAGAACTGGACACAGTACTCCAGGTGGGGTCTCAGCAGAGCTGAGTAGAGGGGGAGAATCATCTCCCTTGACCTGCTGGCCACACTTCTCCTGATGCAGCCCAGGATCTGATTGGCTTTCTGGGCTGCAAGTGCACATTGAGAGCTCCTGTTGAGCTTCTTGTCCACCAGCACCCCCAAGCCTGTCTCCTCTGGGCTGCTCTCCAGCCAGTCCCTGCCCAGCCTGGATTTGTACCTGGGATTACCTCGACCCAGATGCAGGACCCTGCACTTGGTCTTGTTGAAGCTCATGAGGTTGGCCTGTGCCCACCTCTCCAGCCTGTCAAGGTCCCTCTGGATGGCATCCCTTCCCTCCAGCCTGTCTGCTGCACCGCACAGCTTGGTGTCATCAGCAAACTTGCTGAGGGTGCACTCAATGCCACTGCCCATGTCACCCACAAAGATGTTGAACAAGCCTGGTTCCAAGACTGATCCCTGAGGGATTCCGCTTGTCCCTGGCCTCCACTGGGACATGGACCCATTGACAGCCACTCTTTGGGTGCGGCCATCAAGGCAGTTCTTTATCCATGAAGTGGTCCACCCATCAAACCCATGTGTCACCAGTTTGGAGACCAGGATGTGGTGTGGGGCAGGGTCAAAGGCCTTGCTCAGGTCCAAAATAGAGTTCTAAAATAGAGTTTCCCACACTCATGTCTGCAAGTTTCTGGAGTGAACCATAGAGGTCTGAGACCAGAAGGCAGATAAATGAAGCCACAGCTTCAGTCTTAGACCAAGGAGACTGAGTTACAATTCTCAAAAACTTCTTGTTAGTAATGTTCTGTGTCAGACCACTCTTACTGTGTGTGAATACTCAGCCATGGACTTATCAACATTTACAAAGAAGAAGGAGGGAAATAAGCCAATTAAATTATCTTAAATCCACCTCATTGTAAGGGAACTTAATCACATATTAAAAGCCTGACTTTATAGCATAGCCTGAGCCTTGCACTGCTGTTACAGACCAGCATATTGCAACATTACCTCCTAAATTCTCACCTATCTAAAAGGGATCAGCTCCTGTACCTTGAAAATTCTCCTCCACTGCATCCAATCTACCAGACAAAGATTTTGTATAGGCTGTGACAAATTGCTTCCCAAATTGCATCAACCCTTTTACATCTTCACCTGTGTCACAAAAGGCTTTGTGGTTTTGTTGTAACCCTAGAGGTCCCTTCAGCCTACACAGAGGCTGACACCTACAACCACTTACTCTTTTAGAAATCAAATGTCATCAGTTTTCATGTTTTCTCTGTTAAGTCACACCATTCCAGGAGGTCTCCAGTAGACATCTACATGGAAAACATATGCTATGATATCATATTCTCTACATCATTCTTCCAGAGCAGAAAATTTTAATTCATTGCTGCAACAACACAAGGCAAGAGGCCCAAGAGCTTGTTCCTTACAGAGAAAATCAGTCATGAGGTGAGGCCATGGAAGGCAGTGGAACTGTGGAAGGAAACTTTCCCTTCCTATGATATGCAACAGCTTAAAACAGCAGTACTGTGCCTCCAGTGATAGCAGCCAAGTATTCAGTCTCAGCACTGACCTTATTCATTAACTCTTGTCCTAATAACTTGTAAGTCTTAGTGGCATGGTTGCTTGAAGTGATTTGTTAGGTGATACCCAGGTAGGTGTAGGGGTGAATTTTATTCTTATTCACTGATCTGTGTGAGAGCTCCAAGGAATCTCAATGAGATGGTCTATCACAGTTTGAATTTGTATACATGTTTCTACCATGGTTTGGATACCTGTACCACAGTTCATATATATGTGTGTGTGTATGTGTGTGTTTTTGAAGAGGTGCTTCTTCACTGTGGTAGCAGTAGAGATGGGAATCAAATGCTGTTCTTCACAATATGCAGTGCAGAGAAGATAAAATATGGTTTTGTACTGAACATTTGAGAAAGCAAGTTTTTTATCCAGAAGAGGCATCCAAAGAGTTAGGAGATAAGACCATGCAGTTTTTGACACAAGGTAAGCTTATTCCTTAGTGCAGTGAGCTGCAGATCATTTACTCACTGCACTTCACAGCTCTAAGATAGTCTCCAAGGAAAATATATTCTCCTGGGGTTGTTATCCTTCCAGACCTAACATTTTGTGTCTATAATAAAGGTGCTTCTGTCAGTAATGAGCCTCTCCTGGCTAAATGGGGAGTCCTGGCTAATCAGGGATGTCCCAGCTGACTGCAGAATGGCAAATGTGATGCCCATCTTGAAGAAGTGCCAGAAGGAAGAGCCAGGGAACTACAGACTGATTAGTCTGATCTCAGTACCAGGGAAGGTCATGGAGCTGCCATTTTGCACTACATGCAGGGCAGCCAGGCTTGTCAGCAAGCGCTCATGAAGGGCAGGTCCTTCTTGACAAACCTGATCTCCTTCTACAACAAGGTGACCCACTTAGTGGATGGGGGAAAGGCTGTGGATGTTGCTTACCTCGAATTTACTAAAACATTCAACACAGTCTTGCACTGCATCCTCCTGGAGAAACTGGCTGTTCATGGCTTGGATGGGTGAACACTTTACTCATTAAAAAAATTACTCTATGGCCAGACCCAAAGAGTTGTGAATGGAGATAAAACCAGTTGGTGTCAAATCACAAGCACTGTTTCCCCAGGGCTCAGTACAGGGGTGAGTCTTGTTTAGTATCTTTATCTGGATGAGGGGATTGAGCACACCCACAGTAAATCTGCAGATGACACGCCTGTGTGAAAGTGTTGATCTGCTTGAGGGTAGAAAGCCTCTGGAGAGTGTTCTGGACAGGTTGGAGGGATGGGCTGAGGTCCGTTGTATGAAGTGTAACAAGGCCAAGTGCCAGGCGTGGGTCAGAGTGGCTGGAAAGCTACCCAGTAGAGAAAGACATGGGGGTATTGATTCACAGCCATCTGAACATGAGCCAGCAGTATGCCCAGGTAGCCAAGGTGGTAAACAGCATCCTCACCTGCATCAGGAACAATGTGGCAAACAGGAGTAGGGAAGTGATTGTGCCCCTGTACTTGGCACTGAGGCAACTCAGTACAAGAAGGACATTAAGAATAGAATAGAATAGAATAGAATAGAATAGAATAGAATAGAATAGAATAGAATAGACCAGGTTGGAAAATACCTTTGAGATCATTGAGTCCAACTATCATCGAACACTATCTAATCAACTAAACCACGGCACCAAGCACCCCATCCCATCTCTTGCATATCCAGAGAAAGCTGGTGAAGCTGGAAAAAGTTCTGGAGAACAAGTCTTATGAGGAGTGGCTGAGGGAACTGGGATTGTTTGGTCTGGAGAAGAGGAGATCTCATTGCTCTCTACAACTACCTAAAAGGAGGTTGCAGTGAGGTGGGGGTTGGTCTCATTTCCCTGGTATCAAGTGATAGAAGGAGAACAAATGGACTGAAGTTAGATCAGGGGAGATTTAAGTTGGATATTAGGAAAAACTTCTTTACTGAAAGAGTGGTCAGGCATCAGAATAGGCTGACTGGGGAGGTGGTGGAGCCACCATCACTGGAGCTGTTAAAAACCCATGTAGATGTGGTTTAGTGGCCATAGTGGTGTTAGGCTGATGGTTGGACTCGATGATCTTAGAGGACTTTTCTGACAAAAAGCATTCTACAATTCTATTATTCTACAAATGGGGAATCTGCAGTGTAAATAGATCTGGAGGACCTGATCTACAAGGGCTGCACTGATTCTGTCACCCTGGGAATCAATTATCTCATGTAGAAATCCACATTTGGTCAGATAGCCCCAGTACAGCTCTCCTTTCCTGAAAGAGGTGCGGAAAACTTTTCAGTCTGGCATGCAGGAGAGCACATGGTCTTCCTGCCTGCAAGAAAGATCCCTGTTCATTCACTGTCTTCATTGTGCCTTTGAAGAAGTATAATCCATTAAATACCTACCGGACCTGATGGCTCACTGTGCTGCACAAACTTCCTTATTCTTCCCTGGTCATTATACAAAAGAAACACAGCAAGAGCTTTGCATTCCTTTGTGAATATAATCCCTCGGCCATGCTCTCAATACAATACAATACAATACAATACAATACAATACAATACACCACCAGGTTGGAAGAGACCTTCAAGATCATCGCGTCTAACCTATCAACCAATCCAACCCACCTAAATACAACACAATACAATACAATACAATACAATACAATACAATACAATACAATACAATACAACCCACCTAAACAACTAAACCTCTTGCCAGATAAACCATGTCCCAGTGTCCCAGACTCATGGTGTGAAACTGCTAGGGGCAGGAACATTTCCCAGAAAGTGGATGGAAAACCATTCCCAGCTCCAGATGTGCTAGGAAGAAGGAGCCAGGGGAATTTAGAATCTGACAAGAACTGCCCTGCTCCTCCATGGTCCACAGTCTTCCCTGGGCTACCCACAGAGCTCAGGGTGATGTCCACCAAATGATTGCTCAAATCGTCCCCTTCCCTCAGCCTGTTGGGCAAAATTCCTGCACCTCCCTGTCTCAGGTGACCAACAAATTTCAGGCCGACACAAGGTTTCTGGCTAGCTCAGCATTTTGGAAGAGAACTGAAACTTCAGAGGAGTGAGAGAGAAAGGTAGGAGGTAGCTAACTTTCCACTGCCTGTGGAGACAATGATCTGAGTCCTCATCTCCATACAAAAGAGGATATAAAAGCTACCACTGACATGCTTGGTAAAGAAGACAGCATCCAGGGCTGCAAGCATCTGTATCTCACATGCCTAATGAGCTGAAGTGTTTGCAAGATCTAAGGGAGTATCTGGTATTTACATGTCTGTATGTGTCTGTGTGGGAGTAGGGTTTGTATATACTACAAGGAGAAACTGCAGATGGAAACAATGCAGTTGGTGTCTGAGGCTTATTTCAAAGCCTATTAAAATCAGCAGGAGTCATTTCATTTACTGTGATGGGTCTTGGCCACATCTTTCCTTGCCCCTTTCCAACATGCCTGTGACCTTGGGGCTGCCCCTTGCTGCATATCCTCAACTAAACTCTGCAAGGGACAGGGCTTTCCATTCACTGTAATGACTGTTTCACAGACAACTGATGAAGATTGCCCCCTCTCCGGTGTTCACACCCTGCAGACACTCAGAGTCAAGTGCCGGCCGTTCATCACTCCTTGCTCAAGATACTGAGATCCCATTGTTTGATTGGGTTGTGTAAATTGACAACACCGTTGGTCTTTTAGATCTTTTGTATCGCTTTTATCTGAACACACTCCATCATCATCTCCTTCCCAAGGACCCAGATTTGAGATCAGAAGGGCTCGTCATCTCAGCACCTTTCTTCATACGCTGGTCTATCATGTTTCTACCAGCTCCGTCTGAAATACTTTAGTTTGCAATTAAAGCATTCATTTCTGAAAGGCCTTCATGATGGATTTGCAGGCATCAAAAGCTGATGAGTCCTTTACTGTGAGAGCTGCAGTATATGCACAGCGATAGTATGACTTTCTCTGTGGATTTGTCAGGTTTCTGCTGCACTCTCGGGCATAGAAGAGCCCTTTAAGATCTCATCATTTCTATATGTGGGGTGTTTATAACCTGCTAATAAGCCACTTCTCTATATTCTTTTCAGTCAGATCACAAATTTATCCTCCTGAAGACTTTCAATGTAATGCATTTTATTTCGTGCTTTCCATTTCTAGCAGCCTTTAAAAATGTAGGTGCTGCAACAGACCAAGTAGTAGGGTTGGAGCAGTCATAAAGATGCAGGGTTATTTCCACTTGTCACTCCCTCGTTTATACAGCCATTGATTGCAGCAGTTTTGTTTGCCTCAACATTGAGTTAAAGGTCAAAATGGAGATGTTTCTCCTCTCTGCACCACAAGCCCTTGTCAGAAACATTACTGCCTTCTTTCTTCTTTGTCTCCCCCTAAATACCACACTGGCACTATGTCTCCCTGGACATGCCTCATCCAAGTCTTGACCAGGCTGAACAAATCTGCTTAGCTTTTCTGTCCTGATAACATCACAGGTCAAAGTGGAATAAACAGAAAGTGAAGGGTTGAGCCACTGAAGCAGATCAAGATCTGCCATGGGGGTACCACGGACAGTAATGTAATGTTCTGCATGAACGTGCAGGAGATGTGTTCAGGGATAATGTCCCTGCACAGATAGAGAATTTTTTTAATTCCAGGGTGTTATCAGATCTAGAAAAATGCTGAATGAGTGGGTTGCTGCAGTATCAGTCTATTGCTACACCGTGAAGGGGAGCTGTATACCCTCTTTAACATCCACACTGTAATTGCATGGCACTTGCAAATAAATAACTCATTAACTGAGCCTAACTAGATCTTTTTCCTGCATTAAATCTGTATTATCGTTCCACTCTGCACCCAAACAATTAATTTTCACTCTCAGACCCACATCCAAAGGGGAAATTCTCTGCCAGACAATTCAGTGGGAATACTAGGAAAAAAGGAGTTGCATTCTGTTTCAGAAGAAGAGAAAGTCTGGGGGAGACAAAAATGACAAGAACATTCAGTCCTTATCAAATACATTCATCTGTTCACATACATATTCATGCATACATATGTAGGCACACTCATTTCACTACTGCTGGTCTGGTTCCAGTAACCAAGATTTTCCATAGAGCTTTCTGCCACAGCATTAAACCAGGATATAATATGTCATTGTTTGATTTCTGTAATTCCACGTTCAAAACACTGCACACTTGCACTATGAGCCTGGGCTTTTAAGGATAGACACAATAATGTGCTTTGGCCAATAAACCTGTGATCTGCTCTGAAAATGGGCCAATCATCTGGGAACAGATGCGTAGTGAAACACTGAAGTTCACTAACCTACTCCTACACTCTCTACTCCAGCATGTCCCAGAGGCCACACTGCTTTAACCTTTTGCCTATAGCCCACACTATCTCCCAGGTACAGGGCTGCTGCCTGATGTGCTATTTTCCTTCTGTGTCCTTAGGTGTGACCAGCCTGAGGAGATCCATTAAAGCAGGCAGTGTCTGGAACTGAACAGCCACGTGGTGGTGAATGTAGAAAAGGAGAGGGTACACCAGCTGTGATTGTAGCTTGGCTAACAGAAGAGAACCAGGCATTGGCCTAAAGCTTCCCATTACTTGAACTCCCAGGAGTTTGTCACCATAGAAACTTGCCTAATTTATGAAATTAATCTTTCTAAGGTAAGCATTTATTCCAGATTATCATGGAATCTAAGATACAATGGGAGAGTATCTGGTAGGGCAGGAAAAACAGCCACAAGGGGAAAGGCTTTTGCCGAGAGCAGTTTCCTTGTCACAAAGGGTGGCTGGCTCTTCTTTGAAGTGGAAACTACTTCAGAGCTGCATAGAGGCCAAAAGCAGCCCTCTGAGCAGAGGGACATCTCCAACCATGGACATACAGGCTACAAAAGAAGGCAAAAAGATGAAGGTATCTCTTTAATCATAGTGAACCTCTCAGGAACTCACCTCCAGTCCTTTTCAGAGCCTGGAAAAGTGGCTTTGAAACTTATCACTTATCATGAGATAGTGGATACAGACTGTAAAGCTATTTGGAGAGCTCCAAGTTGCCTATGTGGTATGTGGACACCTCTTGCAGTCTCCCCTGGTTCCAGTATGGACAAAGCACTCAGAATGTAACAAAAAACCAACTACAATTGAACCTATGAAGCATTAAATAAGATTAAATCAGTGCAGAAACAAAAGCAGTGTAAGAACTGTCTTTATTCTGTGAAATTATGAAAGAGGAGCTAATCTGAAAACAAAATCCCCATACAAGAGAGGCCACAGCAAACAGTACTCAGGGCAAGCCACTGCTGTACTTTCTCATGGACTTTGTTTAACCCAGTACTACTGAGAATCAGAGAAGTATCTTCCTAAGAGGAAGCCTAACAGGATAGGGAGGAAGAGGGTTTGTGGAGGGGCAAATGCAGAACTTGCAATGACTGAAATAGAAGCTGGTTCACACTGGAACCTCCTTAATTTCATGTCCATTGTCCCCAGATTGCTTTTTCCATCTCCTACAAGACTGCATTCAGAAATGGTGGTGCAGCCTCTCATAGCAGCTTTCACAGACAGTCCTCCTACACAAGAGAAGAAGTACATACCGTTCATCAAGGGGAACACTCTCCTTCCCTGGTCTATGAGGTCCCTATTCCCAGACCATTCCTTACCTCCAGTTTGCTCCAAACCCACCAACCCATTTCTGTCTGTTCCCATACTTTCAACAAATTTGAGGAAACAGCAAGGTCATCATGTTTGACTTGAAGAGCAAAGGGTTTGTGTTTTCTTTATGGATGCTGAATAAATATGATTTAGATGATCCTTGTGGTCCCTTCCAACCCTGACTGATACTATTATACTATGATTTTTAAAAAAATATCTAATATTCTGCTGGATGTTTTTATCTCAAATACAAATAATGTATAAGAACACTTCTTTAGTTCCTCACTTTGATGCGCTTCCTCACACCACTGCTTCCTGTGCATAGCTTGCTACAATATACAGGTTTCCTCTACACTGGACAATTAAATAAAGCAAATTATGAGCAGTTTTTATTTCAGTGGTACACTGATTTAATTGTGCCACTTTATTCCTATTTCTGTGACTCAGAAAATACTTGTTTCCTATCATTTTGTCTCTGTGAAACATTTTCTAATTCAGGATTTGGACAACATATCTATAAAGTTCATAGGAAAGACCTTCAGGTATCATACCATCACCCCTCAATAATACCCACTCAGAAAAAACATCACCCATACCCAACATGATTTTTTTGTCCAGTCTGCTTCTACAGCAGGTGCTGCTGCCTGTAATTTTCACATTATTTTTCCTGCCTGGAGAACCAGTGGGACTGCCATGAAACACAATATTCTTTTGTCTGTGTCAGGAGAGGAAAGTTTCATCTGAACCTCTACTACGCAGGCACCTGGCTTATATCCAGAGCCATCCTCATGCATTCTAGCATGCAGCATGTTCAAGGCCCTGGTCAGATTTATTACATGCTTAAGCTATTCAGTTCTGCTCTTGACCTGAGTTATCCATGCATTATGGGGAAGGAGGAAGAAAAAAACACACTCTTTTACCAGTCTTGTGTATATTCCATTTCAGTTGTGTGTCTTTTTCTCTTGGTTTTTAACTACACACTTTTTGCTTATGTTTATTTCCCTGTAATGAATCACCTTAGATTGTTTTTACTCATTTAACCAAAAAGATGAAAGACAGCCCCAAATAAAAGGTAGTTACCGGAATTCATTAACCCAGCAAGGTCAACACACTGGGTTTCAAATCCAGTGCAGTTTACAATTTCATTACCACACTGGAAGGAGTCCACACTGTAGCAGGCAGGACACTGGTATCCATTGGGCACATTGTCCTCTGGTGGCACTGAAAGGGAAGAAATCGGCCACAAGTGGCTCATTAATGATAGAATGAGAGGAGCGAGCCATCTGATGGCTTAATCTGGAAGCCTTCACCTCAAATGGGGCACACAAAGAGGTGATGGATTATAAGGAAATAGAGAACTTACATGAGACAGAAATTGTTTGACAGTCATCACCTGTGCAGCAAGCCAAGTGGCTTCTTGCTTTTACCTTCCCATAGTTCATGGTGATAGGGCCAAGCTGGCACATGCTGGATGGCAGGCAGGACTTGATGGATGAAGGAATAAGCATCCCTCCTGTAATGAAGCAAGTACCAAGTTCTTAAGTGCAAAGTAACTCCTTTCACCTTCCATTAATTCCTACAGCAGCAAATGATAGGCAGGGCTTACGGGGTGACTTGAATGCCTCTGACATACCACCTAGACTACTTCCAGTCCAGAGAACACACAATCCATAGAGCACACAATCCATTGCAGCCACAAACATCCTGACACAGGCAAGTATAGTCTTCCCCTGACTATAAACCCAAAAGTTGTAATGGGGAGCAGAACAGTTATATTGCATTTACTAAGGCCCCTCCAGTGCTTCAGGGATGAACAGTGGCATTGCACAAGCAGAAGAAAGATATGCACTGGAGCTGCCAGCACCAAAACTCTGAGCCAGTCTAAAAGTTAATGTCAACATTACTGAAGCCAGGAAATAGTCAAGGACATACCACTAATACAACCAAGTGTGCAGTTATGTTAGGGCTCAGTACCCCATCTTTGGCTTGTCAGCCATGGGGACATGGTGATAGCTCAGTCCTAGTAATGCCACCTGGCTGCCTGGTGTCACCTTCCCTGCTCAAGGAAACAAGTCAGGTGCAGGCCAGTTTCTCCCTCCACCCATGGCAATTGCACCCTCAGTGCTACATGCCAGCAGCCTTGTGCTCCTCACAGTACAGCCTCTCAACCCATCTAGTCATATTAGCCAGAGTTATGAGCCAGTGTCTCTTCCTAGCATGCTGCCTAGGTATTCCCTTCCATGACTAAAAGCTAAGCCCTCCCAGTATGAAACTCCTCTCAAAATAAAGGAATATAGAGATTTTTCCAATCTTGGTTTCTGAGTTAAATGGAAAATGAACAGCTTATTCAAGGACTCATCTAAGACAGAGGCTTCTCCCAGGCAGCCAGTACCAGAACAAGAGGACACAGTCTCAGGCTGCGCCAGGGCAGGTTTAGACAGGATCTTAGGAAGAAGTTCTATACAGAGAGAGTGATTGCCCATTGGAATGGGCTGCCCGTGGAGGTGGTGGAGTCACCTTCATTGGAGGTGTTCAAGAAGAGGCTTGATGGGGTGCTTGGTGCCACTGTTTAGTTGTTTAGGTGGGTTGTATTGTATTGTATTGTATTGTATTGTATTGTATTTAGGTGGGTTGGATTGGTTGATGGGTTGGACGTGATGATCTTGAAGGTCTCTTCCAACCTGGTGTATTGTATTGTATTGTATTGTATTGTATTGTATTTTATTGAGAAGAGAGACTTGTCCCCAGCCCCACTTTGAAAGCTGAGCAGGCAGAGAACCATAGTGGATATCTCACCTACCTATCGTGACCTCATGAAGAATGATGGCACAGGTATCTTCAGTGTCTTCACTACAAGTTTTCATGGGGCCAGAGCAGCTTCTTCCTATACCATGACAAACCTCACACTGAAGGCAGTTCCCTGAGGAAACAAGGAGGACAGATTGCTGAGTAGCAGTCAGGGAACTCAGTTCCCCTTTCACCAACATTTTGTATCAGCACTTCATCAGCACTTTTCACAGTCCTCCTCCCTTATTTTTCCTGTTTAATTGCTCAATTCATGGATTCTTTTTTATTATTTCTATTATTGTTTATTCTAGTATGAGCTTGAATTTGGGCAAATGAGGAGAAGCCATTTTTTGGATATTATTTTACATTTTAACCACCAAAACCCAGCCAGTTTCCCTTGTCTCTTATACAATGATGTTTGCTTGGTTTTCTGGGGGTTGCTAAGGACAGCATCTCCATAACCCCCTCCATCCTGGCAGATGTTCAATTATTCTGCATTACCAGGCCCCAGAATCCTTTCTGTGCAGTGAGCAGGTGCACCCCAATATCTGAAAATCAAAAGGCTGCCAGCAGGTATTGACTGTGCCACATGCAAACTGAGGAATGGCCTCTCTTTCAAGGCCTCACTTTACCAACCATCTTCCAGAATACCTTAAGCAGACAGGAATACCAGGCACTCATCACAAAACACTTAGAAAGAATAAAGTGTTTATCAAGACAGGATAAACAGCATGTCTTCCCTGACACACACTCATCAGGATCCAAGGGTCTAGCACATAGATTAAGAGGTCTGGGGCATGTGTCAGTTGCCTAAATGCTTGTGCCATCTAAGACACCTTGCAGTATCTTGTAGTAACCGCATGGAATGGAACATCTGGCATAAGGCCTCCAAGACACCAAGTGCTCTTCTGGAACACAGCTGAAGGACAGCTGAGATGACATATAATGTCTAAACGTGTCACAAGACTCTGGGTACAAGCAAAATAAATTAGGGCCTAGGTTTGTGGTAAATGGTGGCTGGGAATCAGATCAGCTGATCAAAGCTGTGTCTGCCTCAGACAATCATTCCTATGACTGTGCCAGCTAGATCACTGGTGACTAGCACAGCATCTTACACATTCAGTTCACATTGCAAATGCCTGTACTCTTATGAGCACACTGGGACGTAGCATCAAAGGTACTCTGAGACCAGTTACCACTCTGTGATACAGATCCCCATGGATGAGGGGTTTCTGTGGCTCAGACAGCAGGAATGGCCCCACACATAAAGCATCTGTTCCCAGACCACTTACATGTCTCACAGCCCCACAGGTTGCAGTTGGAAAACTCACCTGGGTCCAGGAAAGCCAGAAAGAAGCTGAGGCCAAGGGACACTTTCATGTTGACGGGATGAAAGAACAGGGAGCTGTTGAGTCTTGCTGAACACAGCACTGTGTGACACAAGGGTGTTATACAATGGAAAGAATGGTGTTTTGGGGAAGTTGTAGCTAGGGAAATGACATCACCTTATCCTCAAACCCAAGGATTAGATACAGAGCTGTGCTATGTTCGAAGATACCCAACCGGAGCCGGCGACTGGGACCGCCCCACTTGGATCATGAGCTTTCTGCTTGGAAAGCGCTTTGCGGGTCGGGAGGGCTCGGGGTTAGCAGGCAGGTCCGGCAGGATCATGCTCTCGCGAGCCTGCTCGGGAACAGGGGCATGATGTCAGCCGCAGGAGGTTTAGATCCCGCCTGGGCTGTGCACACACCGCCATTTTGGCTGGATAGCCTTCCTGCGGATCAAAAAAACCAAAAACAAACAAACCAAACAATTCTTTTTTCAATCGAACGTTTAGCCATGGTTGTCACTCGGACAAAGGGTAGAAAAACAACATCTACCCAGACAGACTTGTTGCATCAGCATGCAGGAGTCCAGGCTGTCAGCTGCAGCGAGTGCTTGAGCCTGGCACTTGGAATAGAGGGGGAAGGAGAGAACACCTGTGTCAGGTGTGACCAGGTGAACTTTCTCCTTACTCTGGTGGCCAAGCTGAAAGATGAAGTGGTCGAGCTGAAGGAGGAGGTTTCTAGGCTTAGGTCAATAAGGGATAGCGAAAAGGAGTTAGATATGTGGGAGAAGGCTCTGCAGATCTCCCCCACTGAGGGAAGAGTCCCTGGAAACTGGGAGGGATGGATACAAGTCCCTGCCAGGGGTGGCAAGGGAAATCCTTCCCGGCACTCTCCTCCTCGTCCACTGCCCTTGGATAATAAGTATGAGACCTTGCAGGCCGAGGGCAGTGGGGACGAGAGAGCTGAGGAGCAGCCATCTGGGCGGGAGCCCAAGGCCATGCGCTCTCAACTTGCTGCCCTGACTCTCAACTTGCTGCCCTGAGGCAAGACACAAATGACACACCAGGACACCCTTTGGAAACCAAGGGGAATTGGCACAAGGGGACGACAGGGCCAGCCCAGCTGAAGTGCTTCTATGCAAATGCACGCAGCTTGGGCAACAAACAGGATGAATTAATGGCCACCATGCTGCTGGGAGGCCATGACATAGTGGGCATTACTGAAACCTGGTGGGATGATTCCCATGACTGGAATGTAGGGATAGATGGGTATAAGATTTTTAGGAAGGATAGGCAGGGAAGGAGAGGAGGAGGTGTTGCCCTCTATGTCAATAACCAGCTGGAATCAGCAGAACTCCACCTGGGGAGGGATGATGAGATGGTTGAGAGTATATGGGTTAGAATTAAAGGCAAGACAGGGGAAGGAGATATTACTGTGGGGATCTCCTACAGGCCACCTGACCAGCAGAACCAAGCAGATGAGGCCCTCTACAGGCAAATAGAAGCGGCTTCCAGGTCACAAGCCCTGGTCCTCATGGGTGATTTCAACCACCCTGACATCTGCTGGAGGGACAACACAGCAAGGCACCAGCAATCCAGGATGTTCCTGGACTGCATAGAAGACAACTTCCTCCTCCAAATGGTAGAGGAACCAACAAGAAAAGGTGCTCTGCTGGACCTTGTTCTCACCAACAGGGAAGGGCTGGTAACCAATGTGAGGCTCAGAGGCTGCCTTGGCTGCAGTGACCATGAAGCAGTGGAATTTAATATCCTCAGGGCTATCAGGAGGACCTATTCTAAGCTTATGACCCTAGACTTTAGGCGTGCAGACTTCGATCACTTCAGGAATCTGCTAGCCACAGTGTCATGGGACGAAGCCCTGGAGGGAAGAGGGACCCAGGACAGCTGGTCAGTATTCAAGGACCACCTCCTCTGTGTCCAGGAGCTATGTATACCAACAAAGAGAAAAACAGGGAAGAACGCTAGGAGGCCTGCCTGGATGAGCAAGGAGCTCCTGGACACACTATTACTTAAAAAGAAACTCTACAGGAAGTGGAGGGAAGGACAGCTAGAACAGGGGGGATATAAGGAAGCTGCCCAAGCAGCAAGAGGCCTGGTTAGGAAAGCCAAAGCAGAGTTCGAATTGAATCTAGCCAGGGAGGTTAAAGGGAGCACTAAGAACTTCTACAGGTATATTAATGGCAAGAAGAAGAGTAGGGAAGGTGTGGGCCCCCTCAGAAAGGAAAGTGGTGAAATGGTCACAAGTGATGTGGAAAAGGCTGAGGTACTCAATAACTTCTTTACCTCAGTCTTCACTGCAAGGGCCTCCAGCCACACTCCTGGAGTCATGGCAGACGATGCCAGGGACGGGGAGGAAGAACTGCCCATCGTAAGTGAAGCTCAGGTTCGTGATCACCTGAAGAACCTGAAAGTGTTCAAGTCCATGGGACCCGACGGGATACACCCACGGGTGCTGAGAGAACTGGCAGATGAAGTTGCTAAGCCCCTCTCTATTCTATTCCAAAAGTTATGGCAGACTGGGGAAGTCCCCACAGACTGGAAAAGGGCAAACATTGCTCCCATTTTCAAAAAGGGGAAGAAGGAGGAACCAGGGAACTACAGGCCAGTCAGTCTCACCTCTGTGCCCAGAAAGATCATGGAGCAGATCCTCCTGGAGGCACTACTGACTCAGAAGAATAGTGAAGAGGTGATTGGGAGCAGTCAGCATGGCTTTGCCAAGGGCAAATCCTGCCTAACAAACCTGGTGGCCTTCTATGAACAAGTGACAGCATTAATAGATGAGGGGTGAGCAACTGATGTCGTTTACCTGGACCTGAGCAAAGCCTTTGACACTGTCCCACACCACATCCTGGTCTCCAAGCTGGTGACACATGGGTTTGATGGATGGACCACCAGATGGATAAAGAACTGGCTTGATGGCCGCACCCAAAGAGTGGCTGTCAATGGGTCCATGTCCCAGTGGAGGCCAGGGACAAGCGGAGTCCCTCAGGGATCAATCCTGGGACCAGTCTTGTTCAACATCTTTGTGGGTGACATGGACAGTGGCATTGAGTGCACCCTCAGCAAGTTTGCTGATGACACCAAGCTGTGTGGTGCAGCAGACACGCTGGAGGGAAGGGATGCCATCCAGAGGGACCTTGACAGGCTGGAGAGGTGGGCACAAGCCAAGCTCATGAGCTTCAACAAGACCAAGGGCAGGGTCCTGCATCTGGGTCGAGGCAATCCCAGGCACAAGTACAGGCTGGGCAGTGACTGGCTGGAGAGCAGCCCTGAGGAGAGAGACTTGGGGGTGCTGGTGGATGAGAAGCTCAACAGGAGCTCTCAATGTGCACTTGCAGCCCAGAAAGCCAATCAGATCCTGGGCTGCATCAGGAGAAGTGTGGCCAGCAGGTCAAGGGAGGTGATTCTCCCCCTCTACTCAGCTCTGCTGAGACCCCACCTGGAGTACTGCCTCCAGTTCTGGAGCCCCTATTACAAGAGGGATCTGGAGGTGCTGGAGGGTGTCCAGAGAAGGGCCACGAGGATGATCAGAGGGCTGGAGCACCTCTCCTGTGAGGACAGACTGAAGGAGTTGGGGCTGTTCAGTCTGGAGAAGAGAAGGCTCCCAGGTGACCTCATTGTGGCCTTCCAGTATCTGAAGGGGGCCTCCAAGAAGGCTGGGGAGGGACTTTTCAGACTATCAGGGAGTGATAGGACTAGGGGGAATGGAATGAAGCTGGAGGTGGGGAGATTCAGGCTGGATGTGAGGAGGAAGTTCTTCACCGTGAGGGTGGTGAAGGCCTGGAATGGGTTGTCCAGGGAGGTGGTTGAGGCCCCGTCCCTTGAGGTGTTTAAGACCATGCTGGACGAGGCTCTGTCCAGCCTGATCTAGGGTAGAGTGTCCCTGCCCATGCAGGGGGGGTTGGAACTAGATGATCCTTGTGGTCCCTTCCAACCCTAACAAAACTATGAAACTATGAAACTATGAAAGACAGCAGCAATCAATATGATTGATAAGCACGCCTCACTTTATTGCCTGGATGCACAGCTTATGAAGCATCTCAGCTAAATATGCATAAATGTGCATAAATTCTATTGGTCTCTGACTGAAGGCCACATTATAATATCCAGCCTACTTGCAATTAGGTCTGTGTACAATCTCAGAAAACTCCCTTCTAACTAACTCTTCCTTTCCCATCCTGTTATCTACAAACACACAACTGCAAGAACAGCTACAAGGCCACAGTGACTTTGCAGCATCAGCATGTCAGCTAACTATGGGCAGTAAACAACAAGATGGAGTACAGCATTCTGTTCAAGCAGCTGTTCCACAGAATCATGTCCCGTAGATTTAAGTCATTCTCCAACACACCAGGGTGACTATGATATAGTCACCATCTCAGAAACATGGTGGGATGACACACACGATTGGAGTGCTGCACTGGGGGGTTACAGGCTCCTTAGGAGAGACAGGCGAGGGAGAAGAGGAGGAGGGGTGGCTCTGTGTATTAGGGAGTCACGCCCTGCCACAGAACTTGAGGTGGAAAATGAAGGGATTGAGAGCCTGTGGGTTAAAATCAGGGGGCAGCCTAACAAATCTGACATCCTGGTTGGAGTCTGTTATAGACCACCCAACCAGGATGAGGAGGCAGATGAATTATTCTATAAGCAACTGGAGGCTGTCTCAAGATCATCAGATCTTGTCCTTGTGGGTGACTTTAATCTGCCAGATATCTGCTGGGAATTTAACTCAGCAGAGAGGAGGCAGTCCAGAAGATTCCTAGACCACATGGAGGACAACTTCCTGATGCAGCTGTTAAGAGAGCCTACCAGGGGTCAGGCTCTGCTTGACCTGCTGTTCTCCAATAGAGAAGGGCTGGTGGGAGACGTGACCGTGGGAGGCTGCCTGGGGTGCAGCGACCATGAGATGGTGAAGTTTTCAATATGCAGGGAGATAGGGAGGAGCACCAACAGAACCCTCACCTTGGACTTCCAGAGGGCAAACTTCAGCCTGTTTAAGAAACTTATTCGCAAAGTTCCCTGGGTATCAGCCCTCAAGAACCGAGGGGTCCAGGCTGGTTGGAGCTACTTCAAACAGGAGCTCTTGAAGGCACAGGAGCTGGCGGTTCCCATCTGCCAAAAGGTGAGCCGGCGGGGAAGGCGACCGGCCTGGATGAGCAAGCAGCTCCTGGAGGAACTAAGGGGAAAAAAGAGGCTGTATCACCTTTGGAAGGAGGGGAAGGCTTCTCGAGGTATGTTCAAGGAAGTTCATGTAGGAAAACAATTAGAGAGGCAAAGGCCCAGTTGGAGCTGAAGCTGGCCACCTCTGTGAAGGATAACAAAAAGCATTTTTGCAAATATGTTAACACTAATAAGAGGGGCAAGAAGAACCTGCACTCCTTATTGGACCTGGAGGGGAACACAGTGACTGAAGATGAGGAAAAGGCTGAGGTCCTGAACACCTTCTTGGCCTCAATTTTTAACAGCAAGGCAGGAGGAGTTCAGGACGGGTGGCCTCCTGAGCTGGGTGATGGGGTCAGGGAGCAGTGTAATGCCCCAGAAATCCATGAGGAATCAGTTCGGGACCTGCTAAGCCACTTGGACACCCATAAGTCCATGGGGCCGGATGGGATCCACCCTAGGGTGCTGAGAGAGCTGGCAGATGAGCTGGCCAAGCCGCTCTCCAGCATTTTCCTCCAGTCCTGGCTCACTGGAGAGGTCCCAGATGACTGGAAACTCCTGGCCAGTGTGGTGCCCATCCACAAGAAGGGTTAGGTGGAGGAATCCTGAAAACTATAGGCCAGTCAGCCTGACCTCAGTGCCAGGGAAAATGATGGAGCAGATTATCCTGGCGGCAATAACTGCACACCTGCAGGATGGCCAAGGGCTCAGGTCCAGCCAAAATGGATTTAGGAAGGGCAGGTCCTGCCTCTCCAACCTGATCTCCTTCTATGATCAGGTGACCTGCCTGGTGGATGTGGGGAGGCCTGTGGATGTGGTCTACCTAGACTTCAGCAAGGCCTTTGACACTGTCCCCCACAGCAAACTGCTGGCTAAGCTGTCAGCTCGTGGCTTGGACAGCAGCACTCTGCGCTGGGTTAGGAACTGGCTGGAGGGCTGAGCCCAGAGAGTGGTGGTTAATGGTGCCACACCCAGTTGGAGGCCAGTCATCAGTGGCATCCCCCAGGGATCAGTGCTGGGCCCCATCCTCTTTAACATCTTCATTGACCATCTGGATGAGGGGATTGAGACAGTCATCAGCAAACTTGCAGATAACACCAAGTTGGGAGTAGATGTTGGTCAGTTAGAGGGTTGAAGGGCTCTGCAGAGGGACCTTGACTGACTGGACAGATGGGCAGAGTCCAACGGGATGGCATTCAACAAGTCCAAATGCAGGGTGCTGCACTTTGGCCACAGCAACCCCATGCAGAGCTACAGGCTGGGGTCAGAGTGGCTGGAGAGCTGCCAAACAGAGAGGGACCTGGGGGTGCTGATCGACAGCTGCCTGAACATGAGCCAGCAGTGTGCCCAGGTGGCCAAGAAGGCCAACAGCATCCTGGCCTGCATTAGGAATAGTGTGGCCAGCAGGAGCAGGGAGGTCATTGTGCCCCTGTACTCTGCTTTGGTTAAGGCCACACCTTGAGTCCCGTGTCCAGTTACAATACAATACAATACAATACAATACAATACAATACAATACAATACACCACCAGGTTAGAAGAGACCTTCAAGATCATCACGTCCAACCCATCAACCAATCCAACCCACCTAAATACAATACAATACAATACAATACAATACAACACAATCCACCTAAACAACTAAACCGTGGCACCAAGCACCCCATCAAGCCTCTTCCTGAACACCTCCATTGATGGTGACTCCACCACCTCCACGGGCAGCACATTCCAATGGCCAGTCACTCTCTCGGTATAGAACTTCTTCCTAAGATCCAGTCTAAACCTCCCCTGGTGCAGCCTGAGACTGTGTCCTCTTGTTCTGGTACTGGCTGCCTGGGAGAAGAGACCAACCTCTGCCTGGCTACAACCTCCCTCCAGGTAGTTGTAGAGAGCAATAAGGTCACCCCTGAGCCTCCTCTTCTCCAGGCTAAGCAACCCCAGCTCCCTCAGCCTTTCTTCATAGGGCTTGTGTTCCAAACCCCTCACCAACCTTGTTGCCCTTCTCTGGATATGCTCCCGCAAGACTGTTGTGAAGAGGTTATTTATTTTATGAATATGAAATATGAATTATGAAATATTAATTTTATTATCAAAGTATTAATAACCGATGAATCAACAACTTTTATACATGTTCTAGTGCACGTTCGTGAAATACATTCCATAAATGGCTTAGTATTATGATTATAACTTAATTAAACTATCTACAGACTATTTGTATGTTTATGTAATGAGGAGTGTAGTTCCGTCGCTTGGCCACTAGATGGCGACTCAGTGGGACGCGGGCGGTTTCTGGCTATGTACACCAACATTACAATCCTTCTGTGCGTCAGCGATGACTCTGCTACACGCGGATACTTTGAACTGAGTGCTAGTGGGTGGAAAGCACGTGGGAGATACTCTATAGCTGTTGTTTGTAGCAAGGTGGGGGTCCGGCCGACTACTGCCGCTGGACTGGTTCCTAGTGGACTTGAAACGGTGGTGTTGGGTATTATCTCCTCTCTCCGCAGCAGTGGAGAAGAAATGCTGGAACCTGGGCTTGGCTCGGAAGCAGGTTCCCTTCAGGACTCGGTCGGTTCCCTCCAGACAATAGGGATAGGTTCTGGTCGGGTTTGGCCCGTAGGGTCGGCCCTGGGAGTCGGCTCGCACGGCAGGGCGGCGCGACAGTTGCTGATAGGCGGGCTCAGAGGTTCCTGATCGGACAAGAATAGCTATGAGGTCGGCCCGTGGCAACGGATCTCGGGGCTGAGGTAAACAGCCTTGGAGAGAGAATACGGCTGTCCTGAGCTGCGGCTTCTCCGTTACTGGGCTTAAAGGAACAACGGGACACTTGGGGTAGTCCCGGGTTTGGTGCAGTATAGGCACGACCAATGCTTTAGTCTTCCCTGCGGTTACAGGGCTTGGAGCGGCACACGTGGCGGCTCTTCTCCCGCTATGGTGGGGCTAGGTATATGCGGACTTAGTCTCTATCAAGTCCCTTCTCCCCGACAGCTGGGCAGATCTTACCCTCGGGGTCTGGTCCAGTCCTCCGGTGGCACGGTAGGCTTTCCCGGTCGGTACGACTGGCTGTGACGATGCTGGCTTCTCGGGCTCAGCGAAGGTCCTCCCTCTGGGATGATCCTCACGATCAAAGTGCTTCTCACAATGCAGAGGCTTCAGTATGCGTGCATGTATGACAGAAGCTAACAACAACAAGCTCAATGGCAGAGGCTGTGGCTCGAGAGCTCCTCTCTCGAGTGAGTACAGAGACAAAGTGAAAGAGGGGGCCAATTGTTTACCAACAGGGGTAATACTTATAGATTCCTCGAGGCTGGGTTTGACCAATGGGCACTCTCATGGACAATTGGCTTCAGCCTATAGAAAGTGTGAAGCTGGAATTGTGCCCATACTTGGTAATTGCACACGCACTGCATGTGCTGAGTGCGTGCTGGCCTGGCTAATGCCTTGGCTTTTGTCTTCCTCCTGAAGGAGGGGAAACTTGTCCACATGCAGGGACCAGATCTAGTATCTGGGCAGAATGTGCCTTCACCACAAAGACAACATCCTTCCTAAACTGAGGGGCCCAGAACTGGACACAGGACTCCAGGTGTGGCCTAACCAGTGCAGCGTACAGGGGCAGAATGACCTCCCTGCTCCTGCTGGCCACATTGTTCCTGATGCAGGCCAGGATGCCATTGGCCCTCTTGGCTGCCTGGGCACACTGCAGGCTCATGTTCAGCCTACAATCAACCAGTACCCCCAAGTCCCTCTCTGCCTGGCCACTCTCCAGCCATTCTGACCCCAGCCTGTAGCACTGCATGGGGTTGCTGTGGCCAATGTGCAGAACCTGGCACTTGGATGTGTTAAATCTCATGCCGTTGGATTCTGCCCATCTGTCCAGCCTGTTGAAGTCCCTCTGCAAAGCCTCTCTGCCCTCCAGCAGATCAACTCCTGCCCCCAGCTTGGTGTCGTCCGCAAATTTACTGATGATGGACTCAATGCCCTCATCCAGATCATCAATAGAGCATGGGGCTCAGCACTGATCCCTGGGGGACACCACTAGTGACTGGCCGCCAGCTGGATGTGGCACCATTCACCACCACTCTCTGGGCTCGGCCCTCCAGCCAGTTCCTAACCCAACACAGTGTGCTCCTGTCCAAGCCATGGGTTGATAGCTTGGCCAGGAGTTTGCTGTGGGGGATGGTGTCAAAGGCCTTGCTGAGGTCCAGGTAGACCACATCCACAGGCCTCCCCACATCCACCAGGCGGCTCACCTGATCATAGAAGGAGATCAGGTTGGCCAGGCAGGACCTGCCCTTCCTAAATCCATTTTGGCTGGGCCTGAGCCCTTGGCCATCCTGTAAGTGCTGTGTGATTGCACTCAAGATGACCTGTTCCAGAATCTTGCCTGGCACTGAGGTCAGGCTGACAGGCCTATAATTCCCTGGCTCATCCAACCGGCCCTTCTTGTGGATGGGCACCACGTTGGCCAGCTTCCAGTCTTCTGGGACCTCTCCAGTGAGCCAGGACTGTTGAAAAATGATGGAGAGTGGCTTGGCCAGCTTATCTGCCAGCTCTCTCAGCAGCCTAGGATGGATCCCATCCGGTCCCACGGCCTTGTGGGGGTCCAAGAGGCTCAGAAGATCTCTAACTACCTCCTGGAGCAGCGGGAAACTATGCAGCTCCCTGGCTCCTTCTGCCAGCTCTGCAGGCCAGCTGTCTGGAAGATGTTCTGCCATGCTAGGATAGATTGAGGCAAAGAAGGTGTTAAGTACCTCTGCCTTTTCCTCATCCTTTGTTACAACGTTCCCCTCCGTGTCAACCAAGGAGTGGAGCTTGTCCTTGCCCTTCTTCTTGCTATTGATGTATTTATAGAAGGACTTTTTGTTGTCCTTCACAGCAGAGGCCAGTCTAAGTTCTAAATGGGCTTTTGCCTCCCTAATTTTCTTCCTGCATGTCCTAGCAACATCCCTAAACATTCCGTAGGTTGCCTCCCCTTTCTTCCAGAGATGGTACACCCTCTTTTTTTCCCTTAGTTCTATTAAGAGTTCATTGCCCATCCAGGCTGGCCGTCTGCCCTGGCAGCTCATCTTCCGGCTCGCTGGCACAGCCTGTTCCTGAACCTTCAAGAGTTCTGCCTTCTCCCTGTTGGTGAAGAGGAGGTCAAGCAGAGCCTTACCCCTGGTAGGTTCACGCAGCACCTGGGATAAGAAGCTGTCCTCCATGCACTCTAAGAACCTCTTAGATTGCCTCCTCTCTGCTGTGTTGAGATCCCAGCAGATATCAGGCAGGTTGAAGTCGCCCATGAGAATGAGGTCAGGTGATCTTGAGACAGCCTTAAGCTGCCTATAGAATGCTTCATCGACATCTTCCCTCTGGTTGGGTGGTCTATAACAGACTCCAACCAGGATGTCTGCCCTCCCGATCTTCCCTCTAATTCTCCCCCACAAGCACTCAACCCAATCATCCCTGATCTCCATCTCAACGGCATCTAGTGCCTCCCTGATGTACAGGGCCACCCCTCCACCCCTTCTTCCTTGCCTGTCTCTCCTGAACAGCCTGTAGCCGTCAATTGCAGCACTCCACTCATGTGAGTCGTCCCACCATGTCTCTGTGATGGCAACTACATCATAACTTTCCTGCTGCAACAAGGCTCCTAGCTCCTCTTGTTTGTTACCCATGCTTCATGCATTAGTGTACATGCACTGCAGCTGGGCTGCTGGTTTCACCTCTAGCTCTAGCTTATCTCCCCCAGACTCCTGCCTGAGGGGACTGGTTCCCGCCCCTTCCCCCTTCGAAGCTAGTTTAAGGCCCTGTCAATGAAGCCTGCCAATTCCCTTCCCAGAATCTTTCTCCCTTTGGGGGACAGGCCATTCTCGTGTACTGTGACCTTCCCCTCCTCTGGGACAGATGTAGTCCATCTGTTACCAGCTGACCTGGTGCAGTAGAAAGTTCTCCAAGATCGAAAAACCCAAAATTCTTTCGACTGCACCAGCCTCTAAGCCACTTGTTGACTGCAGCTGCTGACCTGTTCCTCATCGTATTCCCTCCTGCAGCTAACGGTATCGATGTAAAAATTTATTTGTGCACCTGACTCCTCAACCAGATCTCCCAGGGCCCTGAGGTCATTTTTTGATAGCCCTGGGAGTTCTGGTAGCAACATCATCATTCCCTAACTGCAGAACCAATAAGGGATAGTAGTCAGAGGGCTGTACCAGACTGGGCAGCCTTCTGGTAACATCCCCAATTTTGGCTCCTGCTAGGCTAATCACTTCCCTATGAGATGGGTCAGGCCGACATATGGGACCCTCTGCTCCCCTCAGGAGGGAATCACCAATAACAATTACCCTCCTCGGTTTTTTGAGGGAGCAAGTTCTGATGCCAGGGGAAGGCTGTTTAACCTTAGGCTGCTTTGCCTTAGGCTGTTTAACCTTAGGCTGTTTAGCCTCAGGGAAAACCCCAGATGATGTGTCCTCCGGCATCAGTATCACCTCACCCTCGATCTCCAGTGCCCCATACCTGTTTTCCAAGGGCAGCGAGGAAGCTGGGGGGAGGCAAGGAGGTTTTGATTTGTGTCTTTTGAGAGGAACCTGCGTCCATTCCCCTCTGCTTTTTGGATAACCAGCCTCTGCTGGGGGAGCCTGCAGAGCCTGCTTACTCTGGTTCATCTCTTTCCTCCTCTGGCTCGTCTCTTTTCTACATTCCCTTACATCTCTAAGACTAGCAACCTCATCCTTTAGTCTGGCCACCAGGTTGAGCAGATAGCCGATCTGCTCACACCTAATGCAAGAGATGCTTCCACTACCCTGCATCTCAAGAGCAGGCTCAAGAGCCAGGCTCCAGCACTCATTACAGCCAGATACCTGGACAGCTACCTGCTTGTGTTCTACCTCAGTTCTGGGCCCCTCAGTTTAAGAAGGACATCGAGACACTTGAACGTGTCCAGAGAAGGGCAACAAGCCTGGTGAGTGACCTTGAGCACAAGCCCTATGAGGAGAGACTGAGGGAGCTGGGGTTGTTTAGCCTGGAGAAGAGGAGACTCAGGGGAGACCTTATTGCTGTCTACAACTACCTGAAGGGAGGTTGTAGACAGGCAGAGGTTGGTCTCTTCTCCCAGGCAGCCAGCACCAGAACAAGAGGACACAGTCTCAAGCTGTGCCAGGGGAGGTTTAGACTGGATGTTAGGAAGAAGTTCTATACAGAGAGAGTGACTGGCCATTGGAATGTGCTGCCCGTGGAGGTGGTGGAGTCACCATCATTGGAGGTGTTCAGGAGGAGACTTGATGGGGTGCTTGGTGCCATGATCTAGTTGTTTGGGTGGGTTGGATTGGTTGATAGGTTGGACGCAATGATCTTGAAGGTCTCTCCTAACCTGGTTTATTGTATTGTGTTGTATTGTCATTGGGTCTGTGGTGTCATGTTGGACTCGATGATCTTCGAGGTCTCTTCCAACTTTAGTGATACTGTGATACTGTGAAGATCCTCCACAAAAACAGCTGAATCCAGCATCAAACAGCTGTTGAACCCAAGTGAATTCTTCATTAAACACAAACAACAATGGCAACGCAGTAAAAGAGGTGTTCTTCAGCTTGGTCAGTATCACACATGGTCAGGCATTGGAACATGTGCCCAAGAAGTGGAAAAGTCGCCATCCCTGGAGGTGCTAAAATGCCATGTAGATGTGGAACTTCAGGAGATGGTTTAGTAGTCAAGGTAGTATTGAATCAATGACCAGACTTGACAATCTTATTGAGGTCTTTTCCAACCTTAATATTCTATGATTCTAAAAGAAATTAGAGATTAGTGGGGAGGAGAGAAGAAAAAGAGAGCACAGATATAACAAAAAAGAGAGAGTTATCCACAGGCTCCAGCATCCAGAGTCTCCAATGTGGGATTCTGAGATGGTGGAGCATCAGCTTGGCCCAGTTAACTCTGCATCTTTTATAGTGTCCACTCCCATGGGGTCCTTGCCTCAGGCAGAGCTTGCTGAGCATGAGCACTATCTCACTTGAAAGGTTTCCAAAGTGGGTCTGGGGGGTGTAGGAGCTCTCAGGTGATGGCTTACTGGCCCCTGCTTCCATCACCAGGGCATGACCTTTTGTCTTGAGCCAGAGCAGGACACCCACCACAGGAGGGGTGTTACCCCACTTTCACAGGACTTGCTCCCTCTTGCTGCTCACCAGCCCAGCAAAAGCAGCATATTTAAAGCACAAACTTTAGGTCATGAACATGATAGGAAGTGCTGTGAAGAACACAGCTAGTGCAGAGCACTAGCTCTAGTGTTTGTTTTCTCATGTAAAGCGCAAGTTCTACCTTTTCCTCTTCATGAGTAATGTTTTCCTCTTTCCCCAGTCTGGAGCATGAAGCCTGTGGGGAAAGACTGGCCCACCTGGGGCCTATCAGGTACGCCTCTGGTGAACATTTTGTTTGAACCATGTTCAGCCTCTGCCATACATATGAATAATGGAGAAAAATACACTAAACAGACCAGTTGTTCTCTTACTGTTTGGCCAAAAAAAGCAAAGCACCAGCTGGGAATTTTCCTCATGACTTAGTTTTTGCTGGCTGATTTCCCATCTTCCTTCCCATCAGACAATCAGGAGCTATCATGCCCTGAGTATAGCAGCAAAGGAGATAATGGCAAAACAGTTAACTTCCTCTCCAAGCTGGGATGTGGCTTCTGTTTGCAAGAATACTGCCAATGCACACTGTGGAGCAGGCTCAGTCAATGTTTCCCGGGGTTGAACATGTCAGAGCTGCAAAGAGGGTCCTCCAGGGTACTAGTGATTATATAAAACACTTGGAATTTCATAAGAAAGTGTTCTATCATGTACCTGGACCTTAAATCAAACCAGACAGCAGGGAGGAAACATTCGTGTGGCTACAAAACAGCTTAGCCATAGTTTGGGTAAAATGTTGCAGTGGGTTTGCCCTGCCGAGACCTCATGATGAGCCACAGCCAAGGAGCGGTGACCAACTAACCATCCACTCAAAGCACAGTGTAAACAACACCTACAAAAATCCCTGATATGCAGGTGAAAATGGGTTTGAAAGCTTTTTTTGCTCTCTAGCAAGAACCAAGCCATGCAGTGCCTGTATTCCACTTGCCTGATTCTGCTGTGAAGATGCCCTGGCTTACGAGGTAACGAGAATAAATGTAATCTTCATTTCATCTGAGGTTTTGAGGTAGGTGCTGCATCCTGCCTGTGCTCACACACAGCCACAGCAGTGCTGTCCCTCTGTGTCCCCACTTTGTCAGGACACAGCTTCAGAACCAGGATGAAGGGAGCATCGCACTCATAATAGGCAATTTTAAATAAAATATGCCTTTATATGTCAGAAGAAAGTCCTGACTCATATTTGGGCAGTGTTGCCTCTCTTATCTTGCAGTGGCAGGAATACATTTCAATAGTGAAGTCATCCATAGCCCACAAAAAGCTGCAGAAAAGGAATCACATCCACCTATTCTCTGAGTTGATTCCTTGTTATCCATAACAGGGACTGGCAAAAGCTGCCAACCTGTTAACCCAGACAAGAAAACAACAGTCCTAACCACACCATGCAGGGAGTGGTTTGCCTGTCCCAAAGAGGAAGTTTTACTGTTTCCTTGCTGGCTACAGGCTGAAAAAGCTTTTGATGCTAATTTGTTTCAGCTGTTACTGCAAGTTAATAAACTAGCAGGTGTCAGGAGGCCAGTGTAAATCTAACTGCCAGTCCTGACTAGGCTTTTCTCAGCAGCCCACAAGGGACTCCTTCAGCTGTGTGTCCCCACCCCCAGTGCTATACCACTGAACTGCAGGTCAAAGACGAGGGAATTTACTGTCTCTCCCACCTGTTGCTGATTTGGACTTGGAACAGGAAACTGGTGAGGGATGGCCGATGGCACCCAGGTGGTTGGAAGGAGCAAAGCTATGCTTGTTGCCCACATGGTCCTGAGGGTTCATCAGCAAGGAATTTAGTGTATGCCAGGAAGAGCAGCATGCCTGTAACAGGGCACACATTAATTTCCCATGAGCATTCCCCTGTACACAGTCTGTATTCACTTTGAAAGTGATGCTGCTGTTGCTAGTAGAGCACTGGCAACATAGCAAGGGGGAACAGCACCCCAAAATGGCACCAGGGTAGACATTCCAGGAGGGCTGTGATAGTGACGTTGCCCCCATGGTGAAGGGGAACTCCAACACTGCTGGCTCCAAATGGCTGCACTGAGCCCTGTCCGTGCTCCTATCCCCAGCCATGGGCTCCCACCAGTGAGTGCTCAGGTTGTCTTGTCTGAAAAGATGAATAGAATAGAATAGAATAGAATAGAATAGAATAGAATAGAATAGAATAGAATAGAATAGAATAGAATAGAAGTAAGCCAGGTTGGAAAAGACCATCACAGAATAATAAAATCAATAAGATTGGAAAAGACCTCAAAGACCATCAAGTCCAACCTCTCACCCAAGACCTTATGACTACTAAACCATGGCACCAAGTGCCATGTCCAATCCCCTCTTGAACACCTCCAGGAATGGTGAGTCCACCACCTCCCTGGGCAGCCCATTCCAATGGCTAACAACTCTCTCAGTGAACTCTCTCCTCACCTCCAGCCTAAACTTCCCCTGGCACAGCTTGAGACTATGTCATCTTGTTCTGGTGCTGATTGCCTGGGAGAAGAGACCAACCCCCTCCTGGCTACAACCACGTAGACAGCAATAAATTCTCCCCTGAGCCTCCTCTTCTCCAGGCTAAACAATCCCAGCTCCCTCAGCCTCTCTTCATAGGGCTTGTGGTGGAGGCCTCTCACCAGCCTCCCTGCCCTTCTCTGAACACATTCAAGAGTCTCAATGTCCTTCTTAAATTGAGGGGCCCAGAACTGGACACAGTATTCAAGGTGTGGCCTAACCAGTGCTGAGTACAGGGCACTTGAGATCATCAAGTCCAACCTGTCACCCAACACCAGCTAATCAACTAAACCATGGCACCAAATGCTCCATCCAGTCTCTTCCTAAATACCTCCAGTGATGGTGACTTCACCACCTCCCTGGGCAGCACATTCCAATGACAAATCACTCTCTCTGTGAAGAGCTTCTTCATGACATTCAGCCTAAACCTCCTCTGGTGCAGCTTGAGACTGTGTCCTCTTGTTCTGGTGCTGGTTGCCTGGGAGAAGAGACCAACCCCCACCTGGCTACAACCTCCCTTCAGGTAGTTGTAGACAGCAATAAAGAGATTAGTTTCCATCTGGGTCAGTCCATGGAGGGAAGAACTCCTGTTGGAAAAGAACATGAGAACCAGGGAAAAGAATTTGAAGGTTGGAAATATTATGAATGCAATAACATGAAACTGCTGCTTAGATGTTTCCTTCTGTGGCTAAAATGGGTAATGTTTTTTTCATGTTATTGCGCATATGCAACAACGCTAGTGAAAACACAGCCTGTATATCATCTAACCATGTAACTTGATTTTTCAAGAGATCAAGATGTTGAAAGAAGTAGAAAGGACATTTTATTTCACCTTTCATCCTATACCATTTATGGCAATGATGGCCTTAACATGGATGCATTTTTGGTATTCTGGCCAGATAATTACCTTTTCAATTGAAATTATTGCCAAGGAATACAGCTGGAATGAAAACAGATTTGCATGTGTGTTAGTATGTTCAATGAGCTTTCTGTTCTGGCATTAATGATCAACAATGTCATCTTCAAGTAATAAAGACAACAGCAGCTACCTAACCCACTCATGGATGATGCAAAAAGAAAGTCCTTATCAAATAGTCACAGGTCTTACTAGACCTTCATATTTCAACTCCCTTTTCAGTGAGTTGCTCTAACATGAGACTCAGTTAACAATCACCAGCAGCAGAGTTTGTTTGCTAGCAACTGAGGCAGACCAATGTACCAGTTTGATCTGATCCATTAAAATAAAAATAATGTTGATGTGAGTAGACAACGATTGTATAATAGGAGAGAAATTCTTTTAATATAATGTCAATATCCACACATTTTACTTATAGTTAGTGGTAGCAGTTAGGGTCTTCAAAACAGAGCAGCGATTCAGCATTTCAAGGATCACTTTTAAGTGGACACTCAAGTAATTCACACCTGCTTTTGTCCCTTGGAAAACTGGCCTGATTTCAAGTCTCTGGCAACTTGAGTTTAAAGTCTCTGGTCTCTTCTAAATGGCTTTCGTGTTTGCTGCTTTCTACTAAAAGTGCCCCCTACCCTCCTCACCCGTGCAGTTAAACTTTGAAGTTGATGATGGAAGACCCAAGTATTGGGAAGCACAAGTGGCTTCTTTTTGCACTGAATTCACAAATTTCTTGAATTTGTAAAAAAAGCAATGAATTAATACATTTCCTCTAAAAGCTTAATTTTAAGGAAGAAAAAAAAAAAAGTGGGGGGAGCCAGCCAAAGCCAACCTGGAGATGAGGCATCCATGGATTGTAGGTGCTAGGCTGGTCTGGGAGGATTTAGAAGACAAAGATTCATTCATTCGTTTACTTACCCACTCCCTCCCTCCAGCTATCCACTGCTCCCATATGGACAACTGTGTCATGGGATGTCTCCTTAAAACATGCTACAAGATACCTAGAAACAAGAGGTGTGTGTTGGGTAAAGGGATTAATATTTGCCCTTGACTCCATTTACTATTAAAAAAAAATACTTGTCACTTTCCCACCCTCTCTTCCTATTCCATGAATTACTAACCAAGTCCTGCCAGCAGGAAAAAACAAGATCTTACTATGAGAAGTACTAGTCATGGCTGAGTAAGACTTGCTTTGGAAAAGGACAGGGGTAGCCAAATTAGGAAAATGACAAATAAATGTGTTACCAATAGGCTCAAGACAAAATGCTAGGCTGTGGGAAGTATTTGCATCCAAGTTATTTCTTTGAACCATCACAAAGATGCAGGAGCTCTGTTTGTACCAGAGGTTTTTGAAGTCTGAAGATTCAGACAACCTTATTTACCAACTTTTCTTAAATTAGGATGACTAAACACTCATTATAATTTTTGGCACCCCATGTCTTAAATGTGTGACCTCTCTCTGTTGAGGCTGGTTTTTTTCTCTTGCAGGATTTTTTCCTATATGTGCAAAACACATAACTTCTAACGAGCCAAGGTGTATTGTGCTTACCAGTGCCAGCTTCTGCCTCCTCTCTCCACCCCTTATTGTGAAGCATGATGCATTGCATAAGGAACAGCCTGGAAAGCTGTGCCCTGCAGCACCAAGACACATGCTCCCAGCTTTCCAAAAGATACTCATCTTTCCCATGACTTTCCATCTAACATTATTCATTGTGTGATAAGCATCACAAAACAAAGGTATTCCCAGACAAGTGTGTCACACAGCACTAGGATCATATTTTCTCTCAGCCTGCATTGGCTTGGGTGAATTTTCTAGTCAACAGTTATTTTCATAAAGTAAAAGCTGTTGCTGTGTTTTTCTGGTTGTTTTTAAGAGCTGAAGAAAAGATGTCTTTTGTTCTTGCATTTTCTTACATATTCATGATGAAATGCACCCATTGCCCAAAGCAAGCTGAGGTCTCATGCAAAACAAGTGTTTGACAAGTTGTAATACTGTGGGAGGATCCAATATTACAGGAAACACCAGATAAAAACACCAAAACAGCAAGAAACAAATAGCAGAAGGAAAGATCTGTGCAAACCTTCACAGGACTCAGCATGGAGTCATCTGTGGTAGCTCAACACAAGTTAGCAGAGCTCATGGCACAGCACCATGTGGGGACATCAGCTCAGGTCCTGCAAGCAGATTGGGTGTAGTGGTGCCATGCTGACCTTCAGGATCCAGAGAAAAACGTGCTGTCCTATGCATCACAGAAATGATCAGACAGCCACCTCCCATTTGGTTGCATCAGTGACTGTGGGGTAAGAAATCAATGACAGCTGCTGGTAGCCAATATCCAGAGCTGTGTCTTGGACATTGCTTGCCCTCAGATGGGCAGATTGGAAAGAATCAGCCAGAAGAGACGAGAAGAGAAAGATGAGCAATCTTGCAAGAGACAAACTGTTCCATGGATGCCATGCTTCTACTTAAGTCAACCCATAACAATATGTACTGGGTTTTCCCACTCCCTAACAGACACTCTGGAATGAAAGCCATTCTAGAAAGGAGCTCTTTCCAGAGTATTGTATGAACCTGGTGGCCTTCTATGAACAAGTGACAGCATTAATAGATGAGGGGCGAGCAACTGATGTCATTTACCTGGACCTGAGCAAAGCCTTTGACACTGTCCTGCACCACATCCTGGTCTCCAAGCTGGTGACACACGGGTTTGATGGATGGACCACCAGATGGATAAAGAACTGGCTTGATGGCCACACCCAAAGAGTGGCTGTCAATGGGTCCATGTCCCAGTGGAGGCCAGTGACAAGCGGAGTCCCTCTTTGTGGGTGACATGGACAGTGGCATTGAGTGCACCCTCAGCAAGTTTGCTGATGACACCAAGCTGTGTGGTGCAGCAGACAGGCTGGAGGGAAGGGATGCCATCCAGAGGGACCTTGAGAGGCTGGAGAGGTGGGCACAAGCCAACCTCATGAGCTTCAACAAGACCAAGTGTAGGGTCCTGCATCTGGGTCGAGGCAATCCCAGGCACAAATCCAGGCTGGGCAGTGACTGGCTGGAGAGCAGCCCAGAGGAGAGAGACTTGGGGGTGCTGGTGGATGAGAAGCTCAACAGGAGCTCTCAATGTGCACTTGCAGCCCGGAAAGCCAATCAGATCCTGGGCTGCATCAGGAGAAGTGTGGCCAGCAGGTCAAGGGAGGTGATTCTCCCCCTCTACTCAGCTCTGCTGAGACCCCACCTGGAGTACTGTGTCCAGTTCTGGAGCCCCTATTACAAGAGGGATCTGGAGGTGCTGGAGCATGTCCAGAGAAGGGCCACGAGGACGATCAGAGGGCTGGAGCACCTCTCCTATGAGGACAGACTGAAGGAGTTGGGGCTGTTCAGTCTGGAGAAGAGAAGGCTCCCAGGTGACCTCATTGTGGCCTTCCAGTATCTGAAGGGGGCCTCCAAGAAGGCTGGGGAGGGACTTTTCAGACTATCAGGGAGCGATAGGACTAGGGGGAATGGGATGAAGCTGGAGGTGGGGAGATTCAGGCTGGACATGAGGAGGAAGTTCTTCACCGTGAGGGTGGTGAAGCCCTGGAATGGGTTGTCCAGGGAGGTGGTTGAGGCCCCGTCCCTTGAGGTGTTTAAGACCAGGCTGGATGAGGCTCTGTCCAGCCTGATCTAGGGTAGAGTGTCCCTGCCCATGGCAGGGGGGTTGGAACTAGACGATCCTTGTGGTCCCTTCCAACCCTAACTGAAACTATGAAACTATGAAACTATAACACATACTTTTTCACACATTACCCTCGCTTTGCCACACCAGTAGAAAATAGTAACTGGTTTCAGCAAGCTAGGGGACTAGATTGCAAACTTATTTGAAGCCTTTGCAAATTGATTACAACAAGAACACAGCCAAAAAAAAGTTTCATAACATATCAGTGACATATATTCAAACAAAATACTCCCCAAACATTGATTTTAATTGGTCTGAGCCTCATCCTCAAACTTTGGGTATTATAAATATGCTTGACTGGAGTGGAGTTTGTGTATCTTTTAGATGTCAAGGAATTATCTGTCAAACCACAAAATTTTAATGAGCCTGCCCCAGAGATACTAGGTTTTATGGAAATAGATTAAAAATTTTACTTAACAATTTAATCATGCAGTGTAATGAATAAATTAAGGAAAAAAAAATGCCATACAGGTAAAACACAGGAAATTCCAGTGCTAGGGATGTGTAATGTATGGAAATAATTCAGTGGATACAGGATGAAAATAAAAGCAAATGCAAAAGGAGAAAGGCAAATATGTAAAACAGGGATTGTAATCAGAATCGTAGGATCATAGGACCTTTAATATTACCAGCTCCAACCACTACCTGACTCTACCAAGTCTGGTGCTAAATTATGTCCCTTAGCACCACATCTATGTGTCTTATAAATACCTCCAGGGATTGGAATTCAACTGCCTCTCTGGATAATCTTTTCCAATGCCTGACCACTCTTTCAGTAAAGAAATTTTTCCTAATATCTAACCTAAACCTCCCCAGGTAAAATTTCAGGTAATTTCCTCTCATTCTATCACTTGTGACTAGGGAGAGGAGACCAACTCCAACCTCACTGCAACCTCTTTTCAGGTAGTTGTAGAGAGCTACGAGGTCTCCCTCTTCTCCAGACTAAACAATCCCAGTTCCATCACCCACTCCTCATTGGACTTTACCAGCTTCATGGCCCTTCTGTGGTCTCACGCCAGGACCTCAATGTCTTTCTTGAAGTGATTGTTCAAAAAATGAACACAGTACTCATGGTGCAGCCTTACCAGTGTTGAATACAGGTGCAGGTAAAGGTCCCTTCCCTAATCCTGCTGGCCATGCTATTCCTGATACAGGCCAGGATGCTGTTGGCCATCTTGATGATCTGTGCACACTGCTGTCTCAAGTTCAGCTAGCTGTCAATCAACTCCCCCAGGTCTTTCTCTACTGGGTAGCTTTCCAGCCACTCTTCCCCAAGGCTGAGGCATTGCCTGGGGTTTAAGGTTTAAGGTTATTAAAACATTTTCCAGGAAAGGTTTTGTCATCTTTCTATTTGAAATTTTGCACGAACAGAGAGTGAAAGACTGAGAAATGCAACAGAGTCTGAGATTTCTGCATTGTCTTAATGAGGTCTGTAAAATATCTACATCTCAGTTTAAGGAAAGCCAAAATCACATTCTTTGATTACATGGAAAACCTTAGAGTGAGGGTGATACAAAACAGGAACAGTGGCAATGTTGTTTCTGCCTCTTAGCAAAGGCTTTTTGGCAGCTTTGGGAGCTACAAGAGGGGACATATTGTGAGGAAGGGCCTCAGTGATCAATGTTCCTCATTGGGGGCGCCTTCTCAAAATAACAATCAGAAGGAAGACCTGCTGACAATATGGATCTCTTGGGCTGTGCCTGGATGAGGACAATGCAACTAGTGGAAAGCTCACTTTTTCACTCTTTCTCTTCAAAAAGTTTTTTATCACTTTCTCCTTTTTTTCAGTTTGGATCAATTGTGAAGTGAAACAGTTCTTTCTTGAAACAATCTCCAAAACATTACCTCAGCTGTCCTGTCATATGCCACTCCAACATACACCAGCTCTACATTTTTGTGGGGTTTTTTTTGTGAATGGAAAACCTTTTTCTACCCTGGGACTTTTATCTGATGGTTGTGATGACTCTTGTACTGGGTAGTCTGCAGCAAGCAGTAGGGAGCTCTGAGCAACTGCTCCATAAAGCTAGAGGGTCCCTGTGAGCTCCCTTGGTGGAAAGGCAGAGCCCATCCAGTTCCGTCTCCCACTGAAATGCAACCAAACTCTAGAAGCATGTAGAAAAAGGCAGATGGTAGGTTCGTGATCACCTGAAGAAGCTGAAAGTGTTCAAGTCCATGGGACCCGACGGGATACACCCACGGGTGCTGAGAGAACTGGCAGATGAGGCTGCTAAGCCCCTCTCTAGTGTATTCCAAAAGTCATGGCAGACTGGGGCAGTCCCCACAGACTGGAAAAGGGCAAACATTGCTCCCATTTTCAAAAAGGGGAAGAAGGAGGAACCAGGGAACTACAGGCCGGTCAGTCTCACCTCTGTGCCCGGAAAGATCATGGAGCAGATCCTCCTGGAGGCACTACTGACTCAGAAGAGTAGTGAAGAGGTGATTGGGAGCAGTCAGCATGGCTTTGCCAAGGGCAAATCCTGCCTGACAAACCTGGTGGCCTTCTATGAACAAGTGACAGCATTAATAGATGAGGGTCGAGCAACTGATGTCATTTACCTGGACCTGAGCAAAGCCTTTGACACTGTCCCGCACCACATCCTGGTCTCCAAGCTGGTGACACATGGGTTTGATGGATGGACCACTAGATGGATAAATAACTGGCTTGCTGGCCACACCCAAAGAGTGGCTGTCAACGGGTCCATGTCCCAGTGGAGGCCAGGGACAAGCAGAGTCCCTCAGGGATCAGTCCTGGGACCAGTCTTGTTCAACATCTTTGTGGGTGACATGGACAGTGGCATTGAGTGCACCCTCAGCAAGTTTGCTGATGACACCAAGCTGTGTGGTGCAGCAGACACGCTGGAGGGAAGGGATGCCATCCAGAGGGACCTTGAGAGGCTGGAGAGGTGGGCACAAGCCAACCTCATGAGCTTCAACAAGACCCAAGGGCAGGGTCCTGCATCTGGGTCAAGGCAATCCCAGGCACAAGTACAGGCTGGGCAGGGACTGGCTGGGGAGTTGGGGCTGTTCAGTCTGGAGAAGAGAAGGCTCCGAGGTGACCTCATTGTGGCCTTCCAGTACCTGAAGGGGGCTTACAAGAAGGCTGGGGAGGGACTTCTCAGGCTATCAGGGAGTGATAGGACTAGGGGGAATGGAATGAAAGCTGGAGGTGGGGAGATTCAGGCTAGATGTGAGGAGGAAGTTCTTCACCGTGAGAGTGGTGAAGCCCTGGAATGGGTTGTCCAGGGAGGTGGTTGAGGCCCCGTCCCTGGAAGTGTTTAAGAGCAGGCTGGATGAGGCTCTGGCCAGCCTGATCTAGTGTAGAGTGTCCCTGCCCATGGCAGGGGGGTTGGAACTAGATGATCCTTGTGGTCCCTTCCAACCCTGACTGAAACTATGAAACTATGAAGGAAAACATTATGAAGGGGATTCAGCTTCTGTCAGGGGATGTAGACAATTAAGAGGAAGGAATCATGTGTGCTAGGCAAAGAGGACTAGTGCATTTTCTCTTTTCTCTTGTGAAGAGAAATGTTCACTGGAAGAAAAGATGAGCTTCAATGTCACAGTCACACACTGCCTCAAGGGTTGATGGCACTTTGGGAGCTTTGGCTGTGGAGAGAGTTTTAGAATTTATCACAAGTCTTTTGATGAGCTGATGAGGAACAGGACTGATTCAAACCAGCCAGCCGAAGACGGGTCATTGAGTGATCCCACACAGAATATCCACTAGTCCAGAGCTGATCTTGGGTTGTGAGGCACAGGTCATGAGGCCAAAGAATTGTCTCTACTTAGACTGAACACTGAGAAATGCTGCTTCTTTCATACTTGCCTGACTCAGACACAGGAGTTCAGCTTAACAAAAGTGGGCTCAGAAAATGCTGTCATAAAACGCCATCATCTACACTTTGAAGGAGAAGTCTGAACACAGTTGCATCCTTGGAAAAGAGTGACATCAGTGGTGAAAAATTTGCACATGCAGCTCCATGTGCAAAGGTGGAAGAGGATGCAAATAAAGATGAAAGCAAAGATGAAGTTGGCTCTTCCTATCAGATTGACACCATATCAAAACTGAATGAAAAAAACAGATGCAGCACAGACTCTGCGCACTCCAGGAGTGGCACCTGGACTTCTCTGTCAGCTATGTGGATGAAGATCAAAAGAGGAGCTCAGGTTTGGGACAGTACAATGATGGAGATGTTGACTTAGGGCTCAAATCTGCTGCATGCTCCCTTTGAGATGCTGTGCTAAGCTGCTGATGTAGGTTTTCTGTAGTTCCTGTGTGTGGTGGGGTGAGAAAGTTCCCTCCCCACACACAAAGAAAGAAACCACAGCTAGCTCAGTCAGAAAAGCAGATGAAAGCTATATTTACAGGCATAAATGGAATGCAATGAATATGTACACAAATATACAATATTTACAATATATACAGGCATACACAGCAATGAACACAATGCAGAAGAGCTTTTTCCCTCCAGCCGGCCAGGGGGGTTCCCTGAAGCCTCCCCTCTCTCCCTCCCCACCTCCCCTTTTTTCCCAAAAAGGGTTAGAGAGAGAGAGAAAGGCAATTAAGGAGGAAAAATTCTGTTAGCTCAAAAAGCACATGTAAGAATTAGCCTTCTTATCTGGTTAGCTTTGTTAACCAAGGTCACTCCTGCTTCAGAAAGAGAGAAGCCGTCCAGCCCACAGGACAGAGAAGCACAGACTGCACCCAGCCTGAACCCAGACCAGACTGAACTAACAGAACCCAAACTTAAAATTGCATTCTACAATCTACCAATGAAATTAGTTTAGACTATCTTGTTTTTGTTCAAATATCAAAAACATTCAGCCAGAGTGTTCAGCAACTGTCTCTTTCTTAAAGGCATAGCCTCAACCGGTCACACTGTGTCAGGTCTGACAGAGACATCATTTTTCAGATACTGCAGGGCATTTCAAATAGCACATAAATGCATGAGTCTTGGCCTGAAAGATGACTCCAGCAGGAGGATCCTGTACATTGTATTATCGCTGTAGTCCCTACAGTGTTCCCCATATCACATGATACAAAGTTACTAAGTGCTTTGCCTCATACAATATCTAGAGAATTATAACTTCAACAAGACCCATTTATGCCAGCACAGTATACATGCACAGAAAGAGGCTACAGCAGGTCATAAATGCTTTAGTGTAATGACCTGAACACAGAGAGTTAAGCAGACTGCTCATTGTCTTGTAGTTGAAATAAATTCCCTGCCAAAAGTGATCCTGCAAAGGACTTACTGCCTGTACTTGTACCATTCAGTCTCCATGACCATCCCATTATGGACACTGCCTCATATGGAGGTAGGATTAGAGGTAGAAGTCTCTCTTGCAATGCACAGGTGAGCCAAGACACACTGCATCATGCTAATGTTGCTCCAGCTACTCCTATTTAAACACATCTCTTGTTTTAACAACTGTTACTAAAGGAATACCTTTTGTGTTCACATGGGTTTTTCTCCAGACATGTTATTTACAAACCATATGGAAAGTAGCTGCTGTAATGCCAGTCTTGGCCTGCCTTTTAAGTGTGCCAATGAATAGATATTTCCTGCCATACTGGCCTGTCAGAACTCAGTCATTCTTGAGGTTGGAACTGGGTAAGCAGAAAGCCTCTCCACATGCATCTGAGGATTCAGGAGGGATGCTAGTACCATAAAAAAAATCCTTATAGCCACATGAACCAAAGCTCTGGCACAGCATAAGCAAACACTCCTGGCAGAAGTGTATTCCGAGGATTCCCTCTGACCTGGCAGCCTTTGATCTGGATCAGACCCAGCACATTCTGTACTAGGCTGTTTATAGTTCAGATCAGATGTCATCTGGCTGCACTAAGCCATACAGTACCACATCACGGAAGCTAAGCCAAAATCACCACTTCCTTCTCCCATATTGTCTTCTCTGTGTACTTCTCCTTTTACTTCACCCTTCTTCTCCTTTGTGCCACTGCCAGGGCTCCCCTGGCAAGTCACTTCAGGGATTTGGTCTATCTAACACTCAACCAGCAGTGAAGAGGGCAATGTGTTCAACCCATGTGGCCAAGCTGGTAGGGTGGCAGCAGCCCATATTTGGCTTGGCTTGGCTTAATCACATTGGCAAGGAACCACACACTGTCTCCAGCCTGAAGACACAGTGTGTGCTGGGTCAGGTGAGTGTAAAAATATATCTGCTGCTTAAAATCTGTATTATGCATCCTGGCTAATAGAATTCAAATTTATTCAGGACTCAGACTTGTTTTGGTTTAAATTCATTCATTGAGGTGACACAACACCACACAGACCTGGTCCTGAGGGTTGCAGAAGCACAGTCACCACCTCCAGCACTCATACAGTCCTTGGCTTTTATCCTGGTGCCTCTTGCATGGCCTCAGGTTTTGTCTTTTGGTATGTGGCCATACCTCCATCATGGGCAAAAGAACCCAGTGGTTGTCCCTGCAAGGGAAGATAAGAAATTACTCAAGACATGGGTCTGAACTGAGGTCACTCAATACTTAGAAACTCAAATACATCATTGGAGACTTATGACATCATCATTCCAGGCAAGAACTGGTGATTCTGATTTCCTAGATCCTCCTATGCCCCAGGCTGTCCAGAGTGTGGCTTTCTACATTGTTCAAAGCTAAGAATATGATGGTTAAACTCATCACAAATGATACAACGTGCATATTACATGGGATCCCCTCCTCTGTTGGCTAGCTGGGCTGGCATTCTTACCAAGAGCTGAAAGGCTTTTCCTTTTCCTGCTGCTCTCTACTATGGAACCCTGGTCTGTCAAATCCAAAGAAAACTGCTTCTGCGTCTTACAATCTGCAGACAAAGGAACTGGCTTCAATGAGAGGGGGTGAAGAAAATACACATAAAACCAAAGGCAGGATTAAACCACAGTAATCCTGGACAATAGGCCAGGGCCAGTGTCTTCTGATCCAAAATGTCTTTAGCCTGAAATGAAGTGGCTGTCTAATTAATATTACTGGAAGAAAGACTTGTGCATGGTACATATGTGCTCTCTTCCAAGATTACAGATGGAAAGAGCACACATTGCCAAAAGCAGCCTGCTGGAAAAAAAAATCAAAAAATACCAACCACAACATGCTTTCCACAGTCTATAAGCATCTCACAGAATCACAGAAACATTCAGGTTGGAAGAGACTCACAGGATCACCAAGTCCAACTGATAACCATAGTCTACAAAGTTCACGCCTAAACCATATCCCTGCCCATGGCAGAGGGGTTGGAACTAGATGATCTTTGAGGTCCCTTCCAACCATAACCATTCTATTATTCTATGATCCCCAAGGACCACATCCAAACGACCTTTAAACACATCCAGAGTTAATGATTCAACCCTGGACAGCACATTCTGATGCCTGACCACTCTTGCTGTGAAAAACTTCTTCCTAATATCCAGTCTAAAACCTACCCAGTCACAGCTTGAAGCCGTTGCCTCCTGTGAGAAGAGGCCAGCACCAGCCTCTCTACAATATCCTTTCAGGTAGTTGTAGACAGCAATGAGGTCTCCCTTCAGCCTCCTCTTATCCAAACTAAATAGCCTCAGCTCCTTCAGTTGCTCTTCATAAGATTTATTCTCCAGACACTTCATCAGCTTTGTTGCCCTCCTCTGCACTCAATCCAGCACCTCCACATCTCTCTTAGATTGAGGTGCCCAAAACTGGACACAACACTCAAGATGTAGCCTCACTAGCACTGGAGTACAAGGGGACAATCACCTCCCAACTCCTGTTGGACACAGCATTTCTAATTGCAGCGAGGATGACATTTGCTTTCTTGGCCATCTGGACACACTGCTTGCTCATATTCAGTTGTTTGTCTATTAGAACCCTCAAATCCCTTTCTGGCAGACAACTCTCCAGCCACACTTAGAGTAGAAGAGAATTAACCAGGTTGGAAAAGACCTTTGAGATCATCAAGTCCAACCTATCACCCAACACCAGCTAATCAGCTAAACCATGGCACCAAGTGCCTCATCCAGTCTCTTCCTAAACACTTCCAGCGATGGTGACTCCACCACCTCCCACGGGCAGCACATTCCAATGGCCAATCACTCTTTCTGTGAAGAACTTCTTCCTAACAACCAGCCTAAACCTCCCCTGATGCAGCTTGAGGCTGTGTCCTCTTGTTCTGGCTGCCTGGGAGAAGAGACCAACCCCCCACACGGCTACAACCTCCCTTCAGGTAGTTGTAGAGAGCAATAAGGTCTCCCCTGAGCCTCTTCATCTCCAGACTAAGCAACCCCAGCTCCCTCAGCCCCTCCTCATAGGGCTTGTGCTCCAAACCCATCACGAGCTTTGTTGCCCTTCTCTGGACACGTTCCAGCAAGTCAACATCCTTCCTAAACTGAGGGGCCCAGAACTGGACACAGGACTCAAGGTGTGGCCTAACCAGTGCTGAGTTCAGGGGCAGAATGATCTCCCTGCTCCTGCTGGCCACACTGTTCCTGATCCAGGCCAGGATGCCAATGGTCTTCTTGGCCACCTGGGCACACTGCTGCCTCATGTTCAGCCAGCTGTCAATCAGTACCCCCAGGTCCCTTTCTGTCTGGCCGCTCTCCAGCCACTCTGACCCCAGCCTGGAGCACTGCATGGGGTTGCTGTGGCCAATGTGCAGAACCCGGCACTTGGATGTGTTCAATCTCATGCCGTTGGATTCTGCCCATCTGTCCAGCCTGTTGAGGTCCCTCTGCAGAGCTCTCCTACCCTTTAACAGATCAACTCCTGCTCCCAGCTTGGTGTCATCCGCAAATTTACTGATGATGGACTCAATCCCCTCACCCAGATCATCAATAAAGATATTGAACAGGATGGGGCCCAGCACTGATCCATGGGGGACACCGCTAGTGACTGGCCACCAACTGGATGTGGCACCATTCACCACCACTCTCTGACCTCAGCCCTCCAGCCAGTTCCTGTCCAAGCCACAGAGTGCTCCTGTCCAAGCCACGAGCTTACAACTTGGCCAGGAGTTTGCTGTGGGGATGGTGTCAAAGGCCTTGTTGAAGTCCAGGTAGACTACATCCACAGCCTGCCCCACATCCACCAGGCAGTCACCTGATCATAGAAGGAGATCAGGTTGGTCAGGCAGGACCTGCCCTTCCTAAATCCATGCTGGCTGGGCCTGATCCCTTGGCCATCCTGTAAGTGCTGTGGGATTGCACTCAAGATGACCTGTTCCAGAATCTTGCCTGGCACTGAGGTCAGGCTGACAGGTCTGGAATTCCCTGACTCATCCAACCGTCCTTCTTGTCAATGGGCACCACACTGGCCAGGTTCCAGTCTTCTGCGACCTCTCCAGTGAGCCTTGACTGGTGAATAATGATGGAGAGTGCCTTGGCCAGCTCATCTGCCAGTTCTCTCAGCACTCTAGGATGGATCCCACCCAGTCCCATGGACTTGTGGGGATCCAAGTGGTTGAGCAGGTCTCTAACTACTTCCTCCTGGATCACAGGGGAACTATACTGCTCCCTGACTCCATCTGCCAGCTCAGGAGGCCACTTGTCTGGAAGACAACCTATCTTGCTATTAAAAATAGAGGTAAAGAAGGTGCTGAGTACCTCTGCCTTTTCCTCATCTTTAGTTACAATATTCCCCTCCATGTCCACCAAGGAGTGGAGGTTGTCCTTGCCCCTCCTCTTGCCATTAATATATTTGTAGAAGGATTTTTTGTTGTCCTTCACAGCAGAGGCCAGTCTAAGCTCTAAATGGGCTTTTGCCTCTCTAATTTGTTTCCTACATGACCTAGCAACATCCTTAACCATTTCATGGGTTACCTCTCCTTCCTTCCAAAGATGACACACCCTCTTTTTCCCCTTAATTCACTCAGAAGCTCATTGCCCATCCAGGCTGGCCATCTGCCCCAGCGGCTCATCTTCCGGCACGTTGGCACAGCCTGTTCCTGCACCTTCAGGAGTTCTGCCTTGAAGTAGGTGCAGCCCTCCTGGAGCCCTTTATTTTTAAGGGCTTTTTCCCAAGGTACCTTTTGAGTTAGTTCCTTAAGTAACCTGAAGTCTGCCCTCCAGAAGTCCAGAGTGGAGGTTTTGTTGCTACCCCTCTTAGCTTGACTGCATATTGAAAACTCAATTATTTCATGGTCCCTCGACCCCAGGCAGCCTCCAACCACCACATCTCCCACCAGCCCTTCTCTGCTTGTAAAAAGAAGGTCAAGCAAAGCCTTCCCCCTGGTAGGCTCACACAGCAGCTGGGACAAGAAGCTATCCTCCATACCCTCTAAGAATCTTCTAGACTGCCTCCTCTCTGCTGTGTTGAGTTCCCAGCAGATATAAGGCAGGTTAAAGTCACCCATAAGAGCAAGGTCTGGTGATCTTGAGACAGCCTCTAGCTGCCTATAGAATAATTCATCAACCTCTTCTTCCTGGTTGGGTCGTCTCTAACAGACTCCAACCAGGATGTCAGCCTTGTTGGCCTTCCCACTAATTCTCACCCTCAGGCACTCAACTTGATCATCCTTGATCTCTAGTTCATGGCATCTAGAGCCTCCCTGATGTACAGGGCCACCCCTCCATCCCTTCTCCCTCGCCAGTCTCTCCTGAAGAGCCTGTAGCCATCAATTACAGTGCTCCAGTCATGTGAGTCTTCCCACCACACGTCTGTGATGGCAACTACATCATAACTTTCCTGCTGTAACAAGACTTCCAGCTCCTCTTATCCATTAGTGTACATGCACTTCAGCTGGGCTGCTGGTTTCACCCCCTGACTCCAGCTTACCACCGTCAGACTTGTGTCTAGGGGGACTGGTTTCAGCCCCTTCCCCCTTCTAATCTAGTTTAAAGTCCTGTCAGTGAAACCTGCCAACTCCCTTCCTAGAACCCTTCTCCCTCTGGGGGATAGGCTGTTTTCATGTGCTGGGATCTTTCTCCCCCTCTGGGATAGATGTACTCCATCTGTTGCTAGATGACCTGGTGAAAGTTCCCCAAGATCGAAAAACCCAAAATTCTGCTGGTGGCACCATCTCTGAGCCACTTGTTAATGACACCTGCTGTCCTGTTCCTTTCAGTATTCCTTCCTGCAACTAAGGGTATTGATCAAAACATGACCTGTGCCCCTGACCCCTCAACCAGTTCTCCCAGAGCCTTGAAGTCCTTTTTGATTGCCTTTGGCCCTCTGGTTTCAACCTCATTGCTCCCTACCAAGATAACTGTAGTGGATGATGCTTATGGCCAGGATTGTGCCCCAAATATTTCTAGGACATACTTTTCTGTGTGTTAACCCTCCTTTGTTCCCCCCTCCTTTCTGAAGGCAGCAGGCGGGATCCTGGCGCCACTGAGTCCAGGTGGGCTGCCTGCCTGGGCGTGGTCTCGCCCCTGTGGTAGGCAAGGGCCAGGCTATATGTTTGTTTCCCTGTTTATAGCATAAGCTTACACCATATTTGGTAGCTGCCAGTTCATTGGTTAACCTTTGTGTTAGCAACAATGCTCATTGTACCAGTATTCACTGGGGCAAATGGTAAATAGGGGTTGTTTGGTGATGAACCCCCCCCCACATTCATGTTCAAGCCTGTATCTGTGTGCGCACCAGTGCTGTGTGGTTCACCTTGCCCGGGACTAGAGCCAGTGCTCCAAGAGGCTTCGTGGTACTTTGCCACCATCACCCAGCTGCGTGCAGTGCTGTGGACAGTACCCCGTGGGATCAACTGCTGCATGATCCATCGCCGCAGGAGAAAACCTGGTAACCCGTGTGAACCAGTGTTGCTGAACTGCCATAGTGCCTCCCCACCTTGAGCGGGGAACCTCTGTATCCTGGGAGCAGCAGCAGCCACACGGCGCAGCCACGCGGTCGGCGCCATTTCCTGTGTCCTTGTTACAGCATATCCGTGCCACGTTCTGCGGACTATAAACATTCTTATGGGAAGACTTCACAAAGTTCTCAGCTTGTGAGTAAGCCAAGCCTTTCTTCATAGAGTTTCAGTTGGGGTAGCGTGCAAACCGCTCCGGGTGGAGGATCGCCGGTCACTGACCAGCCCCTCCCCTGCCACTTTCCAAATCAGTTTCGATTCTAAGTTCTATGAATCATTTGGTTTAAGTGCCTATGCCTAAACATTCTGTAAAGATAGTTCCACTAACCGAATATCGATACCTGTGAAGGGGGGCTGTACATACCCCGTTGCAGAGTTTGTATATATATATATATAAACCTAACATATATTTTTCATTGATATCTCTGCTGCTCATTTCTGAGGGCATATTCATAACAATAACTATCAAGGCATAGTAATCAGAGGACTGTACCAGACTAGGCAGCCTTCTGGTAACATCCTTGACCCAGGCCCCAGGGAGGCAGCAGACTTCCCTGTGGGAAGGATCTGGCTGACATATGGGGCCCTCTGTTCCCCTCAGGAGGGTGTCACCAATAACAATTACCCTCCTCTTTTTTTAAGGGAACAAGTCCTGATGCAGGGGGCAGGCTGTTTGGCTTTAGGCAACACCTCGGATGTTGTGTCTTCTGTCTTCTCACCTTGCCCTCAACTTCCAGTGTCCCATATTTGTTTTGTAAGGGCAGCTGGGAAGATGAGGGGAGCCATGAGGTTTTTACTTTGCTTCTCCTAACAAGGACCTGTATCCATTTCCTGCTGTATCTTGGCTCACCTCCCTCTGCTAGGCGAGCCTGCAGAGCCTGGTTCCTCAAATCCAACTCCCTTTCACATTCCCTACCAGTCCTAAGTCTAGCAACTTCTTCCTTCAGTTCAGCCACTAGGTTAAGCAGATAATCGAGCTGCTCACACCTAATGTAGGTATCATCTCCATTGCCCTCCATTTCAGGTGCCAGGCTCCAGCACTGTCTGCAGCCGGTTGCCTGGACACCTGCCTGCTTTAGTTCAACCTCAGTCTGGGTCAACACAGATCTTTTAAAAACAGCTTTGTGGTGAGTTACCACCATCCCTACCCCTGGCCATGTGACCTGACTGGAGAACAATTCGGCAACAAATTCCAACTTCCCCAGGCCTGTAGCATTGCTTAGGGTTGTTGTGACCCAAGTGGAGGATCCGGCATTTGGCCGTGTTGAAGCTAATCCTGTTAGCATTGGCCCATTGATCCAGTCTGTCCAAGTCCATCTGTAGAGCCTCTCTACCCTGATGCAGAACAACACTCCCACCTAACCTAGTGTCATCAGCAAACTTACTGATGACACACTCTATGTCTTCACCAAGGTCATCAATAAAGATGTTAAACAGATGTGGTCCCAACACTGAGCCCTGAGGAACTGCACTTGTGATCAGCCACCAGCTGGATTTAACTCCACAGACCACCACTCTTTGGGCTCTTTGCCCAGCCCAGCAGAGTGTGTGCTCATCCAAGCCATGAGCAGCCAGTTTGTCCATGAGAATTCTGTGGGAAACAGTGTCAAAGGCTTTTAGAAAGTCTAGGCAGACAATATCCACAGCTTTTCCCTCATCCAAGAGTTGGGTCATCCTGTCACAGAAGGAGATCAGGTTGGTCAGGCAGGACCTGCCCTTCATAAATCCCTGCTGACTGGGCCTCTTCCCCTGGTTGTTCTCTATATGTTGTGTAATGATGCTTGAGACGACCTGCTCCCTGACCTTCCCTGGTACCAAGGTCAGACTGATACGTCTATAGTTTCCCAGACCCTCCTTTCTTCCTTTCTTGCAGATGGGTGTTACTTTTGCTACTCTCCAGTCCATTGGGACCTCCCCAGGAAGCCAAGACTTCAGGTAAATAATAGAAAGTGTCTTGGTGAGCACAACTGCCAATTCCCTCAGCACCCTTGGGTGCAGCCCATCCAACCCCATAGACTTGTGTGTGTCTAAGCAGTGTAGCAGATTACTGACCACTTCCTCATTTATTGTGATATGTTTCTCCTCATTTCAGATACCGTGGGCTGTTTTAAGAGCTCCCACCCAGGCACCCTAAACCCTCCAGAGTGAGCCTCTGCTTCCAGTAGAAAAAGGAGCCGAGTCCTTTGCACAATATTTAACAAACGCTCAAAGCCAGAGATGCTTTTGTCCCCATTTCAGCTTAGAGCATGGGTGCAAGACTCAACTAGCCCAGAACTTTAACAAGGCATAACCAAGATGAATCATTACTACCGAGTTATGTGATTACTTAATTTTCTGTATGCATAACTAGATGAAACAAACTCTCTCCCTTTTCTTCTTTCTCCTTCATCCAATCTCCCCTATTATCTTCATCTCTTAAAGCCAAGATCCTTTCAGTACCTCCAGCTTGCTAGGGAGAGGTGCCCCAGCTTGCTAGCTGAATTGTAACACACCCCCAAAATAAGACTCTGGCTCAGAAATCACTTGAGTGCATAACAAGGAAAGCACAATTGGATGAGTAATTGATTCAATTTGGACTGAAGTGGAAAAATCTATCTGGGCCCTACTCTAACTTTTCTCCTCTTGTACTTGCCCAGACTACAGAAGGTCTGATTCTGGGGCTCAGAGATGAGCTGAAGGCTCTTGTGTAACTTCCCTGCAAAGGCTGGCTGGCTCAGGGTCACCACCTAGGATTCACAAGCAGCTATTCTCTTACTGCTGACAGAAATCTGGGAGAGGGAACCCTAGGGCTGCATGGAGTTTATCCAAAGGGCTGTTTTGCAGTGGGATACTGCTTACACTTTAAGGACTTGACTGTAAGCTGTAAGGTTGGGAATAGCCTCAAGGCACATCTTAGATTCGATTTTTGGATAGGAAAGGGGGTTCCTATCGACTGTGGGAGGGGAGATCCAACAAGGGAGTCGGGTGCCTACAAGAGGACAAGACTAAGAGCGTCAGCACTGTGAGAAAATTGAGGAGATCTGCCACTTGTTTTTTAAGGAGAGAAGCTGTGGTACAATTCTACACACCAGAGATAAGGTATCACAGTATTGCCAAGGTTGGAAGAGACCTCAAAGATCATCAAGTCCAACCTGTCACCCCAGACCTCATGACTAGTAATCTACTTCCCTCTGTGCCTCCATGCAGCATCCAGAGCAGCTAAAAGCAAAGATGGGAAACAAGTACGGAGTGGCTTATGCTGTCCTATCCCATGTTGAACTATCTGGATCCTGAACTGAAGGATCTCTGACAAATCTTACTCTAAATGCATGTGTAGCAACTGGCACAGAGGAACTCAGAGCCCAGCAATGGTGTCAATCTATTAAAAAAAATAATAATTAATAAACATTGTAATTATAATCTCAAAGAATGCACAGAAGAGAAAGCAAACCTCTGCCTGGGCAGGGACCTTTCCTTATGCACTTCAAGGCAAATCTTGAGCAAAATCAACCCATTTAAGTTTGCTTAATTTATGAGAAGGAAGAACTGTACAGGAATATGCAATACAGAAGCAAGGGTCAGCTTAGATATGTCTAAGAGAGATCTTTCTGTTCCTCTAACATGCCTGTCTCTAGCTGTCATAGCAGTAGTATTTCTGCTTTTCCTCTGCAGATAATATTTTTGAGTATGTTAATGGACAAATGATGTCAATGGAGTCAGTTCTGTAATGCAGAGTCTGCATCAACAGCCACATTAATGAAAACATTGTACGCTCACTTTAGTTGTGCCCTCCCACTAGTAGAGTATCTTCTTTTTTCCTTAGAAGCGACAACAAGCAAGTGGAAACCTAAGTCCGTGGCGCATATAACACCTACCAGGAAGGTCTAGAGAGAACATGGGAGGCTCCTTCATGAATTTGGTGAAGAGTCTTGCAGAAAGAATTGTGGTCTGCCTCTTCTTACCATTTACAATGTAATCCTTCATGACATCACCCTCGCAGAAGAAACAAAACTCAAGCTTTCTTTGCATATACTAGGCTGGCACAGCTCAAAGTGCAAAATTAGCTCAGGTCTTCTCAGGCCAGGGAAGCAGGGCTTTTCCCCAAACATTGATTCTCAATGGATTTCTACCTCTGCATCTTAATCTTCTTTCTGTGCACTCCTGATTCCCACTGCTTGTTTACCCTGGAGGCATTCACTCAAGTGTTGCCACTCTGTTAAATGAGAATGGTATTAGGCAGAAGGCAATTATCTTTGCTGGAGCTTTCCCAGGGTATCAGAGCTGCATCCTTAGCAATATCTGAAGAGATCCTTACAGACCATGGGCAAAAGAGACATAAATTGTTATTATACATCTTCCCACACTACTCCTTAATATGCTTTTGGGACACTGAACTGCAGAGCAAAAGAAGAAGAAGAGTTAAATCATAGCCCTGTTCACAAAGCAATTGGGATTTTGCTTTCAGATATCTTTGACTGCAGGTCTGCTGCTATGGCTTTTTATTCACAGGGGTCTAAACAACAGTCCTCTGGCATGAGCCATGTTAGATGTGCAAACCAAGCACCCATATGAGCACCCACATAGCTGAGTCTGGGGGGAAGAGTTCACCATCACTGTAGGTACTGGTGGAGGACATTCCAGCCCTGTGTTGACCTGACTATGATATCTTATCATGTTGTTAATGCCAGACTAATTATGAACCAACAACTTGTTCTCATTGCAAATTGAGCAAACCACGTTCTGGGCTACATTGGGACAATTGTGGCAAGCAGACTGAGGAAGTTGCTGTCATCACCATTCAAGGTTTGTCTTGGGAAACTGAAGAAGGAGCAGAGGAGGGCTACCAAGATCAGAAGCCAGAGCATGCGTCCCAGAAGCAGAGATTGAGAGAGCTGAACTCATTTAATCTGGTGAAAAAGAGGGTGGAGGGTAGACCTAATAGCAGCCAATATCAAATTGAAGAGTAACTACAGTGACGGTGCACCCAGGAGGGGCAGGTGATAAAACAAGGGGAAACAAGTTGGAGTTTGGGAGGTTGGAGCTGGATGTAAGGAAAAGCTTTTTAGCTGGCAGGGAGGACTAGCCCTGGATGTGATCACCAGAGTTATCATCATCCTTGGAGCTTCTCAAGACATGGGTAAGAAAATCTCATAACCATCCTGTTGTTAGGGATAGCCCAGACAGTTGTAACAGGAGGTTGAAAAGCAGACTTCCAGAGATCTCTTTGGATCAAAGCTCCCATGATACAGTCCTCCCATCAGCTTTGTCAGCTTCCTTGTGGCCACACAGAGGTCATTTATTTGAAAAACAAGCCCCCAAATGATCACTTGTTTCAGGCAGCTCCATTCTAGGAATTCCCATCCCAGTCTGGTCAGTCTGCAAGTTGCCACCACTACCAACAAAACATATACAGGACTATGGGAAATCTAAGATAACATCCATCTCAGAAATTAGTATTTTGGGGCTAACACAGCTCAGTAGCTTCCTAACTGAATCAAACTCATGTCTATGTAAACTATGAATGAAGGTCTGTAGCCATGAAAACCCAGGTTAGGGATCAGTCTCCCTCAGACAAATTGTCCTCAATTTACTGCTTGTCAGTCTCATTCCAGGGCTTGTAATGAGCCACACGTGTGAGTACATGTAGAAGAACAAGAGTCCTGACTCACTGTAGGATAGCAATTCAGCATAAGTAATTTCACGGGGGAAAAAAATGCCTCTTAACCAAGTCACTAATGAAGGAGGTCATTTGTAGGGAGAGGAATCAAGATCTGAATCTGATTAAAACTTCACATTGAGTTTGAGTACAAAAGGAAGACAGATATTTTAATGTGCATTTGCTCTGAAGGACAATATAAGGCTTCAGAATTTGCATAAGGGAGAAAGACAACCTGGGCTAGCTAGATGATGCACAGCAAGAGAGGTCACTCAGGCAACCCTAGGATGACTAGTAAAAAAATGTGGTTTCCCCTTATTCATCTCTTTTTACAGCACATTCAACTCTTCTGCTTGTTTTGCTTTCATAGACAAATTGGTTTTTACTTTTCTTGGCTGGCATTAACTGCCACTCCAAGCCCATGCCAATGGGTATGACAACACACTATCCTGTCCCTAATATTACAATGCTCTAGGGTTACAAAACCAGAAAATAAAGACTGTACTTCACTCACCTGCACAGACCATACTGTGTACAGGTACTGCAGAGAGCTTGTGAAAAAGACTTCCTGCAGGTGGTCAGGCACCATGTGGAAAGCCATCAGTGGTCACCCCAAAAGGGTTTGGCTCCCAACCTTGGGTATCCCGGTAGACTGTGCCATTGCCTGTTGGTCTTCAGACACACATTTATCTTTTATCCTGTGTTCCTCAAACATGACCCCTGAAAACCTCACTCCCTCTGCCCCTCACTTTCTAGTACTCCTCTGTTCAAATCACCACTTATGAGGCTTACCCTTCCACCCATGGAGCTTCATTCAGCTGTCAGTTCTTGTCTGACATTGGCTGTAAACACTATGAAATAGGTGTGTGTCCTTAAGCACTGTGAGGCACAGAGGAGACCACATCCATGACCAGGTCACTTACTCTCTATCATAGTGACAGAGAGGAAGTGGGGAGCAAATGCTCAAACACTGTAGCAATAATCCAGGTAAATGGGCTCTGAAGGCATCCCAAAGCCTCCCTGGCTGTGGAATCAACATCTAACAGTACAGCCAGTCAACACTTTTTCAAAACACTTTTTCAGCCACATGTGGCCTTCCTATGAAATGTAAAATTTCTGCAACAAGCTTAAGTACACCCACATCTTGAGCTCAGTGAAGAGGAAACAACATGATGCTCCCCAGAGACACATTAAGCAAACCGCCAGCTTCTGATAGCTTGGAGATCTGGACCACGTAGCCTGCAAAGACATGCTGGAACAAACAGTGCTGCCATGGACATAGACAAAGCTGGAAGACACAACGTGAGTTATCTCATAGTTATCCCTAGTCCACCCTCTGAATGTCACATGCATTTTCTTAAAGACAATGGAACTGTAGCAACTGATAGATAAAAGTTGCTCAAGATTCAGAGACAGAATAAGGAACCTATCCATCTACAAAGGCAAACAACAAGGGAGATCAGGTAAGAAAGTAAAAACCATACAGGGCAATGGTGAGGATGGCAGAAAACAAAGGAATAGCTAGCACCTGACACTAGAAAAAAAAAAATAGAACAGACTACTTCAGTTGGTAGGGACCTACAACAATCATCTAATCCAATTGCTGAGGGAGCTGGGGTTGCTTAGCCTGGAGAAGAGGAGGCTCAGAGGAGACCTTATTGCCCTCTACAACTACCTGAAAGGAGGTTGTAGCCAGGTGGGGGTTGGTCTCTTCTCCCAGGCAACCAGCACCAGAACAAAAGGACACAGTCTCAAGCTGCACCAGGGGAGGTTTAGGCTGGTTGTTGGGATGCAATTCTTCACAGAAAGAGTGATTGGCCATTGGAATGTTCTGCCCAGGGAGGTGGTGGAGTCACCATCACTGGAGGTGTTTAGGAAGAGACTGGATGGGGCGCTTCGTGCCATAGTTTAGTTGATTAGGTAGTGTTGGATGATGGGCTGGACTTGGTGATCTTGAAGGTCTTTTCCAACCTGGTCTATTCTATTCTATTCTAGTCTAGTCTAGTCTAGTCTAGTCTAGTCTAGTCTAGTCTATTCTATACCTATCCAGGGCTGACCAAGTCAAAGTATGTTATTAAGGACATTGCCAAACAGCCTTTCAAACATTATGAGGCTTTGGGCATTGGTTACTTCTCTAGGAAGCCTATTTCAGTGTCTGACCAACATATCAGTAAAGAAATGCTTTTTAACATCCAGGCTAAACCTCTCATGGTACAGCTTTGAGCCATTCCCACATGTCCTATCACTGGATATTAGGGAGAAGATGTCAGGACCTCCCTCTCCAATTCCCATCCTCAGGAAGATGTAGAGAGATATGAAGTCACCCCTCAGTCTCCTTTTCTCCAAACCCAACAAACCTAAAGTCCCCAAATGCTCCTCACAGGACATGCCTTCCAACCTTTCAGCCTTTTCACCAGCTGTGTTGCCCTTCTCATAGACTTTCACATCCTTCTTCAAGTGTGGGAACCAGAACTGCACACAGCAGTCAGGATGAGGCCATGTGAACATTGCGTACAGTTGGATAATCCCCACTTTTGATTGACCGTGGTTGTGCTGTACTTGACGCACCCCAGGGGTCAGGTTGCCTTCTTGGCTGCCAGGACACATTGCTAGCTCACACTGAGCCTACTGCCAAAGAGCACTTTCAGACCCCTTTCTGCAGGGCTGCTCTCCAGCCACTCCTCTCCCAGTTTGTACTTGTACATAGCATTACTCTGTCCTAGGAGCAGAATTTGGCATTTTGACTTGTGAAATTTCATCAAATTACTCACTGCCCAGTGCTCCAACATATCTAAATCATTCTGCAAGGCCTTTTGTCCCTCAGGAGATTTGACAGCATCTGCAAATTTTCTAATAGTGCATTCACTTCCTGCATGCAGATCATTGATTAATATGTAGAATGGGACTGGCCCTAGGATTGAAGCCTGAGGAATGCTGCTGGTGACCAGTTGCAAGATAGATGTAGCCCGAATCACTACAACCCTTTGAGCTCTTCCCTTCAGCCAGTTCTTCTGCCAGTGTACCATGAACTCACTCATCCCACCGCTGGACTTACCCCAGAAGGATGCTGTGAGGGACGGTATCAAAATCCTTTCCTAAAATCCAGAAAATGCATCCACCACCTTCCCTTCATCCACTAGGAGACTGAACTTACCACAGAAAGATATCAGATTAAACAGGACTTTGCCTGTGTGAAGTCCTGTTGACTGTGCCTGATGATTGCATTATTCTTTAAATAATGCAATAAAACCAGAGCTCCCCATCCTCACTGAACCATGTCCACAACTGGTATCCAGTAATTAACCATAGTCACAGTGTTTCCCCTTCCAGATCATACATGCATCCTGTTACAAACCTAAAAAGTTCTTTTGGCTAAATTACCCTTTAAGCCATGGGTTGGGGAGACATACCTGAGGGTGTTGCCCAGTCACCTGGAGCAGGAGGTCACAGGTTTTTTACCTCGGACAGAAAAACTGAACACCATGGAGATGCAGTTCTGCAGGCCATGGTCTAAGGCATCCAGTAATGGGGGGCAAGGGGGGAAGTGTAATAAACACACACCATTCCCCTAAGAAAATACTTCTACTACAAACTTGTCATGGGTTGAAATTACCCCCAAAATAAAAACTGTCAGACCAGCTCAGTTGGAAGTAAATGAGGCTATATTCACAAACAAAATAAAATCTAGAAATATTAAATGCAGTGAATATGACAAAATATACAATATTTACGTGTATTTACAATTTATAAACAACATAAGAACCCACCTGGACAAAACCAGGGACTACCAATAGTTTCCCCCTCTTCCTCCTCTTCCCCCCTGTACAAGGGACAAGAGAAAAGAGAAGAGAAAAGCCACAACAAAGAAACACAGCCAAGGTCAGCAAGCCAACAGAGGCTAATCTGTTAAAGCAAAGAAGCTGAGAAAATGTTTGTGCAACTAACTTTATGTCAGTTATCAGCCCCATGGGATTATTTAGAGCTTATCATTAATTGTCTTTTGCATCCACTGGTAATTTATTTACATTCCACCACTTTCTACTCAAGATTTGTGGAAAATATCCTAGGCATCAGCCTAAAACTGCCACAAAACTTAGGTGAGAAATAGAGGTTCTTTATTGCATGGCTTTTCTTTTCCTTAACGGCTGCAGTGCTCTAACAAGATACAGTGCGTAAGTGCAAGCACTAAGTCAAAGGTTTACTGTATTCCAGCTGCACTCAAACACCTTGGACAACAAACCCAGGAGTGTGACCTGTAAACGTCACAGCTCCAGGTCCCTCAGGTGAGCATCACATCAGAGATGAGGGAGCAGCAGCAAGAAAATTACTTTCCTTCCCCACTCTGTGGGCTTTGTTTGTCTTTAGCCTCCTCAGAGAGGTGGCCCCTTCCTGGTGTGATCACTGCAGCACCTTCATGACATTTGCCTTAGACACAGAGAGGATCCATGTGATTCACCCACAGTTCCTCTGAGGTCTTGAAGCTTTGATCTTCATCTTCATCACTCACAAGGACATCTGACAAACACACAAGGAGTCTGCTCTATGGTCTCCTAGTGCCAAGGATACATACTCAAACACCTAACAGCACAAGGCGGTGGGCAGGCAGCTGTGATGCTGGTCCTGGATCTCAGAGCAGTATCTTCCGTAAGCCAAATACACACCGCCCAACAATGTACATTTTCCTTCCAACCCAAAAAGACTAACATCATTGCCTTCTGCCTCCTGGAAATGAGTAGCAGTACACCAAGCTGTGTGGTGCAGCAGACACGCTGGAGGGAAGGGATGCCATCCAGAGGGACCTTGACAGGCTGGAGAGGTGGGCACAAGCAATCCCAGGCACAAATACAGGCTGGGCAGGGACTGGCTGGAGAGCAGCCCTGAGGAGAGAGACTTGGGGGTGCTGGGGGAGGAGAAGCTCAACAGGAGCTCTCAATGTGCACTTGCAGCCCAGAAAGCCAATCAGATCCTGGGCTGCATCAGGAGAAGTGTGGCCAGCAGGTCAAGGGAGGTGATTCTCCCCCTCTACTCAGCTCTGGTGAGACCCCACCTGGAGTACTGTGTCCAGTTCTGGAGCCCCTATTACAAGAGGGATCTGGAGGTGCTGGAAGGTGTCCAGAGAAGGGCCACGAGGACGATCAGAGGGCTGGAGCACCTCTCCTATGAGGACAGACTGAAGGAGTTGGGGCTGTTCAGTCTGGAGAATCGAAGGCTCCCAGGTGGGCACAAGCCAAGCTCATGAGCTTCAACAAGACCAAGGGCAGGGTCCTGCATCTGGGTCAAGGCAATCCCAGGCACAAGTACAGGCTGGGCAGGGACTGGCTGGGGAGTTGGGGCTGTTCAGTCTGGAGAAGGCTCTGAGGTGACCTCATTGTGGCCTTCCAGTATCTGAAGGGGGCCTACAAGAAGGCTGGGGAGGGACTTCTCAGGCTATCAGGTAGTGATAGGACTAGGGGGAATGGAATGAAGCTGGAGGGGGGGAGATTCAGGCTGGATGTGAGGAGGAAGTTCTTCCCCATGAGAGTGGTGAAGCCCTGGAATGGGTTATCCAGGGAGGTGGTTGAGGCCCCAACCCTGGAAGTGTTTAAGAGCAGGCTGGATGAGGCTCTGGCCAGCCTGATCTAGTGTAGAGTGTCCCTGCCCATGGCAGGGGGGTTGGAACTGGATGATCCTTGTGGTCCCTTCCAACCCTGACTGATACTATGAAACTATGAAACTACGAAACTACAGAACACCTTCTGAGCTGACTTAGCAGTGAGTCAAGATTTGGTGTTTGAGCCTGGTATGCCCAAGGGGAAAAGTGACACCCTGAAGCAACCAGAAGGCTCTGAGGACTAGGAGGGTTTGGTGCAGAGCAGATGGGCAGGCTAGTCACCAAAACTTTTGATTTTGTGGCTAAAATAAAATTAATAGAAATCAGCCACCAGTTTTAATACACAGAGCTGCTGAGAAGCTGCCAGCATTAACATTTCTTTCCTTTTATCTTCCTTAGCTATTCCCTCTTTTTTGTTTTTCTGTATTTCCACAAAGGGGAAAATAAGTAATAACTCAGCTTCAGCAGTCAGCAGCTGAGTATGGTGAGGATTGTGCCTAATCAGATGGCAGCCGCGTGCAAGAACAGCCTGCTTAGCTGACGTAGGCGTTCCTCTCTGAAAAGCTCCCTTGAGTTTTCGCCAATTTCACTTTAAATAGGAGAAGTTTGAAAGCCAACACTAATTTCCAAGTTAAAAAAAATTAAAATAAAATAAATTAAAAGAGATACCTTTTACAACTGAATGATCCCATTACCACAGGACTACTTTCCAATGCCATACTAGGAGGCTTACACAAGGATGATGCGATTATTTTGTCTTGCCAGTTCTCTGACTTTAGGAGATCCAGTGTCCCTGACTGAAAATGAGCTTTTCTGTGCATGACAGTGATCTCTTTCCCAATGGCTTGCATGCATGAGGAATCTCTATCATCCAGTAAATGTTAAGCTTACTAATACAGTGGGGTTAATACCATCTTAGTCCTCTATCCAGACAGAGACTTCTAAGTAATTTATATGAATTCTTTACTTCTGCTGCATCTGGCACTCTTCTGTGTTTGCTTGCAATGGGCCAAGCAGTTCAAAGGTGGCAGGGAAGCAGATAAATACACACACTCAACCTCACACACACACAGACCACATGATCCATATAGTCCTGGTGTCCTGGACAAGCCAGACAGAAGCGGATAATCATCCCCTCATTGTATATCTCCAAGATTAAAATTACACCCTGAAGGAGAATTCACTCCTTGTGTGGGTAGATTTCCCTGTCTGTGGAGCATTCATACACTAAAATCATGAAATGGAGAGTCCTATGTAAGCTCTGGATCCACGGCAGAGATAAAGCTTCTTTTAGATCAGATAGCTTGTTTGCACACAGATCACTCCAGAAGATTTTTCTTGGGTTTCCTTTGAAGGAGTTAAACAAAATCTCATAGGAAAAGTTACTGAGAGCTCATCTACTTGGTCTATAGCTGATACTGCAAGATCAAAATAAGAGATCATCTGTCATCTCTCTCAGAGACACCTCTCTGCTCCAATTAGATGCCAGAAGGGAGAAAAAAAAGCAAGAGACCAAAAAAGCAAGAGACCAAAACTACTAGAAAAGACATGTATCATGGAAGAAGGTCCTACCCTCTTTTCATTCATTTTGTTGTTCATGCTTTCTCCTGGCTTTGAAGTGGAGTTTCTCAGTGATGTGCTTCATAATGCTCCCAAATGTGTACAAGGGGAAGGTGCTAAGGAAGGAAAAGGAGATGATACAGGAGAAAATAACAGAGGATTCTGAAACTGCAAGTCCTCTCAAAAGACCCCTGGAAGGCTTCTGCTGCTATGCTTCTAAGTGTAATACTGCCAGACATGGTGACAGGGAGACAGATTTCAGCCGGAATAAATTAGAAAGTGGCTGGGGGGGGGGGGGTAAGGGAATGTGGGAATCATGTTAGGAAATAAAGATCTTTCTGAACAAGGGCAGAAGCTCCTTCCAAAACACCGAGAGAGGGCAAAATAACTGATCTGCACACCAAGGGTGGAGAAAAAACAGTTCAAGTGATTGGGTGAAAGAGCTTTGGTCCCACACTTACGTGGTGCCTCAGGCAAGACGTATATGGCATGGTGCGTGTGTGGAACAAAGACAGGGACAGGCAGGCACCAGAGTAGAGGAACTTGCCACCTCCTGTTTCTTCCTCTGCCTCCACCATGTGTCCTCTGCCTCCACCATGTGTCCTCTGCCTCCACCATGTGCCCTCAGTGCACCCCTGCCTGATGAAATCCCCATTGATGTAGGCTTCAATGGGAGAAGAAGAGGATGAAGGAGGGAGCATGGAGGATCTAGACAGATTTGCTCAAAACTCAGTTGACATGGATGAGTGCACTGGGTGGGAGGTGAAGAGTCACTGAGGACCTCCCCAGAGAGTAAGGTTTGGGCACACTATGAGAATCCTGGTCAAGGTCAGACAGCCTGGAGAGAGATGGAAGGAGGGAGAGAGAGGGAGAGAGGATCACATGAAGGGTGCAGAGGCTGTGTCCCTGATCCCTTGCCATGGCTCTTCCAGTGACTAGTGACCAGCCTGAGCCATCTTTGAGGGCTGAGCTCTGTTCCCACATGTTTATGGCATAAGTGACAATGAAGCTGTATTACCTTGGCTCAGAAATAGTCTCTTATTACCCCTGCTCCTTTTGTAGTTTACTTTCTTCCCAGAGACTGACAGAGCTGCAAACATTTCCTCCTCAAAAATGAAAGGAATAAGCCGTGAAGAGATCAAGCCCTGAAGGGAGATAATAAACAAACCAATGACAGCATCACCTCTTTGATAAAATGCTGGGAATGTATTATGAGAGCTCCTTGGAGAAATGGGGCTGGCTGCTAGCCTGGAGCAAGAGCTCCCAGATCCCACATACCCCCAGATTCTCAGCTTGTTTCTTGTTTAGCTTTGATACCCCCACTGCCTCCATGAACCACAAGTATAAATGGGGCTGATGGGGCTATGTTGGGACCAAGTGGGGAGGAAAGGAGAGGGAAAAACACTGAGAAGGAAGAGGAGGAAGAATGTCTCAATGAAAGAGTAGAATACTGTAAACCTGGAAGACAAATTAATCTCAGAGACGCCGAAACACGAAAGGGGCACATAAAAGGGCTGAGTAGAGAAGAGGTCATGGGAAGAGAAAATACCAAGCAGCTTAACCAAAATAATTGAATGGCAAATGTGTACAGACTGTCTCCATCAGTGCATGACACTATCTTCAGTGTACACCTTCTCCCTGCCTGCCCAAGGGCAGGGTGGTGCTGCTCTTTCTGTCTCTAATTTAAAGGCACAAAAACACTCTTGCCCAGACCAGAAAAAAGGGTCTCAGGCGTGGGAAAGCTGTGAGTTGCCACTCCTCACTTCAAGGCACCTGGCATGCACACTGCAGGAGAAACACAAGTGCCCTGTAGCACAAATAGGGAGATCCACCCCTCTGAAAACCAGCTCTCATCTCCTTAGACTAAGGGCAATCCCCAAGACTTTTCATCAAGTGTTATTCTGGGGTTTATTTAAATCCAGTTGCTTTCACTGAGAGCAAGATACAAGGCTTAAAAGTCACTGAACTTAATTTAATTAAGCAGAACTGTCAGTCAGGGTCTTCCTTGCTTTGCCACTTTTTATCCTCCCAGATTTTCCTCCCAGTGATGCCAGCATTAAAAGGCAACTGGGAATGAACAGCACTTCACAGGATGATTTAGCTTACGAGTCTCAGCAGAGCTGGTGCAAAAGCCAGCTTCTTATGGTCAGGTATCTTCCAGATGTGTTGGAGCAGCATAACTGGTCTTAGAGGTCAGAAAGTAGCTGGGCCAGGATCTGCTGTATTGTGGCTTTCCTGTGGACCAGGTGCTGGTGTTTTCATTCCCCTGACTCGGTGGAGGTTTATCAGCATGACTTCTTGTCTCTTGTTGGCTTTTTTTCCTCCTGAAGGGCCAGTATGGCTATAAACATTTCCTGAGTGAGCATATGGTAAAAGAGAGAAAAGGACTCACACACATGATAATTTGTCTGGAGATAGCCAAAAGCAATGCAGCAAGAAAGAGAAAGCAAATTTAGAGTGCAATAGAAATTCTGCCCTTCTGTGCTGGGTGGAGTTCAGAGGTTGTGAGTGAACCCAGAAGGTTTAAATGAAAATGTAATTGTTTCAAGGACTGAGCTGATGCCAGCCAAGACACAAAATTCAACTATTACAAGTTGTCCCAATGACACATACCTGAGAGATGAGTGTTATCTAGATATTAGACATCCAAGTTATCTACCTGTGCTCTAGGTTTGAGGCATCTGGGCAGGACAGGGTACAGTTGTAGTAAGAGCCTGACAGGTGAAATTACATGTTTGGGTGATTGACGTTTGAGTGTACTTGGTTGGGTCAGACAATGGAAACCAACCTGCCTCTAACTCAGACTGCTTCTCCTTTAGTTCAAATAGCCCAGGCTGAGCCTTAGCTCCTTCATCTGGCAGGGAATGTCCACCCAGGACAATTTTTTAACGATAGGAGATAGAAAACCTGATCATCTAGGGATTCCCCACAAGGATGTTCAGAAAGGTATCACCGTATTGTCAAGCACAACATAAAACGAAACTTCTGGGGCAAGCCAAACATGTCTGGCCAAACATGTTGTGTCCCAGAAAGAAAATTGTTATTTATGAGACAACATCAGTGTTTCTCCCTGGGACAGTGCTTGAGGCTGTTCCTCCCCAGTATAAACCAATGAACTTTCAGTTACTGTGTAAATGAGGTGTTACTCCAGATCCTCAAGACAGATGGTTCCAAACAGCTCTGTTACAACTCAGAACAAACCAAGAAGAGTATCTGGGAGCTCAAAAGCCACTTCATCCATGTGGTTTTTATTGCTCTCTGTTGCAACATTCCTAAAGAGGGTAGGGAGGTATAAGTGGCTCTTGTTGGAGACAAGCTGCAGGGGCAGGCAAATCTTTCATGTCTCCCTGTGCCATTCTTATGCCTCTATGGAAATGGGCATCCTACTGCAGAGGAAATAGAAACATGGAGGTTTGTCAGGTTTCTGCCTCTGCCCAGGCCATAGTATCCCTGGAAGGAATTCAGCTCCAGTTCATGATCTCTAATCCTGGCATCAGCTGGAGCACCTCTCCTATGAAGACAAGCTGAGAGAATTGGGGCTGTTCAGCTTGGTGAGGACTATGCTCAGGAGACACCATATAGCAGCCTTCCAGTATACAAAGAGGGCCTACAAGAAAGCTGGGGAGGGACTCTCTGTAAGGGCCTGTGGTGAAAGGACAAGGGGCAATGGTTTTAAACTAGAGAATAGTAGATTTAGATTGAAAAGGAATCAGTTATTCACTATGAGAGTGGTGGAACACTGGAACAGGTTGTCCAGGAGCATGGACCAATCCCTGGAGAGAGTCGAGGTCAGGCTTGATGGGGCTCTGAGCAACCTGATCTAGCTGGGGATATCCCTGCTTCCTGCAAGGGGCTTGCACTAGAAGACACAAGACCTCACATGGAATATTGCATCCAGTCTGTGGTGGTTTGAGCCTTAACCGGGATTTAAGAGCTCCGACTGGGGGCAAGGCTGAGAATCCCTCCCTGCACTGACCTCTCCTCTTTCCCAACTGAGATAAAAAGGAAGGGAAGGAGCAAATCTACAGAGAAACAATTTGGAGTTGGGTTTGGAAGTAGGGAGGTAAAAATTTTCTTTAAACAATATAAATATATATAATATAATAACAGGAAGGGTTCACAAGGGTAAGGAACAAGGATGGATGGGGAAAATATGTATACACAACCAGTCCTTTGAAGTCCTTTGAAGAGACATGTATATAGCAGGGAGGAGGAGGACCAGGCCTGACCAACCGGCGGAGAAGCAGGAAGCCAGCAGCAGTCCTCTCATCCAGGCAAGGCAGGAGCAAAAGAGAGAGGAAATGGCTGCAGTGTCTGTCTTTTTATAGACTTGCTGGACAGGGATGGGGAGTGGAACAGACTAACTCAGTTTCTCAGGGGGAAATCCCCCACCAGGGAGGGCAAAGCTCTCACAAGCCCTCCCCCCCTGCTTTCAGGATGGGTGTAACCCATCACACATTTTAAGGCTCCCCAGTTCAAGAGGGACAGGGATCTGCTATAGAGAGTTCAACAGAGGGCTATGAGGATGATTAAGGGACTGGAGCACTGCCTTACGAGGAGAAGCTGAGAGACCTGGGGCTTTTTATTCTGGAGAAGAGAAGACTTAGAGGGGTCTTAGTAAATGTTTATAAATATCTGAGGGCTGGGGGTCAAGAGGGAAGGGACAGGCTCTCCTCAGTTGCACTCTGTGATAGGACAAGGGGCAGTGGATATAAACTACAACACAGCAGGTTCCACCTCTACATGAGGAGGAACTTCTTCACTGTGATGGTCACAGAGCACTGGAAGAGGCTCCCCAGAGGAGTTGTGAAGTCTTATCTGGAGACTTTCAAGACCTGTCTGGATGCATTTGTGTGTGACCTGTGCTAGATTCTGTGTTCCTGCTCTGGCAGGGGCGTTGGACTCAATGATCTCCAGAGGTCCCTTCCAACCCCTAACATCCTGCAATCCTGTGATTCTATAATCTCCAAATCTTGACCCCATTGCACACACACAGGACACTCAGTAGTATCAGATGGGGTTTGGAGTTATGACAGCAGGCCTGCAGGAGATCTCAGTTTCTCTGGAGTGGTAGCTAGAGCCAAACAAGATTCCACAGAACATCTCAAATGGCTCCAGACCCCTACACCTGGGCATCTGAACTGAGCCTATACTCAGCAGGCAGTGAAGCGATTCAGTTCTTCTTTGCAGATGGACTCAGTGAACTGTCACTTGCCTATATGAGGAGAGCAACAAGCTCCCAGACTTTGCTCAGCTGCTATTTGCTTCTCATGCACACTATGCTCATCTCACAGGCTGCAGGGCTCACATATGACCAGCTTCTGCACTTGTCCCCTGTGCTGAGTCTTTCAACACTCTTGTACTCCTGTTCCTCACCTTCTAGTCCTTAGAGGTAGCACAGAGGTCTCACTGTTTCACCTTTTGTGTCTGGACATTAAAGACACCATTGACTTCACGTCATGTCTGAAGTGACAAATATCAGCCCAGTGTCAGGAGCATTCATCACTGTGGTGTGTTTTCCAAACTCAGCTGTTCATGCAGGTAGGTGTAGGGCTGACGTCTGCAGACACGGGTGAGAGGTTTGGCAACATGTCACTTCGTGTCTCTGCTGTTCAGAGATACAGGAGACTCTGTTATCTTGCATTTCCAGCAGGGACAGAGTGATTAATTTAAAGCATTACTGGTGTTCCAGGCACTGAGGAGTGGTGAATGTTTAACGTCCTAAATTTAAAGAGGGTAAATCTTGTCTATGGATATGTAGCTACTGTGTGCTCAGTACTTTTCCTGGAGCAAAAGGATTTTTAGAACAACAAGACCTGACGAGTCCCCCAGCTATCTCTCTACCCCCCTGCATTCTTGCACGTTGCAGCCACAATACATCCTATGAGGGTCACAGGACTCAGAGACATATCTTCCATCCTGCAGCTGGTTTGGTGAGAACACGCCAGCAGTTCTTACATCCCATGACTTATACTTGTGTCTCTGCATTTCAGCTTTTCAGCTGCCACCAAAGTAACACCATAAAGGCATCATGTCACCCCACAACCCAAAAGTAACTGCTTGTGGACAGCCATGGCACTGACTGTTGTGCAAGCAGGAGCAGTCTGTAAGGCATCTTTATCTGTCCCACCCTAGGCTCCAGGCAAGACCTCTCATCCTCTGCCCTTGAGTCAGGATGGTTATCTGCATTCAAAGGGTGTCTCTTCTCTCATGTGCCACCAGCTACAAAGTCTGTTATTTCTTTAGCCACACAGGTCCAGTGTTGCCAGCTCGCCTGAGCTGTACTCATTGACTTAGATACAGATGAGCTGTATCTCAGTGTTTTAAATGAAGGATCTTGTGTCAGCCAGTAAAAGAAGTTAGTCATTTTCATTTGAGACAAAGCAAGGGGAGCAAGGGACATTTATAGAAGGTTTCCCAGGTCCCAAGGAAGACATTTGACCCACTGCCAGGCCAGGAGCAGAAATTAGGAGAAAACAAGTGAATATTCTGGGTAGGTGGGGAGGAGTACAGTGGGAACTGAGAAATTTCCTGAAAGCACCTAAGGTAATCTGTGATCCTGTAACTAATAAAACCACCTTTACAGACAGCACATTTCTTGTTATATTTTCAGAGATGTATCCTAGTTGGCAACCTTTAACCCAAGAGTTTGTTCCCTTTATTGTCCTCCTCTCACTCCTTTATTTCCCTTTCATTAACCTTATTTGTCAGAATGTCAACCCCAACTGGACAGGTTCTGCCAGATAAATGTTTTGTTAACAGATATTTATCCTCTGAGTAGCTGCCAGATAGACATCAAAGAACAACTAACTTAGGCTTAACTAAATTTTGTCTTCTGGAGCAGTTCAGTGTGAAGGCTGCAAGATTATTTTTGCATGTGTGTGTGTGTGTCCTCTCCTACTCCACATCGTCTCTCTAGCCAAAAGGGAAGACTGCATCTGGTGAGGAAAAGGCTCAAATAGTCATTCTCCAAAGAGGACTTTTAAGAAATATTTTTCTTCTTCAATTATGGATGTCACTCAATCTGTAAGAGAGTAGGCAAGTCAATAGAATTTGTTGCTGTACAGAATAAAGTGTTCATCATCCTTCTGTGATGCTCTCCTAGGGAGTTTAGCAGTGTCCCAGCTTGAGAAGGGATCAGGTCGCCAGACAGAACACGTCAGGTAATGCTGGTAGGACAGAGAAAGAGCTGGCTCCTCTCACCACAAGGAGCAATTCAAGAAGTAGGCCTCCATAAAACACTAATGCCTACTGCCACAAAATATACCCCCAGAGCAAGAAGCACGAGTAGATGAAAAAAAAGCCCCACACCTCGGGGCAAATGTGTTCAGGGGTCATTACTAATTTCCATATTGCTGGCACAATCTCCAGCCAAGAAAGTTCCTATCATTCAGTTGCCATATGTAGAGAAAGTGCAACCAAAGGAGAGATCACACCACAATTGTCTTACCTTCTAGGCTTTCCCACCACAGCACCTGGGAGCATTGGCCCACTGTGACCACGTTAGGCTGCAAGATCCGAGGGTGAGTTTCTATGTCTTGGCTACATCACCCAAACATACAGACAGTGATAGGGAGTTTAGCAAGCTAGAGCTGCAACCAGCAAGCACAGGCAGCTCAGGCACCAACGAGAAAGCTGAGCATGAGAGGGGAGAAATGGCAGCAGATGAAGAGCAGCCACCTGGTATAGTGGCCACCACAGAAACATGGTGGGATGTCTCACATGACTGGAGTGCTGCAATCACTGGCTATAAACTTTTCAGAGGGAATAGACAAGGAAGGAGAGGTGGTGGGGTGGCCCTGTATGTTAGGCAGCATCAAGAGTGTCTAGACCTTAATGATGATAGAGTTGAACGTTTATGGGAGAGGAGGAAGACCAACAAGGCAGATATCATGGTAGGATGATGTTACAGATCACCCAACCATGCTGAAGAGACAGATAGAATATTCTTGAGGCATCTGGGAGAAGTATCATAATCACTAGCTCTTACATTCTCATGGAGGGGGGTTCAATTTCCCTGATGTCTGCTGGAAATACAACAAAGCAGAGAGAGAACAGTCCCAGAGGTTCTTAGAGTGTGTGGAGGACACAAGCGGTGTCCTCCTGACACAAGCGGTGATGGAGCCAAACAGGGACTTGTCCTATAGAGCCTGCTGCTTGCAAACAGAGAAAGACTTGTGGGTGATGTAATTGCTGAATGCCATCTTGGGCACAGCATTTACAAAATTATAGAGTTCTCAGTTGTTGAAGAAGTAGAGAGGTCAGGAGAACTGCCACTTTGGACTTCCAGCAGGCAGACTTTTGCCTGTTTTGGAGACTCATGGACAGAGTTCCTTGGAAGGGAGTCTTGTCTTTAGTAGTAGGGCCAATTGCTCGTTGTGCACACAGCTCTCTGAGCTGAAAGATAGAGATGGGGAGTAGAATGAAGCCACATAATCCAAGAGGAGATGGTTAGTGGGCTACTGCATCATTTAGGCATATGCAAGTCTCTGGGACCAGATGGCTTACACACAAGGGTACTGAGGCAGCTGGCAGAAGGGCTCACCAAGCCACTTTCCATCATTTAGTTTCATAGTTTCATAGTTTCATAGTTTCAGTTAGGGTTGGAAGGGACCACAAGGATCATCTAGTTCCAACCCCCCTGCCGTGGGCAGGGACACCCCACACTAGAGCAGGCTGGCCAGAGCCTCATCCAGCCTGGGCTTAAACACTTCCAGGGACAGGGCCTCAACCACCTCCCTGGATAACCCATTCCAGGGCTTGACCGCTCTCGTGGTGAAGAACTTCCTCCTCACATCTAGCCTGAATCTCCCCACCTCCAGCTTCATTCCATTCCCCCGAGTCCTATCAGTACCTGATAGCCTGAGAAGTCCCTCCCCAGCCTTCTTGTAGGCCCTCTTCAGATACTGTCTTGGCTAAGTGGAGAGGTCACAGCTGACTGAAGGTTGGCAAATGCGATGCCCATCTACAAGAACAACCTGTCAGTTTGAGCTCTGTACTGGGCAAGGTCATGGAGCAGATCATGTTGAGTGCCATTTTGCAGTACATGCAAGACAACCAGGCAATCAGGCTCAGTTACCATGGCTTCAGGAAGAAAAGATCCTGTTAGATGAGCCTGATTTTCTTCTATGAGAAGGTGACCCACTTATCAGATGAGGGAAAGGCTGTGGCTGTTGTTTATCTGGACTTTAGTAAAGACTTTGACACTGTCTTCCTCCTGGAGAAACTGACTGCCCATGGCTTGGATGGGTGGATGCCTTGCTAGGTAAAACATTGGCTTTGGTCTAGGCCCAAAGAGTGGTGGTGAATGGAGTTAAATCTATTTGGTGGCCAATCCCAACTGGTGTTCCCCAGGGCTCAGTTTTGGGGCCAGTTCTCTTTTATGTCTTTATTGATGATCAGGATGAGGGAATTCAGTGCACCCACAGTAACTCTGCAGATCACACTAAGTTAGGAGGGAACATAGACCTGCTTGAGGGTAGGAAGGCTCTATAGAGGGACCTGGACTGGCTAAAGTGATGGGCTGAGATCCATTGTATGAAGCTTAAAAAGACCAGGTGCCAGGTCTTGCACTGGGGTCACAAGCCCAGGCAATGTTACAGGCTTGGGTCAGAGTGGCTGAAAAACTACCTAGCAGAGAAAGACCTGGGGATTTTGATTGACAGCCATCTGAACATGAGCCAGCAGTGTGCTCAGGTAGCCACGAAGGCCAACAGATTCTTGGCCTGTTTCAGAAATGGCATGGCCAGCAGGAGTAGAGAAGTGATCACGTCCCTGTACTTGGCACTAGTGAGGGTGCGCCTTGAGTACTGTGTTCAGTTTTGGGCCCTTACTGCAAGAAAGATATTTAAGTGCTGGAGTGGGTCCAGAGAAGATCATGATTCAGATGATTCATTGCTTTTGAAATTTAGATATAAAAGAGGTCTAAAATAAAGAAGAAAAAACTCTTCAAGTTTGCATGGGCATGCCGGATGACTAACACCCATAAGCTCTCTCAAGGCAGTCAAATTGAAAATGAACAGAACAACTAGCATCAATTTAAAGATATCTGCTGACAGGAAAAATGCCATCTGTAGTTAGCTGCTTCTCTCCTTCCCCACACTCTAGTAACTCTTCTAGAGCTTTATGAAACCTTGTAAATCAAACCATCTTGTGCACTGTCTTCCTTAAATGGTTAGCAGAGAGCTACCTTCATTGAGTCTCACATGGGCCTGGTCCTTCTGGAAGGTGAGCCTAGGGTCTCCATAGCTCCCAGTCCACTGATGGCAGGCTGTGCCTCTCATTGTCTAGATGACAAAGGATCTTCTCTGTAGTGCTTGGCACATCTTCAATAGAGATGCCAAAGTTTCAGACAGTGGTTAAGACAAAATAATCTAACCTGAAACAGGTATGGTATTTCACTCCAGTTTTAATAAGGGTAATAACATACACAATTAAATGTGGTAGGTAATGTCCAAAATACCACAAACAAACAACAACAGCAAAAAAAAACACCACCCCACCCAAACCAAGAAACCCACAAACACCAAAACCTCACACTTTGAATCAAAAGTCATAAGGTCTACAATGAGATTTCTACCTGAAAGGAGATTGTGGTGAGTCTGGTGTTGGCCTCTTCTCCCAAGTAACTAGCAATAGGACAAGAGGAAATGGACTTAAGTTGTCCCAGGGGAGGTTTAGATTGGATATTAACAAAAATTTCTTTACTGAGAGAGTGGTGAAGCATTGGAATAGGCTGCTCGGGTAGGTGGTGGAGTCATCATCCTTGGAAGTGTTCAAGAAGTGTGTAAATGTGGCACTTCAGAGTATAGTTGCGGTCAGGGTATTTGAGTTATGGTTGGACTCCATTTTAAAGGTCTTTTTACAACCTTAATGATTCTATGATTCTGATTCATAATAAGCACAGGCCAGTTGGAGGCCTGAAGCCAGTGGTGTTCCCCAGTGATCAGTACTGGGTCAAATTTTGTTTGGTTTCTTCATCAACAACTTGGATGAGGGACTAGAGTGTACCCTCAGCAAGTTCACTGGTGATAGAAAACTGGAAAAACTGACACACCAGAAGGCTGTGCTGCCATACAACAATAGCTGGGCAAAGGGCAGCCTCATGAACTTCAATAAGGACAGGTGTAGAGTCCTGCACAGGGGGAGGAATAACATCAGCCACCAGTACAGACTAGGGGTCATCCTTCTGGAAAGCAGCTCCAAGGACAAAAACCTTGGAAGCATAGTAGACACTGAGTTACCCATGCAAAAACAATATGCCTTTGTGGCTGCGGTGGTTTTAGGCTATGTCTTTAAAATTTAGTTACAGATTTTGAGCAGAAAAGCAGAAAAATATTGTGACCATTTTAGGCTGTGCCTCTAAGAAAGGGACAGTTACTGGAACAGGGCAGGTTTAGACTGGATGCTAGGAAGAAGTTCTATACAGAGAGAGTGATTGCCCATTGGAATCAGCTGCCCATGGAGGTGGTGGAGTCACCTTCATTGGAGGTGTTCAAGAAGAGGCTTGATGGGGTGCTTGGTGCCACGGTTTAGTTGTTTAGGTGGGTTGTATTGTATTGTATTGTATTGTATTGTATTTAGGTGGGTTGGATTGGTTGATGGGTTGGACGCGATGATCTTGAAGGTCTCTTCCAACCTGGTCATGTATTGTATTGTATTGTATTGTATTGTATTGTATTGTATTGTATTGTATTGTATTGTAACACTGGCTGAATGTTTTGGTGTTCAGTCTGCCTGTTTCAGCCTCTCTGCCTTTCCTCTGTGCTGGACAGAATTGACCTTGAACTAACTGAGCTAACACATAAGAAACTAATTCTTTGCATACACTTTGAGCTAACAGAATTTCCTCCTTAATAATTACCTTTTCTCTCTCTAACCGTTTTTGGGAAAAAAGGGGGGAAGGGGAAGAAGGGGGATTGTGGGGACCCTCCTTCCTAGAGGAGGGAAAGGTCTTCTGTGTTATGTTCTTTGCTGTATATTTCTGTATATATTGTAAATACTGTATATTGTGTGTATATTCATCTGCATTTCATCCTGCTTGTAAATACAGCTTGTTCATTTTCGCTTCTTGGACTGAGTTAGCCGTGGTTTCTTTGTGTGGGGGGGAGAACTGAACCTTTCACCACCACAAATGTAAATAAATCACTACGGGGTGTAAAAAGGAAAGCAAAATATTATTCTAAACAAATTGATTGGATAAGTATCTGCCATGAAATGGGATGTACCAAAACAATTCTTTCTCATATGTGACCTGTCTGCTTGCTTCACTCAGGAGAGATTAACCTGCTTGTCAGCTGACCTTGGCTGCATTGTTTAGTTTAGTCTTACCCACTGCTTTCTCTCTGCTCCTTTCTCTCTTGTGGGACAGGGTGAGGGCAGTGGAATGGCTTCTCTGGTCTCTGACCAGGGGGATTTTTGTGTTGTTTGCTAATGGTAAATATTTGTATAATATTGTAAATGCTGTATGTTTTGTATATATATTTATTGCATTCCACTGTAGAGTGTAGTTTTTGCATGTAAATACAGCTTCCATTTGCTTCTAACTGAGCTGGTCTGGCAAAGTTAATGCTGGGGGAAAATTTCAACCCACCACAGTGGCCAAAAGGGCCAATGGTAGGCTGGGGTGCAACAAGAATAGTGTATCCAGCAAGTCTATGAAGGTTCTCCTTCCCCTCTTTTCTGCGCTGGTGACACCACACCTGGAATACCATGCCCAGTTTTGGACCCCTCAATTGAAGAGAGACAGGGCTCAGCCAGAGAAAGTCCAATGGAGAGCTACAGGAATGATTGCAGGACATGAGCATCCCTCCTATGAAGAAGGGCTGAGAGAACTGGGGCTGCTCATTCTTGAGAAGAGGTCTTATTAATGTACGTTTATAAAAATCTGAGGGATGGATATCAAGATGAAAGTGCCAATCTCTTTTTGGTGGTACCCAGTAATAGGACAAGGACCAATGGGTATAAGCTGGAACACAGGAAGTTCCACCTCAGCATGAGGAACGACTTCTTAACTGTGAGGGTGAGAGTACTGGAACAGGCTACCCAGAAAAGTTGTGGAATCTCCTTCTCTGGAGACTTTCAAAGCCCACCTGGATGTGTCCCTGTGTAGCCTGCCTGAGGTGATCCTGCTCTGACAAGGGGATGGGGGAAGGGCTAACTAGATGATCTCTAGAGGTACCTTCCAACTCCTAACATCTTACAATACTATGATCTCCTCCCACTTGCCCCCAAAAGCCTAGCCCCAAAGGGAAAGAAACAAAACACAAGTGAAGCATGCATGCATATTTATTGCCTGAAAGGGTTAATCCCCTTTTGCTCCTGCAAGCTGAAGAGGAAAAGGGCATGAGGAAGATAGTGCCATAGCTGATTTCCTTTCCATGGTATATTTGCTGACAGCTGCTAAAAAATGCAACCAGCACCAGCCTTTTACAGTGTGGGTATCAACATTTTATTTTTTAAAAAGGCTAAAACATGAATACATCATTCAGCAACTAGAAATGTGTACAAAGTTACATATTTCAAGGAATTCACACATTAAAGAAACAAGTTTTGAAGGTTTCTGTAATGTATGGGACTCAAAAACCCTTTCACAACCGATACTACGCGTTTCAAATACTCTGCAATAATATGGTATTGGGAGAGCCAGAAATCCCCTAAGATGCCAGCACTGCTAGTACAAGAGATGCCTGATCTCAGTCTCTCAGCCATGAGTACTAAGGATATCCCTCTAGTTCTAAAAAGTACAAAAGGAGCTGCTCCAGCAACAAAATGCCCTAATCCAAGGCCATCCAGGAAAATCCGACAGTATCGCAAGGCTTTAAGAGAATTGGCAGTTCCCCAACATCTTTAAATTAACTCATCCCAACCCTGGTATTCCATAACAGCTTTAAGGAGAGTATTAAAAAAAAATAATAAAAAAGGCAAACCAAAAAAAAAAAAAAAAAAAAAAAAAAAAAAAAACCCAAACCCACAACACAGCACTGTTGTGAAATTTACATGAACGCACACGACTTTAGCAATACCATGTTTCCAGCAAAACTTGGCCATTAACTTCTTGTAGTTTATGCACAAAGCTGATTAATTAGAAAGGATATCACAGGGAGCCAAGCCTTCTCTCCAGTTTAGCCCCTGGCTAGAAGAATTATCTCCTCAGAGCTGGCAATATTAAGAATTACGAGAACAGCAGGGAGCAATGGTTTGTAAACACTTTATCCTACTATTAAATTAAGATGCACTGCATTATCACTCTCTACTCTGACATTATGGATAAGCAGATTGATACAATGTTCTAGGAATTCATAGGAGATATAGGAAGTTTGGCCAATAAAAAATATCATTAAACAAGTACATTCCTGGTGCCAAGTTACTGACGTTAGAGAAACACCAAGCATGCATTTGATTTACAGTAGAATTACAGGCAAATTTTTTTCCCCAGGATGTAGGAGTTTCCATTCCATGCCAGCAAAACAATTTAAATTTTGCAGGTTCTCCAATCTGCAGATGTTTGGAGGGAAGCAGCTGGCCAAGGTCACAGGCAAGACCAGAAACAGCCCAAAAAAGCTCTAGATTCCTGAAAGATTGGCCTGTGTTGGACAGCAATGCCCGCTTCCCTCCTGGCTCCTGCTGTCCTCGATACCCTTCAGCTAGGGAAAGATTACCTGATACTGCACTTGAGGAAAGGGTCACAAGAAAATACCTAAAGCAAATACATCAGGGATATGCACACACACACCAAAAAAAAAACAAGGCTAGAATATATCAAGACAGGAAAAAGAACTTTTCCTGTTGTTCTTGAAGCTCTTCTTAACTCCTTCTTCCTCTTTGCCAGCTGCAGTCCTGAGTAATGAATGTCTGCCAGATCTGTGTGGCAGCTTCCTCAGACTCTTTCCTTATGTTTCACATTAGCCAGCTTGACTGTTTCTTGCTCAGAGGCAGGTGGAGAAGGCTCATCATGACATCCAATCATCAGCTGATAGACCACCACTCCCGCAATGGCCCCAAGGAAAGGAGCAACAATTGGAACCCACCACCACTGCTTACCAGTCCTGAAAATAAAAAAAACAAAGTGCACAAGGTAAGAACTGCAGCCTAAGCATTAGTATACTCATGGTTTGATCTAGAACCATGCAAGGTCTGACCATCTCCAAATATCACCATTGACTTACAAAAGACAATAAATAGTACCCACATGTTCAGAGTCATTTCCTAGGCAGATATTGCCCTCCACTGCAAGGTGACAAGCAATTCAGAATAGTTACGTTCAGGACTTCCAAGATTATCTCTTATCCAAGAAAGGAAAGAAGTTGCAGTGCCTGAACCACTTTCACTACCCTCTGATGCTTTCAGGAAAGCACCCTGTGATAACACATTGCCTATATATTGTTTGTGGGTGCCTCTGCTGTCTCCAGCAACAACAAAATCCAAGTATTGCAAACACTCCTCATGTCATACCACTAAAATTTCAAAAATGATAGACTCATGTTCTACACACACCCAAATTTCTCATGGTTGCTCCTAAGTTTCCTTTTTGATAGCAGTTTGGTCACTTCCTCTCACCACTGGAAACTTATCAGCTTCTACACTTTAAGAAGTTGGAGCAGTGCAGTGTCTTTAAAGAACATTATGCAATCCAAAGATACTTCATGCATGCTAAGACTCTTCACAGAGACAGACCTACCATGTATTTGGACTTGTAATTTTTTTCCCCCCTTGATGTAAAAGGTTTCTATTGACAAACACTTACCAGAAGACTTCAGTGCCCCAGCCAGCAATGGCTGTGAAGAGACGAGGCCCAAAGTCTCTGGCAGGGTTGACAGCATAGCCAGAGTTGAAGCCCATCGATGTTCCAATAACAAGGACAACAAAGCCAACTGTGAAAGCCTCCAGCCCAGTGGGGACAGGGTTGTTGAAGGGATCAACAATAGCCAAGACACAAACAATCAGGGAGGCAGTGCCAATGAACTGGGGAGAGAGACAGAATTAAAATAAGTATTTAATCCAGGCTAGCCCTTTTAACCCAGTTATTTAACTTCTGTGGAGTCCCATGCATTAAGAGCTTATTCTCTAAACTGGAGGAACCACATTAAGTCATCCCATGGCATTATCAGATCACAGTAAACCCAGTGCCTATAGGAATGGGAGAGAGGAACATGCTTCCCCTGGCAGTGCACAAGCTTGATGAAGCCCATGTGTTTTTCCTTACATACAGAAGATCTGTGAAAACTGTGCAGCCAGAAAAGCTGAAGAAATCTTTTGAACTGGCTTCCAACCTGCCACAATTTGCTAGCTGAGAGCAGCTTTAAGAAGGAGATAGTCACCTCCAACAGCAACCACCACATCCAGCTGACCTCTGAGTTGCATAACAGACACTGTAGTACAGTGATAGTGAGGAAGAGACGTACTTCACATGATGTGTATTCAGGGGCTAAGAGCAAGTGGTAGTCTTTTCACTTGTGTCCTGATCAGTGCTATATCACTGATTAGTCCCCTTAACACGGGCCTTCTTGCTGTAAGGGTCCTTTTCTGGCTGCTCTTCCTACAAGCTGGTGAAACACCTGTGTCAGCTCCAAAAACCTTTCTAGGTATCTTCTTTTTAAACTGCAATTCAAGAGGCTAAGAACCACCCCATCCTCCTTAAATGCACTTCCATCCTTCCAGCACCCTCTTACCTGGTCAAAGAATCCATTCACAATGTTCAGATGCTGAGAAGGGTAGGTAGCAAAGATACCAGCAGTGCCATTCTGTCCTGTTACGTACAGGTGGTTATTGCCAAAAGCCCAGATGGCATCTAGAAGGGACAGGGTCAGGAAAGAGATAGGTAGAGAGGTTAATGATTTCCCAACACACAAAGAGAAGACCCTGCTTGAAAGATGACTAAAATGTAGGCTCCCCAGAGCCATGAATATTGAGACAGAATTCCCTGGACACTTTGTTGCTATGTATTGTAAAACCATTTGTGACAGAGCAAACACTCATTTGGAAGACAAAAAGCAGGATTCAGAACAGTATTTTACCAGTCAGGCTTGTGCAGATGACCTGTTCCAAATAGTTCTTCTTTACCAGGCTCCATGAAAGAGAGCCAGAAAGTAACTACCAAGGTGACTCCAAATCTCCATCAAAGGCACCTAGATGCCTGTAGTATCTGGTTTTGGTGTCAAGACATGAAGTATCGCCACAAGTCTGATCTGCAGCAAACAGTACCTTGCACTCTAAGCCAATATTCAAGTACTTTCAAATCTCAAGGTTGTCTTGAAGGGCAGCCAGTCCCTTGCCTTACCACCATGCAGAAACTGGATAACTAACCTAGTTGGGCTGTCTAGATTTCCTCCATGATCAGTGGAGAGAAAAGAAGCACAAGATAGCTAAACTGGGATTAACTCTCTTCTGAAGAGTTTACTTCAGCCCATTAAGAAAGGTAACTGGTGTTGAACTGGTTTCCTCATGTCTACAGAGATGAATATAGGTGTCCCTGCTTCCTTCTAAAGTGAAAAGTAGTTGGTGATAATGATGGGGTGGCAGTTTCTTCCTTTAAAAGTTTTCTGCTCAGCTACAGGGAACACTGCTCCTATTGCAAGAAACAGACATCAGAAAGCTAATTCTAAGCTAAAATGTCATTCTTGACATTTGAGGAAGAATAATTTCCAGCACAAAAAGTCAATTCTTGCCCACTGAGTATTGCCTATAATGAGGAACACCACTCAGGAGGAACAGATGCATGAGAAACTGGATTTCTAGAATGTTCTCCAAGATACAGAGTCACTCTAAGAGCAGCAAAAATTGCTAGGAGACAAAATGTCTGGAAGATATCATCACAAGACAATGCAGAAGCATATAATGTTTTTAGTGTTTTTTTTAGTATTTGGGTTTGCTTTTTTTTAACCAATAGGTTGAAGTGGCTCTGAACAACACACAGATAAAATTTCCATCAATACTAGTGTTTCATAGGCTTTTCTGGAAAGTGTATCTTAGTCTAGACAAATAGATATAAGAGGGGACATCCAGTGGTCCAGAGACCATTATTCAAGTACCAATGCTGGTTGGCCTTCAGATTGATTCGATGAAGCTTGAACCCATTATTGGAGGAGAAGAAAAGCCCTTCCCAGAAAGGCAATGAGGAGGTTTCTCAGATCTGGAATCTGCAAGGAAATTATTCTCTCTGATCTGGAAACAAGCCTTCCTGCAATGAGTCATTTTTAAAACCTTGGTGTTTTATCCAGAATTATGAGTTAAAAGAATTGCACTTAATCATCCGAAGTGACTAGTGTGGTAGTGACTTACTGAGAATGTCTCATCTAACCAGACTGCTTTAATAGTAATAACCTTGGCATTGCGTTCCTTCCCCTGAGGTACTAGTAGCCAAGATGAGCTAAACTGATGGCCTGTTCTGACAATTCCTGAAATATTTGAAAAGCATATTTATTTTCCCAAATTGGCCTGCAAATAGAAAAATGCTGATGGTACTGAATTTGTTGTAGATGTAGGATATTTTGGGTGGGGAGGGACCTGGGGGTACTGGTTGATGGTAGCTGGAACATGAGCCTGCAGTGTGCCCAGGTGGCCAAGAGGGCCAATGGCATCCTGGCCTGCATCTGGAACAGTGTGGCCAGCAGGAGCAGGAGGTCATTCTGCCCCCGTACTCAGCACTGGTTAGGCTGCACCTTGAGTCCTGTGTCCAGTTCTGGGCCCCTCAGTTTAGGAAAGATGTTGACTTGCTGGAATGTGTCCAGAGAAGGGCAACAAAGCTGGTGAGGGGTTTGGAACACAAGCCCTATGAGGAGAGGCTGAGGGGGCTGGGGTTGCTTAGCCTGGAGAAGAGGAGGCTCAGGGGTGACCTTATTGCTCTCTACTACTACCTGAAGGGAGGTTGTAGCCAGGTTGGGGTTGGTTTCTTCTCCCAGGCAACCAGCACCAGAACAAGAGGACACAGTTTCAAGCTGCACCATGGGAGGCTCAGACTGGACGTTAGGAGGGAAATTCTACATGGAGAGAGTGATTGCCCATTGGAATGGGCTGCCCAAGGAGGTGGTGGAATCACCATCATTGGAGGTGTTCAGGAGGAGACTTGATAGGGTGCTTGGTTGCATGGTTTAGTTGATTAGGTGTTGTTGGATGATAGGTTGGATGCAATGATCTTGAAAGTCTCTTCCAACCTGGTTTATTCTATTCTATTCTGAGTCAGAAAGAGCAGCAATCTTACCCCAACAAACATACAGTTTCTTCACTTACCATAGTACAGCCCAAAGACTATGCCAGCTCCAAGGAAAGCCCCCAGGGTTTGTGCTAGAGCATAAATTGGTAGCTTGATCCAGGGCTCCCGGGCCAAGAAGCACATGGCAAAAGTGACAGCTGGGTTCAGGTGTCCACCTGCAGAGAGGATTGTATTTAGTGTAGTTTTTACAGGCAGAATTTGGATCATGGAGATGAACCAAGGAACACTGGATTCCATTACAGTGCCACATAGAAGTACAGCCATCTAGGCCTACACAACTACTATCACAAGTGAAATCCAGCCCATGCAGAGCCCATCTTACCTGATACCTGTCCTGCGATCAAAATGCCAAGTGTCACAGCAAAGCCAAAGGCCAGGTTGACAGTCAGGAAACCTCCATGAGTCCCTTTGCTGAGCACAATCTGAGCAACAGAGCCACAGCCAAACAGCTAAGGAGAGAAGAAGGGATTGAAATTACCCTCTCTGTTTCACATCAGAGCCAGTTGTTCACCAATGCCTGTGATTGCTCCAATTACACCTGCATGCACCATCACAGCCTACCTATGACTCTAAACCTTGAAAAGGTTAATCTTTGGTTAAAGTATCTGGGCATCCTAGCTCACTGCAGGGGGGGTTAGACTAGATTACCTATGGGTCATCCCTTTCAACCTAAACCATTCTATGATTCTGTGTTATCTCTAGGGACAGCAGGGAAGGCAAAAGGATACAGGACATGCCTATCCCCTGGCAGGGGGAACCAGAGTCAGGGTCTAAACCAAAAGCAAAGCTGTATGACTAGTGTCTGGAAGGATTTGCTCAACCATCTAATTTTAAGGTGGTAGGTGAAAAGAATCACCAGATAGCATCCTGGATCAAGGTATTTACAGTGTTCATGTTCCCACTATGTAAGGGCCCTGTTCCTGATCATCTCTATCCTTGTACCTTCCACTGGCTTCACCTGAATAGATTCTTGCTATATATAGCAGGGATTATCATATCAGCAGGTACTGAGAGCATCCTTAAATTAGGTCACAGATTATAGCTGTCTTCACCTCTTCTGCCAAAACGGGATATGCCCACTGAGCAAAACACAATCCAGATCAGGACCGAAGCCAAAACACACCAAACTTTTATTCCCTTCCATCCCCTTTACTACTGGTGAATTACTAACAAAGCAAACACTTTGCTCAGCCTACTGGGAAAAGACCAGGCAGGTAGGTTACTGGCTGGCATATTAGGTGGACACTGTATGGAGGAGTCTCTCGTCATGAAGCCAGGTGCACAACACAGGACTTTGTGTAGAAACAACAAATGAACCATGCAGCACTGCTCTCTGCTGGGTGCGGTCAGAACAGCCTCTTCAATGCCTTAATGCTAAACTGCTCAACCAGGAAACCATGGCAGAGAGGACAGCCAGGCAAAGGCAGAAAAGATGAGTTTTGTTTATTGTGCAGCAAATAGAGACATCATTCCCAGATATGCCCAAACCACTGAGGGAAGTCTAGCTCCAGCTGAGAAAATAAATACTGGCTAATGACCAGGGTGACATCTGTTCCTTCTCTTACCCCAGATGAGCACCAGCATGCTTTAGACAGCTTTGAAGAGAGTACTTGTCCATGGTGTTTGCCTCTCTAAAGCCACTCAGTACATCAGCCTGGCAAGGGAGGGGCAAGGACCACAAAATTCTGCAGTGGGCACCTGAACTTGGTAAATTTGGCCCCAGGTTTTTCCTAGTGATTAAGGTATTTGTGCTATTCACCCTGAAAGAACTGGCAGTCCTGCAAGTGGATGGTGGTTGGCTTGTTAGCTACATACTTTTTTAGGTGCAGAAACCACAGAGTAAAGTTTTTTCACCTTTCACTTCCCTGTTCAATCTCAAAGGCCTTCCTTTAACCTGGAGGAAAGCCAGCTCTAACATTTCACAAGAAGTTATTCCCCATCCTCCTCCCCAACATCCTACACCTGGTGATAGCTTTCCAGCTTTTCCTCAGAAAAGAGTCTATGGACCATGCAAAAACACCCTGAAGCCACTTCATGGGAGCATTGCAACTATTTATCAGATGATCCCTGAGCACTATTTGGCTTAATTCAGCATAACAGTGGAAAATGTCCCTCAGCAGACAAAGAGCAAGGTGATATTTAGGGACAAGTTTGGACTTTACTATGCTTGTGTACACTTCTATACTGCACCAACATAGTCCACTAAGCATGAAAACTTTCTTATTCATGACATCTGTCCATGGTCTTTGTCATAGTTTTGCTATGGTAGTGGTTATTACAATTTTTTAATCACACCATTTCTACTTCTGCTATTTGCTAGTTTTCCCTCCAATTCTTTTTCCCAGGCCATATGAGACAGGAGATCCTCAGCATCTGCTTTTTAAGTCTTCGTTTTCCAGAGCTCACAAAGAAGCACTTAGGAGTGGCTAGGTTGAGTTGGAAGGCAAGTAAAGGGCAAAGAAGTTCCAGCAAAAATAATTCAGCATTTATCCCAGTGGCTTTTAAGTCTGTGCAAAGGTTGTAAAAGTCCTTAGGCACTATTAGACTACTATGTTCAGAAAACTGCTGCACACCCATGGGTGAAACCACCTCTCATCCTCTTATTTTAATAATCTGCCTCCAAAACACTTTGTTTCAGAACATATTTTGGGAGGTTGGGCTTATTATTATTATTTTTCTTCTTTTAGTTACTGGAAGAACATCCCAGGCAACAGAAACCCAGATTAGCAGCTCACACAGCAGTGGGCACAGCAGTCACCTGTTACACCCCCCATCATACACTAACCAAGTTCAAACTTCTCTTTAAGGTGCTAATGAAATTATTTCAACTAAGCATAACTCTGATGTATTAAATCTACTCTCCTAGCAATATAGGCAAATGCACCTATTAACTGAATTAATGGAAGCCTGCTCACTAATTTCAGCTTACTGGCTGTAGCAAATCTAATGGTTTTCCCTGCCTACAGTGAGACTTCTCACTCCTTATGAGCTGATCCAGCTCCTTACACTGGGGGGGTGGGGTGGGAAATTTATGTTCTTCAGGATTTGTGAGTTGAACTGGTTCAAAGGCGGAGGACTGACAAACTCCAAAACCTGTACAAGGGAGAAGACAGCCAGAAGCAATGGCAGCAAAAGCAGGAAAAGGTAGTAAGTTGCTGGGTGAGACTTCACACTCCAGAATTCTTGAACTCTCCTGTGTCCAGGTCATGTTTGTAGAATGGCCGTTTGGCTTTGTCACCCAAGGAAAAAATCACCCAGTATCAACGGCAGGACACAAGAAAGCCCTGGAGATAAATCATAGCTGGTAGGAAAGGAGTAAAGAAAAAAACTACCACACCAAACAACACCACAAAACACACACTGGAAAAGCTTGAGAACAAAGAATTGAGGCCACCTAAGTGTATAGGCAGATCTTGCGAAAAGCATTTCCATACGTGAGCTCAGGAGGAAGGTAGTGCTCAGCATTCCCCAGCACGATAGCCAGGTTGCTTTGCTTTCTTGCCTCCTCTCTTTTTGCTGGTGCTTTTTCACACTTGTAAGTATAACAAAGAGGCCTGAATGCATTTGTTCTTGGGCTTCAAATAAACTGATCTCTAAATCAACATGGGAAAGTTTTGCTGGCATAGACCAATAGAAGGGTTATTACCTGAACTTGCAAGTTTCCTCCTTAGCCAGAAAGAACTCCAGGGATTAGGCAAGGAGCCTACTGTAAAACTACCCTAATCAACTCGGTGGACAGGAAAGGCTGCTCTGCCCTTGCTGCCCTCTGGCTAGTGGGGAAGAAGCCAAAAGGGCAGTCAAACATGAATCCACTCTGAAGGAAGAGACCCTGAGATACTGATGGAAGATTAAAAGCATTAAATATTAAGCACATGAAGGGACACCTCACTTCATTGAGGAATGACATTTAGGACTATCCTACAACCCCTCCAAGGTGGCAGGCTTGAAGGGAGGGGACAGAGGACTATCAGTTTACATCCAATTTAAAACAACTTGCTGACTCTTCTGCAACAAGGAGTTAAAGCAAGGAGTTAAAGGCACTTATAAACAAATCCCATGGGCTCTTGCTGCGTTCCCTAGGGAACGGGCCCAACCAGGTAGATATGAAGACAAGTCCAACTCCTTTGCCCTTTGTGCTCAAGCATCATGCAGAGATCCTTCTCTGTGATCTTGTGGATGACCTCCATCTGCCACAAAAACAGTGCAAGGAGCACCACCATTTTTGCCTTTCCTCACAGCATCTCTCCAACAGCCAGACTGATCATTGTTTACAACTTGTAAAGCAAGGAGAAACATTAAAGTCCAGAGTCTGGGTTTTTATCCAGCACAGCTGGAGACAGCCTTAACAGAAGCAGTTTTACAGGGAAGGGCAGCAGATTGACTGTTACAGCTCTTTCTGCACCACGCACTGTCCCTGAGCCAGACAGGACTGCAGGTCTCAAGCGATAAGAAAGCTGTGCCACACATACCTTACATGCTAGGGCTACAGTGCACAAAGCTGGAGAGAAAAGTGGCACTCCCCACAAGAAACCTGAACAATGGTCAGCAGAAGAGTTAGGCATTAGAGAGGAAATTCACCATTTCGTCTTTTTTCACACATGCAAAAGCAGTAAACACTTATTCTGACACCCCTGGTAATCCTCAGATGAGGAGGCTACATTTCCTAGACCCACAGGTCTGGTGAGGTTTTGGTCACAGAATTGGGAACTCCTGGGGAAAAGCTGCCTGTTTGCTGAGGACAGACCATGGTGGTTGCCCTGTCCTGTTCGCAGAAAGAAGAAACCTCCCTGCTTCTGCACAGGGACAGGAAGAAGGAGCCATTCTGAGCAGTTAATGGAGAACTCCGACCTCTTCTGGTGGAAGCAGTGAGGCGAAAGGAGCAGCACTGGCATTTCCCCACATTGCCGCGCCCAGAGGCACAGACTCTTTGCAGGGCAGAATCAACCTGGCGTCCTAACACCAAAGATTTCTAACCTCTTTTAAAGCCTAACAAAACATTTATAATTAAAAGAATTTTTTAAAATTATTCTTTAGATAAAATTCGGTTTAAAAAAAAATACTTTCTCCAAATGCAACAAGTTCAGTTCAAGAAAACCAGCACAAATCAAATAGCAACTTTGGGAACTGTTGGTCACTCTGGATGACAGTGGAACAAGAAGCAACTTCAAGCTCTGCAATGCCAACAGTTACATGAGGCTCCCTTTTCCTTAATCATCTCAATCACTTTGCTATTCCAGTTTCTGTGGTCTTCAGCACACTTACACCCCAAAAAGCTCCCACTTGGTTACAAAGTCGACAGCCTTGACTGGAAAGCAACTAGGAACTGTTCTGCTGTCTTTTTGTGCCTCAACAGCAGTGAATCACAGTCTGGCTTTGACATCAATTATAAACAGCAATTTACTTCTCCTGCAAATGTAAAAAACAAACAGAGCCCAGGTATGGTATTTAGAGCCAGCAGAGCAAGGCAAACAGAACAACCCTTTAAGGGAGGCATGGAGGCCTGCCACTGGAAATCTGGCTTTAGTAAGTTGATACAGTGCAGTACAAACAGCAAGTGACTCGGAAAATGCCTTCAGCATTCACATTGCTTAACTACTGCCAGCAAGTGGTGCTTCCAACATAGGTATAAAGTGCAAACAAGTGCCACTTGTAAAGTGCATTTTGAAGGTGGAAAAAAGTCATTTTAATTACCAAAAGAAAGGTAGGATCAGCATTACTCTTCTTGTACCAATAAGGACACTAGCCACAGACGAAGATCACATTGTGCAAGATGCTGTATGCAGCAGAAGTGGCTTGCAAGTAGAGAGTGCCTCACCTTTGTGCCATTTAGGGCTTGTCTGCTTTAGGTGGATTTGTTTTCCTTTAAAAAGAGGCACTATTTTCTTCTAACATTTGCTATCTTTGCAACTAACTTTAGAAATAAGAAAAAGGAAAAACATACACTGAGTTAACTCTTGCAAAGATATCAAAGATACTTTGCAGGGGTCTGAAATAGCTTTGCTCTAGAAGAGTTTAAGAGCACTTCAGTCATTACTGAAGATAAAAAAATAGGAGGGAAGAAGCTGAAAACATGCTAATATCCATAGTGGGACAAGTTTTACATTGCACAGTGAAATTTAAAGTAAGATGCAAGCTTTAAACAGGCTCCCTCCCTCAGGGCTCAGGAAGTTGATTTCAGTTTGAATGATATCAAACCCTAAATCTATCCTTACTTCTGTCCTAGACCTATTTGTGCTGAGTGAACTTCATCAATTGTAAAGACAATTTCCTAGATATTTGATTATCTGAAACCTGTAACAGATATTTATTGAGCTCAAAAGCAGCTGCATGCCTACACACCCAGCTCAGCCTGATGGCAAGGTATACAGCAGGGACTTCTGCAAGCTACAAAATGAATTAGATAGTCCCAAGAGATATTGTCAAACTACCACCAGACAATGTAAAAGGAGAAGTCACTCACCTGCAAAGTCATTTCAGGCAGGTGATATAATAAAAAGATGCATAGGAATGCAGAGGGGGGGGGAAAAATAGGGCTTTTTAGTAAGACAAATTAGAATTGTATAATTTAAGTAAAAACAGACTGGAACAGCTCCAAGATAGAAAGGGATTGATTTCCAGCAGACCAGTATTGTAAGCTTGCTGCCCTGGAAACCATTCCCTTCCCGATATACCCTGGTTTTGACCGCTGACAGCTCAGGAGCATTCACTGTGTTTGGGACCTTCCCATTTCTCCCACCAGCCCACATCATCATCTTACACATAGACACCCACTACAGAGTTGATGCAAGAGATCGTAGATAACTTTTACAAGGCCTACAAGATGAAGTTGAGTGTGTCACTAAAACCAGCATGTTCTTTGCCCCCAGACACTAGCTCAGGAATTCCTGGAAAAGGCGAGGGATTTGCTTGTACACACATTTTAAAATACATCTGGTGTGGTGCTCCCCAGGGCAAGGCACAGGTTGGCCACTTTTGCCAATGCAGCACCTAGCCTGGCTGACGGGTGCCCATTATCACCCTCATTTGGGAGGCTGGTTATGATTTTGAACCAAACCCATGCTCTGAGCACATCCCAACTCCTCTCTGCTCCAAAGAGATAAGGCTGTAGGGGAAAGTAGTCTCTGTTGTGCTGACCAGCATAGTCAGAAGAAGTAAAAACATTTTTGTAATCCCGAGTCCTCCTGAGAGATCCACATGGCTAAATCATAGAATCAAATGCTTGCTTTATTTCCCAGGAATATTAGCTTGACTAGCAGGAGACATTACTTCACCTTACAAGTCTTACCTTGCTTCAGTCCCAAGACTAGCTGCATCAATGTCAGTATTCATAGACAGCACCTTTCTACCTGTTAATCACTTTCCTATCTGCTTCTACCCAACTTCCCTGAAAAATCAACAGGTCTCATTTGCAATTCACTAAAGCCAGGTACTCTGATAAAACCACTGAACTGTGCAAAGCTGCTTTCCTTTAAAACTTTACTACCTTTAAAGCTGATTTCCTTTCACTACTTTTAAAAGTGGTAGTATTTTACAGGGTCTTCACAGTTTGCCATCCTCCCACACAACCATCAGTAGCCCTTTCTTCCTCATCAGAAAATAAACTTATTTATTAAAGCAGAGTATTTCGTGCTGTTCCCCAGGTGCCCATGTAGCCTTATCAAGCTTTCCCTCACTTTCATCTCTTTTATCCACTAGGTTTCTCCTTAAAAAGTTCTGCCATTAGTTGGAGGTGCAAATCCACAGCTGTTCTGCTGATACTTACAGGATTGCTCTAGTTTTACAACATTTCATGGAGCTTTCACCCCAGATATTTGTTGTGCAAACAACAACTCATTTCTGCTGCAGTATTGACACACCAAACCTGTATCCTACCAGGTACTCCTGCATTTTCAGACACAGATGCCCAAAGACAGATATCCCTGTCCCAGTTTTGCCATACTAGTATTTGGTCTCCACTCTTCACAACTGTTCTAGCTGTTTGTATCTGCTTTTGACTTCAAAGTTCTGCAAACAAAGTCATTTACACAGATATCTAACCCACCTTATCCCTTATATCCCATCCAGCCAGAAAAGTTCTGTTGCTATTCACCACTTAAAAACACATTGATAGCTCAGCATTGTCCCATACATGGCAAGCACGAGCTCCCAATCAGCTGCTGACACAGGCTGACATGGAGTCATGCAGCCCCCTCTGATAAGACACTGGGGAACCTCCCACCAACAGCAAAAACACACTGCAAAAGTTTAAACTCTGGCTGTTTCTGCTCCAAAGGATGCACATGGGAAACAAAGCAAGATGAGGAAAAAACTATCACTTCCCTGGGCAATAACACTGGAAGTATTTCAGTGCCAAGAAAGCACTCCAGGGCAGTTTTTCATGATGTGTCGCAGAACACTCGTTGCTGCTTACACAGAGACATTTTACTCCCTGTGCTTCACAGATACACAAAAAGCCCCTCATACTCTCCACAAACTCCACAAACCCCACTATCCACCAGAAACCCCAAAGATCGCTCTTCCATGAAAAGCAACTTTCATTAATTGATTCCCTGTGGGTAAGGCCTCGTGCTCTAGTGCCCATGCAGCAGGTTGCACCCTAGCATGGCTCATCCCCAGTACAAACTCTCATAGAAGCACAGACTCTTCACAAGGACAATTTCCACCCCCCATCCAGGGGTTACAGAGCATCCCTGCACCATGAACTCACCACCAGGATCAGAGTCCCCAGGCATTCAGCCAGTGCTTGCCGCACTAATTTGTTTCTGATCCTCAGATGCTCCTCAATAGTAGCAAGAACGTCCTTTTGCCTTCCCATCACAGCAGAGGTACCCTTCAAGTGGTGGCAAGGAATAAAAAGCAGAAGCTAGTAAAGCCTCAGCAAGGTCTCTCCCCTAGCAGAGCTGCCTTTGCTTTTAAGTTCTGTGATGCCTGACACACCCCCTGCGTAACCACACCCCTTCCACCCGCTCTTCAAACCCAACTTAACTTTTTCCTCCTTTTCTGTGTGAGACAGAATTGGTAGTTTTCTTCATTTCCTTTATTGCTTGCACAGGTGAGAAAAAGAGTCAGAAGTTTCAGAAGAAGGAGGAATTAAAACATGGCAAAGGTGTCCTACTCAAACCCTTGCTGTTTTCATAACTTACCACCTAAATCATAGGGCCATATCTGCTTCAGCTAGAGAGCTAAAAGCTAAATTAATGGGCTAAGCAGTGTCTTAACACATCTGAGTGAATGTGCTACCCTGTGATGAGTGCTCTTATATTGATTCAAAGGCTACAAGTGCTTTTGCAGCAAAATTATGGGGCAGGGGGGTTTGATCCTCAACACTTCTCAGCTGAAGCTGAGACACCTCCTCACTGGTATTGTGAAGTAAGATAAGACACCTCTTCGTGAAAATTTGCATCTGGATCCAGGCTCTTACATATCATTTAAAGCTTGTGTCCCCCTCCTAGGGCTTTGGAACAGTAGCCCAGGCTCCATGGAAGCTTTGTAGAAAAGCCATGAGAGATCTGCAGCACAGAGCCAACCCCATCACAGGACTTTCATGAGGAGCCCACAGACTCCTTGTGCCCCACAGAAGCCAACTCTTGCTGCCTTTTTATCCTCAGCAACATTCTGTATCACCCTCGACCAATTCTATAGGATGGCCTGAATTAAAGTTGTCCCAGTCTGTACCATCTGGGGTGAGGGATGCTTACAGAACACATGCTGCTTGTGGCATCTGTTTTGTGTTACGTGAGTAGTAAAAGTTCCCTGTGCTTCTTGACTCACCAGGGCTTGACATGGAGCAGCAGGGCTGAACTTGCAGGACTGAAGGGGACCCTTTTCCTGGATTTATTCCCCTACCTCCTCTTTGCAAAGCCACAAATGCCCGGCTTTTCCTCCTCCCTTTACTTAACCATCAACTTTCCTGCTGAAAAAGCAGAGCTTTTGAGTGCAGTGGTGAATAGACCTTTATTTCATACAGAAATGGCAACCAGCCCAAGGAGCGGTGTCAGGAATGTGGTTAAGAAAGCAATAAAGTGTGAAGAATCAAATGCAGGGAAACACTGAGTCCAAACATAATTACAGGGACAAGAAACCTTCCTCATTACTTTGTGCTCAGGCCCAGTCTGGTATCAGCAGCATCAGTGGGGTCCTCTGAATTACAGCAAGTACTCCAACAGCCCCATACATGCTCACTGCAGTGGTTTGCAAACCAGCACTCAGGACACCCATTTTTAACCTTATCTCTGTGTCTTCCTCCTCACCATCTTTCTGTCCACCAGCAGAGCCATGGAGGTTCAACAGCCACTCCTCTGCTTGTCTTACTCCTGCATTCCCCTCTCCTTTGCACTCCACTCTGTCCTCTTCACCCTGACTTTGTAGCATAGCCATCCCAGCTTTGTCTTGGTTTTTTTTTCCCCCTTTTGACAGTTCTTAAGCTAAGGGCTGTGGGCTGTTTTGTCATTTGTTGAATCACTAGCGTGCAGGTGCTATGTACTGTGACACAGACTTTATTGAGATTTATTGATAGTAGGTCCTGTATCCTATTCCTTCCCTGGTGGTAGGGACAGGGACGTAAGACTAGAGAGAGATGGGTGAAGAATGAATTAAAAAGCATGAGGAGGTGTGATGTTCTCCAGTCTGCAATTCTCCTGTCTGCAATATCTGAGCCTCTCTGACTGCAGGCTGAGGATACAGACATTTCTTCACAACTGTTGAAGTGAGGAGAGATGTCTAGGCTTCCAGGCTGATAGATGGTGGTAACACCAGCATCAAAGCTAGTGCTTGAAAAAGTCTAGACAGATGAAAGCCCAAAGATCCAGGGTGGAGTGGGCACTCCAACCCTGGCTCTGCCATTGACTCATGGCCTGACCCTGAGCAAATCCTTTACTTTCCACACCTCAGCTTCTCCATCAGTAAACTGAAGAGAGCGACATCTGATTCTCTTCTTGGGGCGTTGTGTCGATGACTTAAAATGAGCAATAGAGACTTATGCAATTTCTTTCCCAACAGACAGCCATGTTATTATCTAGGAAGGAGCTTGGGGGAAGGAAGAGTGATGTAACACCAGAAAAAGTGGATGATCTTTTCAGAAGCAATAATTAATCAAAGCATGGGTAAGGGCTGAAAGGCCCCAGTGCCGGAGGTTGTCTCTGCCAAGTCACGAGTGGCACTGCTGGGACATTCAGCTAGACTACAGGGTCACATGCTCTAAGCACAAAACAATTTCTGTCACTAGCAACAGGTTTCCAAACAAGCTCATCTCTTGCAGTAACTGGTGCACACAGTAATGGTGCCCATCCTGGTAGTTAGGAGAAGTCCACAGGTCAGCAGATGTAAACGAGAAAGGGTGCAGCAGTAAGAGTAACAAGGCAGGTCATCAGGGTTGGTGGTCTCTCCTAGTGTCAGGTGGACACAGGGAGAAGTCCATGCCTAGAGTGTTGCCTTACATGGGACTCAAAAGAGAATCTTTCACAGCACAAAGGCTCAAAGATAGGAAATTTCCACAATTCTTTCACAGAAACCTATATCCCATTTCCTTTCCATGATCATCCATTCTGTGATCTCCTGGTGTGTCTCCATCTGTTCTACCACCCAGTGACCACCACTGCCTCCCTAGGAAGGGGAACTGGGAAAAGGGGAGGAGATCCATGGGTTGCAATGGAAAGAGAGTTATTAAAATAATATTTTTAAAGGACCCACAAATACCAAAGACGCAAATTAGACTCAGCCCGTGGTGTGGTGGCAAACTGCACACTCCTAGCAGTGAAAGCTGGATGTCAAGTACTGTGAGCACCACAGCTCCAGTGAAACCATGACTGCCACAGCACACAGGAGAGCTGGCCATGGGAGCAGAATGATGGGTAAGATCCTCCAGGGATGGAAGTGACTGAGAGAAGAGACTGTTCTCACCAAGCTTTCTGATTTATACTTAATGTGGCTTTTATGGCATGGAATATTTCCGTTTGCCAGCTTGGGTTAGCTGCCCTGGCTTTTGTTCCTCCTAGCTTTAACACTCGGCTAATGTAAAACTGCTAAATATCTAGATCACTGTGAAGACCCACTTGCAATATCTGGCCACAAGTGAAAATAAAGTGTCTTATCAACTTTGTTCTCACCAAATTGGGTGCTACAATCTTAAAAAACACAGCTTTCCTGAACAGAAAACTGATTCCACGATTCTATCCTGTTGAAACCAGGACATGGTAGCAGTGCCAAAGCTATTGAAGCTCAGTGAAGGAACGTTCAGTAACATTCATGGCATAATTCAAACATGAAATGTCAAAATGAACTACCCCTCCTTATCTGTACAGTGTCAAAGAAATCAAGGCACTGGGGGAGAGGCGAAGCAGGGGGCAATGTAGCACTTTAATTGACAGAAACTGCTGGTTGTCCACAGAAAACAAAGAGAAAACAAAGCTCAGTTCAGGAGAGAAATAGGGACAACATTGCCTTCTTGTTCTCCTTCCATATATCGCAATCTTTTCTTCCAATATATTCTGAGACCACCAAATAATGTGGTGCCTAGTAATAAACCAAGATTTCAACCCATGCTCTCTGACCCTGGTCCAGCAGAGCACTTGTGTGTAAAGTTTGTCACTTTCTTACTCTTTTCCTTTCTCTCCTGCAGAACCAGGCAATGTACCACAAGAAGCTTGCTGTGTTCAAACTGTTATTTCTAGACAAGATCCAAAACTAACACCTAGGTTCCAAGCCAGCTGCTTGCCTTTCAGCCTTCCTGCTTGGCTGCCTTCTTTGTCATTCCACTCCAGAGGAAAGACACAGGTGAAATTTTAAAGGAAGAACCAATCCTTGGCTGCTCCCTTTCAGCTGTTTTTCTACTGTCTCTAATGGCACGAAATAAACAGCCTTGTAAACTCCTTGGCTTCTGCAGAGTCCTGAATCCACCTCCAGCAATGTAATTTTTGCTGTTGGAAACCATGTTTACCAAAGTAACCAGACTTTTTCTTAAGCAGCTGAATGGATAAACCTGGGCTGATGGGTTCCACATCTTGTCATAGCCAAATTGATTTACCAATCCCAGGATGGATGGTGAAATCCAATAAGGAGAAAAGCATGAATCATATAAATCTGTAATGAGTCACTCATTGCACTGATGGGTCACCTGGTGCAAAAGCCGTTATGCCAAGAGAGGTTACTGTGTCAAAGCGTGACAGGATTCATCTTTGTGAAATTTCCCGTCGGAAGATACCTCTCACAATCTCCTTCCCATGGTCTGCTTGACAGACCAATATGGTGGCAAGCTCAGAAGATTTAATTAAATCAAAGATTACAGCCTGTTTAGCAAGGTAGGGTAGGAAGTGAGTGGGTAGGAAGTTTATAAGCTTTCTAAACCATGCTAGCTGGAGGGTTGAGTACACTGATTTCAACATCCTGCCTTGAATGTCTGGATTTTCAAAGCTAGTTGTTCATTTCATGTCTGTGTCTGCCTAGCCCTCCACCTTGAGATAGAAAAAATGGAGCAATTCCCCCAGGGAAGAGTGGTAGTTTACAAAGCTGAGGGTTGTTGATGACATCTATGTTTGGAAAAACTTGGGTGAAACTTCTGTCCTAATTCAGGTTCCTTCGACGTTTATGACCTTGAAACTAGCAAATTTGATTTAGACTTGAAGTACAATATAGTAATGGGAACAATATTTTAAAATCCTGAAATCAGCTCTTCAGGAAGTCCACTGCTTAGGACCAAGTGGAGGAAAGGGTGACCCTTTACTGAGTCTATACTTCATATCAATGAGCAATTTGTGCTTGCAGCCTAGAAGGCCAACCATCAAGAGAAGGGCTGCATCAAGAGAAGGGTGACCAGCAGGGACAAAGGAAGCGATTCTCCCCATCTACTCTCCTTTTGTGAGACCCCACCTGGAGTGCTGTGTCCAGTTCTGAGGCCCCCAGCATAAGAAGGACATTGAACTGCTGGAGCAGGTCCAGAGAAAGGCCACAAAGAAGATTAGAGGGCTGAAGAAACCCTCCTGTAGGGACAGGTTGCAAGAGTTGGAGCTGTTCAACCTGGAGAAAAGAAGGCTCAAGGGAGACATGGCAGGCCCCCAGTGCCTGAAAGGGGCCTACAAGAAAGCTGGGAAGGGACTTTTTACAAGGGCTTGTTGTCACAGGACAAGAGGGAATGGATTGAAGCTTGATGAGGGTAGGGTTTACACTGAATAATAGAAAGAAATTCTTTACAGTGAGGGCAGTGAGACACTGGAACAGGTTGCCCAGGGAGGTTGTGGATGCCCCCTTCCTGGAGGTGTTTAAGGCCAGGCTAGATGAGGTTTTGAGAAACATGTAATCACAGAATTGTTAGGGTTGGAAGGGACCTCAAGGATCACCTAATTCGAACCCCCCCTGCCATGGGCAGGGACACCTCACAGTAGCTCAGGTTGCTCAGAGCCACATCCAGCCTGGCCTTAAAATCCCCCAGGGATGGGGCTTCCACCACCTCCCTGGGCAACCTGTTCCAATGTCTCATCACCCTCACGGCAAAAAGCTTCTTCCTAACATCTAATCTAGTTGGTCTGGTGTGAGGTGTCCCTGCCCATGGTGGAGAGGTTGGAACTAGCTGATCTTTGAGGTCCCTTTCACACCAAACTATTCTATGAATCTGTGAATCATTCAGAAATGATTCACAGGGATGGATGCCAGAGTCATACTGGAGCATGGGTGCACAGCCTGTTCCCACTGGTGGTTCCTTGTCATTTCTGATTTCCTCCTCATCCTAAAGCTGATCTCGGTTTACAGGAACAAATATTGTTCATCACATGCCATTCCTACAGAGCAGCCATTTTCCAGTACAAGCAGTAGCATACCAGAATTAGTACTGTATACTGGTAAAGCACCAATTGCTCCAGAAGAAAGGTTTTTAATAACGCATCTGAAAGGAAAGCTATTACAAACACCTCTCCTGAAATAGGGTTTTGGCAGGAACTTCTCCCATAAACTCATCTGTGTAGGCAGTCATTCTTTCGAGAGCTGCAGAGCCAGTCCTGAATTGGAGACGCTGCTGCTGTTGTGCACCACAGCAGGAGAGTTCAAAGACCCTGAAGGCAGAAAACACAGAACTGAAGTGAAACTCCACCAGCCCAGACTGTGAGTCAGGAGCAACGACAAGAACTTTCCCTACCAGGTGAGGACATATGTAGGAATGGAAACTGTGTGTGCTCTCCAACCCAAAAACAAGAAGTCCCAGCAAAGATGTTCCTAAGCACTGAGACAATCACTTTAAGAATAAAAAACACCTAGATGTCATTTAAGATGTCTACTCCATGTCATTGCTTTAGAAGTGTCTCTTTGTTGGCTATAAAGGAAGACTAAAACAATTAGCGCAGATGGAGACAGCTAGACATAGTTGGTGTAACTACCCTTAATCTCTGAGGAGATGCAGATCTGCAAAATGCAAAGGCACTTGAACCATAAATGGGCTGAGGAATTTACAGTAGGTGCAGGGAAGTCTTAATAATGTTCACAACTCACAGCAGGGACTCTCTCTGCAATACCATATGATTTTCAGGTTATCCATGTTCAAAAACTCAAAGTGAAAGTGGAAGAGGTGCAAAGAAATACCAGAAAGACAAGCAGGTGAGTAGAGTCCCTTCATTCCAGTATGGGTCAAAAGTGCTCAAATAAGGTAAATCCAAGGCCAAGATGGGACATACCACTGTCAATAAGTACATCAGGAAGCAAAGGAACTGTTTGCATTGGCATAAATGCAGCTAGGGATGAACCAGCAGTGGATAATTTTAGCCTGAAGATTAGAAACAACAACATGGATGTTCTGTATGTATCTCCTATTCCAAGAAGATTTTTTTCTTTTCTCAGGTGATGCAAAATCAGAAAGCATAAGAGGGTTAAGTCTGAAAGGAAATGTCTTTTTTTTTCCTGAGGTAGTTAATTCTTTCCCCCCCTTTTCTGTACCTTGACTCAGTTCTGTACCCCCAAGTCATACTTGTCATCATATGGTCTCTGCAAGGGAATTCCTACTGGCCTGCACCCTCAGAGAAGAGTATCTGGCTCCTAAACTGTAAAAGAACCTTTGGAGAAAAATGCACCTTCTGTCTCTTACGACTTCACAGCTGTCAAAGGACTTTAACTACCGGTTTACTTGGTCACTCCCTGAGTCCACCTCTGCAAATGCAAAGTGAGCTTGCCTACACTTGCTGCAAGTGAGAACAGAGCCTGCTGTCCTCTTTGGGATATTCATTTCTCCAGCTGAGTTTAAATCAGCCTGAATCCTGGGGGAATTTCCATGCTGGTCAATTCTTTTTCCCCTGTTGGATAGTTTAAGTATTAAACATCATCCTTAAGCAAATAAGCATTAAGGAACTACGTTGTAATGGACATTTCTGAGATTCCATAACGCAACAGGGATTTGGCATGGACAAGCCACCTGAGACGAGCGCCCGCGGCTGTGGAGATAACAGGGCTGTAAACAGAAGGGCTGGGCTGTGCAGTGGATGCAACACTTGAAGCCTTAAGAAACATAAGCGTGCACTTCCCAATTCACCAGTGAGTCCCTTTCAAAAAGCGGGAGAATGTCTTACCTGACAACTCCTGTACAGGCAGACATCAGCAGGCATGTGAACATGAGCTGGTTTTTGGCGATAGCTTTCAAACTGATTCTGGAAGCCTCAATGAAGGCTTGATCTCATGGGTGGAGAAAAGTAAAGAATTTGGATGCTATTGTGATGAGAGGCACTCTCTCCTCCTCCCTCCCCTTGGATGGAGTTACATTGTTTGACTGACCTTATGGCTGAACTGTAATATCAATGTAATGTAATATCCAAGGATAAGGATCCAACATTTCCTTAGGAAAATGTCCTGGCCTCTTTTTCTTGGCCTGCCAAGAAGGAACAGAATTGGGGATTTACACACTGAAAGAAAGTCAGTAAATATAGATGCCAAAATAGGATATAGGAGATATTCAGAATTTCATCCCTAACTAGGAACACTGAAATGGGACTAATCCTGTGCTCAGGAATGTATCCATGCTCCTGTTTGTGAACACAGGAGAGACAAGCCCACATTTGGTTTCACGACGGGTTTTATCGTGAAAAGTACATACTCAAATCAAAGCGGTATTTCAAAGCAAAGGGGAGGACACAGCAGGAGCAACCCCTCCACAGACAGGAAGCCCAACTCAGAGCTCCCTGATCTCCCCATATTCCTTACATCCAGTGGAAGCACTGGATGTTGAGAACAAGCAACCCAGAAGCCACAGAAGATGCCTGCCCTAGTACAGGATAGAGGCCAGAGGATCAGAAATCAGCAGGCAGGAACATATGCTTTCCCATCAGTCCCTAGTGCAGCAGCAGATCCCAACTCCAACCACCTCCTCCTGGGGTCAGACACTTCCTTTCTCTGGCAAGAAAACCCCCAGCCCTGCCAGCTGCCAGCAGCTGTTGAGGGCAGGATGAGATCTGAAAGCAGCACCTGGTGGAAGCAAGCATGAAAAGTACCAAAGGGATGAATACATATGCTTTCCTGCCACGCAGAAAGAACCCTTGTGTCTCTGCCCCTTCTGGGATGCAGAGCTGAGGAATTCTATTGTCCTCCCAGACCTACATCTCCTGGACCCAGGCTTCCTAAAGAATCCTGATAGTAGGGTCCCTTCCTCATCAGATCTCATGTTCATTTCCAGGATGAAGGAGGTGTAATACAAAGGTGACAAGAGCACCAGTGGAACAGGTAGCTCAAAAAAAAAAAAAACACAGAGAGGGGGAGAGGTTACCCCTTCCCAGGCTGGCAGCAGCCCTGTGTCTCCACATCTGCCACTTTGCGGCACTGTGTGATTTGTGGAGTGGTAGAAGTAGGGCAAAGCTGCTAAGGTACCAAAATGCCCACCCTTGTAGCAAGATGTCTTGCCACACACCCTACTTGGAAAACCATTTCACAGCAAAGTCTGTCAATGGAAGTCTGTTGTGTGTTGCTGGATCTTCCCAGGAGGGAGCTCTGGATCCTCTGGGTACAGTCATCATCTTTTATGCTTTGCCTGTTAACCTACACACCAATGTACCAATTCTTCAGCTTCAGGCTGGAGGTATCAAACCCACTAGCTCCTTCTGGGAAACACAGGTGATGGGTCTTTGATATTCACCCCAGCTTCCCAAGCCCACATTTCAGACATCACACCCACCCTTCCTGCCACTACATCCTGCAGGAAGCCCAGGGCAACCTGAATCAGACTTGGGTTAGGCAACTGGAGTCAGCAAATTGGGTATCTATTACTGAAAGGCAAGATAAGATCACTTACACTCATCCTGCCTGTGGTCTGGGCAGTATCTATTGCAGACACCCAGCTGGGGCATCTGCTCAGCCTGGCAAAGACCTTACAAAAAGGCACCAAACCTAGCTCCACACATGCTCTTCCACCCTTCCCACAATGAATACACTCAGCTAACAGAAATTATTATATGTGCAGGAGGGAGTGGGGCTTGGCATGGCCATCATGCCACTCATTCCCTTGGCACCCAAGTCAGCAATGATGAAGGAAGGGTGGAGAGGCAATGAGAATCTGGTGGGGTGCCCTGGTGCAGACCACTGGGAAGGAATAAGACATGCCAGCTGTTTGAGGGAGGTTTCAGTAAGGATTGTGCCAAGGAGACTGCTGCCAAAGAAATCACAGGAAATCTGAGCTCAAGGCTATTATTGACCTATATAGGAAACTCATGCCTTGCTTCTCCTCTAGGAGAGTAAAGGTGTGCATGAGGGAGGAGAAAGGCAGCAGTCTTCCTCTGGTGGGTTTGCTGTCTCAGCAGTTCTTAGATCCCCCATGAGACAGGAGCTGTGCAACCTGCATGCCCATCACTGGAACAGACAGCTTTGCAACATGAAGCACAGCACCTTGTAGCTCTTCCAGCAGGGATCCCAAATGCCCTGGAGACACAGCAACAAGGTGTAAGTGCAGTGGCCAACCTCAACAGGCCTCAAAACAGAAGCTGTCCAGAATCAGCTTATGTGGAGAGCCAGCAAACAGTGATGGGTTTTCTGTGAAAACCTGTGGGCTCTGAGCAGCCCACAAGGATCCAGAGCCAGGGCATGTGAGAGGAGAAATCCATAGCAGAGGAAATCACCTTGGTGGTGGTTAGACCTGCTTCTGGAACTACAGCCCTTTGCTGCTGTGTCTCATACTGCTCTGCAGAAGCCCACCCTGGCTCCTTCATCCAAAGACTCTTCATTAGCTTCAGTCAATGGACAAAAGGTCTGCATCAGAGTGTACCCACATGCAGCCCATGCTGAAGAGGTGAGGTTTCCCTCAGATCAGACATATCTTTCAGAATGACATAAAATAGGTGTTAAAGACTCATGTCCTAGAGGTGACACCAAGCCTTTACACCAGCAGTGTCCCACAAGGGAGCTGCAGACATACACTCATGTTAAACAATCTGGTGTTTACTTCTAGTTGGACCACAGCAAGCCTGGCTGAGAGCAGCTCAGGAACCAGAGCCAATTGTTAAGTATTCTTTCCAAGGCCAAGTATCTAGAAAGAAATTAATTCCTGCACTCTATAACAGTGTGCAAAATCAGAGGCCAAGGATTGTTTTCCGCTTGTTATCATTTACTGTAAGGTTTTTCAGAGACATTTTGGAATGTACAGTGCCCTGAGGATGACTCTCGACCACAAAACTGTAAGTCAGCTTGTGGACTTCCAGAGTAAATGATCACATTTGTCATTATTACCTCCAGCTGCTGGAGCTGTTGAACTCAGGTCACTGCTCTGTCTTTCTTTGTTATGTTTTTTGCCACTTCATAGATAAGCAACTTTCCATCCTTGTGTCTGGAGCAATGCATCAGTGGATGTTGTCTAACAAGAAATGCTGCGCTAAATCCCCCATGTGTGTAAACTGGGTTCTCTTCAGCTTTCAGCAGCAGCGAATCTGGCCCCTAAAACTTGTTTGCCCTGGGTCCCTAGATGCTCACGTGTTTATTCTCAGCACCATCAGTCTGTGAGCAACACTACAGGTAGTTTAAGATATGTTTGATATCTGCTCTAGCATGTGAAAGCCATAGTCATTGCCTGGGATTGTATTTCAGCTATTGTCTCCTTTCACAGGAAGGAAGATGAAGGAAAACAGAAATGTTATGCATGCACCAAAGATGAGTTTTGATGGCTACAAACTTTAGCTGCAATAAAGTTCAAAGAGCCCTGCTTAGGAGTCTGTGTAGACAAAATAAGTACTTCTTAGTGATGAGATTTCCAACTACAAAGATGTTCTGGTTATGCATCCCCATCCTTCTCCAGGTCTGTGAATGCCATTGGCATTGAACTGCAAGATCTGGACAACCAGTACAGACCCCCACTGCCCTGTGCCTTGTCTAGCCACCCGGAGCAGCTTTTGAAAGTCCATGGCAATGAAAAGGTTGCCATTGCAATGTCTGACCTCCTCACTGGCATTGCTTATATAGTAGATAACCACTAGCTGGAGGCTTGTTGCAGAGTGTGAAGAGGAGAAGAAGAAGGAAACCTCACCTGACAGCAGATCAAGATGACAGGAATATCTGTACCCAGCCCTGATGAGTGCAGGGCTGTGGGTTTCAGGTGGTTGTGCTTATCTGAAGGGTGTTGAAAGTTAAAGACAGTAAAGACAGCACCAGAAAATTTACTCGAGGGCTAAAGGAAATACCCTTTGTAGAGAGAAGTTGAGAGTTCAGCATGTTCAGCCTTTCAGAGGGAAGACAGAGAGGCAGCTTGATTACAGGGTGTAAATACCACTGTGGGGAGAAAAATACAAAGTCATTATTTTCCAGGGGAAAGGCATGTCAAGCCAAATAGCTTTTAGCCTTGGGCCAGACAAATACAAGTGAGAAACCCAGACACACGGATTTGAGGGGATTCACACTTCCCTAGCAGACTGCTGGCTATCTTGGGGCAAGTGGGTTGGTGGAGTCCTGGGGGAGAAGCAAGATACCAATGCAAAATGCTGGTAGATTTTTCTAAGAGCTCACTGACCATGGATGCTGCTGCTCCAGATCATGCTCTGTCATGTCTCCCTTAAAAAGGATCATACACTTCAGTGGAAGGAGATAGATGCAAGCAGAAGTGATTTGCTAGCCTGAGGCCTAGCTGGGCTGAGCCTGTGCTACACTAGTCATGTTGTGTGGCATCCTTGAGCTCCAGGGATCCAAAGCCAAGCCAGAATAATTAATTGGGCAACACCTTTATGACTGAGAAATCTGCCTCCTCTCCCTTATGTAATGGCAGCACCCTGGGCAGAGTCATCCCCTCCTGACTGCAAATCTGCATGGCACAGAGCAGACTTCCAGGCTGGGGTACAGGCACTGCCCCAACACAGGGCATAGAAACCCACCAGCCCACTGGATGAAGGATAGGTTGAATTTGTGGGGCCATACATTTTTATAAAAGACACTTCTCTTAATCCCAAAGGAGTGCTTAAACACCCTGTCCAAGCTCAGAAGAAGAATTTCAACCAACCCAGCAGGTCTAGCTGAGTTTTCTCCTTATACCCGCCCCATGGTAGGCTCTTCCACACCCGTGCCATAGGACACAGCCAGACTGCCTACATCAGGAGGATGCAGCCAGACAAATACACCCTCATGCACTCCCTGAGGCACAGCCAGTGTCCAGCCTACATGCACTCAGCACGAATAGAATAGAATAGAATAGAATAGAATAGAATAGAATAGAATAGAATAGAATAGAATAGAATAGAATAGAATAGACCAGGTTGGAAAAGACCTTCAAGATCATCAAATCCAACCTATCACCCAACACCAGCTAATCAGCTAAACCATGGCACCAAGTGCCTCATCCAGTCTCTTCTTAAACACCTGCAGTGATGGTGACTCCACCACCTCCCTGGGCAGCACATTCCAATGGCCAATCACTCTTTCTGTGAAGAACTTCTTCCCAACATCCAGTCTAAACCTCCCCTGGTGCTCCTTGAGACTGTGTCCTCTTGTTCTGCTGGTGGTTGCCTGATGTCACACCAGTCACTGCCCTCCTCCCACTGCCTGGGCACACAAATTGCAGGGTGACTGGTTCACCTACCCTGAGCAAGCAGGGGTAGGCCAGGAGCAATGTCCAGGGCAGAGTGAGGTGGGTGTCTTACTTGTAGTTGTGGGAGCCCAGCCATGTCCGCACCTCAAGGCTGGGAGTGGAATGCATTAGGTGCTTGTGTGCCATGGAGGGTTTCCTCACTAGCATGAGCAGCAGAGGGACCTGTGGATGAGCAAGCACTTCTGGGCAAAGGGACCAGAGGTTTTTTGCCTGTGAAGCTCAAACATCTGCCTACACAAGCACTTCTGCTGTGACTGTTGCTCTGTTCCCAAGCTTGCCCACAGCATTGCCAAACAGGCACTGCTGGGGGTTAAATGTTTTCTGCCTTGTTTGCTTGCCTCAAGCATATTTATACACACCTCTCTGCCAAGATAATTTCAATCACTTTCAGAAGTAGGCCAGTAACATATCTTCACTTTTGTCCATATCAAAATAGTAAAAAAACAAACAAAAAAACCCAAACCTAAAACATTTGTGATCCTGTTTTAGATCTGGGGCTACAGATATGATTGGAAGGCAGAGGTGTAGGTAAGCGCTTTTGCCCACTGGCAAAAATCCACCCCAGTGTACAAACTTAGAATAGGGTGGAGAGGCAAATACACTATGAAATAAACACCAGTGGCAACTCTAGGACTGGGAAGGTGGAGATAAGGTCTGAGATTTAGAATGGGATACAAAGGTAAGCAGATGGAAAGGAAAGGGTTGGGGATGGGGATGGGGTTCTTAGAGAGAACACCTCATGGTTCTCCAGAGAGAAACCAAGACAGAGAGGAAGGTCATGGGGCCCTGAGGTGGCTAGACCAGGTGATAGGACTGCCAGGCTGCAGAGGACACAGAAATCACAAGAGGCAGGTGGAAAGTCTAGAGAGAGACCTAGCATCAGACACAACAGTGTCTAGGGAAAAGTGACATAGGGACTGGGACCAGCAAGCTGTGCAGAGGCATTTGAATCCAAGAGTTTAAACTGTCATTTGAGACTATTGAGATAAAGGGTCTGAGGTTAAGAGCAAAGGGTGAGCATCTCTGTAGAAACACAAAGAAGGGAGCAGGCACTCATTCAGGCCTCAAGAGGCTGAAACCCTTGAACTATGCAGTGGGACAAGGAGAACAAAAAGACTGGGGTGGACAGAGGCTGATGCTCCAAAAAAGCCTGAGTGTGAGGAAATGAGCATGTATCAACTGTGACAGACTCTGCTGCTGAGCCCCAAGAAAGCCATGAGTCTTGCCATGTTCTCTGCTGTCTGCAGGTACTCATTAAGACTTTCAGCCAAAACATATTTCAACCTCAGGGCATCCCACCAACAGGTCATCCTGGGCTCACTCTGCCCTGGTGAAAAGGAAGGGATTGAATGAATCATGAGGACTGGAAACTACTGACCTGGCAGCCTCACCTCTGTGCCTGGGAAGATCATGGAACAGATAATCCTAGATGCCATGCTAAGGCACATGGAGGACAGGGAAGTGATTCAACAGACACAGCTATACAAGGGGTTAATCCTGCCTGACTAACCTTGCAGCTTTCTGTGATAAAGTGACTATGTCAGTGGACAAGGGACAACCTATACATGTGATCTATCTGGACTTCTGCAAGGCCTTTGGCACTGTCCCCTACAACATCCTACTCACCAGGCTGGAGAGATATGGATTTGATGGGTGGACTGTTCAGTGGGTAAGGAATTGGCTGGATGGTTGCAACCAGAATGTGGTGCTCAGTGGAGACGTTTGCAGATGACACCAAGCTGAGTGGTGCTGTTAATATGCCAGAGGAATGAGATGCCATGCAGAAGGACCTGGACAATATGGAGAGGTGGGGCCAGGTGAACCTCAAGAGGTTCAACAAGAGCAAGTGCAGGGGTTCTGCATCTGGGCCAGAACAATCTTCACTCAACACAGACTGGGGCATGAGGTGATAGGATGCAGCCCTGTGGAAAAGGACTTGGAGGTGCTGATGGACAAGTGTCTGGGATAGGGCTACATCCCCAGAGAAACAGACTTGGATACTTTAAAACACATGCTGGACATGCACTGACAACATAGGCCATTGACCTGGGCATCCAGGGCACAGTTTAGTTATTCAAAAAATAGCTGCCTCTGAGGTGCCCTGAGGTAGCCAAACAAATTGGCAGATCTTACATGGGACCTGTAGGAGAGCTCTGTCCTTCCACATGGGAGCTAGAGGTCCAGAAGGACATCCAGGTTGTCCCAAAGAGCCCTGAAAATCTACATCTAGGTAACTGAATCAAGCCCCAGATATGAGACATTGGTGTGAGTTTGTAAATCACATGCCATGTCTAGACACATCTTCCTTTATCCAAACACTTTGATCTATAGCTAGTTCTTCACCTGGCCATTACACACTTTGGCAAGGACTTTGAGCCCCCAAGTCATTGCGATGGTTTGGCAAATATTATCTCTAGGCAACAGAAAATAATTACTGTAAGATATCAGGCTAGATCCAGCCAAAATCTAGACCCACTCCGCTGTTTTGGCTTTGTTAGATACAATACAATACAATAATACAATACACCACCAGGTTGGAAGAGACCTTCACGATCATCACGTCCAACCCATCAACCAATCCAACCCACCTAAATACAATACAATACAATACAATACAATACAACCCACCTAAACAACTAAACCATGGCACCAAGCACCCCATCAAGTCTCCTCCTGAACACCTCCAATGAAGGTGACTCCACCACCTCCACGGGCAGCCGATTCCAATGGGCAATCACTCTCTCTGTATAGAACTTCTTCCTAACATCCAGCCTAAACCTGCCCTGGCACAGCCTGAGACTGTGTCCTCTTGTTCTGGTACTGGCTGCCTGGGAGAAGAGACCAACCTCTGCCTGGCTACAACCTCCCTTCAGGTAGTTGTAGAGAGCAAGAAGGTCACCCCACAGTCTCCTCGTGACTTTCAAAGCATTAAACAGCAGGAAAAGTAGGAAGAGACAAGGTAGTGGACAGACACAACCTGACAGGAATAGATTTCTCAGTTAACCCACTGGGGTTCTGTCCTGATTTTTGAGAGGCAGGATTTTGCCTTTGGGATTTTAGCCCCAACTTTGCCATTACTGTCTTGAAAATGGGGCTGCAGCATGTTTTGATAAATGCCAAAGCACTGAAAACCCTTCCAGCAGAAATTCACTCTGCTGGATCCTGGTGTTCCTTTGTGCCTCAGTTTCCCCTTCTGCACAATAAAACCTTATCTACCTCATGTGGCCTATGCAATGATGACTAATTAATGTTAATTAAGTACTTTTAGATAATCCAATTCAATGAGCTATATGATTGCAAAATATTAATTACTGTTTACTTATTATCATAAAGCTGATGGTATAACTAGGTGCTTATCTGCCTCAGCCATGACTCAGAAGGAGGATGATGGCTGATAAAGATAGAGGTGTAGAGTCCAGTTAATCCTGTACAGTGACACACGTGTATGCATGTGTGTGTGTGTGTGCATGTGCAAAAGCACATGACACAAAAGAGCCAAGGCCAAATCAGGCTGTACTCATGACAAAACCATGCAAACAGAAAGTCCACTGTAGATGAGGCAAAACACATCTTGCCAAAGATCCAGTTGGGAAAATGGACACCTAGCAAAGATCCACATTTGAAGATCATGTTCATAAGAGAGATCATGTCCCAAAAGGAATTGGAGTAGTCAAATATATAATAAATTACTGTGAATTACTAAAATATTACTGTCCCCTCATTGTCAAGGATAACAAATCATACATGAAAGGCAGAAGAGAAAGAGGCAAGGAGAAAAACATCCAGGAACAAAGAACTTGACAGAAAGATTGAAAGGAAACTGAGCTTAACAATTTGTTGCATTTTGTTAAATTCTTGCAGCACAGTAGAAATGGGATTATGGGTTGGACTTCGAACCAGATGGTGGTCAGAGAACTGGAACAGGGTGGATATTCCACAGACAAGGACTACATAGGTGATATCATCTGTTTAATAGGTGTTTAGAGCTGATCATGTTGATGAAGCAAACGAGACTGGCTCACCTGGAAAACAGACAATTCCAATGTAGGAAGAGCTCTGAAGAGGGACGTAGGCCACTGAACTTGATGCAGTTTGTTGAGGCCTCAGAAGAGGAGTGAAGGGCTCACACTGCTCAATCAAGAGGAATTGTGTTTTGCAGGGAACACTGGAGAAGGAAGAAGAAAACATGAAGGAACACAGGAGTTTGGGGAAAATGGTGAACTGGGTCCTAGAGATGCACAGAGGAAAGCAGAGGTTGGGTTTGGAAAATCCATGTCATGGACAATGAAGAGCTTTGCATTACAAATGTTTTCAGGCATTTACAGGTGCCTCCAAATTACCACCTGACATCAGGGGACCTTCTGAATCCCATAGGCATCAAAATATCCTCAAACTGCAGCCTAGCATTTACAGTGACAAGCAAAATTATCTTCCCTGTAAGGACTTAAAAGAGTAACCCAGAGTAACCTGGATGACTGTGGCTCCTCCTAGGCTGTTTGCAGAGTTCCAGGTGCCTCTGAGACATGGTGACTTTCACTGCAGGTCATTTCAGAGCCAGGTGCATAAAACAACCTTTGAGGGTCCCTTCCAACATGATACATTCTATGATTCAGTGATTACCAGCAGTCTGAGCAGCTCTTCTGCTGACACACCTAGGGAAATACACACAGCAAAACTGAATAAACTTCCCTAAATAGTTCCTCAGGAGAACAGGAAAGGTTGTGATGTACAAAACCATGACCCACAAGTCCAAGTCCATTTGCTTTAAGGGGTTTTTAGTAAATATGATAATGCACTAGTCCAAGGCAGTTAGCAAGCCAGTGATATTCAATAGGTAAATATGGGGCAGTGGCTGTGGCATGAAACCAGATGCAGAGCAGGGATGTGCACAAGACAATGGCAACAGCCAACAACCCTCTTCACATGAAGTATCATCAGGACCCAAGATGGCCTATAGTCAGGGACCCATGGGACTCTTACACTGTTTCCTCTCTTCCTTCCAGAGCACAAAGTTAATAAGGCCTAATTTAAAAAATGTCTTCCACGCACCATAGAACAAAACCAGAGGACTCCCTAAGCTCACCTGTTGCAGTCTGGAAATAGCAATACCATTCTCAGGGCAGCACTCTCTCTCAGCAGTCCTGTGTTTCATCAACCAGTCACAATCCTAAAGAAACAACGTCAAAGCAACAATCAAACACTGTTTTCACTTGTTTTCACTCCTGCTTTGAGACTTCTACCTAACTTCCCAGAAGAGTTGTACAGCAAACAAGTAGCTCCCATCAGAAAATCACTGCTGTTCTCCGAGATATATTGGCATGTGTCCTTTCTGAGCATGGTGTCAGGATCTAGCTCCTGATTCTGATTGAGCTCCTCGCCTCAAAGAAAGAGGTCTAGCCTAAGGAAACACACTTAAGATTCAGGGTGTCTCTGTGATATGATCAGTCTGAAAGGCCCCAGACTGACGGGGAAGTCTCCTCACATTGCAGATGAAAGTTCACAGCAGTCAGTGGAGTATTTGCCCAAAGCTATTCAGAGAGTCAGGCACTTGAATGCCTTTTGTCTGACACTTGAGCTATTACACTGATCCCTTGTGAGTCTATCCTGCCCATTCTCCACCTTGGAAACTGCGTTCCAGTGACTCCTGGCTATGGTGGAGTCAGTTTGTGCACCCTGAACATCACAGAAGATCAGTGACATGTTCTTCTGGTGGCTATGGTGTTTTCAGGAACACTGTTTGCTCTTAGTTGCAGCATTGTTTTTAGGAGCAATATTCTTCCATATTGCGTTCCATAATCCAGTTGACATTCTGCTATCTTGTACTGTCAGGATCCCTTTGTGCATCTGGATGAGCTCAACTATTTAGAGAGAACAAATAATTCAAATGTAGACTGATTTTCCAGGGGTATTATTTTACACAGTTCCAGTACTTTTCACTCACATTCCTCAAGCTTGGGGAACAACATATAAACAAAACACCTCAAAGAATCAACTTTTAAACCTGGGCCCAGTTCTCCAAAAATGGCCCATGTTCATTGGGTTGCTTTGACTGAAATCTAAGTTTTAAGTACAATTTATTCTTACTGACTCTTGTTAGATCTATTTTGTTGCCATGAACAAATCTGTCATGCCACATTATAACACTAGCTCAATCTAAGAGCAGATGTAATAGCCTCAGTATAAATAGGACTAGTTTGTGCTAAACAGAAATAAATGGATTAAAAGGTAGGTGTTGTGTCCTATGCTAGGACCGGAGTCTGATTCTCTTCTGTCTCTTCTGGCTAAAGGTCCTGAGAAGAGACATACCAGTAGTCCTAAACACCACTGACTTCAGGGTGTGGAACCTGAGATTACAGCAGGGTACATCAAAGAGAGAATTTGCCTGGTCCCAGATGAATGCAGAATTTAAAAAAAAAAAAAAAATATATATATAAAGAGAGTAAATTGCAGACATCCAATTTGTCTCTTACTGTCCAACAGGAGGCAAAAATAAATAAATGATGAGTCACAGCATCTTCCTGTTTATGCTTCTTTAGCTAAGAGAAGATATATTTCCATCTGAGCAACTCCACCCCGTCTGCATCTATTGTCTTATTTGTTCTGGCTCCAACATCCAGTACTTTTACACTTGCTCACACCCTCTGCAGCATCATTTCTCCTTCCCCATCCCTAGGATTCCTGAACAGCTGCTCTCTGTTCACTTCAGAGAAGTTAAGCCCCCTTACCACCCTTGCATGGAGATCCCACCAGAAACAATGTCTCACTAGTGGTATAGATTGGACCCCAATAGTGGATGTACTTTTAGTGTTTCTGTGCTCCCAAACACAGTTCTGTCTGTAGGAGCAAACCAGACCTACTCACATTTTACCAAATTACATCTGCAAATTGTCGTAGGCTTTTGGATAAGTTGGGATCATGGAAACACCTGAACTAGCCAGGGCATGGACTTCTGCTCTAGCTGGGTTTCCTGCCACAATGAACATTGAAAGGTGAATACATGCCAAGGTAAGGAAAGAAAAATAAATGCAACTGGCCTTCTGAAAATGAAGCCATTTAGCCTTCACCTTCCACGATCTATCAGATCCCACAACTTCCTTGTCTACGAGATTCTTACTGGCTTTGACCAACAATTTCACACTGGAAGACACCTTTGTGTCAAAAGGGACAGGACTGACAGCTGCCTTCAAGGTGTCAGGTAGAAACTCTACCCTGTGTTCCACAGGTTAGAGAAGGCCACAGCAGAAAAGACAAAGCAAACTGTTCAAATTGGACTGTCTTCTACTACCCTTGCCGTGGCACTTGGACTATTGGATCTTTTGTGGCACCAGCAGAATAAGGACAGCAGCTCAAAACAGAGGATTTCAAACATGCATAACAGGTTTCAAAAAAGGAGTAGCCAGCAGAGCTGGGAAATTGACCTTTGGGAGAAAAAAAAAGATTCCAAATCCATAGTGCAAGTGCAAAAACACCCTTGTGCTTCCAAAAGACATTATGGATGTGTTTACTCACCACAGGAGATCAGTTAGTGCATTGGACAGCAAATAAAGTAATGAGATAATCGGCTGTATGCAAAAGACTTATTCATTGCAAATGCGATAGAGAGTTTGCTTAACCCAGCCATGAAGGTGTTTAAACCTACCCCTTTAATTTCACATCCAGAACAGGCTCAAACAGAAGAAGAGTCAGTTACTATGCTTCATCTGACAGGTAACAATTTCTTACAATGTGTTGACTTAATTCTCTTGCAATCATATGAACATGCCCTTAATTAAACACACAAAGGTAATCTGCCCTGATGAGCAGGTGAGAGAGGAAGTACAGTGAAAGATGACAGTGATGGCGTCAGACACCTGTTGGCGACCTGGGAATCAGAAAGGAATTGTACAATTAATGGAAATGCTCTCATATGACTAATGATGAATATTATGGAAAGCCTGGGGCAGGCAAAGACAAACTCAGGCTGGCTGAAGAACTTAGAAGAGTTAGAAGATAGTGAGATATATAGAAGGCTGTACAGGAGAGATTCCTGAGCTACACTGAAAGTCAGTGGAAGATGAAGAAATGCAGGCCTGCTCTTTACAGGAGCAAGTGTCTGAGTGAAAACCGGTATGCCCTGTGCCATGTTTCAGATCAGGGAAAAGGTTAACTGGGACAAGGTACCAACAACAGAAAGTGATAAGAAGGGGGTGGGAGAAGAGTCCAGAATAGGAAGAACACAGGTTGAAGCCCCAGTGGGCAGAGTTTAATAAACTGGGGGTACTTAAGGAACAATGTGGAGACATTTCAGACCCATTGGTAATTATCTCCAAGACCTTTTGGCATTCTCATAGGACTAGTGAAGGGTAAGTACAATTAGTATCTTTAAAAATCAAGTCCAGGAGGAGGCCAGAAATCCCAGCTCAGTCAAGCCTCCTTCTGTACCCGGAAAGATCCTTACATGCCCTATCTGTTTATATGTGCTGGGAAAGTAATGAGGTGATAGGTGCAGCCAAGGTGGGTTTGCTGAGAAGAAACCACATCAAATTAAACCTCTTTTCCGAGCAGATTACCTCGTGGTCTGGGAGTAACTGGGAGATGAGCTATTGCTCTTGGCACTGTCTTGAATGAAACCATAATACAAAACCAGCAGAGTTCAGCTGCAGCTCTGGTTTTTAAAAAACGGCTCTCGGAAACTTTGTTGTGCAAAGCATGCTCTCAAATATAGGAGCATCTCAAAAGAAGGCTCAGAAGGGCCAGCCTTGGGCATCCTCTTGGTCTGTATTTTCACTGATTCCCAGGCAGAGAAAGAGGTGGCTTACAAGTAAGACAGGGAGGGCTTTGGAGAACAGGCTCAGGTAGAATATAAATTACTTAAACAAGTGAAACTAAAAGACTGTAGTGCCCAAAGGGGAGGTGGGGATGGGATGGGGGGGGGGAAGTGGCTGTTGTGTGGGTGTTAAGGACAGGCGAAGCAGAACTAAGGCATGGCAAGCAATAAATTATTTTTTTTCCAGTGCTGATGGAGCTGTAGTCCAGTGTTCAACTGCTGTCTTGACCCCTCTGGAAGAGCACAGGCAGGCCAAAGAAAGTCAGGACAGGTCAGCAAGAGAGATTTCAAATGGAGAAGTTTAGTGTGAGTTCAAGCCTTTTGTGTGACAAGGACATACAGGCAGGGTTGGGACATTCGTGCAAGCCAAGGAGAATGAGGGTCCTGCAGGCATCACTAATGACAGTATTTCTGGTTTCCTAATCCCAGCATGTGCTGGTATCACCTTGTGACCCAGCTTTCACAAGCCTTCCCCAAGGTTTCATGACAAAGTAGCTGCATTCACTGGGGACTTTGCAAGTTGATACTGAATTCAGGGCAGAACAGCCATCTGTGTGCAAGGGCTTTCCATGGGGAAAATATCTGAACACAGACCTGGATTTCCTGATTTCCACCAGTCAGTACCCATTTATAGTACAGACCTTTCTCCCAGTGCTTGGCCAGGACAAACCAAAGAGTGTGAAGCCCTGGCTGAGAACCAGAGAATGACACACGTGTTCAACAGCAGGAGTCTAGTGGGAGCTGATGGAAAGCCCACGAGAGCAAGGAAAGAAGTAAGGAGTTGCTGTCACCTTGTCAGTCTAATGCCCCAATGTCAGACTAATGCCCCAAGTGACATGATGCAGGTAATTCAGTGAGGAAGGATGGAAGCAGCACTCACCTCGCTTGAGTAGCCAAAAGGTCCCTGTTTCCCTTGCCACCTCCAGTCCTGTCAGACTCAGATGATCTGAGACATCTGAGGACAGACTGAAGGAGTTGGGGCTGTTCAGCCTGGAGAAGAGAAGGCTCCGAGGTGACCTCATTGTGGCCTTCCAGTATCTGAAGGGGGCCTACAAGAAGGCTGGGGAGGGACTTTTCAGACTATCAGGGAGTGATAGGACTAGGGGGAATGGGATGAAGCTGGAGGTGGGGAGATTCAGGCTAGATGTGAGGAGGAAGTTCTTCACCGTGAGAGTGGTGAAGCCCTGGAATGGGTTGTCCAGGGAGGTGGTTGAGGCCCCGTCCCTTGCGGTGTTTAAGACCAGGCTGGACGAGGCTCTGTCCAGCCTGATCTAGGGTAGAGTGTCCCTGCCCATGGCAGGGGGTTGGAACTAGATGATCCTTGTGGTCCCTTCCAACCCTAACTGAAACTATGAAACTATGAAACTATCAATGTCCATAGAACCACAGAACCAATAAGGTTGGAAGAGACCTCAAAGATCAAGTCCAACCTGTCACCCAAGACCTTATGACTACTAATCCATGGCTTCAAGTGCCACGTCCAATCCCCTCTTGAACACCTCCAGGGATGGAGAGTCCACCATACCCCTGGGCAGCACATTCCAATGGCTAACAACTCTCTGTGAAGAACTCTCTCCTCAACTCAAGCCTAAACTTCCCCTGGCACAGCTTGAGACTGTGTCCTCTTGTTCTGGTGCTGGCTGCCTGGGAGAAGAGACCAACCCCCACCTGCCTACAACCCTCCTTCAGGTAGCTGTAGACAGCAATAAGGTCTCCCCTGAGCTTCCTCTTCTCCAGGCTAAACAACCCCAGCTCCCTCAGCCTCTCCTCATAGGGCTTGTGCTCAAGGCCTCTCCCCAGCCTCGTTGCCCTTGTCTGGACACGTTCAAGAGTCTCAATGTCCTTCTTAAACTGAGGGGCCCAGAACTGGACACAGGACTCACAGAGTGGCCTAGCCAATGCTGAGTACAGGGGCACAATGACTTCCCTGCTCCTACTGGCCACAGTATTCTTGATGCAGGCCAGGAACTATTGGCCACCTGGGCACACTGCTGGCTCATGTTTAGGCAGCTGTCAATCAGCACCCCCTCATCCATATTGCTGAGGGGAATATGGATGAGAAGGCAGAAGAGGAACCTTCTGAGGAAATGCCTAAAGCAAAGCAGTCCCCACCAACCAACAGGACTAGTGCCATAGAGAAAAAGAGGAGGGTAATTGTTGTGGGTGACACTTTCCTGAGAGGAACAGAGGGTCCTGTATATCATCCTGACCCATCTCACAGGGAAGTATGCTGCCTACCTGGGGCCCAGGCAAGGGACATCACCAGGAGACTACCCAAGCTACTCCAGCCCTCTAACTATTACCCACTGCTGGTAATCCAAGCTGGAAGCAATGAGATTGATAAGAAGGGCACCAGGACAATCAAAAAGAAATTCAAGGCCCTCAGACAATTGATTGATGGGGCAGGAGCTCAAGTGGTGTTCTGCTCAGTTCCCTCAGTGGCAGGGGTGTACAATGAAAGGAACAGGAGAACCCATGCCATCAACAAATGGCTGGGGTCAGAGTGGCTGGAGAGCAGCCAAACAGAAAGGACCTGGGGGTACTGGCTGACAGCTGGCTGAACATGAGGCAGCAGTATGCCCAGGTGGCCAAGAAGGCCAATGGCATCCTGGCCTGTATCAGGAATAGTGTGGCCAACAGGTGCAGGGAAGTCATTGTGCCCCTGTACTCTGCACTGGTTAGGCCACTCTGTGAGTCCTGTGTCCAGTTCTGGGCCCCTCAATTTAAGAAGGACATTGAGACTCTTGAACGTGTCCAGACAAGGGCAACAAGGCTGGTGAGAGGCCTTGAGCACAGTCCCTATGAGGAGAGGCTGAGGGAGCTGGGGTTGTTTAGCCTGGAGAAGAGGAAGCTCAGGGGAGACCCTATTGCTGTCTACAGCTACCTGAAGGAGGGTTGTAGGCAGGTGGGGGTTGGTCTCTTCTCCCAGGCAGCCAGCACCAGAACAAGGGGACACAGTCTCAAGCTGTGCCAGGGGAAGTTTAGGCTTGAGTTGAGGAGAGAGTTCTTCACAGAGAGTTGTTAGCCGTTGGAATGTGCTGCCCAGGGGTGTGGTGGACTCTCCATCCCTGGAGGTGTTCAAGAGGGGATTGGACGTGGCACTTGAAGCCATGGATTAGTTAGTCATGAGGACTTGGACAACAAGTTGGGCTTGATGATCTCTGAAGTCTTTTCCAATGTTATCGATTCTATGATTCTACGATCTTGCACAGGGACAGAACTTAGTGTTGCCATCCCTACTGTCCCCAGCAAGGTGATTAGTAAGAAGTGCCCTCAGCTCAAAGTCTCCTGTAGAAAGATTTCTCCACTACTTGTGCTTCTCAAGGAATCCATTGTATCTTATGTCCCGCTCAGTCCAACAATGAGTGGCTCAATGTTATTCACTGAGACCTCTCACCTCTGCCGAGTGAAGTCCACCAGGACCTGGCATTTGCTGCATCTCTGTTGCTAAGACCTGTCTTTGCTGAACTCCTTGAGACCAGCCTTCACCCAGCTCAGACATGTCTGAACACCAAGGCATTGCTGGGAGACACTTAAAAAGCCAGGCTTACATATTGGTGGAGTGTTTTGGAAACCATGAGGAATTCAAGCTACTGCGTGGCAGGGTGTAACAAGGAAACCCAGACAACCAGAGACAGTTTGCTATGTGATTTAGGAAGTTCTCAGTTAATTGCAAATTCCCAGCTGAAATGTGGTGATGAGCTGTGAGGTAATTCAGATGTAAAAGAGCAGGTCCAGACATTCACCTGGATTCAACCACAAGCCAGAAAATAACCTTTACATGCAACTTATAAACTTGCTTTACACAGTAAACAATAAAACCATGGACCCTTTGGTCCAAGAGGCAAGAAAACAACTGTCATCTCAGGGGAAAGCAACTCATACACTTGCGAAACATCAGTTTTAGTACAGACACAACATCTACGTGAGGGAAGCAAGCTTTGTAAGATACATTATATGACTTCTTGCCTGGGAGCAAAGATGTAGAAGGGTTTTATTAGAACTATTAGAGCCATTAGGTATGTCAGAAAAACACGAGTCTATGCTTTGTCTGAGAAAGATGCTACTTTTAAAAGGCAGTAGCTTAAGCGTGGGCAAAAGGCACTGCAGATTTTGCAAGAAAAGTGTATTCTTTGGGGGATGCTTTCTATCCCACAAATATCTCAAGACTAAGACGACTGGAAAAGTTTCTAGATGTTGGTTATCTTTCTGATTCAAGGATTTTCTTTCCCCACCTAATACAAACCTTCATGTAATTACACCTTTGTTGCTTTTTATGTAATGTTGGGAGGATTTGTTGCATATGGCAAACTCCCTAAAAAAAACCATTTGTTAGCATGATGATGAGCAGAATGCTGAGTATTTATAAGAATCAGGAAACCATTTCTCTAGAAGCAAACAGGCAAATTCCTTAGAAAATTCAGAAAGATCTGAAGGGTGTTAAGAAGAAAAGATTATGGGATTTGAAAAATAAGTCAAGGGTCAAGGCTTTCTTGAATGATTAATATTGTTTAAGAGACAACTTCTGTGCTGGAGGACTTTTATGCAAATAGTGAAGTTTCTCCAGGTTTCCTGGACCAAAATCTCCACCCTTGTAAGACCCCCACAAATCTAAAATGGCATCTCAGCAAACTGAAGTCTCTTACAATAATTTTCCTACTCAAGAGAAAAAGATAAACAAAAATATTTTTTCTGAGAGTTAAAGAATGTGTCAGATGAGCTGAAAACTTCAGCAAGTTAACCCCACAAAGACACTATCTTAATGCAAGGACATGGAGACAACACAATAGCTTGCTTCAAATCTAGACAAGCATTAAAGAACTGCATTTTCTTTCTTCTTCGAGTGTTTCAAAAGACGTGTTCATAAAAAACTCTCTGACCTGAATATGCAAATGTGTCCTCTATCCTCATCCCTCAGAACTCATCACACCCTCTCTGCAAACAACCCCGTCAAGAGAAACAGCAGAAACAAAAGGATTTATCACATAGCACAATTATAAGACTCAGCAAAGCTTCAGCAAAGTGACATATCAGAGGCTTCTGCACTTTAGGAGAGACAAAGCATTTAAACCACTGCCCATGAATCAGACCAACACCTTTACAGATGGTAATGGGTTTTTTAAGCATTCTGGCTAATTTAATATATCCGTTAATCTCAAGATTGAGGCATGTTCTTCTGGAGATGAAACAAAAACAAAGCTTCAATGAGAAAGAAAACCAGTAGGATTTGATTGTGCTTTGGATAGTTACTGAGATATGCAATCTCAAGAGAAGTCTTTACAGGATTGCTCCTGAATATTAGGTATAGAGTATAGGTATAGACTTACTAATAATCCCTGTGTTTGTCCGTTCAACCTAAGAGTTTGTTCTTGACATGTCCCATGACTCTCCAGTGAAGTGCTGCTGCCTGTGAAGCCTCTTAGCTAGTGATGACACTTGCAGCAAGCCTTCTACTAATTTTAGCAAAAGCGTGAGCCCTCTTAGTGCTGTAATCCCTGCAAGGCCTTTCTGCGAAAGGGTTGCAGCTAGCATGAAACACTATTCACTTGCTGATTACTTTAACATCCTACAAAATAACTTTGCCATTGCTTATGCTACCCCATACATACTGGGCAGAGATATCAGGAGTCATGCACTTTGGAGGGGAAACCCCCTCTTCGCAAGCCAGAACTAAAAGGAAGTCTACTTAGGAAAATCAGACAGCACATGTAAGTGCCCAGGGTGGTGTCCACAGTGAGATGAGCTGCATTTTCATCAGTGATGCGACTCTAATGCAGCACGAGTTATTTCATAACTGCCCCACTCCTGAACAGTACCTCAGCTTACCATAGCCTTTTAGACATGTCAGTCCAGGATTTGTGAGACAAGAACTGCCAGAGAACTACAGCGAATTATCTTGCCCTGCTATTGCAGAAGGCCCAAATCCACCCCTCCAAAGTTCAAGTGTCTCATCTTCTCTAGACACTTCCCATCTTTACTAAATACCCTGTCCTCAATCCACATTCCCAGTCCATCAGTGTTCCACTCTTTCTCCTGTCTCTTAGTGAAGTCCTCTGAAAAAAGCACTGCCTTTGTAACAGAGTTGTGTACAATAAGACTTAGACTTTCAAACATCCCTCCTTGCTAATAAATAGAGGCACTGCAGTGAATGACTGCAGCTTTTGCTATCTTCAAGCCACAGCAATGTTTTTAGAGGAATCAGATCATTGTCAAACCACAGCAGTGGTGTGGTGGGCTGAAGTTTCCCCCACCATTGACTTTTGCCAGACCAACTCAGTTAGAAGCAAATGAAGCTGTATTTACAAGAAAAAAATACACTCTACAATGGAATGCAATGAATATATACAAAGTATACAGTATTTACAACATAATACAAATATTTACAATTAATAAACAGCACAAGGACCACCCTGGCCAAGGACCAGGGGAAACTACTAGCTTCTCCCTCCCCACCCCCCTTACTGCCTGTACAAAAGGGACAAGAGAAAGGAGCAGAGGAGTCAGACTTAGCAAAAGCCAGCCGATAAGCAGGTTATCTCTCCCAGGCAAAGCAAAACCAGCCAGAGATCAGAAGAGAAGAGAAAAGGGAAGAGTTGTTACGGTATAGCTCCTCTTATTCCAGATATTTACCCAATGAATTTGTTTAGAATAATCTTTTGTTTTCCTTTTTGCACCCAATAGTGATTTAATTACATTTTTCTACTTTTCTGCTTGAAATCTGTTAACTAAATCTTAAAGGCAGAGCCTAAAACCACCACAATCCACCCCTCCTAAACAATTGCATTAGCTGCTAATACTATCCACCTTATCTAAAACAATACCTGCAATAATGAGCAAATACCAGCCCAGGTTTTGCCTGCTATTACAGAAACTACATTTTGTGTTTTTTTCTCAGTAATGCCAAGTGAAATGCAAGATGATGTTGATTAAAGGTGAGGTGGGTGACTCTCAGGAGAGTTTGTTTGTCAGCATTGTGAAAAGTTAGGATGCTGTAAAAAAATACCGAGGCCACTGTATTTACCTCCCAGAATCAACATTCTGGTCTTATGATTCAGAAGCACTGAAAAATAGACTTGGAGAGGTTTGCCTAGCAATTCATTGATACCCGGAGCTGGATTGTTGGAGTAGTGGATTAATATTGCTCAACATACTTTTACTAATCCACAAAAGGAAATGAGCATTTAGGTGACAACTGCTTCATTGCTCATTACACTCTCAGTTGTGTTTATGGATATATTAAATAACAATGACCATAACTTAGCACTAACTAGTTACACAATCATACTGGGATGCGAAGTGACTCAAAGAAAGCCAAGAAGGGGTCAGCCTCTCCCTGTGATTACAGAGAGATGTTTATCTAGCCTGTTCCATGCTGGGAATTTCAAGCCTGTTCACTTGACACATTCCAGCATCTGGTGATCCTACTATCCCTACGAATCTTCTCCCTCCATTTTCATTTCTTCAATGCACTCTTCTAACTTTCTGCCCTTTCAACTGAGAGAACAGCTACTTCCTTGTATTTTATGCCTTTAAAATTTGTACTGGGCCCATTTCAGTTTTCACTGTGCAATAGCAGTGGTTTGCAGCCTCTTTAGAAGTACTGTTTCTGTAGACAGCTCTAAAGCATATAGAAACTTGGTTTTTTAGTCACCTCTTCCAGACCCTTTGCAAATAGAGCAGAAGACAATAGACCACAGTCAAAAAATCACTGCTTTAGACAAAACAACCCTGGTTTCATCCATCCTTCTTCATGCATCACGTCTCCTCAGTCTCCAACCCTTTTTGTTGCATTCCTCTGGACTCTCTCACACTGGCACATATATGGGTAGTGCCCACACTTGGTCATATTACTGACGTGTACTCATGGTCTACAATAACAGAGTGTTGGAAGAATATCACGTGTCCTACAAACAATGCTGCTCTTTATGCATCCCAGAGATGTTTAATTTTTCCTTTCTTTTTTCCAACACCATGACACTGTTGACTTACAGTCAGCTGACAATTATTATAACCACCAGCAAAGCCTTTTCTGTACAGCTGCAGCCTACCTGTTTGCCTGCCTCTCCCCTCTTTGTACAGAGAACTATTCCTGCATCCATACTGAAACCTGCGTCATTCTCTTTGAACTGCATTCCTTCTATCTGGTCAGCGCTAACAAATGCAGTGATCAAAGATGGAGCTGGGCATGGTGATGGCAAAGTGGTCTATAACACTGGCAGATGGATGTAGACAATTGCAATTTCAAGAGGGGGGGAAAAATTAAAAAAGCACATTTTATTTACACAAAACATTGCTTAGTTCAGCCTCTCTGCTGAGAGACCTGACCACCACAGTAGACATCTCACTGACAGTCTCTGTTCCATCTATGATGAGTCAGACTGTTTATTTTTTTAACTACTTCTCTGCTTCCAAGTGGGAAATTCTTCTAACATCTTATGATCCCTTGCTGTTGGTCTGTAAGACATGTCCAAAACAGTGCATGTATCACAAAAACCTGTAGAAGCAGCACGTGATTGTAATGCTGGCACCATGCAGTTCCAATTGCCTCTGGGGAACAATAATGTTCAGGCTAAGATTACCAAAAGCAAAACCCAAAAGTACAACTTTCCTACTGCTTGAGCTGTAACCCAGCACAACCTACCTCACTACAAAAATCTCATCCTGACTCAACATCTCTTTTCATTTCACATTACACATGTAGAGAGTAGTGACCCTGCAAGATGCCAGCAAGGTAGAACTTCAACATGTGCCTGGGGCTATACACCTTGGCTGCTTGACTAGTGAGGTTAATGAAACAAGTGATAGCATCTCTCAAGAACAGTGACATGGAAACCCATCAGAGACATCACAGCCTGTCATATGCACTTCAGCAAAAGCTGAAGTTCAATGCAAAATAGCAACAAGGAACAGAAGGATGGATGAAAGGGAAGTCTCAGAAAATTTCCTAGATTTATTGAAAGAATTAAGTCTGGAGACTTGTGACTGAATGCCTTTAGTCTGAAATGCCCCATGGACTTAAAGAACAAAAGGAGAGTCTATGGCCTTTGGAATAGGGGACAGATCTCTCATCAGGACTATAAAGATGCAGTGAAGCTATGCAGGGAGAAAATTAGGAGAGCCAAAGCACAGTTAGAGCTCAAACATTTTAACATCTTTATTGATGACCTTAACGAAGACATACATGTCACCAAGTTAGGTGGCAGTGTTGATCTGCATGAGGGTAGGGACTTGGACAGATTGGATCAATGGGCCAATGTTAACAGGATGAGCTGCAACAAGGTCAAATGCCAGGTCCTCCAGTTGGGTCACAACAACACCAAGCAACACTACAGGCTTGGGGAAGTGTGGCTGGAGAGCTGTCTGGCAGAAAGGGACTTGAGGGTTCTAATCAACAAGCAACTGAATATGAGCAAGCAGTGTGTCCAGATGGCCAAGAAAGCAAATGGCATCCTGGCTGCAATTAGAAATGCTGTGTCCAACAGGAGTAGGGAGGTGATTGTCCCCTTGTACTTCAGTGCTGGTAAGGCCACACCTTGAGTATTGTGCCAGATTTGGGCACCTCAATCCAAGACAGATGTGGAGGTGCTGGATTGAGTGCAGAGGAGGGCAACGAAGCTGGTGAAGGGCCTGGAGAAAAAAAAAATCTTATGAAGAGCAACTGAAGGAGCTGGGGCTGTTTAGTTTGGACAAGAGGAGGCTGAAGGAAGACCTCACTGCTGTCTACAACTACCTGAAAGGACATTGTGGAGAGGCTGGTGCTGGTCTCTTCTCACAGGTGATTAGTGATGGAACAAGAGGCAACAGCCTCAAGCTGGTCTTCTTCCACTGCTATAGCCATCCCCACAAGGCATTAGCCACCATCCAGGAATCTGTGTAAAGATAAAGTACTGGCCACTTTTCTCTTTCAGCAATCTCTAGAGCCAGTTGGATGGCTTTCACTTCTGCATATTGATTCAATTCACCTTCTCCTCCAGTAGCCTTAACAACTTGTCATGTAGGACTCCATACAGCAGCTTTCCAATTCCACTGGTTTCCTACCACACCACATGATCCATCAGTAAACAGAGCATAAGGCCTTTCATCTTCAGATAACTCGTTGTATGGTGGTGCCTCTTGGGCACAAACCACTACCTCAGGCGATGCTCCAAATCTCTGCCTTCTGGCCTGTCCATAATCTCTTCCAGAATTCCTGGGTGGTTTGGTTTCCCCAGTCAAGCTCACCGCGTAATCAGTGCTACCCACTTTCTCCATGTAGCCCTGGTGGCATGATGAGTAGAAGGGATGTTGCCTCTGAACATCCAATGCATCACAGGTAGCCTGGGGGCTAAGAGGAGAGGTGCTTCTGTACCCACTACTTCTGATGCAGCTCGAAGTCCTTCATAGGCTGCTAAGATTTCCTTCTCAGTTGGTATAGCGGACTTTTGATCCTCAATATCCTCTACTCCAAAATCCCAATGGCCGACCTCGGGTTTCACCTGGTGTCTTCTGCCAGAGACTCCAAGTGAGACCATGCTCCCCAGCTGTGGTGTAAAGGATATTTTGCACCGATGGTCCTGTGCAGACTGGCCCATCTGCCACTGCATGAGCTATCTTTTGTTTGATCTGTTCAGAAGCTTGTTACTGCTCACTGCCCCACCAGTTCACTCTGGAATAGTCGATGATGAATGGTGGAGCTATGCTTCCACCCCTGGGGCAAACAATTCCAGGTGTATTGAACACCCCTCCAGGTGAAAGCAAATTGTGGCCAGCACTCTGCTGCCAATGGAATTGAGAAGAACACATTATTGATGTCAGTAGTAGCATGCCATTTAGCTGCATTTGACTCCAGCACACACTGGAGCTCCAGCATGTCTGGAACAGCAGCACTCAGTGGTAGTGTCACTTGTTCAGGCCAAAATAGTCCACAGTTAATCTCCACCCTCCATCAGATTTCAGCACTGGCCAGATGGGACTGTTAAAAGGCAAATGTGTTTTCCTGATCACTCCCTGGATCTCCAGCTGGTGAATCAGTTCATGAACGGGAGCCAGGGAATCTTTCTTAGTGCGATATTGCCATCAGTTCACTGTTCTAGTAGCAATTGACGCCTGTTGTTCTTCAACCTGCAGCAATCCCACAACGAAGGGACTTTCTGAAAGACCATGCAGGGTAGACAGCTGTCTGATCTTCTCTGTATTCACCGTGGCCATGCCAAAAGCCCATCAATAGCCCTTTGAGTCCTTGAAGTACCCTCTCTTGAGGTAATCAATACCAAGAATGCAAGGGGCCTCTGGGCCAGTCACAATAGGACGTTTTTCCCACTTGTTCCCGGTTAGGCTCAGTCAGCTTCTAATACAGACAGCTCCTGGCAGCCTCCTGTCACTCCAGAAATCCAAATAGATTCAGCACCTCTATGTCCTGATGGCATCAATGTGCACTGTGCCCCCGTGTCTACCATTGCCTTATATTTCTGTGGCTTTGATGTGCCAGGCCATTGAATACACACAGCCCAATATATTCTGTCATCCCTCTCCTCCTGACCAAAGGCAGAGTCCCTCTATTCCTGGTCTTCATCAGAGTATTCACTATCTGATCTGGGTGGTACCTGGCCAGAGGTCCCCTCATCAGGATCAAGGGGTGCAACCTCAGTTCTTTTCCTCCTGAAAGATCATTGATTACGCTCTTGGCTTTCTACAGCAGATACCTTTGCTGCCTTCTTAGATGATCCCTTTTTAACCATTGTCTTCCCTCTCAGTTCACGCACCCAAGTTTCCAATTTATAAGTGGGTTCACCATCCCTCTTCCTCACGTCCTCCCCCTGGTCATGCAGGAAGAACCAGAGTGCTCCACCTGGCATGCCCTCTGACTGAGGCAGGAGGGGATTGATTTCTTGGAGTACACCTGGTCAATGAGGCAGTAGCTCGTGGGAATGAGTTGGTACAGAGGTTATCCTCCAAATTCTGGAGCCAGACTGACGCCACCTCCACAGGCCATGTGTCCTCATCCAAATAGTACATCAACACTAGGCTGCTTGAGTACAAAGCAGGAGCACTTTGGATCACTTTCCTCCACATGGCCCATGTGGATGGGACATCCTCTGGATCTGTGGAGACACTTTGATTGTCTAAGTCACCGCAGACGACTTCCAGCACTCCTAATTCTCTTAAGTATTGAATTCCCTCATCCGCAGTGTTCCACTTCCCCAGAGAACTCAAAGTCCTCCTTGCATGGGTATCCGGCCCTCACACTTATCAGGGGTTGTCTCCAGAGACTGCATAGGCCTGTCTCTTTTGCAATGCATTTCTCAATGCCTCTGTTTCTAGCAATGGATCCCAATTGTTGGCTGTCCACCCCATTATCCCAGCACCAGAGCAGCCAAGCAGCAATCCGGTCTTCGGGCTGGCGACTATAATCCTTGCGTATGTCTCTCAGTTCTGCTGAGGTGAAGGACTGAGTAGTCCCTGCTGCTTCTTTGATCTCACTTACTCCCCCTGATGTCCCAGATGATGGACCAGCCTCTTGATCATAATCTTCCTCATTCCTTACCAATTGATGAGAGGGACCTGTTGACCTCCTTGTCCACTGCTTCTTTTTCACTGCTGGGGCAATCTCTGGCTGCTGTTTGGGTCCCCATCTGAACCATGGTATCCTCAGGTAATGTTTCGGTGCCTGCCTCAGGCACAGTCCTCTTAGAATACTGAACTGTGAGTCAGTAAGCACAGGTCAGGCCCCAGTAGAGTGCAAGAAGCTGTTTGTTCTCATTGGGATAAGCAAGACACCCTTGTATCAGATGTCAAGTCAGTTTAGTAGGATTGCTCCCCTGTCCTGGGGTGAAGTCCCAGGCTATGGGAGGTGATAACAGCCCTAGGAATCTGCCCAAATCCTTCCACATGCCCTGCCACCCAGAGACAGACCACCTCAAGGCACATTTCAATATATCCCCACCCAAGGGCTGTCTCCTTTCATGCCATGATGGAACCAAACTCCACAAAACACACAACATGCCAGTAATGTTGATAAGCAGTACTAGAGAGCTCACATAAGGATGGATCAAAATCTTGGGGGCCTGTATAATAAAATTCTCTATATTCATTTCAGGCAGGGGAGAAAGAAACTATAACCTCTCCAGCATAGTTCCCACAGAACAGCAGCCCTACAAGCAGGAGAAAGAAACACACAGCCATTACCTGCCTCAGCATGTTCCTAAACAAACAAAGTATTTCCAAAACAAAGCAAGTGTTATCAACAAGCCACGTGACCAGCACAGAAGCCACTATATTAAGCAAGTTTATAGAAAAAACTGCAGAAATTACAGCTATGTTATATTTTCTCCTGGATCTCAGCACCAAAATAGGCTGTGGTGGTTTGGCCCTCGCCTGGAGGCCAGAGGCCCACCAAAGTTGCTCTATCACTTCCCCTCTTAAGTGGAGACAGGGGGACAGGGGGAAAGGGGGAAAAATATAACAGAAGCCAGTAACAGGACAGGAGCAATTGTAATAACACTAATAAGCAAACAGCAATAGACAGAGCAAAAAGCAGAGAGAGAGATGTTAGTCTCTGCTTCCCATCAGCAGGAGGATGCTCGGTCTCGGGAAGCAGGGCTCTCTAAGCATGGAGGTTACTTGGGAGGATAGACACCAAGGACAAATGCCCCCACTTCCTGCTTGCACTTCATTCTTACATCTGAGATGACATCATATGGTATGGAAAACCTCTTTGGCCAACCTGGGCCAGTCATGTCCCCTCCTAAGATCTTGCCCCCTCCTCAATGTACTCTTGGGGAAATGTTGAAAGGACACAGCCTGGACACTTATTCAACCGTAGCCAAAACACTGCTGTGTTATCAACTACTGCTGCAAAACACAGCACATGAAAGATGCTGTGAGGAGAATTAACTCCAGCTCAGTCCAACCCAAGACAAGACCACTCTCCCCAGTGAAACCAGGGTACTCTACCTTCTGCACAGGTGATGAGGACAAGCCAAAAAGATTCATGAATCTGCTGTGTTATGTTCCCAGCAGATATTGGGCAGGTTAAAGTCGCCCATAAGAATAAGGTCTGGTGATCTTGAGACAGCCTCTAGCTGCATATAGAATAATTCATCAACCTCTTCCTCCCGTTTGGGTTGTCTATAACAGACTCCAACCAGGATATCAGCCTTGTTAGCCTTTGCTCTAATTCTCACCCCCAGGACAGGACAATCACATCTCATCCCACTGTGCAAGACACGCCATGCCACAGCCATACCTGCAGCACACCCCCTGAAAGCTTCTCAAGAAGAACTAAACTTCTCCTTTAACAGGATGGAATCAAGGCTGGAAAAGACTAGTGGGAGTACCAGGAAGTTCTAGGATGCTGCAGCACCCCATTTGACCAGCCTTTAGGACAAGTCATGAGCTGGCCACACAATAAACCAGCAGCTCTACCGAGCCAGAACCTGTTTCATGAGAGGGCCCCACAGCTATTTTTCTTCCATTTGGCATCTACACTGGCTGTTTCCAGCCCATTAGCTGTCCCATCACAGCCTGGGTGTGGATGCTTCCACTCCTGGGGCACAGATGAGGCCCCATTGATCAATTAACCACCTCAGTGGGCAGCATGAACAACAGGCACAATTTGTGCACTCAGGCTGCAGCTGCCAGGAAGAACTGGATTTTAATCTCATGTTGCAGAGGTCATATCCTCAGATCACAGCCTGAATTACATCTGCAGCTCACATTCCTGACCCACCTTCTCACATGATCCAGCCCCACTGGCAAAGAAGTGGTGATGGTGAGCTTCAAGCACACACAGAGGCATCAAAGGGGAAACCCATGCCTGAGACTCCTGCTATAACCAGTGGAAAGCAGGGGCAGCTGAACAACTCCCTTCAGACTTGGCCATCAGAAGGATAAACTCAAGCCCTACCTTCTTTCATTTTAAGAAGAATGGAGAGAGCTTTTTGCAGATGGATGCAGACCAAGAACCATCAATGGTTTTGCTTTCTAGTCCTCTGGCACTACACCTCCTAGGCAGCAAGCAGCAGAATCAGCAATCCATCTGTGTCCCTCCATTTAGCCTTCCCTCATGACAGGAACCAGGTCTGGTCCTCGATTCAGCAAATGGCCTGCAAATACATTACACAAGACTCCTCTGGTTACACAAAGTGCATTGCACAACACATTATATAAAAGTCAGGTCACAGCCCAATCAGCCAGCACTCATCTCTCCTACATCAAGAAAAATTCATCCAAGGAGCAGCAAGGAAGGGAAAGAAATAAGAGGATGTTCTCTCTCTCTTAAGGAGGCATGTGGTGTGTGCATGGCAAACATGCCCACTGTGTGCACCTTCTGTGCCCAAACTGGTGCAAGAGCAGCAACACCCAGCCAAACCCTACCTTTTGGCTCCAAGCCCACCTGCAGGATACCCAGTTTGGAGGGATGAGTTATGCATCCCACAGGACAGAGACCTATGATCACTACAACCTCACTGTTAACCTCATCTGGTTCTAGTTGAGTTGTGCAGAGGGTGTCCACCTAATGCTGTAAGAAATAATGGGAGAAACGAGAAACTGCTCTTGTATACATTGCTCAACATGGCCTAGCTTCCTTTTCTGATTTCAAATTTTCAGAAAACAGCCATGGGGAATGTTTGAATGCTAACAGTAATAGAGCAAGTTTCACACCAGGAGGTGGAAACCAAATCAAGTGGTAATGCTAAGCCAAGTCTGGTGTCAGAGATGCCCCCAAGACATACAACAAAAAACAAAGGTCTGATTTCTACACTCCAATATTCAGATTTTCTCAGAAAAAGGATTTGAAATGCATAGATTTTAAAGCCTAGGAATGCCATTCAATTAGACCCAGGCTTCCCAATTAACCCACAACAGAGATAGCAGGCAGAACCTGCTTCTTCTCTTGGAAACCCTCACCCTTGGAGTTCCATGAAGCTGCCAGTGGCTTTAGTGTAACTCCCTCAGCCAGCTTCAGTAGGTCTTGGACAGGATTTTGAGCTTGCAAGCACCTCCCTGGGCTACTGCTGAAATTAATGGGCTACTGCTGCTGTTTATAGTGATAATAGCACTAATTACAAAGGAAAAGCAATAAATCTATAGGGGAGATACACTGAAAATAAGCAGTGAGGTTTCAGCTGTGCTTTGAAGTATCATGGAAAAGCCCAGAGGCAAAAAAACACTGAGAACTGCTTGGTCCATTATGTCAGATCTGCAGAGAAGTTTCCTGTAGCAGTAGAGAGACTAAAAGGTATAAGGAGAAGAGAAACCCTCTCTGAGGGTTAGGTTTGCTGCTGGGCTGTTTCTTTAAATGGAAGGCAATGATCTGAAAAGCAAGATGTAGGAGACAACAAGGGCAGTACAAAGAAGTCATCATATTTCTGAGCATTGGAAGGAGATGGTTTCTAACAGCTGTTCCCAGGAGAATGAGCATAACAGAATCCAAGAGGAGATGGGATTTTGTGCACTTCTACATTTCTCTAGCATGAGGAGAAATCCACAAACTCGAAATTTGCTGCAATAGCAATTTAGTTTGGGTTTGGGAACAGAAGCAAGGGAGTTGCTCCTCACTACTCCTTCCACCCATCCTCCTTTTCTTCCAAAAGTGGTTTTACTTCGGGGTTATTCAGTGCACAAAGGCTTTTCTGTGCCAAGGTTAGTTAGCTGAGTCACTAGATGAAAAGCAAACCCATGCCACAGGGGAGATTGTGCATGTAACAAGAGTCAGAGGGCTCTTGCACAAGGCGCTAGGTTCCTGACTGTGACTGGCCCCACATCTGGCAGAAAGGTGTGGGCTTTCCCCTGGGCAGACCTGAGATACCAACCTGTGGGACCTTCTGGTTGGCTTCACCTCCTGATTGTCTGGTCGGGAAACAGGTTCTGCAGCATGACCAGGGAAACCTGGCCCAACAATATGTGCACCTAATCCTCTCTCTGTGTGAAATAGCATTAAACAGGAGCTTCCACTCACACTTTCCCCAGAAGGACTGATGTGCCACCCACACCTCTGTCTCACACAAATGGTGCATTCAGGACATCCTCACTCATTATCAGTGCAAACAAATTGAGACCTGTGCAGGAGAAGATAATCATGCAATCATGTTATTAAGATTAGGCTTTGAAGCTCGTGCTAACACAAAGCTCCCATCAAAGTAAGGCAAAAGACAGCATCATCTGAAAAAAAGGGGGTCGTAGTTGGTCCTGGCAAGCCTTAGTGACAGTCATATCATCCAGAATCTCTTTTGATGCCTCCCAGGGGTTTTTGTTACTGTGGGAAGCAGCATGCAACTGCCAGATGTACAGGGCAGATGAGACCCTCCAGCTGCAGAGGAGCCCTCTTTGGACCACAGCACAAGCAAGGGATTTCCTGGGCCAGGGAACTAGTGAGGATGAATACATTTTGCACAAAAAGAATACTGTAGACTTTCATAGTCAAGCCCTTCACCAAAGCCAAGCAATGCAAACTACTAACACAGCATTCTTGGCCAGGCAACAACTGTGTTGGTACAATATAGGCAATGCACAAGATGTGCTCCTGGAATTGCCTAGGAGTCCATCTCCCTGTAATTTGTGAAGCCTCAGATATCATCTAGACGAGTCAGCACTGACCTTTTCCACCCAGTGGCCTTTACTTGATGATCACAGGTTTCCATACTCAAATTCCTTCTTTCCCTGAAGAAATCAGACCTAGAAATGAAGAGATCAGTCCCCATGCTAACAGCCACCCTGAGATTCTGATGGTCACATATCAGATTTCCACATCTCTCCTTTGGAAAGCTTTCATACATTGCATGAAATAATCCAAAAGAGAAAGTACAAGTCACTTCCATTTAAAAGGGCATGGCAGAGGAAATCTCCTGAGACCAAATCATCTCAATACCACTTGAGCTTTCATGAGAGATTTGGGATCAGGTCACTGACGCTTAGGAAGGAGATGAACCTGGCTCTCCTTCAACCATGGGATGAGACAGAGAGGTAAAAAGGCAAAAATAGGAAAGTAGCTGGGGAAGGAAAGGAAGATAGTTGTAGGAGAGGACAAACCAAGACTACATAATCTCTTCTGTCCAGAATTAAGTGGGACAGAAATGGTGGATATTTGACTTAAGCATCTCCATATTCTCAGACTGAGGCATTTAGGGAATTTTGGGAATTCTGCTATGCACTGTATACTGGCCAGGGCAATCAATACTGTGTTTTTGAGACAGAAACTGCCACTGGGGTTAGAGGTGTCCTGTCTCACAGCAGTCTCCTTCACCAGGTGTCCCCAGGGAAGCCTGAAACAGTGTCTCCATGCCTGGGGTGAAAATGGCCATGATGGAGCTCCTGTGGCTTGGGCAGTGCAGGGAGGGTCACAAGGCAGAAGACCACAATTCACAGGTGTAACAACACTGAAGTCACCCACAGCCCAATGCAAAAAAAGAGACCTGTTGCTGCTGTGGGGACTCTGAAGCACCCACTTGAGTCAAGGTGATTTATGGGGAGCTCTTAGAGAGAAGAGAGAGGCAGCTGCTGTAAATCCAAAATCATCTTCTACATGGGACCAGCTGCCCCCAACAGAAGCCCCATGGTGGTGTCCACCCCTCCCTTGGCTCTAGAAAAGTCTCCACTTATTTTGAGGTTCCAGTGCATAGCGAAGGAATGGTAATGGAAGGGAGCCTAGAAGAAGGCTCAAAAGGGACTGTTGACAAAGGCCTGTAGTGATAGGACAAGGGTCAAAGGTTTTAAATTAGAGAAGAGTAGACTTAAGTTGGACATTAGAAGGACATTTTTTACCATGAGGGTAGTAGAACACAGGAAAAGCTTGCCCAGGGAGGTAGTTGAGGCCCCATCCTTGTAGAGACTCAAATTCAAGCTTGACAGGGTTCTGGGCAACCTGATCTAATGGAGGATATCCCTGCTCACTGCAAGGTGGTTGGACTAGACAACTTTGGGAGTCCCTTCCTGCCCAAACCATTCTATGATTCTATATATATTTGGAGACAGGTAACAGTGACATTGACAGTGAGAGGCATCTCTTGACTTACTTATACAGACATCATTGTATACCTCCTGCCACAATAAAACATTTGCCAGAATTCTGCTGTCATACTTATTAGCTACCACAAACATTAGGGCATTCTCAGGGCTCTGATCCACATGCACAAAGTCAAGCACAGTGTAAAATCATGATAAATGCAAATAGTCCACACCATGTGAAAGGAGGGAGTCCAGGAGATCTGCACAGCCAAGAGCTTAGCTGCCTGGCCCATCTACTCTGACAGACCTCTGGTTTCAGTGCTGATCCTTTTGCACAGAAACTGTGCCTTACACGGGATCCATTGCTTAAAGGACCAGAGAGAGCAGTGTTGAGCCCAGAGCCCCAAGTAAAGCGTGCTGCTACACCAGCCTAGTGCTGCCCTGTGCATGGAATGAGGCAGGGAATTATAAAGCCATAGAATGGTCTGAGCTGGAAGAGACCTGCAAAGGTCATCTAGTCCTACCCCCTCTGCCGTAAGCAGGGGCATCCTCAACTAGATCAGGTTGCCCAGAGCCCTGTTGAGCCTCACTTTGACTATCTCCAGGGATAAGGCCCCATCCACCTCCCTGGGTAACCTGTTCCAGTGTTCCACTACCCTCATTCTAAAGAACCTGTTCCTGACACCCAGTCTAAATCTGCCATTCTCCAATATGAAGCCATCGCCCCTCATGCTATCACTACAGGCCGTGGTAAACAGTCTCTCTCCAGCCTTCTTGTAGGCCCCCTTGAGGTACTGGAAAACTGCTATTAGGTCTCCCAGGAGCCTCCTCTTCTCCAGGATGAACAACCCCAGCTCCCTCAGTCTGTCTTCATAGAAGAGGTGATTCAACGCCCTGATCTATGCATCACTGCTTTTGCTGTTTTCCTGCTAGGGCACTGCAGAAACTGCTAGTGGCAGGGGGAGGCACTTTGTCTCTTCCCTTGTCATCTTACTCAACATTTTATCTTCTTTAATCTATTGCTGATCTGCTACTAGAGCTTTGGGGCACCACTTGCCTGCCCAATCATCTCTTTATCTCCCTGTCTACAACCTCCTTGGTCAAGGCTAATGAAGTGTTACAAGGCAAAGGATGCTGTTTTCAGAGGCCACAGACAGAGTAGACAGATGGTAGATGTAATACAAAAGCATTCTTTTCCCCTTCTTTGGGTGAACCAGGCACTCCTTGCACCTTCAGCTGTTGCTGTGCACTGTCATATCTTTGCATGTGGCAGCTGGCTTCTTCTCACACTGAGATCAATGATAGAAGTGGGGAATAAGAAAGTAAACCGAGAAAGACCTGCTCATCAGGTCAGATGGAAACACTTCCTAACCATCCAGAGAGTGTCTTGCAACATGCAAATGGGAATTGATAGAGATTCTTTTCTAAGGGCTGAGCCTTCTCATAACCAGCAGATACCCTTGGCCAAGGACACCCACCCTGCATAGCTGCGTGCAAGCACTGCTATGTGCCTCTGCATCAGGGCATCTCAGACCTCTCATGGGCCGTGAGCAACTCTGAAGTTAAAGAAAATGGAAGAATTCACAGCAGCAGATCTGTTGTCCTTGTAGTCCAACATGTCAGGGAGCATTTCTGGATGATAGTGTGGAGAGGAACATGCATTTTTATCTCATCACATTTCATAGTTTCATAGTTTCAGTTAGGGTTGGAAGGGACCACAAGGATCATCTAGTTCCAACCCCCCTGCCATGGGCAGGGACACTCTACCCTAGACCAGGCTGGACAGAGCCTCATCCAGCCTGGGCTTAAACACCTCAAGGGACGGGGCCTCAACCACCTCCCTGGACAACCCATTCCAGGGCTTCACCACCCTCACGGTGAAGAACTTCCTCCTCATGTCCAGCCTGAATCTCCCCACCTCCAGCTTCATCCCATTCCCCCTAGTCCTATCACTCCCTGATAGTCTGAAAAGTCCCTCCCCAGCCTTCTTGTAGGCCCCCTTCAGATACTGGAAGGCCACAATGAGGTCACCTCGGAGCCTTCTCTTCTCCAGACTGAACAGCCCCAACTCCTTCAGTCTGTCCTCATAGGAGAGGTGCTCCAGCCCTCTGATCATCCTCGTGGCCCTTCTCTGGACACGCTCCAGCACCTCCAGATCCCTCTTGTAATAGGGGCTCCAGAACTGGAGGCAGTACTCCAGGTGGGGTCTCACCAGAGCTGAGTAATTCTTGCATAGGGATGGGAAGAGCTGAGTTCTTGTCATGATCTTCGCCAAGCAGGCCAAGACCAGATGCAGGACCAGCCTGTGGATCTCATTAGCATCCTGCCAGCCCACTGAAATGTCACCTTAGGAACGTCTTTTCGGGGTGCCTGGCAATGACAACTACAACAGTGGAAAAACAAACCTCAGTAGGGGCAGGGCTTTCAAGACAGTGCAAATCTCTTCACGTTGTTTTTCTTTTTTCACTAGTTTGGGCAAGCTGAGCCATGGAAACCCACTTGAGCCCACTCACAGCAAGTGATGCAATGTAGAAGGTGCCCAGGAAAGCAGGTGGTTTCACACCTCACTTCTACTGCACAGGGCATTGCTGAAAGAAGCAACATCCTAGGATCACTCCAGGGGTGGTAATGAAGCAAGACAGCATCAGGATGAAGCAACAACATGGACAGCACAAGGCATGAGCAGGAAAACCTGCTCTTGGGTCAGATTCCTGTGCCCTTAAGGCAAAGACACAGCTACATCCCATTCCTCAAATTATTGCTGCTGACCCTTGCAGAGCAAACCCTAATATTGAGAGATTTGCAAAGCCGATGGGCTGTAACCATCAAAGCTGACTACTGGCATAACCCAGGCCAAAGAGCTCCACAGTCAGCAATTCCCACCCTGATCCTGTCCATCCTGCTGGGTGAAGAGGGTCTTGCTTTCAGAACCACACCGTATCTTGGTTGGAAGGCTATGTCACTCAGTGGAGCACTGGGCAGGGACACCTCCTGCAAGATCTGCTTGATGAAGAATGTCGGGAGGAAGCAGTTAGAAGGTAGCATAGGCAGAGCACCCAGTGGCCAGTCTTGCTTGTCCAATGCATACTAGGATACCTCCTTTCAGCCTCACACAGCCTCCCTTACCCAGACATGTAGGAAGAGGTTGTTTTCAGATAACTTGGGAAGGCTACAGGGAAGATTTGCCTTTGCTTGAGTTACAGAAAGCTATGCTTTGTCTTTGACGCTGAAAAGAATGTAAACACCTCGTAACTGAAGGAGAGAAGCTTGACTGAATTTGGTTGGATGTGTTAAAATATTGTTTTGTTATTTTAACCTATTGTATGCCTTAATTACACACTTGCCAGTAGAAAATAACCAGTTGAGATGTGACACATGTGCCTTCTGATAGGCTATATAACTTTGCTGTATAACAGAATAAACTTCTTTGCCTGCTTACATCTTGTCCTGAAAGCTTTGCTGAAGGTCATCCAAACATCTATATAACAGCAAAAGGAAGCAATACAATGAGAAGAATTAAAAAAATCTATGTTATAACACAGACACTGTCCCCAGTATGCAGAAGATGTTCAGGGTAGGGGAAGAGTGAAAGAGCAGTGGGATGGCATGACTGTACTCAGCTTGCTCTAAAGAAGCCTGCATGAACCACACCTGCCAAGCATGGAAAATGGGCTTGGCCTTAAAAGTGTAAAGCTGTTATTAACTGGCCACCACACACACACAAAAGATGGCTAGGGCTGTGCTCACCACATCAAAAAGGTCCCCGAAGAGCCTTTGCTGGCTAAGGGTTGTTTGTTGGTCTTCAGAGTTCCTAGGGATGGCCCACCATAGTGCCTTACAACCCCTCTGACTCCCTGTGTATTTTTCCTTTAGGATTTTGCACCTTTCCTTGCTGCCATTATCTCAGTCATCCCACTTCTGTCATCTTACCATTTCCAGTATGGTCACTTTCCCAGCAAGTGAACAGGGTATGGCAGGGTCGCAGCTGGGACTTCAAACTCAAGAAGCTGAGCCCTGGGAGCAGGAGATTAATTATACATGGGGTTACTGAGAGGTGGGGAGCTGGGGGGAAGGCCCTCCATGTGTTCTGCTTAAGCTGTTCCACCACTCAACAAGAAAGAAGGGGAGGGGGAAATAACATAAAAGAAAGAGTCCCTTGAGCCAGAGAGCAGGTAAAGCAAGAGCAGCTCCACCATGAGTCGTCTCCACTTTAAGACAGGAAGGTACAGCTGGTGTTTCCCTCCTCTTGAATGCAGAAGGCAGTCTGGCTAAGAGAGCAAGCTGCATAGGCTGAGACACTCATGAACTGCACATGACAGAGTTCGGCCAAAAAGGAACAAACAGTTGATATGTGATCCACAGCTGCATAACTTGCATGACATTCTGCAACATGCCTTTGAAATACAGGCTTAATGGAGTCAGGGCAAAATCCCTGCAGAGCTAGGACCCAACCTGCACGTAGAGAGCACAAGAAGCATCTGATCTTCTGATGAAGACTACACAATACACCACCAGGTTGGAAGAGACCTTCAAGATCATCACGTCCAACCCATCAACCAATCCAACCCACCCAAATAAAACACAATAAAATACAATACAATACAACCCACCTAAGCAACTAAACTGTGGCACCAAGCACCCCATCAAGCCTCTTCCTGAACACCTCCAATGAAGGTGACTCCACCACCTCCACGGGCAGCCCATTCCAATGGACAATCACTCTCTCTGTATACAACTTCTTCCTAAGATCCAGTCTAAACCTGCCCTGGCACAGCCTGAGACTGTGTCCTCTTGTTCTGGTACTGGCTGCCTGGGAGAAGAGGCCAACCTCTGCCTGGCTACAACCTCCCTTCAGGTAGTTGTAGAGAGCAATAAGGTCACCCCTGAGTCTCCTCTACTACTTGGACATGTTACTGCTGAAATCCCAGATGGATTAATGATGAATACAGGAATTTCTCAGACTACTGCCACAATTCCACAGGTAAGACAAACCTCAAACCTGCTCTCAGAATAGCCCATGTCCTTTGTACTGCTGCAGAGGGAGCAACATGAGAAATTTCTACCTGTGCTGCCCTTAACTCAGTGTGGGCTATCCCCAAACAGACCTCAGCTCCCCTGGCACCAGCATGCATTTGCAACACTCATGCCATGCACAGTGAGCTTCTCATTAAAATGCAGCAATTCAGGGATGAGCAAAACAGTTCTCTTCACTAGGGAGCTCCAGTGGCTGCTTTAGTAGTGAACTCACCTCTGCTGTCTCTGGCAGTGCCCTGTGGAAGCTGTTGAGTGTTTTTCCAGGAAAGGAAGACTTTCCCAAGTGCTGCAGCACATGTGCTGGCACAGCCAAGGTCTGCCCTGGTTCATACCAAGACCTGTTTGCTCCAGGGGTACTGGTTCAAGCTGTAAATCTCAGCCTGAGCAAGGCCTGCCAGTTCACACAGCCCAGCCAAAATTCCTGAAGGAATACTAATAAATAAAGCTTTGCTGGAAGTGCTGGCAAGAGCCAGAAGGAGGTTGCTAAGCTTTGCACAGAAACTTACCAACAGTGTTGTGGTTTCAGATGAAACTCAAGACACAGGAGTCTTTTGGCCAAGTTTTGCTGCCAGGTTTCAGTGTCACCCTCAGCAGCACGAGTCAGCCACCACCGTGGGACAGGGCTGAGGCAGCACCAGGAGATCGGGCTGACAGCTGAGAGCACAGCCAGTCCCCCGGTCCTTCCAAGACTGAAGCAGCTGGGCTGGTTCAGGAGTTGGAGAGGAGCTAGTCCAACTTGCACATGCAATAATGGGGTGCCCTGTCAGCCTGTAGATACCAGATTTCAGTTTACTCCCCATAAGGCATCAGGGAGGTAGCCTAGCCTTCTCCAGCTTGTGCTAGGAACACTGCAGAGGCACACTGGGGTGGTGTCTGGATTGCAAGACACTAAGTGCAGCTGAAACTTGGGCAGGCTGCTCACACATCCCTCCACCACCAGACTGACCTGCTGTAATACCTGCTGGTCCCTGGGGTACCTCCATGCTAACCAACCTCTCCATCGGTAAACCAAAAGCAAATCACTCTTTCTGTGAAGAACTTCTTCCTAACATCCAGCCTAAACCTCCCCTGGCACAACTTGAGACTGTGTCCTCCTGTTCTGGTGCTTCTTGCCTGGGAGAAGAGACCAACCCCCACACGGCTACAACCTCCCTTCAGGTAGTTATAGACAGCAATAAAGTCTCCTCTGAGCCTCCTCTTCTCCAGGCTAAGCAACCTCAGCTCCCTCAGCCTCTCCTCATAGGGCTTGTGCTCCAAACCCCTCACCAGCTTTGTTGCCCTTCTCTGCACACGTTCCAGCATCTCAACATCTCTCCTAAACTGAGGGGCCCAGAACTGGACACAGGACTCAAGGTGTAGCCTAACCAGTGCTGAGTAAAGGGGCACAATGACCTCCCTGCTCCTGCTGGCCATACTGTTCCTGATGCAGGCCAGGATGCCATTGGCCTTCTTGGCCACCTGGGCACATTTCTGGCTCATGTTCAGCCGGCTGTCAACCAGTACCCCCAGGTCCCTTGCTGCCTGGCCACTCTCCAGCCACTCTGACCCCAGCCTGTGCTTGCTACTGAGATGGCTACTGTGTCCACCTCCCACCAATGAAGATATTTTCCCCTGTGCAAAAATACAGCAAGGCCATGCCCTGTTTCCAGGAGCAATCACCTTGCAGGGAAAAATCCTCCACACAGGCAGGGCTTTTCTGTCCTTATTGCAGCTTTTCAGTGCCCCATTTCAATGCAGCTGCAGCACACAGAGGTGCAGGAGAGATCTCACAGAAGTGTGCTACAGGCTGATAGTTTATCTTGGATGGTTCCTGAGCACCAGTAATCTCACACTCCTTGGAAGAAAACTCTTGGCAGCTTCAAACATTATTCTTCAGGGGCCACAGACAGCATATGGAAATATTTTCATGCTTCTGAACAAGCTATCTGTGAGATACTGCACTGCTCTGCCCAGCCTGCAAAGACCCAAGGCAGCACCAATTCATTATAAGGAGGAGTGAAGCATCACTGGAACCACGTACCTGCTCCCAGCCCTGCCAGCAACTCACCCTGCAGCTTTGGCCCTGCCATCACCATGAGCCTCCCAGCAGACAGCTGAGACAGGGAGATAAAGTCAGCCATGTCCCAGCACCATCAGACCATGGCTGTAAGACATTTTTATAGAGCTTTTCACATGGGGTGTGTTCTGGTTTGAGGACAGGCAGATGCTCTCTTACCCCTGAAAGGGGCAAAAGAATGACACTTGCACAAATGGATTGCAAAAGTGATGGGAGTTTAAATGGAAAGCAGTAAGTATTTTACAGAAGCTACAAAGCATCGTGACCAAAGAATCCCAAAGCACAAAGAGTCCCCTATAGCACACCCAAAAGCCTCCCAACACCTTCCATCTCCCCACCTGAGGGTATACCCAAAACCTGCTCTTTCTGCCTCCCCACTGCTAGGCTAGTCTCAGCTGGCCAGGTCTGAGACTGCCCTCCCCCTTCTCCTCCTGGCATTAGGCCTAGCCAGCCCTAAGAGGCCTTGAGATACTCCCCCAGCATTACCCAATAGGGAGCATCTCCCATGGGAGCAGAGAGGGAAGAAAGAGAAAGAGAATGACTGCAGATGGATTTATAGGGCACAGGACATTATGGGTATGAAATATGCTGTTTCCTGTGTCCACCTTGTTGGGTTGGACACTCTGGACACCGGAGGTGTAGCTTGTGTGGCAGTAACAGGAGGCACCCAGCCTAAACTGCCACAGGGTGGCAAAGAGCACAGGCATGCAAGGAAACTGCCAGGTTTGCTCCCTACCCTAGCACTGGGGAGACAGGGGAATGGCTGCTGTGTTGGGGAAATGGTGTAAGCACAACAGGGAGCATATGTTTGGATCAGGCCAACACTTTTTCTCAGCACAGCAGCAGCACCAGAACCATAGTCTCACCCTGGGGTGGGCAGCATGCAGCTGGGGTGAGCAGAGGATGCCAAACATGCTTTTGGACGTTTTTGCGGAGGGCTGAGTTGAGAGCCGCGGCAGGGAAAAGAGCAGGGGGAGGGACCTTGCAAGCCTATCTCACTGTGAGCCAGCATGAGGAGAAAGGAAGCCATCCTACTGCCTCAGACAAGAGAAACAATGTGTCCCATTTTTGGAGCCCTTCCAGGATTCATGTCTGGGATGTGCCACCCCATCCCTGCCTTAGAACCTGTACTCCCCCGAGGCTCCCTCGTCTGCTGCCACTCACGTCCTCCGCTCACACCCTCCACGTCTCATCCTGCCTCCCTACAACCATCAGTGCTGCAGGGCAGGGAATGTCACTGCCTCTTTGTGATGGGCTGCAGCAAATCGCTGGTGCTAAACAAATTGAAGTTCCTGATGAAAAACATCTTGGTCACGGGGCAGGAGCTGTATTACTCACTCAGGAAATTGCTTTATGCTGCGTCAAAAGGGGCCAGGGGTAGCAGCTGCAGAGATGGAGACCCTTGCTCTTTGATACCTGCCAATGATCATAGAATCATAGAATGGTCCAGGCCAGAAGGGACCTCCAAAGGTCATCTAGTTCGACCTCCCCAGTGTCAGCAGATACACATCCCCAACTAGACCAGGCTGCCCAGGGCCTTGTCAAGTATTACTTTGAATATCTCCAGGGAAGGAGCCTCAACCCTGGGCTACCTGTTCCAGTGTTCCACCACCCTCATAGTAAAGAACTTCTTCCTGATATGCAGTCTAAATCTGCCCTTCTCTAGTGTGAAGCAATTGCCCCTCATCCTGCCACTGCAGGCCTTTGTAAACAGTTTCTCTCTATCCTTCTTGTAGGCCCCCTTGAGGTACTGGAAGGCTGCTATTAGGTCTCCCCAGAGCCTCCTCTTCTCCAGGCTGAACAACCCCAGCCCCCTGAGCCTGTCCTCGTAGCAGAGGTGCTCCAACCCCCTGATCATTTTCATGGTCCTCCTCTGGACCCTCTCCATCAGATCCATGTCCTTCCTATATTGAGAGCTCCAGACCTGGAGACAGTACTCCAGGTGAGGTCTCACCAGAGCAAAGTGGCAGAATCACTTCTCTGGATCTGCTGGCCACACATCTTTTGATGCAGCCCTGGATGTAATTGGCCTTCTGGGCTGCAAGCTCACACTGCCTGCTCATGTCCAGCTTCTCATCCATCAGCATCTCCAAGTCCTTTTCCACAGGTCTGCTTTCTACCACCTCATCCCCCAGTCTGTATTGATAATGAGGATTGTTCTGGCCCAGACACAAAACCCTGCACTGCTCTTGTTGAACCTCATGAGGTTCACCTGGCCCCACCTCTCCAGCTTGTCCAGGTCCCTCTGTATGACATCTCATTCCTCTGGCATATTGACACCACCACTCAGCTTGGTGTCATCTGCAAACATCTCCACTGAGCACCACCCTCTGGATGCAACTATCCAGCCAATTCCTTATCCACTGAACAGTCCACCCATCAAATCCATATCTCTCCAACTTGATGAGCAAGATGTTGTGGGGCCTTGCAGAAGCCCAGATAGATGACATCCATGATGAAGTGGCACAGTCCACTGGTTGCCCAACTACCTGTGCCAGGGAAAGGCACACAGTTCACCAACACTTTGCCATTCCCCAAAAGATATCCAGACCCTCCCCCAAAACAAGTGAAGGAAAGTTGAAGTTGTATCTATATAAATACAAGGTATAAGGTTGGGCATATTGCCACGTGTCCATGCCAGGAAAGTACATAGAGATCTATTTTGAAAGCCACAGGAGAAAGGGAAGGTCCTTGGGATGGGACTGCCAGGGGACAAAGAGATGAGGTCCTGACACTGCAGCCATGAAAGCAGGGTTACACTTCTGCAGCCCCAGGCTAGACTGGGAGGGAGCCTGGGATTTGATTGCCCATTATTCCACCTGGCTGAACCTTTAGTGAAGCTAATCTCCACCAACAAGACCTAACAGTAAAAGCTGGCTCAGCCCTGTGCTGTAGGACACCCCTCACACAGTAGTCCCACTGGGTGGAAGAAAAATGTCACTACCTGCTCCCCCTCTACTCTTCCTCTGGCTTGAGGAGGGGTGGGCCATAATCCAGGACAGGGTCTGCTGCTCCCAGTATCACTTCAGAGCTTGCTGTCCACCGAGAAGACAACACCCCTCCTCCCTTGCATTCCAACACCATCATAGTCTTCAAGCACACAGAAGGACACACTTACCCTGTGGCAGCATCTCCAGCCCCCAGCCATGGTCTCTCAACCTGCATTAATCCGAGGCAAATCAGCAGTAAAACCAAGCTTGGAAGAGAAGAGCCACAAGCTGCAAATTCACAGCCCAGTGGAGCCAGTGCTCTACTCCTCCTCCATACCACTGTCATCCTCAACATTTTCATAGGCACAGAATCAACAGGTGATTTAGGCAAACGGAGAGACCCTAGCTAATAAATCAACACTGACCCAGAAGCCTGCCTTACCCTCTGCTGGCCTCTGTCTTTCCAGGCACATCCAGGAAGTACAGCAAAGTCTCTCTGGTACCTTCTGCAGAGCAGGAGCCACAAGTACAAAGTGCAAGTTTTTCTGTGCCATTTCACAGTCAACACAAGGCCCTGGCACCTTTGCTAGTGACAGTAAATGGAGCCCTGAGGAACAGGTCCTCCCTCTCTCACTTTGGAGAGAAGAGGCAGTGCGTGTACTGAACCTGGCCATGATGCTCACTGGAGAAGTGGAGTGATGGGGAGACCCCTAATGCATCTCTGGTTTGTTCCTCTGAAAGCATACACCGTGGCATCACCAACCACACTGAACTTTCCCACCATGCTGATGGCCGACGCCTATTGTTCTCCTAGTGGCCACTAAGCATTTAGCACTTAGGTTTGGTGCAGACTTCACAGTACCAGAGGCTGTATCTTTGTGCTAGATGAGGCTCACATTGTTTGAGCAATTTGCCATTTCCTCCTGCTCCTCCAACCTGGCCCTGGAGAGCCAGTGACCAGGATCTCTTTCCCAGCCCCTTCACAGACCACATTTCTCCCATTTTTCAGTTCCCCCCAACATTTTCCCCTTTCCTTTGTGCACCCTGCCCTTGCCACACTTACTCTTACCCCTTGAGCAGCATCCTTCTGATGTCTCGAAGGAGGCCACAGAGACCAAAAGCTGCCACTTACCAGAGCTGCTTTGCTACTGGCAGTTCCAGAAAGCTGCTGCCTTGGCCAGAAAAACAATCTCTTCAGGTTCAGAGCATTTTGCAGATAACAGAAACCCTAGCAAACAAGCCACCTCCCAGGCAAGCAGCATGGCTGCTGTAGGAACATCCAAGTAGGGGAGGATATTCCTTTTCTATGCCAAGAAACAAGCTACCACTGCATCCCCAGCCAGCCATGGAAATTCAGACTAAGACTTCAAAAACGACCAGTGATTGTGCACACCTAAGCAAAATGCTCCCTACGAGAGCTTCTGTTTTCAGCAGACACATGCTTCTTGCATTCAGAGAATCAGTCTGAAGTCAGACAGACATGGAGACCCCAAAGTGCCTCCAAAAAGATCTCAGTGGCTCTGAGGAATAAAGCAGTTCAGCTGACAAGAAAACCCCACGGCACTCAACCTGCTCTGACCATCCCACCACCACAGCTGCATTTCATCATCAACTTGTTTCCCCAGTTTCTTTGGTGAATTTTGCAATTGCCACTCGAAGTTATCAAGGGCACCTGGCAAGCAGTGGTTTGTTGGCAGAAGAAAGGCTCCATTCAACATCCCTTCTCCTGAGCCAGCACGAGCTGCCTCCCAACAACTGCTTTTTGAGAGAATGTCCTCACACAGCATGAGCAGACCCTTCTAGGAAAAAGCTGTCCAAATGGTGGCTCAGGTAAAGGCCCAGGAGGACACGCAAGCTTTTGGAAAGGTCTACTAGAAAGCAGATACTGTTAAGCCTTGTCTCAGCTGACCCCATCCATCCACTAAATGTATCAACACTGCTCCAGCCCAGCTGTGCATTTGGAAAAGCCTCACCCTTTATGCACAGGAACTCGCCAAACAGAGCTTAAAAAAATGGGCTGTGAGAATTGGGGCTGCTCATCCTGAAGAAAAGAAGGATCCAGGGAGCCCTTACAGCAGCCTTCCAGTACCTGAAGGGGGCCTACAAGAAATATGTAGGGGACTTTTTGCAAGGGCTTGTAGTGATAGGATGAGAGGGAATGGCTTTAAGCTTGAGGATGTAGATTTAGACTGGGTAGTAGGAAGAAATTCTTTACAGTGATGGTGGTGAGACACTGGAACAGGTTTGCCCAGGGAAGTCGTGGATTCCCCCTCCCTAGAGGTGTTCAAGACCAGGTTGGATGAGGCCTTGAGGGACCTAGTCTAGCGGGAGGTGTCCTTGCCCATGGGAGGGATTTTGGAACTAGATTATTTTTAAGATCCCTTCCAACTAAAACCACGTTACAAATCTATGAGTCTTCAAAGATAGCTTTGCAAAATCACTGGGGTAGAGTGGCAACATATCAAAGTCAATCGCTTTTGCCTCAGCTCCAGTGCTTCTCTCCCCTTCCCCTCATCCGGCTTCTCACTACATGACAAGGTATCGGGTTTCCAGGGCAGCCCCGTGTTTGTACGGCTCTTGTTTACGGCTGGAACCTCAGCTAAGCAAATACCTGCAAGCAACTGCCCAGTTACTTATCTGAAAATGGCAACACAGCAAGGGCTGTCAAACAAGCGTGCTCTGAATAACCTAGGCCCTACCCCAACTTTCACAATAGAACTTAGTCACAGCACACAAGAGTAGTAAATCAGGCAACAGGAGATAAAGTTGCAATGGGGACCTCACTTGGCCCCTTTTGTACCTGACTCACTCCTTTCCCTTGGATCCTGCCCTTACAAACCCCTTAGAGGCAGTGGGACCCTCTGCTCCTGAGGCAGAGGTGTTTTGTATTAGATACCAACTGTTGCTCAAGAAGTCAAGAGAGCACCAACACTCAGTCCTTAAGAGCACACTCAGAGACTTGTCCAACTAAATTTCAAGGTGATTTTGTCCACAAGGGTCTGACTTTAGCAGATGATAAAACATGATCTCGAACGTTTGACTGTACAAACAAGGGCTCCAAAATAGCTCAAAGGTGCCTTTAAATGTTTGGATACTGGGGGATTTTGGGCATCAAATTGTTACTCTTCCCCTGAAAGAGGAGGCAGGAGCCTATAGATGAGCCACAGCTTTAGCAACAGGAGGAGCACTGCAGCGACAGCTGGGATAACATGTTGCATGGGTAACTTTTGTTATCCATCCCCTACAAGTGATGTAGACTGTATTAGAGGTCAGTTTTGCCAGCCAAGGGCATTGCTGAGATACTAGTATGTCACAAAAAATGTGCTTTAGACCAGCAAAAATCTGCAGCTTGGGCCTGACTGAGGCTCCCATTTGGCTGCTGAGTACAGTGGCATTACCTTGTGAAACACTAGCAGGCTGGTACTTGTATGAGGGCTTGGTTATGAGTGATTTCATTTATCAGCAGTTAACCTGGCATCATTACTTCTGCAGGAGGCTATCTTGGACACAGCCCAATCCTTTGAGGCAAGCTAGAAACAACAGTGTTTTACCTGCAGGAGTAGCAGAGTGGGGATTCAATATGGGTAGCTTGAAGCTAGATGTAGTTTTACGACTTTTTAGAGGCAAAACCAAAAAGGAGCAGGAGCAATACTTGACAGCGTAACAGGAGATAAAAGCAGAGCTGCAGTTACCCCTGTAGTGTACCTCCTTCACGTACTTCACAAGCCACCCTACTGCAGGAGCAGGGCTGGGGGAGAACAGGATAACAGGGATTACAGCACTGCTCAGCTGCAAAAGCAGAGACCATCTCTCTGTAAATATTCCCATGCAGTGAATATGCTAACGAGAGGCCACATCCTGCAACAGCTTTGGTTAAGGGGGAGCACAACCTTTACCTGGTGCAGGAGTAGGGCTGGAAGAGTTCTGCTCCCCTACAAGATAATGTGGGCTATGCCACATGCCTCTGCCCTAGGGAAAAGTACAGATTTGCACACCAAGAACACCCCAGCCCAAAACCATTTACATCTGCAAGCAAGGGCAGGATGAAGAACAGCAAAGGAACAGGCAGAGCTCTAGCACAGCCAGCCAGTGTGACAACTCAAGGGCTGTCGAACAGTTGTGTTGGCAAATTTTCAGGATCCCAGTGTCAAGCACCATGTTTGGAGTGAAAGCAGAGAGGCACAAAAAGCAGGAACAACATGACTGAGGAAAATTACTGCCATCATTGAAGGCATATTGGGCAATTCTAGTATCTACAGGATGACAGAACAAAGAGAAGCTTAAAAACTAATCCCTAACTAACTCCTGAAACCTGTTGAAATCTCTGCCTACATCTTGTTTCCTAAAGGACCTGTCAGCAGCTTCTTAGGTTGCGAGGGGTCCTGGGAGCCACAAAACATAATGGCTTTGTTCTCAGATGTGGTATCTGCTTTGCCCACTAAGTTTTCAGGTGTACTCAAAAAGCTTTTGCAAACAAAGGATGGGCAAAGGATCTTATCTACAGCCTCCTTCAGATACCAGCCCAGAGAAGAGAGAATAATGTTTCATGTGGTTTTAGAATTGCATACGTATCCCAAAACCATGGATGCCACATACAAGTATGTATCTTGCAGGACACGTTCTGCCTCCAAACACTGGATCAGACGGCAGTAGACAGCATCAGCCCAGTGCTACATCTCTACCACTAGCTGCTTTCAAATGCTTCAGAGAAAACATTTGAAAAACAAGTTGAGAATCTCCTCCACAAAGTTTCAGACCCAATTCCAGCATCTGGAGAGGCCAGGAGGTCTTAAGCTTCAGTTTAACATCCCATCTGAAATGCTCTTTACCTAGCACCTGCAGTCCCCAGTTGAACTGCCTGAACATCCACTTGCCTTTCCAAGTTTGATCCATTTTCAGTTTCTGCAACATCTGCTGTCATGAAGTATTTTTCTTTACTCCACAAGTGATTCACCTGTGTTTTGCTGTAAGAACATGTGCTCTGTCAGAAGAGGGGATGGGACTAGTGCATTTGCTCCCTCTTGCTTCTACCTCTTCTCCCAACAGGGGTCCCCATGTCCATTTCAGGCAAAAGAAATAAACACCCCTGCTTAGAGAAAGGTCACCTACAGCAGCTACCCAGGACCATGTCCAGCTGGGTTCTGAGTAACTCCCAAGGACAGAGATGCCACCATCTCCCTGGGCAACCTGTGACAGCATTCAGTCACACTCACAAAGTGTTTTAAGTAGAATTTCCTGCATTTCAGTTTACACTTCTCAGTCATTATTGGGCATCACTGAAAAGAGCATGGTTTCCATCTTCTCCATCCTCTGTCAGGTATTTAAACACATTACAACATCCCCCCTGAGCCTTCTCCTCTCCAGGCCAAGTAAGTCCAGTTCTTGCATCTTCTCCTCTTATGAAGCTTCAACTCTTATACACAATACAATACACAATACAATACATCACCAGGTTGGAAGAGACCTTCAAGATCATCACGTCCAACCCATCAAACAATCCAACCCACCTAAATACAATACAATAAAACACAACCCACCTAAACAACTAAACCATGGCACCAAGCACCCCATCAAGCCTCTTCCTGAACACCTCCAATGAAGGTGACTCCACCACCTCCCCGGGCAGATGATTCCAATGGGCAATTACTCTCTCTGTATAGAACTTCTTCCTAACATCCAGTCTAAACATGCCCTGGCTCAGCCTGAGACTGTGTCCTCTTGTTCTGGTACTGTCTGCCTGGGAGAAGAGGCCAACCTCTGCCTGGCTACAACCTCCCTTCAGGTAGTTGTAGAGAGCAAGAAAGTCACCCCTCAGTCTCTTCTCCAGGCTAAGCAACCCCAGCTCCCTCAGCCTCTCCTCATAGGGCTTGTGTTCCTAACCCCTCACCAACTTTGTTGCCCTTCTCTGGACACCTTCAAGCAAGTCAACATCCTTCCTAAATTGAGGGGCCCAGAACTGGACACAGGACTCAAGGTGTGGCCTAACCAGTGCAGCGTACAGGGGCAGAATGACCTCCCTGCTCCTGCTAGCCAAACACTTCCTGATGCAGACCAGGATGCCATTGGCCCTCTTGGCTGCCTGGGCACACCACAGGCTCATGTTCAGCCTCCCAACAACCAGCACCCCCAGGTCCCTCTCTGCTTGGCTACTCTCCAGCCACTCTGACCCCAGCCTGTAGCACTGCATAGGGTTGTTGTGGCCAATGTGCAGAACCCAACACTTGGATGTGTTACATCTCATGCTGTTGGACTCTGCCCATCTGTCCAGCCTGTCAAGGTCCCTCTGCAAAGCCCTCCAGCAGATCAACTCCTGCCCCCAGCTTGGTGTCATCCGCAAATTTACTGATGATGGACTCAATGCCCTCATCCAGATCATCAATAAAGATGTTGAAGAGCATGGGGCCCAGCACTGATCCTTGGGGCACACCACTAGTGACTGGCTGCCAGCTGGATGTGGCACCATTCACCACCACTCTCTGGGCTCGGCCCTCCAGCCAGTTCCTAACCCAACGCAGTGTGCTCCCATCCAAGCCATGGGCTGCCAGCTTGGCCAGGAGTTTGCTGTGGGGGACGGTGTCAAAGGCCTTGCTGAGGTCCAGGTAGACCACATCCACAGGCCTCCCCACATCCACCAGGCGGGTCACCTGATCATAGAAGGAGATCAGGTTGGTCAGGCAGGACCTGCCCTTCCTAAAGCCATGCTGGCTAGGCCTGAGCCCTTGGCCATCCTGTAAGTGCTGTATGATTGCACTCAAGGTGACCTGTTCCATAATCTTGCCTGGCACTGAGGTCAGGCTGACAGGCCTATAATTCCCTGGCTCGTCCAACCGGCCCTTCTTGTGGATGGGCACCACGTTGGCCAGCTTCCAGTCTTCTGGGACCTCTCCAGTGAGCCAGGACTGCTGAAAAATGATGGAGAGCGGCTTGGCCAGCTCATCTGCCAGCTCTCTCAGCACCCTAGGATGGATCCCATCCGGTCCCATGGCCTTGTGGGGGTCCAAGCGGCTCAGAAGATCTCTAACTACCTCCTGGAGCAGCGGGAAACCATGCAGCTCCCTGGCTCCTTCTGCCAGCTCTGCAGGCCAGCTGTCTGGAAGATGTTCTGCCATGCTAGGATAGATTGAGGCAAAGAAGGTGTTAAGTACCTCTGCCTTTTCCTCATCCTTTGTTACAACGTTCCCCTCCGTGTCAACCAAGGAGTGGAGCTTGTCCTTGCCCTTCTTCTTGCTATTGATGTATTTATAGAAGGACTTTTTGTTGTCCTTCACAGCAGAGGCCAGTCTAAGTTCTAAATGGGCTTTTGCCTCCCTAATTTTCTTCCTGCACATCCTAGCAACATCCCTAAACATTCCATGGGTTGCCTCCCCTTTCTTCCAGAGATGGTACACCCTCTTTTTTTCCCTTAGTTCTATTAAGAGTTCATTGCCCATCCAGGCTGGCCGTCTGCCCCGGCGGCTCATCTTCCGGCACACTGGCACAGTCTGTTCCTGCACCTTCAAGAGTTCTTCCTTGAAGCAGCTCCAGCTCTCCTGGACCCCTTTATTTTTAAGGGCTGTATCCCAAGGAACCTTCTGAGTTAGTTCCTTGAGTAACCTGAAGTCTGCCCTCCTGAAGTCGAGTGGAGGTCTTCTTGCCGCCCCTCTTGGCTTGGCTGAATACTGAAAACTCAATTATCTCGTGGTCACTGGCACCTAAACACCCTCCGACCACCACATCACCCACCAGCCCTTCCCTGTTGGTGAAGAGGAGGTCAAGCAGAGCCTCACCCCTGGTAGGTTCACGCAGCACCTGGGATAAGAAGCTGTCCTCCATGCACTCCAGGAACCTCCTAGACTGCCTCCTCTCTGCTGTGTTGAGATCCCAGCAGATATCAGGCAGGTTGAAGTCGCCCATGAGAATGAGGTCAGGTGATCTTGAGACAGCCTTAAGCTGCCTATAGAATGCCTCATCTACATCTTCCTCCTGGTTGGGTGGTCTATAACAGACTCCAACCAGGATGTCTGCCCTCCCAATCTTCCCTCTATTCTCGCCCACAAGCACTCAACCCGATCATCCCTGATCTCCATCTCAATGGCACCTAGTGCCCCCCTGATGTACACAGCCACCCCTCCACCCCTTCTTCCTTGCCTGTCTCTCCTGAAGAGCCTGTAGCTGTCAATTGCAGCTTCTACTGTCTTTGCTGCTGTTTACTAGTCTCCATTCCTTCACTGGGAAGCCCAGCACTGGACACAGCATGCCCGATGTGCCTCACCAGTGCTGAGTAGAGGGGAATAATCTGATCATTTTTGAATGGCTCAGTGTTTGGTTTTGCCAACCTTCAGAATAACAGCAGCTGCTATGAACTCCCTGCAGAGCTAAGACAGGGTCTTCCCAACACATAGCTCATCCAGAATCACCAGAACCATTAAGGCTAGAATAGACCGCTGAGATCATCAAGTGCAGCCTATGACCCAACACCACCACACCAACTAGACCATGTCACTAAGTGCCACATCCAGTCTTGCCTTAAACACCTCCAGGGGCAATGACTCCACCACCTCCCTGGGCAGTCCATTCCAGTCGACATCGAAGTGCTTTCTAACATCCAACCTAAACCTCCCCTGGCACAGCTTCAGGCCATGCCCTCTCTTGTCACAAGAGACCAACCCCCACCTCCCTACAACTTCCCTTCAGGTAGTTACATCCCTAGTCCTGCCGGCCACGCTATTCCTGATACAGGCCACAGTGCCATTGGCCTTCCAAGCCACCTGGGCACACTGCCGGCTCATGTTCAGGTGGTTGTCAACCAGCACTCCCGGGTCCCTCTCTGCCAGAATTTTTAGGCCCTTAACATTTTCATGTGAACACAGCCTTTGTTTCCTACAAGAACATGAACACTTCCAAAAACTTTATGTCATCTTTATATTTTCTTCAAAACACAAAGGTGTTTATATTTTTGAACACAATCATAGGTCCCATTGCTTTTCTAAAACAGGCATATAAAGATAAATAGAGTAAAACACACTCTGGGATTTTAAAAGTTGAAAGCCTTTCCTAGGACTGATTTATAAAATGGTCTCAGAACAAACTGCTTCAGGGACAGGCCAGTCATGACACATCTCAGTGGCCTCAGATAGTCCACTTCTCTGTACGAGCTTCCACGCTTTTGACCAGACCTTCTCCCAAAACCTCGAAGTCCTCCAGAATTGCCTCCACGTTGGGAATGCAGACTAGATCATTGTTCACAGTTGTCATCATTCTTCCTTTCATGCTGGAGACCTGCAGGACACAAATATTGAGCAAATGGGAACACCTGCTCAGAGCTGCTTTGCAACCTTTGTAAGCCCCAAATAAGAGAAGCTTATTTGCTCTCCTTATCCTATCCAACCCCTGCCACACCACTGCATCAAATTTTCTAAGCTTCACTTCTCAACACCATCACTGCTTATTACTCGAGCTAACAAAGTGCAAGACTGGCCCTTCCAGCCTCTTTTAGGGTCTACCCTGGAGCCATAGCCCAAAGACCACAAGGGAGAGAGCAAAGTAATGGCCAGGAGCATGATAGAGATGGGGAAAGTGTAAAAGTGGATGGCAAAGACTGTGCAAGCAGAATAGATGGAGTACAAAAAAAGAGACAACACAATGTTGAGTAAGAACTGCCTGGGCTCTGCTCTTTGGTGGGTGTCAAGACCTCTAGAGAAGGGAAGAGGTATTTGCCTCTACCAGAGCTAAAAATCCAAAACTCTCATGTTTGATCAAGCCACTCAGCTCAGACGCAGGCATCTCCTCTCATTTCACCACTGTGAATAGCTGGGTTTCACAATTCCAGCTAGGCTCAATGGCCAATACCCTCTGGCCATGAAGAGAGGGGAGATAAATCACCCACAGACTGACAGCAGAAGAGCCCGGGCTGCCAACACTGAGCCATGAGTCAATGGTTTCTTTGCGTCTTTCCTTCATAGAAAGCAGCATGAGTCACTCCAGGGTGCCTCATACATAGCTTAACCACCCTCTAGAGTTTGCCATTCTGCACAGTGTAGCTGGAAAATATCTCCATACATTCACAGGACTCAGGCACTGTGCATCTACACTTGCCCCTCCATCTTCTGCCAGGTCGATTTGGCTTTGGGTGTCTAACCCAAAACCAGAGAATGTGACAGCCTGGTGCACACATCAAATGTCTTTGGCTAACAAGGCATCATCCACCTCAGAGAAGGCGACCAAAGAAGAGTAGGTAGTACACAGAACTCTGTTTGACCCATAATTATGGTGCTACAGCTTGTGCAGGGACTCATGTTCCTTTCTCAGCTCTGGTAATGACTGGGGGCACTGTCTTGGTTTCACCCTTTCAAAGAAGGGACAGCGGTTTTAGCTCGATTTCCCGAAAACCTTTAGGGCTGATGAGAGTTAGACAAAGCAATTATAATGCAGGGGAAAAAAGCCCTCCAAGCTTTCAGAACAGAGGTAACAAACTTAAAGCAGAATCAAAAACTCACCTTAAAAGGCTGAGGCTGAAAGCTCAAGGGTTTCCACAAAACTGCAATCACGTCTCCACCATGCTTGTCATAGAAGAACAAGGCAAAATCACTGAAGGCATCCTATGTAGAAAACAGAGGGTGCATCAGACTTTGCAGAGGCAGAGTCCATCCCTGATTCAGTCTCCTTGCACATACACACACAGAGTGGCTCCACAAAAGCCAGGACCATAACTCTAACGCTTCCAGTGGATTCCCAACAAGGAAAGCAACTTGAAGCCAAGGGACAAGGCCTCAGTGTCCCCTCCTGCCTAATTCCCCCTAATTTTGATGGAGACAGTGCACTGCCTCCCAGTGTTGCATACAGACCTCATCACTGACCACCTCTTCATGTCCCAAAGAACAAAAACATGGCCAAACACCTCCCACAAGCCTGCAAGAGCACCCAGAAATCACCAGCCAGCCTTAGTACACTCAACCCCTTCGGTGTCAACCCACTGAGTGTTCCTCAGCATTATCCCCCATAACCTGGATGTGTCACTACCAAGCCGTCCTACCCCAGTGTCCAACAACCACACCCAAGATTTCACAAGTGCATCACATGGCAAGAGGCAGTCCTTGTCCAGCAGGTAATGCTGCCACAATGTTTTGACACATGGCAGCAAAAAACAAGCCCCACTCAATGGAGGCAAGCATCTCCAGCTCTGCAACATCTCCCCCCAAATAAACCTGTCAGCACACAGGGTCCTAAAATGAAATGTAACAGCAGAAATTAAGTGACAAATTTCTGCGAGGTGCAAAGAGATGGAAAGTTCTTTGAGGCACTGCAGAAGTCTCCCCTCAGTGCCCCTGTGTTTCAGCAGCTGTGTCAATCTGTAGCTCCTTTGGCAGTGCCAGGCAGCAGAGCTCAAAGAGATCTTGCATAAAAAGCTGACTGAAACCCAGTCTTGCTTTTTCCCAAGTCCATGCAAGCTGGATTCCCAGTGCTTCAAGAAGGCAAAAGATGAGCATTGCAACAGAACTAAACAATGCTGTGTGGAAACAACTTTTTGAACCCAACAGTCTACTTGTGGCTGAGCACCCAACATGCTTATACCTGGAGATATGCATCCTGAGAGCAGCTGATTAAGACAGCCAAAAATCTGCTCCTTGCCACTTCGTCATTTTGGAGTAAATTAACATCAGACAATGGCACACATTTACAAGGCTGAGCAAACAGTCCCTAGCATCAATACAGGACAAGCTTCTGCACATGGCCTTAGCAGCTTTGGGAAAACCTACTGCAGAAAATGCAGACTCTCTGCTCACTAACCAGCCTCCATCCCCTTAGTTTCCCCAGCTGCAACTCTGCTGTGCTCTTACAAAGAGAGGTCTCTCCTGGCATCATTGTGTCATGATGTTGTCATGAGGTTGTGCATAAAAAAAATAAATCCTCAACATCAAAGGCAAGCTTGGAAGAGGTCTTGTATGGACATACCCAGATTGCAGTAGGAGAAAAAGGTGGATTGGATCGATATTACCAGTGATCCCACTGGGTGGAGTGGCATTTTAAGAGTAAAGACTGATAAGCAAGGAGGGGTGGCGTTGTCTGCAAGCTTCAAAGCCATGAGTACGGTCTCCTAAGTATCACAGAGAACAAGGCCAACGAGTTGGGAAGACTCTGAGACCTGCCAGCTCATCTCACCTCAAGGGGTCTTCACAGGTTATTAATACCATAACAACAGGAAGAAGGCTGGTGAAGGCACTATCATGCCAAACTGGGTAGAAAAATCAGTCAGAAAACACATTGAGAAAGAGGCAACCCATCCCAGTATTTCCCTGCTCAAAGTGGCAGGTTACACTCAGAACCCTGTCAACACGGAAGACTCCTCCTTTAGCCAAAAGGCAAACAGCTGAGGGAGGGAAAGCTCAGTGAAGGGCAAGCAAGCTCAGGTCACGCTGACCACCAACGTGCAGCTTTCTGTACCAAAGGGGAGCAAAGCATGTGAGAACTTGAAAAGGTCCCACTGTTCTACAGGGTGAGGTCTCAGCTGCAACACGATGCTCCCTACAAGAAAGGAGTGATTTTGTTCTTGTTGGTTTTTGTTATTACAGATATGTGTTGCTGGGCAAGAGCCAGAGGAGCATTAGCAGGAAAGGAGCCCTCCCAGGCACACCTGATTTCCCAGTAAAGGTACCTCTTAGCCCAATACCCAGCACCTTTTATACAGACAGCAGGGAGCAGAGGGCAGATGTTAAAAGGATAGCATCCAGTTCAAAATCCCAGCCAAAAGCAAGCTTCTGCACTTGCTCTGTTCCTAGTCCAGTCCGTATGACACTGCTTTGGACTGGCCTCATTGAGCTGTGGAGATGCACATCCAACTCTTGGGAAACTACAGCATTAAAAGGGTCTGGTGAATTAGTCACCAAACTTATGTTTGTACAGAGGCTTGGGTAGTAAAAGCGAAGAGTTCACCTCCCTTTCCATATCCCATGGTCCATGCCCAGTGCCACTGGGCTTGCCTGAACCTGCAAACACCTTAAGAGAAAAGGCCGGGCACACAACTGAACCCCTATTCCCTTCTCAAGCTGCCATATCTTCAGCTGCAATTCAGCTTTAAAGACACAGGGAAAGCTCTCTCCACTGAGGAAGACACCTGTCATCAGCAAAACCTACAGCTGACTCCAACCTTGCAAAGCCAGAGGGGAACTGCAATTCAGAGTGGCCACATTGTCCAGTGAAGAGGTACACAGTGCCAGGAAGATCAGGTCTGCAAGGAGACATCTGGATTGTTCAAATGAAAGTACAGAGAAAGGTAGCAAGTGAAACAATACCCTGACCTAAAAATCTAAAAATACTACCACTGCAACAGGTAAGATGCCTGATATAGCTGTCAAGCCGCTCTCCATGACATCTGAAAAGTCCTGGCAGTCAGATGAAGTCCCTGGTGACTGGAGAAACCTATTTTTAAAAAGGGTAGAAAGGAGGACCCTGGGAACTATCAACCTGTCAGCCCCATGTCTGTGCCTAGGAAAATCACAGAACCAATCCTCCTAGAAGCTATGCTAAGGGACAGGGAGGACAGGAAGGGGATTCCTAACAGCCAGTATGGCTTTACCAACAGCATGACCCACCTGACCAACCCAGGGACCGTCTATGATGGAGTAACTACATCAGTGGACAAATGAAAATATGGATGTCATCTATACAGATTTCTGTTAAAGCCTTTGGTATAGTCTCCCACAAGATCCTTCTCTCTAATTTGGAGAGATATGATGGATTGACTGTTTGGTGAAAGAAGAATTTGTTGGATGGTCACATCCAGAAGGTAGTGGACAATGGCTCAATGTCCAGGTGGGGACTGGTGAAGAGTGGTGTCCCTCAGAGGTCAGTACTAGGACCAGTGCTGCTTAGTATCTTCAGCAATGACACAGGGCAATCAAGTGCATCCTCAGCAAATTCACAGATGACACCAAGCTGAACGGTGCAGTCAACAAACTGGAGGGAAGAAATGATATCCAGAGGGACCTGAACAAGTTTGAGAAGTGCACCTGTGTGAGCTTCATGAGGTTCTACATGGCCTAGTGCAAGGTCCTGCACCTGGGGTGAGGCAATCCTCAGTATCAGCACAGGCTGGGGGATGATTTGATTGAGAGCAGCCCAGCAGAGAAGGATTTGGGCAGCACTGGTGGATGAAATGTTGGACATGAAACAATGTGCACTCACAGCACAGAAGACAACCTTATCCTGGGCTTCACCAAAAGAAGCATAGCCAGTGGGTCATGGTAGGCAATTCTACCTCTCTACTCCACTCTAGTGAGACCCCACCTGGAATACTGCATTGAACTTCGGAGTCCTTAGGACAAAGATGGTATCAGCCTTCTGGAGCAGGTTCAGAGGAGGGCCACACAAATGATCAGAGGGCTGGAACACTTCCTCTATAAACAAAGGCTGAGAGAGTTGGGGTTGTTCACACTGGAGAAGAGAAGGGTCTGGGGAGACCTTATAGCAGCCTTTCCTTAGAGGGGGCTTAGAAAAAAACCCATCAGGACAATGTTCTTAGCAAGGCCTGCTGCAATAGGATACAGGGTAGTGATTTAAAAGTAGAGGAGTATAGATTCAGACTTGGTAAGGAATAAAACTTTTACAATAATGGTGGTGAAACACCAGCACAGGTTGCCTGAAGAGATGGTAGGTGCACCATCCATCGAAACATAGAAGGTCAGGTTGGACAGGGCTCTGAGAAACTTGTTCTAGTTGAACATGTCCCTGCTGATTTCAGGGGGATTGAACTAGATGACCTTTAAATGTCCCCTCCAAGTAAAACCATTGTAAAATTCTATGATTAAGCAGCTCAGGCTGAAGTGTGGATTGTGCCATGAGGCTCATTGCTAGTTAAGCAACAACACTGTTGTTGTTTAGGGGTGGGGCTTTTTGGCCTATTTTTCCACCCAGTTTTTCACTGCTGTTACTTATACCTAGGTATCAGGCTCATTGCATCACAGCTGCTGGAAAAAGAGGAGTAGTTTGGGGAGGTCGCTGCACCCAAAATGCCCATACCAGCTCTTCCTGGTGCAACAGCAGTTCAAGTGGCAAATACAGCAATTAACATTTCCTCAGTGCTTAGAACATTTTAAGTGTTCACAGGAAGGGATCAGTATAAATCTGTACTAAAGCTACTTCCAATTAGAATAGAACAGAACAGAATAATCCAGGTTGGAAGAGACCTTCAAGATCATCGTGTCCAACCTATCATCCAACACCACCTAATCAACTAAACCATGCAACCAAGCACCCTATCCAGTCTCCTCCTGAACACCTCCAGTGATGGTGACTCCACCACCTCCTCAGGCAGCCCATTCCTATGGGCAATCACTCTCTCTACAGAACTTCCTCCTAACCTCCAGCCTAAACCTCCCCTGGTGCAGCCTGAGACTGTGTCCTCTTGTTCTGGTGCTGGTTGCCTGGGAGAAGAGACCAATCTCTGACTGACTACAACCTCCCTTCAGGTAGTTGTAGAGAGCAATAAGGTCACCCCCGAGTCTCCTCTTCTCCAGGCTAAGCAACCCCAGCTCCCTCAGCCTCTCCTCAAAGGGCTTGTGTTCCAAACCCCTCACCAACTTTGTTGCCCTTCTCTGGATACACTCAAACAAGTCAACATCCTTCCTAAACTGAGGGGCCCAGAACTGGACACAGTACTTGAGGTGCAGCCTAACCAGTGCAGTGTACAGGGGCAGACTATACACATAAGTGACTACGTTTGTTGTTAATACTTCAGGGTCCTTGTCATCCTACTGCAACCTGCCCTGATCCCCAGTGTTCATGTGATACTAGTTTTCGTCATGCCCAAACAGAGCAAGCAGCACTGTAGAGAAAACCAGGCAGGGATTTTTCCCCATGTCAGGGCAGTTTTAAAAGCAAAAGGAAATATGGGTGCCATGTTTTGGGATACAGATGATAAAAGGTATTTCAAACTACCCAAACTTTTCCACCCCAGCAGAGCCACAGAATCACAGAATTGTCAGAGCTGCGAGGGACCTCAAAGATCATCCAGTTCCAACACCCCTGTCATGGACAAGGACACCTCACACTAGATCAAGTCACTCAGAGCCCCATCCAGCCTGGCCTTAACCTCCAGAAACAGGGCTTCTACCACCTCCCTGCTGAAGAACTTCCTAACATCCAATCTGAATCTACTCACTTCTGGTTTTGCTCCATTTCCCCTAGTCCTATCACTACCTGACATCCTCAAAAAACCCACACCAGCTTTCTTATAGGCCCACTTAAGATACTGGAAAGCCACAATAAGGTCTTCTCAGAGCCTCCTCTTCTCCAGACTGAACAACCCCAACTCTCTGTCTGTCTCCACATGCACATCCTTGTCCTGGATGTGCAGGGACGTGGATGTCCTGGATGTGTTTGGGACAGCAGTAAATGGAGAAAGCCACCTATGTTCTGCTACATGCACTAGCAAATACAGCCTGTCCATCAATACACCAATCCACCCAAGACTAGACAAATCCTACAGGACCTCTGGAAAAGCGAAACCAGCACAGAAAGAAATGCAGCTTCAGGCACCCTGTCAGTTCACCCAAGAAGCACAAGAGGCCAATGCTTCTCCAAGTACATGTGTGCCCATACCTGCGCACACACACATGAATTCGCTCCCAGCCTTGGGCACTACAGTAAGAGTCATGTAGCTCTTTCCAGACAGGAAAGCTTCTTCCATACTATGAGGCCCCACAGTGCTTTTTCAGTTTGTCTCTGCCTGTCTGTAGTTGCCACAGGAGGAGTTGGCCCTGTCAGTCAAACAAAAGGGAGCAGTCCAACCTGAAAAGACTACACCAGTTCCAGCTACATCCCATAACCACAGCTTATATATCATAAAAGATGTAGAATATTTCATGTCATTAATTCCTTCCTAACATGCAGTAGCAAGATTCTTCTTCCCACGGTATAGGAATGTGCAAGGGCTGTAAATCTTCCAGGTAATTCTTGTCTGAAAATGCAAAAAAAGCAAAACATTGTTTTAAGAGGGGAAGGTTGTTTACAGTAAAGGAGGAGGCATTTCCTTGCTCATCCACACAGGAAAGATCACTCATGTACAAAATGGACAGCTCCCCTACCAATTTTCCCTTCCCAGCTTGCTAAAGGGAAAGATAAATCCCAGTGAAAGAGAGCACTTAACATGCAGTGACCTACTGATACCAAAGACCTGGTAAGAAACATTAGGCCTTTTAACATTCATTGCAGACATGTAGATGGATGTGGCACAGGCACCTTCGTCCGATTTTCCCCACCATAGCAGATCATCTCTGCACCTCAGGGAGATCTAGACTTTGCAAGCTTGATGGCATGGCAAGCATATACACAAGTCTTGTGACCTCTGAATTGTCTCGAGTCCAAAGCCATGCTGGAACAAAAGCTGCACTGAGCAAGCCTTCCCACGCCACATCTGGGAGTTGTTCAGCTGTTCAACTGCCATGACACAGACTAGCAGTCACACTGGAGATCCACAGGAAGCCTCATTTCAGACACTTGACTTAGCCTTGCTAGAGAATCCCAAGGACCCAACCCAAGGTTTCCTTGCTGAGGTGCTCAGGACCTTAAGTGGCACAGAGGCTGGTGATGAGCCAAAGCTCCAAGGAAGCCCTTTGTGTGGAACATCAGGCACCTGCTTTCAGCCAAAAGCTTCTGTCTACAGGCCTTGTCATCTGGACAGACTCCAAGAGCAGGCTTTTTCTATCAGATCTGTCCTGGAATTGAATATCCTGCCTGAATCCCATGACCAACCATTCACTTCTAACCAGAGCCTCCCAGGCACCTGAGCAATTTAATCAGACCAGCTCCTCCAGCACATCTCCTTGGAGAAGTCAAAATTAAACCAGTCAGGACTCAACACTTCCCCTCTTTTCATTTTCTCTTCTGATCAGACACACAGCAAACCTTCAGTTTCAGAGTGCTCTTCCCTTAGATTTGAAAAGAACAGAGACCTCTCAGAAGCAAACAGGTTGGACAGAAAAAAAGGGGGTCCCGTGGTTACTGGGCCAAGTACACTGGGGAAGATGCTACATCCTGCCCCTCTAAACTCAATACACCCAGGCAGTTAAATCCCTTTTTCACATGGGAAGCTCAGAAAAGGGCAGATTTTATTTTCCAGCCCATAAAAGAACAAAATCACACAGCACTGCTGCATGGCAGATGTCCCTTTATTGCTAAAGACCCACCATAGCTCCACTGTCAGCCTCAGCTGCAACTCTTGCTCAATTCCGTGGTTTGTGCTATTAATCACTCTGAGTCAATGCCAACCAGTTCTACATCCAAGTGCCTTCTCAAACATCTCTTATAAAGATTCACTGCTGTCTCCACACTGCTTTCCAGAATGAAATTCTTGCTGATCATTCTCCAGCCCTTTGATCATCCCTCAGGGATCCCAGGCTGCAGGATGAAGAAGAACTGAACATCGCTTAGCACAGCAAAAGCCAAGGGAAGAGAAATACAAGACAGGAGAAGCTACCAACCAAAGCCAGTGCAGAGGTCCTGGCCCAAGCAACAACACTGGACCACTGAAACAGTAAGTCAGATGATTTATGAGGGAGTAGCTCCTACTGAAGCTCAGCATCACCTGCTAACTGGTGACCCCACAGTGCAGTCAGTTTTTGAGGCGTTCCAAAAGGATATGAACAGCCTCTGATGTTTCCAGGAGAAAAAACACCTGCCTGCCCAGAAACAGATACTCATCAGCCTCTTCAGGTCTGCCTGCTTCTGATCTGGAAGCTACAACAGACAAGTGAACTGGTACTGCAAGATAATTCCAATGCAATGTCCACAAGGGAACACAGCCATACTTATCTCAGAGTCTTCAAAAAGGGAAAAAGCCCTCCAGGCAGGGCTACTGAAGGAGAGTTCAGGCTCTCTATCCCATACCTGGCTCTTCAGAGAAACCTGTGACCAGTTCCCTCCTGAGCACCTCTGGGTCAAAGAACAAGAGAAACCAAAGGAATATAACGCTGCTTCCAACCAGGTGATGTGACCTTTACTCACATCCATGTTTCTTCATTGGGATATTAGTATATTTGATTTAGGACTAGCTGCAATTTGTAACCCAACCAAACCCTGTTCTGAGTCTATTATTACCTGTACTAAACAGGCAGTAAAAATCTAGACATTTGGATGTCATTACTGACTAGACTGATTAGGTCATAATTGCTTAAAGGATAATGAAAGCTACTCTCCAGGGAAGTTTCTGCACCTTTCACTTCCAGAGTCATTTGCTGACACTGACTTGACTAGCAGTACACACACAAAAAAAAAACCCAAATCTATAAAGTGCAATACACCCTGATGAACTTCCTGACTGCTCAAACAGCCATATATGGGACCCCAAGCAACCTGATCTTGTTGAAGTCCCTGTTCACAGAAGGGGAGTTGGACAAGATAACCTTTGAGGGTTCCTTCCAACCTTCTTGACATTCTTCTGCAGATTCAGACATGAGGAGAGTTAAATAAGGAATGGTTCCAAGTTACTGTGCTTCATGCTTCCTTTAGAAGTCTTAAGAGTGCTGCTTCTCCTCCTCCTTGTTTATCTTGTACCCAAGAAATCCCACACTGCTCTTTACAGTGTGCCTGCAGGACCTCCCACTTCTCAACTACCTTTCTTCTCGAAGGAAAGAGCACTAGGAATCTCCTTGAGACTTGTCCTGCCAGCTAAAGCAGCAGTGTACCTACAAGGAAACTAGGACAATTTCAAGGTTTTCCTCAATTTAAACAAGCCTTGCCTGCATCCCTGTCTCTCACCTCCTCACCCCTCAAGGCTGTCCCAGCCTGCTGTGGCTGACAGAAGGACTGAGCACCTTGGTAAACCTGGCAGCTCTGTTGAAGTTACAACAGATTCCCATGGGCAGAGGTCATAATGCAGTAGAGCTGGCAGGCAGCTTAGGAGGTAATAAGGCTGTACCCAAGGGAAGCAAACCTTAGAGAACTGGAAGTCTTCTTTGCCTATGTCCTAAGCTACCTGAGGTAAAAGAGGAGCTTGAACTGCAAGGGCCCAGTATCTTCCAGCCTGAACCTAAGTTTCAATTCAGACCTCTCTTTTGCAATGATTGCCAATCATCATGACAGGGAAGTGTGAAAAATTCATGCCTTGGGACAGCTGGTATTCAACAGGACTGGGCTCTGAGAAACCAGCTCTAATGTCATCCCACTCTGCTGGCTCTCCCCTGAGTGGGGAATGGGGCTGGAGCCCTCCACAGCACCCTTCCTGCCAAAGCCACCATACAACTCCTACTTCTGATGCTGCTCACAGCACTTATGCTTACAGGATGCTGACACTTGGAAGTCAAACCAGGTTTTGTCAAAAAGGTCATCACAGACCCACCTCTGTGCATGCCAACATTTAACTGAGCTACCACACATGAAGCTGGAAAGAGCCAGAGAGGCAACACTATCTAGCAAAGAATTGGCTCTCCAGCTACAGTGTGTATCTCTGCTACCACTCAGTATCTTGCCTATCTGCCCAGCTTGCTGAGCATTTGACACAGCCGCATGTCAGAAGAGAAGGGGGTAGATGATTTTGGATACTGATGTTCTCCATATACCCACATTACCAAATTCCTCCACTATCATGCATGCAGACACAGAGAAGCCATCCTATGGCCAGTATTTAACTTCCATAGCTCAAGCAGCCATTGCCCTAACAGGAGGTCAACCATACCACAGATTCCTGTTCATCCCTCCTGAAAATATATATAACACTGTTCATCATGCACCCCAGTTGGTACAAGGAGCAACAAAGAGTCAATTAACTGACTAGAGACAAACAGCTAAAAGATACTTCTGCACTGAAATAGAATATTCTTCAGCAAAACCTCCTGATGCTTGTAGCAGAAGCCATTCTCACATCAGCAGCATTCCCACTTCCATGTGATGGGAGGAGCATTCATCAAGTCTTCGGCTGAAGATGTGATTTCAGATGCATACAGAGAGTGAGCATCCCACACAAAACACAAAGATGCTCTTGCACTGGCAGACAACCTGGATGGCAGAAGGCATCTCCCCAATGGGCTATGCTTACCCTCAACTCCTGGAGGTAGCATTGTACAGGGTCATAATCCACCACAGGGAAAAGGATGTTCACAGCAGCGCTGTTCTTCACCACACCCCGGGAAAACGACTTTAATGGCCGGTCCACACTCTCCAGCTGTCGAGGAATCTGGTTTGGATTCAGGTGGATTAGGACATCATAGAAATCCAAAGGAGGGCGGAAGACCATCTGCACAGAGAAAAGACACAATCACTATTTTTCACAAAGTTTAGTGGGAACAGCATTTTCTCTCCCTGGGCCACCTCTTCCCACTTTCCCCAGGACTCTGGTCTGTTTCTGGAGAAGAGCTCTCCACAGGACCAAGGTGCTCCTCTACAGTCCTGACCACAGATCCCAGGAACTCACCTGAATGCACAGCAGTAGCAGTCGAGAGAGAGAGAAGGCAAACTGAGACTGATAACTGCACCACACGTGCCAGAGCCCCAAAACAAAGAGCAGTCAGGAAGCTAACAAGAGCTTAACAACACTTAGGGGATGCAAGGAGCTGTGTAATAACAGGATGGTCCTATCTGTGCAACATGATTTGTCCCATAGTACAGCAGCATCTTTAAATCAAGCAGATAGATGGTGAGAATGAGCCCTATTACTGGACAGGAGCTGTACAGGATCTGACACTATAGATGTAGCTGTATTAACATGGAAAAAAAACTTAAAACTATGTGTATATTTTCATGGAATAAATGATGCAGAGACATGATCCAAGGCATGGGACACTGCTCAACTTGGCACTGGCAGAAAACCCACTGCTAGGAACTAGTTTATAGCCAGGCTGGGGAGAATACACATCAAGGATATCAGCAACAGGCACTGAGTTCCAGATCTGGTCTGTGCAGACCCCTCTTCCCTATCCAGCTGACCAAGACCATCAATTATTGTAACCACCCTGGGAGCAGAGAAACAGAGCTCACTAACCCATGTGTGCACCTGCATGGGAGCAGGAGTTGTCACCAAGTGACTCAAATGCAAAGCCAAAAAAAAAAAAACCCAAAACCAACATGGAACACTCCTAGATACACGGAAAGAAGAGGCAACTCCAAGCTGCACTGGAAAGGCATTTCCTTCCTACCCCAAGCTACTATCCAGAGCTGGATCCCCCCAGAAGCAGGATAGGAGAGCAGGGCAACCAGTCTCCATGCCTTCTGTCCTTCATCCGTGGGCAACCACACATGGTGACAGCCTGTACTAACACATCCCCAAGAACAGTGTGCTTCCCAAGAGCCTGAAAAAAGCTTGTGATGGTGCCCCCGCAGGTTACCTTCACATCATGGCTGTTGAGTGGGTCCATGAGCTGCTCCTCCAGGGTACGGAGAGACTCTGAGGCCAGCACAAGGAGACGCTGCAGGATCTGAGGAAGTAAGGATGCCAGACAGTGAAACTCAGCAGTCCTGGATGCAGCAGGGAGCAGGCTCACTCATGGAGCCATCAGAGTTCACTCCAGCACTGGGAGCAAGGAATTGCTCCAAGTCAGCAGCCATCATGGGGCAAGGACAGAAGGCCCAGCTCACCTGTGCTGAGGGTCGCTCTTGGGTCCACAAGGAGCTCCACCGGTCTTTGGGTGTGGCAATGAACATGACAGGGAGGCGAGAGCGTGCAGCCACAAACTTGTGCTTGATCTCTGTGCAGTCAGCATCTGGAGAGGGCAGGCAGACAAGTGAGGTGCTCTGTCCCATCCACAACCCTCCAGACTTCTCACCCACATATTGCAGCCCATGAAAGTGCACTACAACGGGCTTTATCCTCTCCCACCCACTGATCCTACAGTCCATGTACAATCAGAGCTCCATCACCTTGGGATGCTCTACTCTCACATTTCCCTCAGCATTTGCCCACAGAATGCTGGGCAAGCAGATCAAGAGAGGGGATTCTGCCTCTCTATTCTGCTCTGGTGAGACCCCACATGGAGTACTGTGTCCAACTCTGGGGCCCTCAACACAAGGACATAGCCCAAATGGAGTGGGTCTAGGACAGGGCCACAAAAATGATCAAAGGAGATAGAGCTTCTACAAAAGCAGGCTGAGAGAGCTGGGGCTGTTCAGCCTTGAGAAGCTTGGGGGACAGGGAGTCTGAAGGGGGTCTACAAGAAAACTAGGGAGAGACTGTTTACAAAGGCATGTAGAGCAAGGGTCAGCAGTTTTAAACTAGAAGAGGATATATTTAAAATGGACATTAGGAAGAAGAAGTTCTTTACTATCAGAGTGGTGGAACACTGGAACAAGTTGCCCAGGGAGGTGGTGAAGGCCCCAGCCCTGGCGACATTCAAGTCAGGCTTGATGGGGCTTGGAGTAACCTGATCCAGTTGATGTCCCTGCCTACTGCAGGTGGGTTAGACCTGATGACCTTTAAAAGTCCCTTCCAAGCCAGTGCATTCTCTGATTCCATAGAATTCTCAAGGCTCAGGAGGTAGTAAAACCTGGAGGACTGCAACCCTTTTCCATTGCAAGTTCTGAAACTGGAGACTGTCAGATCTTCACCATGAGTACTTGAGTACTGTGTTCAACTCTTGATGGCACAGCATACGAAAGAAATTGAGGTCTTAAGAGTGTGTCCAGACAAGGGAAACTAGGCTGGTGAGGGGTTTGGAAGGGCATCATACAAGGAGCATCTGAGGAAGCTGGGGTTGTTTAGTCTGGAGAAGGCTAAGGAGAGATCTTACTGCTCTCTACAACTACCTGAAAGGAGGTTGTACTGAGTCCAGTGATGTTCTCTTCTCCCAGGTAACTAGCAACAGGATGAGAGGAAATGGTCTTAAGTTGTGCCAGGGGAGGTTTAGATTGCTGATCAGGAAAAACTTCTCTACTAAGAGAATGGTGAGGCACTGGAACAGACTGCCCTGGGAGGTGGGAGTCACCACCCTGGAGGTGTTCAAGGAGAGTGCAGATGTGGCACTTCAGGATATAGTTTAGTGGTCATGGTAGTTGGACTCAATGATCTTAAAGTTATTTTCTAACCTTAATGACTCTATGATATGAGTGGCTCAGTGGAACTACAAGGGAGCAGAGGGCTTCAAAGACACCACCATATCCAACACCACTCAGGCTCATCAGTTTTCAGTGAGACAGCAGAACAGCATCACCAAGATCCACCTCTTCAAAGGCAGGCAGAGAAAAAAAATCCCACACCACAACCCACCCTGAAGTCCATTTAAGAATGTGTCCTGGTTTTGCTGGAACAGAATCATAGGCTAGCCATGGCTGCAGGCCATTAGCAGTTTTAAGGCAGCCAGGGGAGCCAACCTGAGCTGGCTCACAGGTGTATCCAGTATCATAAATGTCACACCCCATATTAAAGGGCAAAGCTTGCTGAGGAGAGGAGGGGCTTCTGCTTGGACTCCTCACAGTTTTGCTCCTCTTCCTTCTCCTGCTTTTGAGGACTGTTTCCCATTTTACTGTGACTGCTGTACCTCTTCAGGACTGAGTAGAACTTCATATACTTTATATTAGTATTAGTTCTATTCTTTAATCTCCATTTCAACCCTTGAGTCTCCCGTCTTTTCCTAACCCACTTCTGTGCTGTGGAGGGGTCATCAGGTGATACAGCAACTGCTATAGTTTGGCTTCAGATATGGATTAAACAAAGAAATAATGGCAGGACAGGAGTAAGGGAGTGGAGTATTTCCTTGCTCCTGGCAGACCCACAAGACCCACGGAGCCCGGTACTGACCAAGGAGGGCTTCAAGACCCTCAAACCACAGTTCTCCTGTGTACCAACAGCTCACCTGTAAGACCAGCATTGAGGTTGACTATCAGAGGGTTGTTTTTCCAGTCAAAGGTTGCTAGCAAGTCAAGGAAGCGCAGAAGCCCCACCTGAGGCGAGCTGCAGGCAAGATCAAAGAGTTCAATACTGGCATTTGCTTCCCTGGCAGCAAAAGGGACTGGGCTCAGGGGTGACTTAGTGATGCCCAGCACATATGCAGTCCAAGAAGGGATGTCTGTGGTAGGAGAAGTCCAGGACATGCAAGAAACAATTCCCCTTTTCTGAATCTCTGCAGAAAGTCTTTTGCCTTGTTCTTCCCTCCCCAAGTAAATGAAACCAGCAGGAAGCAAAACACTGCCCCCAGCTCATGAGGCTCTCCCCACCCAGCCTCCAGACTGCCAGGGTTGGGGCAAGGCAGAGGTAGAGAGAGGCCTGGTCCTGCTTCCACTGCAGCTCTGAACACCACCACCCAAGTCCCAACTGTGCCTCTTAACCCTGCAATGCAAAAAACATGCAAAGCTAGACAGCTAGAAGATGGGCATCTCCCTAGCAGGGTATTTTAGTGTACAGGAGAGCATTCTAGGTGTCAGGCTGTTAGTTTGGAGAAGGAAATCAGCCACTGAGTGCATGGCAGAGTAACCTTTCAGCTTCACAAAGAGCAAAGCTACTTCCTTTAACTTTAATTCACTCCTCCTGCTCTGTATCCCCATCCACCTGCCAGGGCCCAGCAGATGGCCTCGCAGGGTTACTTATGAACATGCTACTCCATTCAGCTTTCAGTGGCCATCTCACTCTTCCCTTTGGAGTCCACTCCAAGACTGCAGCTACAAGCACCACCGTAACAACACTCCTGGGGAAACCCAGGAGCCCTACTGCATTAGTAGCCTCAACACAGCTTTTGCTTTCTGCTTCTCCTGCCCTTCACCTCCAGGACAGGGGGTACCACCAAGACACAAGACACCCTGTAGATGTGCCACCAGCATGCAGAGGCCACTTGCTCCCATCCTGACCTTTCCCCCCACACCTCCCCTCCTTCTGCAGCACACAGGGCAGAAGAATCATCTCCATCTCCTCTGGCCAGCCACTCTCAAGAAGGCTTGGGACTGTTTTGGCAGCACAAACGCCCTGCTGTGCACCTTTCCAGCACCTCCTGTCCTAGCAGCATCCCATCCTTTGTCCACCCCAGATGAGGAAAAAAGCACTAAATCCCCATGAGGCCAGCCTGAGCTCCTCATCCTTACCTGGGTGGAATGAAAGGGGCTGGGTGGAGAAAGAGAAATGCCACAAGGAGATCCACACACTCCTCAGAGATGTCGTCACTCAGGAGCTGGGCACTGACCCAGCGCTTGGCCAGCCGGCAAGTGCTACCAAAGACAGGGTGCTGCTGCTGAAGCCTGCAAGGAAGGAGACAACTCACAGTTCAACCTACACATCCCAAGACTCAAAAAGGCCTTTTGACATTTGATAAGGGGCAAAAATATGCCAGGAACACGTGCACAGCATCACTAGCACTGGGCACTCAGTGGGTACTGAGACTTTGGGGGAACAAAGGGGAAATGCGGACAGATGTCCCTCTCTCCCCTTAACAGTGGCTTTGGATATGACAACAGGGACAAGTGGTGTTGCCCCCCACCCACATTTGTGCCTCTATCCTCCTGCAGAGACTCTCACAATGTGGGCTAAATGGTCACTTCCCATTATGAGCTCCTTTCTGCACTACTGCTCTCCAATGTCTGAGGACACCTCCACAATGGTTTCCAGATAAATGCCACGTCCTTGTCTTCCCTGAAAGCACCCCCCCACCTCACCTACCCATGCAGAGAACTGGTTAGATAGGGCAGATGCAACGTCTCCAGCTCCAGCAGCCGAGACTCCTCTGTGTCCTGGTACTTCAGCATCCCTTCTGGGGTGACCACTTCCTTCAAAATTAGTGGCTCCCGGTGGTAGGCTACTTGGAGACGGAAAACATAGCCATCCTGAGATGGAAACAGAAGGTAAAGTAAGGTTTAGTTGTAATAAAAGCAAGCTGGTATGCTACATAGCATGTCAGGGACACCATACTCCTTCCTAGGCCCACTATCCCAGTTCTGGTTTTGTCCAGTTAGACCACTGCCACAGCTCCCTTCCCATCTTCTCGGTAACAAGTCAGGTCCAAGGAAGGGCTTTATCAGCCCCTTACCTTGTACACATCAGTGTGGGCGACTGCAGGTCTGCAAACCAGCTGATGCTGCTGCTGGAGAAGCTCAGCCAGCTGGAGGTGGAAAGCTGCCTTGATGCGCTTGATGGCTTCCTTGTCCTGTGGCCACTGGCCACTGCCTTCCATGTGGCAGACAACTGGGGACCAAGAGACAGGAGGAAGCCAGTGAGCCCCACACAGAAATGAAGTGTTGGATGGAGGTGGCTAGGACTAGAAGTTAGAGCAAGTAAGCAGGAGCTGAGGCTCTGCTCCTACCTGCAGCACATAAGCACAGTAGTAACAGCACCAGCATCACTGCCTGCCTCCACTTCCCCCCACCAAATCATGTGCCACTTACTCTTCAAAGGAGCTATGTAGGCTGGGCAGGGCTTCTCCTCTGAGGGAAGCAACAAGCGCTTGGTCCTGATTCGGGTATGGGAGGAATAAATGGGCTTCATGGGAATGGGAGGGAAGACCTGGGAGAGAACAGTTATCTGGAGACTGAGAACAAGGAACAGAAACCCCAGGGCACAGCTCACCCCCTCACCCCCCCAACCCCCTCCCCAGCAAAGCCCTCCAGCATGGAGGACAGGACAACAGAAAAGAGGCACCACATCACCCAGACAGCTCCCAGGAGCCACAAAAGCAGAAAGTGACTAATTCATTCTGTCCCTCCTCACCCTAGGGCATCCCCCAACTTCTTGCCAACCCCCATGCCCAGGCCATGCCCAGGACACTCACATCAGTGTATCGGAGGGCTGGATGGACACCCTGCACTGCAGTCACTGTCAGTGGCAGTCCCTTCAGGTTCCAAAGCTTGCGGCTCAGGTCGTCGTAGGAGCAGACAACGCTGACCATGGCCTCCTCGCCAGTCCCAGATGCCTGCAAACACAGGGAGCCTCTCTGTCCACATCTCCTGTTCTTGCATGGGCACCCACCTCGCCTCTCTCAGGCTGGGATCACAGCCAAACTTCAAGGAGCCAGCACTGCCACACCAGGGACCAGCTTCTGGCAAGAGCACTCAGCAAAATGGGGAGGTGAGAGAGAAGGAAGCCAAGGATGAGCCTGCCTGTGGCTCCCCAGCCCCCATGTGCATCCTAGAGGCTGCATTTGAAGTGGCAAGTAAAATTCTTTCCTGTGCAAGACACTAAGGCAGCACACCAAGAGTTACTGCCAGCATTCTCCCTGGGAAAGGAGAAGCTAAGAGCTGTTTGGGAATACAAATCACAAACTGGCAAGTTAAGAGCTCTGCCACTGCCTCCCTGCCAGTTACTGTAATGCTAAGAGGCAGCAGTTCACAAAAAATTGCACAGACTACATCCATAGCTGAGGCAGAGTTGTGAAGCACAGCAAAAGCAAAGACAGAAAATCTGCAGAGCATTGCAGAAGCCCTGCAGTGGGCAGATGAAAAGCACCAGAAGGAGAATTGCTGCTGCCCTTGATGCTTTCCATCCCTCCGAAGCACAGCAGGAGCTTGAACAAGGTGGAGACATCAGTGATGCCAAACCACTCAGCTCAGACGCAGCTGAACTGAGCCCCACACATCCAGCCAGTGCAGGCTTTAAGGCAGAACCGCAGCGCCCTCTGCGGGGTGTGCCACGAATGACAACCCCATCCTGCCGGTCTCCGGAGCCCGCTGCACCACGTCCCACTGTCCCCTGCATTGCCCTGCCACCACAGGCTTCCCAGAGTGCATGCAGACAAAGAGCTGGAGGAGCAGAGACAGACACCCCTATCGCCCACCCTACACAAGATGGTAAGTTTCTCCTTTGTTCCTTGAGCACTGTCAAGAACAGGACTTGAACATCCTTCTGGCTCCAGGAAAGGGCATACTCTCTGTGTGGGGTTTATCAGCCCTGACCACCCCAGGCTAGCTTGCAGGGCAACTGCCCACAGATTTTACTGCCTCACCACACAACAGGCTGTACAAACTAGCATCTCATTCCAAATCTGACATGCAGCTCTAACCATACCACAACTGTTCCTGGCACAGAAGACTCTCATGATATTTCTTCTCCTTCACTCTTAAAACCAGGAAACTATTTTCTATTCCATTCAAAAAGCTGGTATTACCAAAGAGGCTCATCTCCAGGCTTTAATTTCACTAGCTGAACAGCAGGAGTAGGCAGAAGGACATTTCCCAGCTTCCAAGATTATGAGACCTTTTCTGTCTCAAAGCAGTTTGTTTCTTTCAGCTGCACATTCAGCTGGAGCACTTAAGTAGGGCTTGGTAGGCATTACATAGCACTTAGGGCCATTACAGGAAAGCTCCTTCTCCTGAATTTTCCAGCTGGACCTATGGGATGAAGCCACAGAAGTGTCTTGCCCATACCCATACCCAAAGGATGCAGAGCCTGAAGGGTGCAAGCAGAAGAGCACAGTGGGACAGTAATATAGCCTCAGACAATGTGGACATAGTGGACACAATCAGAGAGATTTGTGGCATGCTTGCATGGGAAAACAGGGCGTGGAAGCTGCCAGAGCAAGACAGCTTCAGTAGCTATGCCTTGGCAAATCCAAGGAGGGCATCATACTGCCCATGTAAGCACCTGCAGGCAGGATTTTTCTTCACACACTCTACCTTCTCTTGGGAACCACCCAGCTGTTTCAGAGCCACAAAATTAAAATGACCTCCCTAGAGTCCTCCCCATATTGCCCTTCCTCAAGGCCACAGCTGCAGTGGGGGAGAAACCATACCTCTTTCCCAGTCCTGATCACAGACTCCAGCAGGGATCCAGCATAGCAGATGGAAGATTCGGGAATGTCTGCATGGCTAGGTGGAGGAAGACAACAGAACATCAGAGTTAAGGCATGCCAACCTGTGCATCCTGGCACTGCAGGCTGCATCCACAGGCAAGTGTCAGTCCAAAGATAAGGAATCTCTCCACACCTGAGGGTCATGGTAAAAAGATCAATCTCTGTATATGTTCCTCCCATGCCAAAAGCAGCCAAGCAGCTCAGGAAGGTTTGCAGGATTCAAACCTGCCTACATGCAGCCTTTCACCACAAGACCCCTCCTCTAATGGCAATAAAGAGTCAAAGACAACCCTCTATTCTGTACAAGAAAGTCTCATTTTTGGCAGAATGCATAAACAGCTATAGCGAGGCTTTCCAGTGCCTTAGGGAGACCCAGCATTATGAACCACTGGAGGGTCTCAGATGATTTCATCAAACATCCTAGAAGGTCCAGACAGCTTCTCTTTTTGCTCTGCCAACGAGTGTCACAAAATCCCATCAACACATAAAGGCAGGATAGTGCTGCCTCCTTACCCTTCTTGGCATTATCATCAGCTACAGAACCACGTGCTTGCTCTCCCCACCTTCTCTTTGGAAGCAGCTTGCAGCACTAAGACCACAACAGAAACAGCGTGCAGCAGACACGCTGGAGGGAAGGGATGCCATCCAGAGGGACCTGGACAGGATGGAGAGGTGGGCACAGGCCAACCTCATGAGCTTCAACAAGACCAAGGGCAGGGTCCTGCATCTGGGTCGAGGCAATCCCAGGCACAAATACAGGCTGGGCAGTGACTGGCTGGAGAGCAACCCTGAGGAGAGAGACTTGGGGGTGCTGGTGGACGAGAAGCTCAGCATGAGCTCTCAATGTGCACTTGCAGCCCGGAAAGCCAATCAGATCCTGGGCTGCATCAGGAGAAGTGTGGCCAGCAGGTCAAGGCAGGTGATTCTCCCCCTCTACTCAGCTCTGCTGAGACCCCACCTGGAGTACTGCCTCCAGTTCTGGAGCCCCTATTACAAGAGGGGATCTGGAGGTGCTGGAGCGTGTCCAGAGAAGGGCCACGAGGATGATCAGAGGGCTGGAGCACCTCTCCTGTGAGGACAGACTGAGGGAGTTGGGGCTGTTCAGTCTGGAGAAGAGAAGGCTCCAAGGTGACCTCATTGTGGCCTTCCAGTATCTGAAGGGGGCCTACAAGAAGGCTGGGGAGGGACTTTTCAGACTATCAGGGAGTGATAGGACTAGGGGGAATGGGATGAAGCTGGAGGTGGGGAGATTCAGGCTGGACATGAGGAGGAAGTTCTTCACCGTGAGGGTGGTGAAGCCCTGGAATGGGTTGTCCAGGGAGGTGGTTGAGGCCCCGTCCCTTGCGGTGTTTAAGACCAGGCTGGACGAGGCTCTGTCCAGCCTGATCTAGGGTAGAGTGTCCCTGCCCATGGCAGGGGGGTTGGAACTAGATGATCCTTGTGGTCCCTTCCAACCCTGACTGAAACTATGAAATGATCTCCAGAGGTCACAAAGCCAAAAAAAAGACCTCCAACATCTCCCAAAGCACAAAACTAACAATGGTGTTACCAGGGATGTGACAAGCCAGGAGAGTGGCAATGACTCCCCTCAGCTGCAGGTCCCCCAGCCTCTGCTATTGCTTGGCATGACTTACAGCTTCAGCAGGTGCTTGATGATCTGCTCAGGAATGAGGCGTTTCTGGCAGATAGTGTTGGCCTCCCACACCACTGCCTCACAGATGCTGCCATCCTGGAACCGCCTCAGCTCCGATTTCTCCCCCCAGAAGGTCCGGAAGTCTGAGGCCTGCAGTGGGACATAGGCCAAGACAAGGACATGGGTCACCAGCAGGGCCAGACAAACCATTTGTGTGACTATCAGCCAGCCCCACAGCCATCTGGAACCACAGCATGGCACCACCACTGCTCTACCCTACTCAGCACAAGCAGCACTCCCCTCACCTCAGGGTTATCAGCCTGTGGTCCCTTCTCCAGTGTGCTGGCAGCAAACTCAGGGACAAATAGCAGCCCAAACATCAGAGGCCCAACATCCTTGTGTTTTGGGGGCTCAGCATCAATTGGCCACTGCACAAAAAAGAGGAACATAAAGCTCAAGGAGAGATGAGGTTACTGGAGCAGCAGTTGCTGCGATACTGGACTATTAGATGAACATCCTGCTATGTGCTCCTGGGTGCTTGCATGAGCAGAGACAAAGAAAGTCTCATTTAATAGGACTCCCCAGTGAAAAGAAACAAACACACACAAACAAAAAAATAGGTCTGTCTTTTCCCTCGGCAAAGATCCCCTCCCCATGTCCAACAGTGCCACAATGGACACACAAGACCCCATGATGCAGTGTCAATGCAGAGCAGCATTACCTCAGGGGTCTGAGGCAATGAGTGGGCCACAAGCAGCGCTCTCCCAGCCAGCCCACGGACCAGCAGCGAGACAATAAAGGGAAGGGCTGCAGCCACATAGTTTCCACCCCGATCCATCAGCTCATTCAGCAGCTGCATCTTCTTGCAGGCACCCTGCAGCTTGGAGACATGCTTCAGGCTACAGATGAAGAAGAGAAACTGGTCATCCACTTCTGATACCAAATCCTTTGAGAGAGAAAAGCTAAAAGACAAATGAGATGGGGAACTGAGGCTCCTGGCCCAAGACATGGACTACAAGAAGGAATACTGCATTTTGGCATCTCAGGATGCACCACAGGAGATTCTTGTCATTGGGTCAGTCATCATTCCCAAAGGCCATAGCAGTATTTTTCTGGGAGGCTCTCCAGACAATAAAAGATGAATGGCCAAAATGCAAAAAGCACACCACCTTCTATCTCAGATCTACTCACATCACCTTCAATCAGGCAGGTCCAAATCCACCCCAGTCCAAAGCCAGAAGTAGCCCACTCCCCTCAATAGGCTGCTCAGCACTACCACAGTAACATGGCAAGACTCACTGGAAGACATGATCAAAGGCTCTGAGCATGGGCTTTGCAGTCATGAGCAGCACCTGAAAGCCATCCACCATGCGATCATCTAAAATCTCCATGGAACGCTTGGCTTCAAACTGGACCTGAGCAAGGAGACAGGACATAGCAAGAGCATGAACAGAAAAGTAAATCCATCCAGTAATGATCACCAAATTTCCCCTAACAGCCACAGACACATGGTCACCAGCAGACCCTGACCCCAGACAGCCTTTGTCCCCAGAGTGAAGCCAAGTCACCAGCAGTTGTCATGAGTGGTCAGACAGTCCCTCTGATATCCCCACCATCAAGATGGGTTTTTTTTCAGCTTCAAACCAGTTATTTCTGCTAAACAGTTGCTTAGCTTCACCCAAAGAGGCCCACAAAGATGAAAACAAGTTTCATCCACCATTCAAGGAAGACAAGCAAGGCAGCAACACATCCAACTCTTAAAATTCACTAAGCCTCAGAGTTGATGATGCATGTGAAAAACACCTCCCCATGTCCACTGTCTTCCTACAAGATATCCAACTCTGCCTGCCTCAGCTCACTCCTAAGACAGCCTGCTCAGTACCTGGTGGTATGCACTGGCAGTCATATCAGCACAAAGGTTCACCAGCCCAGAGGGATCCACAAAGACCACTTCAAATGCTTGGTGGAAGTCATCCAGGACAGGCTAGAAGAGCAAATAACGTTCTTAGCGCCACTGCAACGCACAGACACCAGTGTGCACCACATGCCTGTAAGAGGCACATCTCTGCCCAGGCAGTGGTGGCAGCTCATTCAGACACAAGCACAAGCTCCTCCAGAGGCTGTTTACCAGAGAGGTGTCCACATCCTTTGCTAGGCTGATCCCCGTCACACTCAGGTCAGTGGTGGCTGTGGGCAGACAGGAAATAACAAGTCACACCAGCACCCACATTTACCCCGCTGGTGACATTGGTATAGCTACATGCAACACAACCCTGATCTTACACCATTAACACTACTGCAATGCAATGCTGGCCCCTACCTTGTAATAGGACCCAACTCCTCTGCAAGCTGCTCCCATCCACCCCTGCTCTGCCGCCTCAACTCCCTCCTGCCCATCCCACCCACAGGTTCTTAACATCAGAGAGAAGAAAGCCCTAAGACCTCCTTCACTGTGTTCAGGCTTTGTGCAGAGATTCTGCGGACACTAGCCGCCTTCTGCTCAGAGAGACCCCATGGAAACTCACCCAGGAACTGCAAGGTACTCCTCAGCACCTGGTACCCACTCATCATCTTCACAATCTTGCGTTTCATCAGCAGGTAGGCAACCAGCATAGAGACCAAGAACCCGCTGAAGCACCCCAAACCCTGTGAAAACAGTGGTCTGAGTCAACAACAGCTCAAGGCACCATGAGCACCCAGAGCCCCACACAACTGCTTCTGGTCTCTGTCATCACTAGCAGGGGAGGCACCAAGCCCACCAGGAAAACACTAATGCAAAGCCCCATACAACAAGCAGATATATGGACCTCCTTGCAGAAAGGCAACACCTCAAAGCTCTTTGGGAAACAGGATGGGTTCTCCTAAAAAGCCCTGAATAAACGCATTACATCATTATAGAGATCTTAAAGCACACTCATCGGGTACACACTCCTTCCAGCCCACAGGGTAGGACAGAGCTCCTTGAAATCTAGCACATCACAAACCCATCATGCTACCTACCAGGAATAAACCACCATTGCTCTACCCTTAGGAAGGAAGAACATGACACAAGCAGGTCAGCCAAGAGAGCAGAACCAGCCTGACCCTAACACAGGACGTACCTTGCCAAGTTGCCGCTGGTTCAACCAAACTTTGAGAAGGGCCAGGCCATCCTTCATGCCTGGGAAGTCAGTGGCTGCACTAGATAAGAAGTGCAAGTGTGACAAAAGCACTGTGTCACAGAGGATGGAGTTGTTGTAGTGTGGAGTAGGGGGCTCAGTCGTTCCTGTGTGTGGAAATAGTAGCACATTGGATGCAACCATGAACCTTCTGTTCACCAAAAAGTGCTGCAACAACCCCCTCCCCCCACTCTGGGCACTAGGTGTAGCCTCTGGCTGAACTGAGCAGCCTTGTGTTCCCCCAGCCTTAGCCCCAACCTTCTTTGGAAGTACTCTGCTCCATGAACCAGGCTGTCCGGATATTATTCTTGCTGGGATAGAAGCGGCTGGGTTTGAAGAGATCTGGAGCAGGACAGGCATGGACTCGGACAGTGACCATTTTCTCATCCTTGCCTGTAAGAATCAGTGGGATGATGTGCAGAAAGAAGAGATGCCACAGACTAACTCACAACAGTGATCATCCTCAGCTTGGGAAAGGAAAAAGCTCCTTCCCAGCAATGCTCAGCAGCAGCATAAATCATCTCAGAGTGACCACAATCCCGTGCCAATGATAACCCTGAGGGCACATGCTCATGCTCATGTCCAAATACCATCTTCATCCTACGGACCAGTCCAGTACCCCAGCACCCTACTCTCCACCCTGGCCTTGCATGCTACTGTCTGTCCTAGCCTTAAACCCTCTACTCCAAGGGGTTGGCATAAAGATGCAGCACCCAGCAGCCTACACACACCTCACTTCACCTCAGAGAAGAGCCAGGCTGTGCACAGCTACCTGGGCAAATCAAAAACATGAGGTGAAAGCAGGGAGGAAGAGCACTGGTAGGCAGACATTTTTGTAGGGTGTGCTTTAGTCCTCAATGTACCTACAGGATAGGCCAACCAGCAAGGCCAAGGCTGAGGAGTGCAAGTAAGATACACAGGTGAGTTGGGAGAGGAAGAGACCTTCAAGACTAGGGTGTGTGTGGAGGGAGAGGACATCTGGAAGCATCAAAGCTCCAAAATGTATCAGCAGTTGTGACAACAGCCCCAGCCTGACCCTTCTCCACAGGGCCTGTTGCATGGTGTGAACCCACCACCACCCAACACCCACTCACACTCCCCAGCAAAGCAGGTTCAAGTGCTACCTTGAGGCCTCAGGAGAAGGATGGGCTTGAGGTGGTTGCTGTGCATGTAGGCAAACTTCACACTCCCGAAGAGCTTCTCCTTGGAGAAGTGATGGGCAATGTGGGCCAGGTACAGAGCTCTCTTACGATGGTAGCGCTGATTCAAGTTATCTTTGTCCTGGAAAATTTCCTGGAAAGAGAGGACAAGGCAATGCTACCTCACCAGTCTGCAGAACCTGGATCAGTCTGAGGCACTACACCACCCACCATTCTCCCTTGCCCCACAAGGTAGCCTTATCTCAGCCATGCTGCTACAGCCACAAGAAGCTCTGGTTTGACCAGGGGCACTACCTCAATGCTGGCTCACCAGGGTCTACAATCATAGGAGACAAAGTACAGCCATGGAACCAAGCAGGGCATCACATCATCTCAGACCCTGTTGGAGGAAGTCTGGGCAGCAGTGGGAAGGAGCTCTAGAGGGTTAATAGTCTGCCAACATTCCCTTTCCTGTTGCACAGTCTTGGGAGCCTGGGAAGAAGGGCAATGGGTACAACTCTGGAAAACATCTATCTGCCTGGCAATGTGGAAGAGGTTCATCACAAGCAAAGAGAAAAAAAGATCCTCAAGAGCAGCTAAAATCAAAGCAGCTACAAGCTCTGATAGAGCAAGCAGTAAGACTGCACTCTCTAGCTCCTCATGGGAGTCATCACACTGCGCATCCATACTCTGTAAACTAAGGAAAGGACCAGGCAGAGGAGCCTGCAGTCTACACAGAAGCAGACATGGCCAGACTCACCCGTGGCATGGTCACCACCACGTCCACATTTATCTCCGGCTTAATGCAGGTGCCCAGCAGGTAGCTGCCAACCACCTTCAGCTCAGTTGGCGGCACAAAGCGGAACCTCCCCTTCACATTGAATGGTACCTGCAGGAATGGGACCTTCACACCCTTGGGGAGCCAGGCCTGGTCAGTGAGCTGGAAACAGACAGGACAAGCAGAACACTCAGCACAACCAACAGCAACACCAACAACAGCTGCAGGCACCTGCACCCAGGGATTAAAGACAGAGTACATTCCCCTCCCCTCCAAGATAAAGCAAACTAGTATTTTTTCAGTCCTTAAGGGAGACAGTCCATCAGGACCTCTGCTTGCAGAGCAACAGAAAAGTCTGCTCCATCCACAGGCTCTTTCCTCTTGCCACCTCCTCCTTCCACACCTCAGTTTCTGGGGTCTCTGGGATGGTACTCAGTAGGCTGTTAATTTCATAAAGGAAGGCATCAATCTTCTTCTTCTTAGTCTCCTTCAGTGTCACCTCCTTCAGAAGCTCTTCTATCTGTAGGGGGAATGGGAACCATCAAAAGCAGCTGCCACATTAGAACTGCTCTCTTCCTTTAACTCAGCCTCCAACACCAACCATAAGCCTGGTAAAGAGGGCAACAGATGAGATAAAAACACACCTATGCCTCTTGACAAACTCTGCCTGGAACTAGGAGTCCAGTTAGCCCATGGGCAGAAGGATCACGCGGCTCCTGCCGTCTCCTGTGAAGTGCTAGATGGCAATCTACTCCATCCCACCAATTCCGATGTCAGGACCAGTAATAAAACGACTGGTATGATGCACCCCTGCTTAGCTCTCAGAAAGACTTTTTGCACGATTGAGTATCAGATGCAGGAGACGACCCCGAGGCTTCCCCCTCTCTCAACTCCACTCCCCCACCCTTCACCCCAAGTTCTCCCCCAGAGGGGTCCGACGGGCTTCCCAACTGACCTGCAAGCGGAGTAAGCTGGAGTGGAAGAGATCCTCCGTCTCCTTCAGCTGGCTAAGCTCCTCGCTGGTCGGCGGTTTGTAGAGCTCGGCCCGGCTCAGCTTCACCGGCTGCAGAGCTCCAGCCCCAGCCGGAGAGGGCCGCTTTCTGCCCCGCGCTGCATCCCTAGCGGGAGGTTCCCGACCCTGTTCCTCCGTCTCCGTCGCCTCCGGAGAGCCCTACGAGAGGAAACAGCATGGCTAGATACAGAGCCCCGCAATCCTCACCTCGGCCGCGGAGCCCCCCAGCCTCCTTACCGCCATGGCCGCCGCCACCACCACACACGCGCGCGCGTAGGCCTCACTACCACGTGCAGCACCACGCACACTGCCGGCCACAGAGCCCCGCTCCCTATTGGCTGCGCGAACCAACGCCCCGCCCAGGGAGCGGCCCTGCCTTGAGCTCGCTGCTGGTGGGCGCCGTGCTGCCTCGCTTTACGGCAGGTCGTGCTGGGAGCCCTGCGTTTTGCAGCAATTGCGGGTATTTGACGGCAGCGCGGGCTCCGCTCCGCGCAGCAGTGGAGCTGCAGGATGTGCCATGGTGAGCTCTCTGCCCCTCGGGTCTGTCGCGGGCACGGACCCAGGATCGGTTGTCCAGTGCCAGATGGCCTATAAGCCAAGGTCACAGCCGTTACGCGGAAACCTGCAAATTTCGAGGCGCCCACATTCAGACTGACCGTATATCACTACTACAGGTCAGCTCGACCTACAGGACACACCCGGCCCGGGACTGGCTTTACCCTGTTAACCCAGACCTGTCTGCACTGCCTCTTGAGGAATATAGTTTTCACATTGTGTTTGAAAGAGACCTTACAATAATTTGGGATGGAAGGATGAAGTATACTGGAGTTTGGTTTGCATACCAGACACCGGTTTTTAATTTGCTGTGACTTTGTACTCTAGGCATGGTGAAAACTTGGAGCTGTTTGGGTGTAGGGGTTAGGTCATGCTGGCTGTGTATAAACATAGGAAAATAAGCTGCAGTTTTTGCAATCCACATGATTCTGGCAAACAGCTGGATCAGGTCTGGAAAACAATGTGATTTTCCAGACATCACCACTTCTGAGCCTTGGGAGGCTCAGTGGTAGAGATGTATGGACCTTCTGGCATGAGGTTTTTCAGAGAACCCCGAGTTACTCAACATTTCTGAAACACAGTGAAGACAGGGAAATGTTTCCTGCAGGCAGCATGGCTCGGCTGATCCTGGATAGGGCATGTACAGAACTGCCTGTACACTGCAGAGCTGGGCTCTAGTACTTCATCATTAATCAGAGCAGACATCCTGTACGTGACCTGCAGAGAGCACAAGGCAAAACCGCAGCAGCCTGACCTGGTTTGGCCACCTCCCACGGGGGCTGGGACAGACATCGGGAGCAGGGCTTGTCCAGCAGCAGCCTAAATGCAGACTACCACAGTGGGAGGAAGACCCTCTTTATATATGCCTTTGCATATATGTAAGCTTTTGCAGAAGCAAATCAGACCCCAGATCTTAACAGAATTGTGTTGTCTGGGTATTTACAAGCTTGCCCTATGTGTGTCCCTGAACAAGAGGGCAGAGCTTTGGGAATCAGATAATTTCAGTCCTGTTTCCAGCCCTTTGGCTTATGTTTAATTCAAATCCATTCACCTTGCCATGAAGCAGGAATTTTGTGACTCCAGTGAGGCTGCCCTTTAGAAGGGCTCTGCTCTGGGGTGGCATTCCAGTCTGGAGTGTGTCTTTGCTGAGATAGGTCCAAATTATTCTCCCTGAACTATCATCACGCTCAGTTCAAGCTTTTTCCTGTACTGTGGGAACACTGTAAGCAGGGTTTCTTCAGGAGCAAAATGAGTAGGCATGTTAGGATAGAAGATACACGCAGATTCAAAGAAAAACAAGTAGGCTTGCAGGGGGGAAAGCAAGCTGGGTTTAGTCTGCCTTGCAGGTCTGCTGCATCTGTCTTGCACTGGATCAGTGCAGGTGCTCTCTTAGCTCTGCTAGGGAAAGCAGAGCAATGCCATATTCCCTGGCACCCACGCTGCCCAGCTGCCACCCCTCAGCACTCATTTCCACATGCTACCACTGTGCAGCATCTCTGATTGGGAAATCCCAGTGTTGAGCTGCTGTTGGAGGCCAAGCTTTGTTTCAGTTCTGAAAACAGGCTGGCACCAACCCATGCATCAACTGACATGCTGCCTATCTGGATATGATTGTCAGTGACATGACTAGGAGCTCCCATCAAGCTTCACATCCCTGGTATTTAACAATTTCCATGCAGGAAAACTTGCCGAAACCTGGGTTGGCTTTGTGCCAAACAGGGAACCAGGCCTCCTGCAGGTGGGCGTTTGATTCCTGCTTTCCAGGGAAAGTATCCCAAGAGCTGAGGTGACTCACTGTATTCAAGAACCGCCTCCTGCATGCAAATGATTGCAGTGGGGATGTGGGTGATGCCTGTAGGTATGAGGCCAAGCTGATGGTCCCTGCTAGGCATCATTGTCACTCCTGCCTGGATGCTACATCACAGCCTCTCTCAGTCCTAGCTACCAACAGCAATGTCCTAAATCCTCTCCAGAGCATCCCACAAGATTTTTCCTCATTGTAATCTCTGAATCACTTCTTCCTCTATCCAAATTGTCCTGTGGTCTTCTCCCTGAGGCAGGGAGATGAACCCCCTTCATCCATGCTCACCCATGCACATGCTGCCTCATAGTCCCTTGCATTCCATAGTTGCCTCCGAAATTTGCATTCATTTAATGTAGATGTTCAACTCCTAGCCAATTTTGCAAGCAATTCTTGTGCACTGCTGCAGTGACTCTGCTAAGTACAAATCACAGTGTCAGCTCCAAACCTGGGAATAATAATAACCTAGAATAGTAGGGGTTGGAAGGTTGGAAGTGGTCTCTGAAGATCATTGAGTCCAACACCGCCCCCCCCCCCCCCCCCCCCCAATGCAGGGTCACCTAGGGCAGGTTACACAGGAACACAGATGAGTCTTGAAAGTTCTGGAGGAAGACTTCACAACCTTTCTGAGCACTGTTTCAGTGCTCCATCACACTTACACAAAATTCAGTTTTTCCTCATGTTTAGGTGGAAATTCCAATGTTCTAGTTTGTATCCATTGTCCCTTGTTGTACCATGGGATGCCATTGGAAAGAGACTATTACATTCTTGTTGACACCCACCCTTCACATATTTACAGACAGTAATAAGATCCCCTCTCAGCCTTCTCTTCTCCAAACTAAACCGCCTCAGATCTCTCAGCCTTTCATCATATCACAGAAAATCACAGGATCAACAAAGTTGGAAAAGTCCTCAGAGATCATCAAGTCCAACCTATCACCCAACACCTCATGACAAATAAGCCATGGCACCAAGTGCCACATTCAGTCCTCTTTTGAACACCTCCACGGACGGTGACTCCACCACCTCCCCAGGGAGCACATTCCAATGCCTAACAACTCTTTCTGTGAAGAACTTTCTCCTCACCTCAAGCCTAAACTTCCCCTGGCACAGCCTGAGAATGTGTCCTCTTGTTCTGGTGCTGGTTGCCTGGGAGAAGAGACCAGCCCCTACCAAGTTACAACCTCCCTTCAGGGGAGTTGTAGAGAGCAATGAGGTTGCCCCCGAGCCTCCTCTTCTCCAGGCTAAACAACCCCAGCTCCCTCAGCCTCTCCTCATAGGGTTTGTGCTTGAGACTTCTCACCAGCCTTGTTGCTCTTCTCTGGACATACTCAAGTGTCTCGATGTGCTTCTTAAACTGAGTGGCCCAGAACTGGACACAAGATTCAAGGTGTGGCCTAACCAGTTCTGAATACAGGGGCAGAATGACTTCCCTGCTCCTGCTGGCCACACTATTTCTGATGCAGGCCAGGATGCCATTGGCCTTCTTGGCCTCCTAGGCACACTGCTGCCTCATGTTCAGCTGACTGTCAAACAGTACCCCCCAGGTCCCTTTCTGTTTGGCTGCTCTCCAGGCACTCCAAACCCCAGCACTGCATGGGGTTGTGGCCAAAGTGCCTTGTTAAATGCCATCATGTTGGACTTTGCCCATCTGTCCAGCCTGTCAAGGTCCCTCTGCAGAGCTCTCCTACCCTCTAGCAGATCAACACCTGCCCCCAGCTTGGTGTTGTCTGCAAACTTACTAATGGTGGACTCAATCCCCTCATCCAGATCATCAATAAAGATAATTGAATAGGATTGGGCCCAACACTGATCCCTGGGGGACACCACTAGTGACTGGCCACCAGCTGGTTGTGGCACCATTCACCACCATTCTCTGGGCTCAGCCCTCCAGCCAGTTCCTAACCTAGCACAGAGTGCTGCTGTCCAAGCCATGGGCTGACAGCTTTGCCAGGAGTTTGCTGTGGGAGATGGTGTAAAAGGCCTTGCTGAAGTCCAGGTAGACTCCATCCACAGCCTTCCCCACATCCACCAGGCAGTCACCTGATCATGGAAGGAGATCAGGTTGGTCAGGCAGGACCTGCCCCTTCAAAAATCCATGTTGGCTGGGCCTGAGCCCTTGGCCATCCTGCAGGTGTGCTGTGATTGCCTCCATGACGATTTGCTCCTTAATCTTTCCTGGCACTGAGGTCAGGCAGACACATGTTCCAGAAACTTAATCATCTTTGTAGCTTTCCTTTGGACACTCTGTAGTCCCTCTTGATTTGGGGAGCCCAGAACTGAACACAATACTCCAGATGTGGTCTCACTGAAGCAGTATAGAGGGAAAGAAAAATCTCCCTCAACATGCTACTCATACTCTTCTTGGTGCACCCCAGGATACTATGGGTCTTCTTGGCCATAAGGGCACATTGCTGTCCCATGGATAACTTACCAGGTCAGTAAGATCCACCGAGGTCCTTCTCCATGGAGCTGCTTTCCAGGGGGTCAACCCCCAATCTGTACTGGTGCATTTATCCTCCACATTCCCAAAATTTATCCTTCATGTTCCTAAAAGAAACTCCTCCTTGGCTGGAGGAGCTCCCATTTCTCCCCCTTCATGTTTGTCCTAAACAGGACCAGGATGCCCGTGCTCCAGCTCCACTCCTCTTCCCCATTCGCAGTTCATTGTGACCTGTCCCTGCTGTGCCACACTGGGCCCTGAGACATGATTCACTGCCCAACACCTGTTGGTGCTGTGGGCACACATGCCATGTCAAGCTTCCTGTTGATTAAAGGTGAAGATAATTACAGCCATACACAGGATTTTAGGAAGGCTATGAAAACCAGTTTGGTCAACCCTGGCCACAAGGCCATATCCCTGCAGTGCCTGAGAGCAACAGGGGAGGAAGGACTTGGTCACCACGGAGAAAAAACAGCAGGTCCAGGGTGGATTGCTGGTGTGCCCATAGTGCAAACTCCTCAACATCCTTCCTTAGCCCCTGCTGTCCTCAGGACAGAGTGTAACACCCAGCCAAGGTGGCAGAAACAGCTCAATGTCTAGCCCCAGGGTAGGCTTGTATAATGGGACAGCACCTGGGGCCTCCCCAGCCTCCTGCCACCCCCCAGCATGCTGCTTCTCCCCAGCTTCTGCTTCTGCGTGAGAGCCCTTGCCCCATAGCCTTGAGGAAGGGTCACAGGGACATGCGCACCCACAGATGCAATTGCATATGTGCATATATGCACACACAAACAGCTGCATACAAGCACTGCGCACCCACCACGTGCACACACCTCTAGCCACACATGCACATGCATACCCACATGTGCACACACACGTGTGCATCTAGAGACACACACAAATGGACGTATGCCCACACCCACGCACACACACCCACGCACACACACACACGTGCACAGAGACACATACACACGTATGTATGCACACACACACACATGCACACACGTGTGGACACACACATATGCAGAGACACAGGCGTGATGCCACACACGTATGTATACACACACACACAAGCGGATTGCACACACCTACAGACACACACACATGCACACACAGCCATGGCAGGAAGCTGCCTGCTCTGCTGGAGCCGGAGAGGCATAGGAACTCCAGGGTGCCAGAAGAATGATTAGGTGTACTGGGACAGACTGGCTTCCGTTTGTGCCAGCCCAGGCAGCCCTGGAGTGGGGAACAGGACCAGTGATGTCTTGCCCAGAACATGTTATTTTAAAAGTACTTCAGCACCTAGTGAGTCATTAATTACACCCCATGTTGCAATGCTAACCCTAACACGAAAAAAGATTTTACAGCACTCCGTACCCTGTGCCCGCCCTTGCAGACATCACACACCTCCTGCCATCCCACCTTGCCCAAAGAGTCACAGCGTAGCCCCAGGTAGCTGCCTGCCTGCTGCAGGGCTCCCACTTCCAGCTGTGCTTCATCTCAGTTGCCTGGAAACTCCTGGGGAATGGGAGGAATTCTTCCCCTGACTTCATCCCCAGGAATCCGGTGTGTCACAGACCAGCTGAAGCCATTCCCACATGGATTTTCACCAAGGTGATCATAACCAAGCTGTGTGTACCAGTGTTTTCTTGGCATGGCATTCCAGAGCTCTTGCTTTGCTAAGAGGCCCAGATGGATGGCAACCTGGTGTCAAGGTGTTCCTGGGGAAATCCCACATCAGCACCAGCAATCCAGACACCATTACCAAAATTCAACAATGGCATCTTAGAAGTGGGAAAATTCCTCAAAATAAGATGCATACTTAATTTAAAACATATACATTACAACCCCTGACTGCTCTCACGTAGACAGACAAGCCATCCAAATGCAATGTCCTACAAAGTCAACACCAAACCCTAGAAGGTCCATGACCACCATCCACAGGACAAAACCCCACAACCCGTCCCTTCACTCCATACAAACGGAAATCATACATGGGTACACAGCCTGGTGCCCCACAATGGGAGGAACCATTTTGACAGTCAATGCATCAAATATCTCCTATGAGATAACAGCACTGGTGGGACCAACAGGCTGAGGCTGAGTTCTTTCCCCTCCTTGTTGGATTATTTCTGTTCCCATCTGTTCCTCACTTAGTCCACCATCTGCATCCATCCTTAACCCACCTTGGCCATCTCAAGACCTCAGCTGTTTTTTCCCTAAGCTCCTCAAACCTGATCTCAGCAATAGTGTTTGAAGCAAGGCAGAAAGACATGGTCTGGCTACCAGGGACATGGTACTTCCCATTACCTGGCCAATCCCTCCCAGCAGCTTTACTTAGACTCCCAGCAGTGGCTTCAAGGATAAAGCCAAAGTTCCTGGGATGGTGTGACAGCTGCAGCCCTTCTTGGTGGGTCATGCACTATGATGAGGGTGTGTTATACACCCCTCCTTAGGCAAAACCCCCAATCCTTAAAAGTCAAATATTCAAAGAGGACTAAACCAATACATCAGTGAGGGATGGAAAGCAAGAGACTGATTCTGATTGTCCAAAGTCAGTGGCTCTGTGAGTTTTATCTCAAAACTGTTGTTACCCAAATGGCACAAAGAGAACTCATGTAAAGCTGATGTGCTTTGTGACATATTATTTCTGGTTTGCCTCTTTGTAACACAACCATTTGCTTTTTGCATAGATCATTTTGTGCCTTTGTTTTTATTTGCCAGTTGCTTTCTGAACAGGCCAGAGAGTGAATTTATCTGATTTCCCAGCTGTTGCTGTGGGCTTTACAGAGAGAAACAAGAAAGGAAAACGTCTTTTTTTTTTCCCCTGATAGTACAAAACAATCTGCAGCCTTCAAAAACTCACATCAGCAACACTGAGAGAAAAAGCTCCACTCCCTTTCCTTTTGCAGACATGCCATGTTTTATCAATGATGGTTTGGTTTTCTTGTCTGTCCCACCAAAACAGCCCTCAGCAATGTCTCTCTGGCAGAATAGTGTTCTTTTTCCCACCCACCTGGGAATCTCCAGGGCAGCTCCTGAGGCTAGATGTAGTGAAGAGCCCCAGGAACACAAACACATGGCATTCATTTATTCATGGCTTAAACCTTCAAGTGTCAAATGACCTGGCAGCGGGAATGCATTCCCTCCCTGTCAGTCAATCCCAGCTCCTGTGGCACTGGGCAAATGACCGCAGAGGTGATAATGAGGATGGCCTAATTAACCAAAACCCTCAGACACATCTGGCTCAAGTTCAACAGCTTTGTCCTCTTCTTTCTTTGTCCTAGCCCCCCATCCCAATGAGCTTCCTAGACAGGTCCACCCTTATTCAGGGAAACTGAGGCAGAGAGGTGCCAGGGCTTCCTGGGATGCAGGAAAGCTATGCCAGAGGTGATGTGGACATTCAGGAAACTCCCTCATTGATCTCAATTTTGCTCTTGCTTCCCACAGAAGCAGAGATTATTAAACTATGCTGTCTTTTTCTCTACCAGATCCCTCCTTATTCATGGTTTTTGACTCGCAGTGACAGCTTCAGACTCAGGTGTAGGTGTTTCAGAGATGGTTTGTAGAATTAGGTATCTCATCTCAGAGGCAGTGAGATACAAAAGTCTTCCTTCACTGGGAAGAAGATAGTGGGGCACACTGAATTGCTTTACTAACCACCTAAGACTCAACACAAGAGGGTGCTACAAGAAATGAGGTTCAAAAGCTCTGCTGCTCCAGGACTATCTAGCAGAAGTCTCAACCTGTGGGTGTTAAGGCTGTTCTTCAGATCTTCCTTCTATACAAAGATAAGTCCAAAGCATGTGGCCTCAACCCATGAGGGTATTTAGGGGCTGGAAGGACAGAGTGAAAAAATCCCAGATGCCCAGATCCAGAGGTGACAGCCTGTCCTGGTTGGGACAGAAGCACAGAATCTCTTTTCTATTCACAAAAGTTTCATTTCTGAGAAGACTGCATCACCCAATATGGTGAGAACAAAGTTGGTAAGATGCTTTGGTTTTGCTTCTGGCCAGATATGGCGTGTGTGTCTCCATAATGATCAAAGTCTTTAGCAGTTTTAAGTTAGCCAGATGCTAAAGCCAGGAGCAGTGAAAGCAAGGGCAGTTGACTCTATCTGGCCAACAGAAGTATTCCATACCATAAATGTCACACAAACTGTGCATTAGGAAGTTCACTTAGGTCCATCTCTCTTTGTGGTGGCTGCCATCACTAGAAGGTCTTGTGATTTGCTGTGGACATAGTTTTTTTTCAATAGAATAGAATAGAATAGAATAGAATAGAATAGAATAGAATAGAATAGAATTAACCAGGTTGGAAAAGACCTTCAAGATTATGGAGTCCAACCTACCATCCAACACCTTCTAATCAACTAAACCATGGCACCAAGTACCCCATCCAGTCTCTTCCTAAACACCTCCAGTGATGGTGACTCCACCACCTCCCTGGGCAGCACATTCCAATGGCCAATCACTCTTTCTATGAAGAACTTCTTCCTAACATCCAGCGTAAATCTCCCCTGGCACAGCTTGAGACTGTGTCCTCTTCTTTTGGTGCTGGTTGCCCAGGAGAAGAGACAAACCCCCACCTGACTACAACCTCCCTTCAGGTAGTTGTAGATATCAATCAGGTCTCCAGTTTTGTCAACCAGCCTCATTGACCTTCTCTGGACACGTTCCAGCAACTAAACATTACCCTAAACTGAAGAGCCCAGAACTGGACACAGGACTCAAGGTGTAGCCTAACCAGAGCTGAGTAAAGGGGCACAATGACCTCCCTGCTCCTGCTGGCCATGCTGTTCCTGATCCAGGCCAGGATGCCATTGGCCTTCTTCACCACCTGGGCACACTGCTGCCTCATGTTCAGCCTACTATCAACCAGTACCCCTAGGGCCCTTTCCACCTGGCTGCTTTCCAGCCACTCTGACCCCAGCCTGTAGCACTGCATAGGGTTGCTGTGGCCAATGTGTAGAACCCAACACTTAGAGTTGTTAAATCTCATGCCCTTGGATTCTGCCCATCTCTCCAGCCTGTCAAGGTCCCTCTGCAGAGCTCTCCTACCCTCTAGCAGATCAACACCTGCCCCCAGCTTGGTGTTGTCTGCAAACTTACTAATGGTGGACTCAATCCCCTCATCCAGATCATCAATAAAGATATTGAACAGGATGGGGCCCAGCACTGATCCCTGGGGGACACTACTAGTGACTGCCCACCAGCTGGATGTGGCACCATTCACCACCACTCTCTGGGCTCAGCCCTCCAGCCAGTTCCTAACCCACCACAGAGTGCTCCTGTCCAAGCCATGGGCTGACATTGGCCAGGAGTTTGCTGTGGGGGATGGTATCAAAGGCCTTGCTGAAGTCCAGGCAGATTCCATCCACAGCCTTCCCCACATCCACCAGGCAGTCACCTGATCATAGAAGGAGATCAGGTTGGTCAGGCAGGACCTGCCCTTCCTAAATCCATGCTGGCTGGGCCTCATCCCTTGGCTGTGTGATTGCACTCAAGATGACCTGTTCCATAATCTTGCCTGGCACTGAGGTCAGACTCACTGGACTGTAGTTCCCTGGCTCCTCCTTCCAGCCCTTCTTGTGGATGGGCATCACATTGGCCAGCTTCCAGTCTTCTGGGACCTCTCCAGTGAGCCAGGACTGTTGAAAAATGATGGAGAGCAGCTTGGCCAGCTCATCTGCCAGCTGTCTCAGCACCCTAGGATGGATCCCATCCACTCCCATGGACTTGTGGGGATCCAAGTGGTTGAGCAGGTCTCTAACTGCTTCATACTGGATCACAGGGGAACTATACTGCTCCCTGACTCCATCTGCCAGCTCAGGAGGCCAGTTATCTGGAAGACAACCTATCTTGCTATTAAAATTTGAGGCAAAGAAGGTGTTAAGTACCTCTGCCACTTCCTCATCTTTGGTTTCAATATTGCCCTCCCTGTCCACTAAGGAGTGGAGGTTGTCCTTGCCCCTCCTCTTGTCATTAATATATTTGTAGAAGGATTTTTTGTTGTCCTTCACAGCAGAGGCCAGTCTAAGCTCTAAATGGGCTTTTACCTCTCTAATTTTCTTCCTACATGACCTAGCAACATCCTTAAACATTTCATGGGTAACCTCTCCTTCCTTCCAAAGATGATACCCTCTTTTTTTTCCCTTAATTAGTTCAGAAGCTCATTACCCATCCAGGCTGGCCGTCTGCCCCAGCGGCTCATCTTCCGGCACGTTGGCACAGCCTGTTCCTGCGCCTTCGAGAGTTCTGCCTTGAAGTAGGTCCAGCTCTCCTGGACCCCTTTGTTTTTAAGAGCTGGTTCCCAAGGAACCTTGTGAGTAAGTTCCTTAAGTAACCTGAAGTCTGCCCTCCAGAAGTCCAGAGTGGAGGTCTTATTGCAGCCCCTCTTAGCTTGACTGCATATTGAAAACTCAATTATTTCATGGTCACTGGACCCCAGGCAGCCTCCAACCACCACATCTCCCACCAGCCCTCCTCTTCTGGTAAAAAGAAGGAGCTGTGGTGCTCACAGTTCTTGACTTCCAGCATTCACTGATGGAAGCATGCAGCTCACCACCACTACATGACCTGATCATAACTTTGTGTCCTTGATGTTAGCATTAGTATTAATACTATGTTTTTTATAATTATTGTGCTTTATGAAATCTGTTTTAATTTTGACCTGTGGGTCAAAAGAGTTTCCTTTTCCCAGCTCCAGTTCCCAGAGAGGGGAAGGGTCACTCAATGACAAAACAACTGGCTAAATGAACACACAGACACACCTGAAACTTCCAGTAGAGCATCTTCCGTGGATACCCCATCTTTCCTTACTGTAGAAGGGCTTACAAGAGGTAAGCAGATGGATTTCTTGCCCTTGGATGATAAGCCTCTGTCCTGAAACAGGTAGGTTACTGTACCTGTTTTATGCTGGAGATGAATGACTACTGTAATTTGGGATTTTCTTTGCCTCCCCTATGCCTAGTCTAGGAGGAAACAAAGAGACAGATCACCCAGCCAGCAGGTCTTGCAGCCTGGATGAAACAACAGCAGCACCCAGGGAAGGAAATAGGGGCATGGGACAATCTGGAGTCACATGGGAGATAATGGAGGTCTCCCTTTGGGGCATTTTCCCTTCCTGTGTCTTTTAAGCAATCAGAGGCCTCAGAGTGTACCCAAGACCCATAGTGCTTATTGCCAAAGGAATGGAGACAAAAGGGATACCATGATCATAACAGTATAAGGTCTCTCTGTCCACAGGCTGGGACTGCTCTATTCCCAAAAGACATCCACAAGAAAATTTATGATAGGGCCTGCAAAACTACAAGGGGCAGAGTGTGGTGGATAGAAAATGACCACACATCAAATTCTCTATCATGAGGATGAGGGCACCAAAAAGACTAGAGGGTGGCAGGATCAAAATAAACCAAAGGAAATGATTCCACACTGAAACAGGTCATTAGACTGGGCAGCTGTTTGCCACAGGATATTGCAAATACTTCAAATCTACCTGGCTGCAAAAATAACTAAACAAATTCATGGCAGAAAAATCTACCACAGGCTATTAAATACAAGGACACCTCTGACTCAGAGTGTCTAAGTCACAAAAAAAAAAAAAAGTTGAGGAAATATTCTGGGGAAGTTTCATTTGTCCTTATGCCCTTCCAAGATGCCTGGCTAGATGGGCCATTGGACCCATTTCTATATCTAGACTAGACTAGACTAGACTAGACTAGACTAGACTAGAATAGAATAGAATAGAATAATCCAGGTTGGAAGAGACCTTCAAGATCATTGCATCCAACCTATCATCCAACACCACCTAATCAACTAAACCATGCAACCAAGCACCCTATCAAGTCTCCTCCTAAACACCTCCAATGATGGTGACTCCACCACCTCCACAGGCAGCCCATTCCAACGGGCAATCACTCTCTCTGTATAGAACTTCTTCCTAACCTCCAGCCTAAACCTCCCCCTGGTGCAGCTTGAGACTGTGTCCTCTTGTTCTGGTGCTGGTTGCCTGGGAGAAGAGACCACCCCCCACCTGGCTACAACCTCCCTTCAGGTAGCTGTAGACAGCAATGAGGTCTCCCCTGAGTCTCCTCTTTTCCAGGCTAAGCAACCCCAGCTCCCCTCAGCCTCTCCTCATAGGGCTTGTGTTCCAAACCCCTCACCAACTTTGTTGCCCTTCTCTGGACATGTTCCAGCAAGTCAACATCCTTCCTAAACTGCGGGGCCCAGAACTGGACACAGGACTCAAGGTGTGGCCTAACCAGTGCAGCGTACAGGGGCAGAATGACCTCCCTGCTCCTGCTATTTGAGAATATAGAAGCACACAATGCAGAAATGCAGCATCAGTTGTGATAGATTTATTATATACCTGCATGAATCTGTCACAGGATCTCACTGCTGTGCAAAACATGTCCTAGAGGGTTGGGCTCAGAGGGACAAACACAAGACTTCCACAGGTGGGGAAAGGAGATAGCAGCCTGTTGGACCTGTGGAGACAGGTCCCTAGAGATAGGGCAGTGGCAAGGGAATCGCTCAGTGCAGTGCCTTGATAGAGCCCTAGCTGCTGGCTCTGGAGCTGAGAAACCAAGCCTGAAGACCATGAGATAAGGCAAGGGCAGAAAGAAAACAGCTCATGCCCTGGGTCTGAGAATTTCCAAATCTCCCTTTTTGTTCATATGATGCAGAAAAAGACAAGATAGGAAAACAAAATAGTCAAAACAATTAATTCTAAGCAGCCACAGTCCAGCCTGTCTGCCCCAGTCCCAGCTGCAAGGTCAAGCCTTGAAGCAAAGTGGGCAAGGAATAGTACCTTGAAATCACAGAATTGTTTTGGTTGGAAGAGACTTTTAAGATCAACCTAAACACCACCATGGCCGTTAAACAATGACCCAAAGTGCCATGTCTACATGTTTCCTCAACACTTCCAGGGACAGTGACTCCACCACCTCTCTGGGCAGCCTATTCCAATGCCTGACCACTCTTTCTGCAAAGACATTTTTCCTAATATCCAATCCAAACTGTCTCTGGCACGATTTCAAGGCACAATTTCAAGCCATTTCCTCTCATTCTATCACTTGACAGTAGAGAGAATACACCAACCCCCACCTCACTACATGCTCCTTTTAGGGAATTGTAGGGAGCAATGAGGTCTTCCCTCATCTTCCTCTTCTCCAGACTGACCAACCCCAGTTCTCTCAGCTGCTCCTCATAAGACTTGTTCTCGAGATTCTTTACCAGCTTTGTTGCCCTTCTCTGGACATGCTCCAGCAACTCAATGTTTTTCCTGTAGTGAGGGTGTCAAACCCCAAAACAGTATTTGATGTGCAGCCTCCCCAGTGCCAAGTACAGGGACACAACCACTTCCCTAAAAAAGCTTATAAAGCCATGGCCATGAAAGTGCCTCCCCATTTTACCTCTAGCCACTCCATGATTATCTTCATGGTCTTCATGACCAAGATGCCCTGAGAGTTGGATGGTGAAATCACTGGTAGGAGCTGGATTCAGAGTCATCCCAGTATATGGTTGTAACTTTCCATCTTTTGGACTGTTCTCACTTCTCTCCATATAGAAGAGACAAGTCCATTGCCCCCCAAAACAGCCTCCAAGTCTTTAAGCCATCCATTACCTCCATATTAGTGTGCATCCACTGAATGGAAATACTACCATCCTCACACCAAGGGCTTTGGAAAGTATTAACATCCATCTCTCTGTGTGCAAAGTGTCTTCTATGAAGGCAGTGTCAGTGCCAAGAGAGAGCCCTGAAGTCTTGGGTCTTGCTCTGCAGTTATCTTCGAAGCCAATAAAATACTGCTGGCCAACCAGATGCACACAAAATACCATCAGTAAGCTAGAAGCTCTGTGTCTTCTCCTGGTTTGTCCAGCCTTTGGAAATACCTCCAAGGGTGAAGGCAGCTGGGATTGTCACAGCTGGGATTGTCACAACTTATATGCATTTCCATGTCCTCTGTTCTGAGAGCTCCAGAATGCTACTTGAATGTTTTTTATTATTTATTAATCATCACAATATTGTGAATAACAGCATGGTATTTTCATTTTGCTCTTTTCTCAAGTGCTCCAAAGCTTTCAGAAACTTTCAGACAGCAAGTAGATGTGACAGAAGCATACATGTTTGTATATTTCATATGTCTGTGAAAAATGTGATGTTGATGAATGTAAACAAAAAGTAGGGTAAGGCAGCAAGATGAATGGGACATCCTGGCCTGCATCAGGAACAGTGTGGCCAGCAGGAGCAGGGAGGTCATTCTGCCCCTGTACACTGCACTGGTTAGGCCGCACCTTGAGTCCTGTGTCCAGTTCTGGGCCCCTCAGTTTAGGAAGGATATTGACTTGATGGAACATGTCCAGAGAAGGGCAACAAAGTTGGTGAGGGGTTTGGAACACAAGCCCAATAAGGAGAGACTGAGGGAGCTGGGGTTGCTTAGCCTGGAGAAGAGGAGACTCAGGGGTGACCTTCTTGCTCTCTACAACTACCTGAAAGGAGGTTGCAGACAGGCAGAGGTTGGTCTCTTCTCCCAGGCAACCAGCACCAGAACAAGAGGACACAGTCTCAAGCTGCACCAGGGGAGGTTTAGGCTGGAGGTTAGGAGGAAGTTCTACACAGAGAGAGTGATTGCCAGTTGGAATGGGCTGCCTGTGGAGGTGGTGGAGTCACCATCATTGGAGGTGTTCAGGAGGAGACTTGATAGGGTGCTTGGTTGCATGGTTTAGTTGATTAGGTGATATTGGATGATAGGTTGGGCATGGTGATCTTGAAGGTCTCTTCCCACCTGGATTATTCTATTCTATTCTATTCTATTCTATTCTATTCTATTCTATTCTATTCTATTCTATTCTATTCTATTCTACTCTACTCTACTCTACTCTATTCTATTCTCACACATATTTGTTATTAATATTTTTTAAAAGGGTGAGGCAGTGGGACAAATGCCCTGTGACCAAGTCAAGCTTGGAAATCCCTCTGGGAGGAATGGTTTTATGCTGTTAGAGGATAAGCTAGGCATGATGCAACTAAACCCTCCCTTCTAATTTCTTTCTTTCATAAGTCATCAGGCAAACAAAAATCAGTGACCTGGATGAAGGGATATAGTGTACCCTCACCAAGCTTGTGAATGCCACAAAACTGGGAGGAGTGGCTGACACATCAGAAAGCCGTGCTGCCAGCATGACCCGGACAGGCTGGAGCTTTGGGCAGAGAGTAACTTTATGAAATGCAACAAGGGCAAGTGCAGGGCACTTCCTAAGGAGGAATAGCCATATGTGTCCATAAAAGTTGGTGACTGACCTGTGGAAAAAGACCAGGGAGTCCTGGTGGACAACAGGATGGCCATGAACCAGCAATGTGCCCTTGTGGCCAGGAAGGCCAATGGCACCCTGGCCCACATCAAGAAGTGTGTGCCAAGCACGTGAAGGGAGGTTCTCCTCTTCACCCCTGGTGAGGCATCAATTGTGTTCATTTCTGGGCTCCCCAGTTCAAGAACAGGGAACTGCCTAAGAGGTTACAGCAAAGGGTGACAAAGATGATTAAGGAACTAGAACATCTCTCTTGTCATGAGAGGTTGAAGGACTTGGAGCCTTTTAGGCTGGAGAAGACTGAGAGGGGATCCTACCCATACTTATACATACTTAAAGGGTTGATGTTAGGAGAATGGGGCCAGTCTCTTCTCAGTGGAGCTCAGTGACAGGACAAGAGGTAATGGGCACAATCTTGAACACAGGTGTCTTAATTTAGCTTGGAGTGGACAGAAAAAATGTATTTTACCCCTTCCAAAAAGGAGTAAAATAAAAACACTCCACACCTGAACTGGAAATTCAAATGGTTATACTATTTACAACTATATACACTACTTACAAATATATAAGACTCCTGGGTTCATGTTTCAGCCTTCCCAGGCCTCCTACTCCTTCTCCCTACCCGCCCAAGCTCACATGAACCAGGCAGCAGGCCTCCCCCACATCACAAGGAATAACTGTGCTGAGAGAGAAGGAAGAAAGCCAGGAAAAGGAAAGTGAATGATAACTGTACTCCCATTACACAACAGATATAAGGCTTATGGGGTAAAACAACATTGCTTACAGAGTCCAGTCAATTGATTCTTAAAGGTGTCTAGCCTCAACCCACAACAACAGAAAATTCCATCTAAACATCAGGAGGAACTTACTTACTTTGAGAGTGACAGAGCACTGGAACCAGCTGCCCAGAGAGATGTCTTTGCATCTGAAGTTACTAAAAACCCACCTGGATGCTGTCCTGTGCAACCTGCTCTAGGTGAACCTACTCTGGCAGAGGGCTGGGACTAGATGATCTCCAGAGGTCCCTTCCAACCACTATCATTCTATGATTCTGTGATGTCTAACTCTAGGGCAAAGCTTTGCATTTCTGAAGCTGTGCATGTGTTCTGCTGCTGAGGGAATGATCAGAATGCCCTGGAAATGCTCACCAGTGCTGCCCTTAATGAAGTAAAAAAAAAAAATAAAAAAAAAAGTTTAAAAGGTTTTTTTTTTTTCAAATTATATTGGGAGAACACACTTGAGGTCAAGAAAAGCTTTTACCCAAGTTGCATGGATATTTTGGCTGCTTCTTTGCAAAGGGAAGGGTTCGCTCCCTGTATGGCGCACACTGGTTCCCATTTTGCAGCCCCTGTTCTCTGTGCTTTCCCTGTGGCCTCCACACCACAGGACTTCCCATCTTTACCCCACTAATCCCCTCTCACATCATAGGAAGATATAAAGAGGTAAATAGCTAATAGGAAGTGATAAATAGCTCCAACTTGCCCTTTCTTGTCCTTTCCACCAGCCAGCAAGTACATTCTGACTTGTTTTCCTTCCTCAGGGGAAGAGTAAGAAAAGGTCATTTGGTTATCTCAAAGATAAGAAGAGCACAGACAAGACAGATCCCAGCTGCAGCCAAGCAACTCAACTGAACACCTCCTCTGCAGCACCAGTGAATGTGTCACTCTCTGCTACCTGTTTCTCACACAGTACCAGTGATATGAACAAGAGCATTTTAAATTTAAAGCGCTGCAATTGAGGACCCTGATGCAACAGCTCTTAAATTCCCTCCCTCCTACTCTTCTAGGCCCTTGAGATGTCCATGAGAAGACAAAACAAACCCATGATATAAAAATCTGCTTTTTGGAGCAGCATCAGAGCCTTCTCCACCTTTAAAATGGGACTGCTTCTGCAGAGGGGGGCCCACCCTGATGTACACCCCGATGCAAACCTGCAGACTAGCACTGGCTCACTTTGTGTTCTGCCAGCCCTTGAGTAGACAGTTCAGAGATGGGGAATGACCCATCCTACAGGCCAGGCAGAGTGGTAGATGGGACAAGATACGGCATGTGCAAAACCCACCATACATTGAGAGCTTCAAGTTGCAGTAAGCAGGCCTGGAGGAAACACACTTGGCCCTGTGGGCAGTTGTAGATAGAACTGAGATGTTGGCACAGCAAAACATGGAGGTGTATCACCTGCAATGCACAGCCATCCTCTGCCCTGTCCACAACTCTACCAGAGACCCTCTTAAAAACATAAGCCCTCCAGCCATAGTCACAAAAACAGGGCACAGACATACCTGGGATTGCCCCAAGGTCTGTAACAGGGTGCTGATGGAGGAAGAGGGACCAGCAAGGGGTTGCTGGAGGTGACATGGGTGCAGAGGAACTGGTGGGGCTGAGAGGCAGATGTTCAACCTCCAGCTACTGCTTCTTGAGCCCTTGCTACTGCAGGCTGACATAGAAGTGCCTGTCTCTCCATGGGCCTCCCCTCTCCAGGAGGGCTTGTGGACACTGCTCTCCCACGCAGACAATGTGGGACAATTTTGGCCTTCTGATATCAGACCAGTGTTTTCTGGTTGTTTTCTTTTCTTTTTGTCCCCAGGCACCACAGAAGGTCTTCCCAAATTTCAATGGGATGGCAAGCCCTGGACTGGATATGACTGCACTTCTCAGCACATTCAGGCCAAGCAGAAGGGCTTCTCCAGACTGGGAAATTTACATTAATTACCCTTTGGTGACTCAGGCTCCTGCAGGAAAGTTCAGCCTTCTCCTTGCCATGCAGAGGTATGCAGAAGAGTTCACAGGGCTGGTGCACCAGTCCTCTTCTTTCCAATACTGCTTCATACCCACCATGGAGTGGTTTCCAGACCTCATAGCCTATCTGTGCATGAATAGGAGTAAGACATTGCATTTGCCACATAAGCTTGGTTTCTGTCCTCTGAATCTGTTTGTATTTGAGAAGGATCATGAAAAGGTCAAATTCAGCCTTGGAAAAACAACTTCCAGCTCAACTCACAGAATGGTTTGGGTTAGAAGGGACCTTAAAGATCAACTAGTTGTGTTGGGCCCTCTCTCTGTTTCTTAAATAAAACTCTTTTTTGTGGTCAAATTTCAAGGCCATGTGCAGGACCTGAGCTGTGTGCTTTCAGCTAAGCCTAGATAGCTGTGTATTTTAATGGATCTATTGGCAGAAAATGACTGCATCACTTCTGGAAACCAGTGCACAGAGACCACCAGAGCTACCGCAGCAAGTGAGAGCAGCTGATAATGCCCTGGAAGTGGAATGGTCTCAGTCTAGCATGGATCATGGTGTTGATGTGCACCCAGCACCTGAAACCTGAAGCAGGAGTGGTGCAAGACCTGAAGAGTATCCTCCTCCCCCTTGCTCACATTCTGCAAAATGCCATTCCTTCTACCAGTGGCTTCCACCTAAACACAAAGATCTAGATGTTCAGAAGGTAAAATTGGGGTCTAGTGGATCCACTCAGGAGTAAAGCAGGTAGCTGCTCTGTGGAGTCCAGATCCTTCATCCTATTGCCAGTGAATGTCTAACCCAGATGACTCGTCTGCAGGAATGGGGACAGCTGCAAGGCCCTGCTTGATGGTCACCCACTCTTAAGACAAGAAGAGTCCTCAAGAGCTGACATTGCAACAGAGGTGACAGTGAAACACTGGAGATGGGGGCTCAGGCTGGTTATGCTTTCAGAGCATGCCCAGAGGCCTGTACCAGCTTGTAGCCAGTGATGCTGACAGCTGTGTGTCCTGAGAGCTGTAAGCAACCTGGTCTAGTTGAAGATGTCCCTGCTGACTGCAGGAGGGTTGGATTAGATGATCTTTAAAGAACCCTTCCATCCAAACCGTTCTAAGATTCCTCAACACAATTAAGGGAGAAAAACCTTTGCAGAGGTGGTGAGATACCTCAACTGGTCAACATGAACAAGCTCCTATTGCTTAGCAAGTCCTTACTGAATAACACAAATACTATACCTCATAAAAACAGATGAAGAAAAATAACAAAGTGATTATCCTGCAGGAGAATAAACACCATAGCATGACCACAGACAGTGCAATTCTGGGTTTCATATCTGGAAGTGTTAAAGCAGGCACCTGCCTGGGCACAAACAGGACCATGAGGATGCTTGAGAAATACCCAGCACAGATGTAGTTGTAACCTGGACATCTTGACTCAGCCAGAATGGGAGAAACAATAAAGATGAACAAAAGTCAAAATTGTTTCATGCTTCAGTGTAAGTATGTGGTGTTGGATCATGTGGAGTCTAGGCATAAAGTGGTAAAAGACCCTGAGATGCTGCTGTATAGAGAAGTGTCCTGATTTTGCTGGGATAGAATCACAGAACCACTTTTCTATTCAGAAAAGCTGCAATTTGGGAAGACTGAAAGTGTAACTGACCCTAGCTGGCCAACAGAAGTATTCCATATTCCGTAAGCCTCATACTCACTATAGATTAGGAAGTGTACTGGGAATGGTCCTCTTCTCCTCAGCAGTCACCATTCCTGAAGGTGCTCACCTGTGATCCCATAACCTAAGGCTGACTCTGCCATGTGACCATCATGTTTGGATTAGAGCTGTGGTGAGATGCAGCTTTTATTATTTTTGTATTTTATTTAATCTGTTTCCATTTTCATGTTCCCCATTTCCCTTCCCAGGGTGGGAGGGGGAGAAGAGGGTGTCACTCTATGATGGACAACTGGTTAAATGAAGACAAAGTGCCATCTCAGCCACAGTTTAATGCCTGGGACAAGAATATCTTGTGCAGAAGGAATATCCTAATACACTAGTACTCAGTGCAGTAACTACTGCCAGGACCCAATGATATGAATATTGCAGTTATAGACTGATACATGAAGCAATAGGTCCCTCAGATAGTTGTTTTGGAAGGTGACAACAGCCACTTCAGCATTCAACAGAAATCGCATCAGGAAATTCTGAGAACTACAGCATCTACCATAGCTGCTCTGTGCAGCTGGAGAGCCTGTAGGTGGAAGGTTGAAGAGGCTCAAATGTTTCTACACACTGAGCCCAGAACGGAAGGTGTAGTGTAAGATGACCTGAACAGTTGGTTAGGCAAACTGTTTGGAAATGCAAACCACTATCTGAGAGGCATAAAGTCACAGACGTCACCCTCCCCAGGCCCTAGAATCACAGCTGAAATAGCATTGTAATGCACTTATAATTTATTCATTAGTTGAATGAGAGCAGCAGCAAGCATTTTCATGGCACTCTTTCCCTTTTGAAACCACTGTGATGGACTTCATCCATTTTAAAAGTGCAAGCTTGTGCAGAAAGGAAAAAACCAACCCCCCCCCCCCCCAACTTCATTCTGCTCAAATTTAAGTAGGCAAGAAAAAAGGCAAATTAAACTAAGGTTTGAAAAACCTCCACCAAAGATTTGTGGATTTTTCTCTTCATCTTCCTTCCAATTTGTTATAAATCTTCCAAACTTTGTATTTCTTTTCTGGTGGTGACCTTGATGCAGGTGGCACCTGTAAACCCAGACACTGCCAACTAATGCTGCAAAGCATCTTTTCAATCCCCTTACAAGTTCAGCTTGAGGATCAGCCTGCTCTGTTTTTAGGTGAAAGAGAGACAAAAGTCAAACTGCAGACAGACTTGTATTCTCAAAGATTCACAGGTGATTCCCTTAAGTACTCAGGTGCTTTTCTCCCCAAATATAGGTGCCAATATGAAGGACTCTTGTACACGTGTTCTCTTTTTTCAGCAGGTGAGAATCAACCCATTCAGTAATGCTGCATTGCTCACTTGGGCAGCAGAGCTTGTTAATTGTGCTTGTTAAATGTTCAGGGAGTTTGTGGGGGGAAATCTTTCATGATTCATGATGAGTTCCATTGCCATGGTGCTTGCCTGCCCTTTAGCCTGGCACTGATGTATCTTGTGTAAATAAAAGAAGTAACACCGTATTTCCCTGTTGCTTGCTCCTCCAGGGCTGGGAAACTGGCCTGTGAAACCCCAAGTGCTGTTTTCACTCAGTCCACAGGTGGTGTATGCTGCTGCAGTGGGAATAATGGACTGCCAACTTCAGGATGGCCTTGGCTGTGGATTTGCATACAGCCTGAGCAATGAAACTCCAGGAGGGAGATGAAGAAAGTAATCCTGGCCCTTCTCTATCTTCCATACCCCCAAAGTGGTCTGCAAAAGAAGACACTGGATGAAATTTGGTCATGGATGGGAGGGGCACCTAGCAGTTCAAACAGTGAGGTGTGCTGAGCTCTGAGACATGCTGAGAAGTTCCACTCTGGTCATTTTGAAGGGTAAATATTAAAGAACTGTCTGGACAATATGCCTTGAGCTGCTTAGAACAAGCTGACACTGCCTTGAAGGAGGAGAGTCAGGAGGCGGACCTCCACATATCCTGCTCTGCTTCAGTACAGCCCAAGGAATAGGTGTCATTAGTTTGAGTTACAAGGGACTCTAGGGGAGGGGCTGTAAGACGTTTGTACAGGAAATGAGCAGAGATCCTGCTTGATCTTCTCCATAACAGGAGCATCTATCTGACATGCTGGGGATGAGATGGTGTTAAAGCCTAGCCCAGAGTTCCCAGGATCCCTGCCAATGCCTTGCCACAGCAGAGGAGTAGGAAGGAGGCAGCAGAAGAGGAGATAGTATTATCATTTAGCCCAGGCAAGTTCACTTCCTTAGGAAAAGGAGCAGAGGTTTCATTCTTTGAGCCACTTAGAAAAGAAACTGGATAATATCAAGTAAGAGGATCCTGACTCAAGAACAGTCATGTAGGTAGGACCTGCCCCATCTTTCCATTTTTTGTGCCCCCTCTCTGCCAGCTCCAAGGGCAGTAACCCTCTAATGTGACACTGAAATGGCATTTGCATTTTCAAAGCTTCTGCTGTTGCTAAGCAGAGGAGTTGATCTCTCTGTTTGTCATCCTGCATGAATACTGATAGGAGGAAGGAGGAAGAAGGAGAGGAAGAGAGAGACTAAATACAGATGACAAGAACAAAGCAGAAAGGACTTGAAGTTTTCATCTCAGATACACATCTTATCTCAGATATGAAGGTGGCAGCTTGAGGGTAGCCTCCTCTTCTCCTGGTAAGAATTCTCTTTCATGGAACCACATGTTCCTACACCAGACTGTTTCTTGTTCTCTGACACCAATTCCTTGACATGGAGATGGAAGAGGGAGCAACATGGTTTGTGGCAGAGCATACTCCACAGAGCATTCTGCTTGCAGGCAGGCAGTGACCATCCACAAGAAAGCAGCTAAAACAGGAGGAGGACAAGGCTTCATATTTTCACTGCAATTTATCAGAGCTGATAAGCGGGAAGAAGTGCCATATGATAAATCAAAATGTTACATTAACCTCAGGGCAGCCTGAGACACAGTAAGGGGGACACCAGGCAGAGCAGCTGAGCCTCTCTGGGAGTGCAAGCAGAATACAGGCAGGAGCCTCAGAGGGGTCTGCCAGGTTTCAAAGTACTTCTGTTGTTTTGACAGTTCCTCTTTTTTGTGAGCAGTGTATGTTTTTGTAGGAGAGGGAAAAAAATCAGTTGAGGGGGTAAAGAGCAATATTCTCTCTAAAAGCAAGCCTGATGGAAAATTTTCAGCCTGCCCTATTAAATACATCAGGGCTTGCTTTACTTTCTGCCTTGAATGATTACATCTTTCGTTAACATTTGAGACAGGCAGCAGGCAGCAGGCAGAGATAAGTTCTGAATAGCTCCAAGCTTTGCTTCTCCCAGCCTTAGGCTGGTTCAGACAAAGCCTGTGTTGGAGGCTGGCTGGAAGGAAAGGTGTTGAATTACCACAGGAATAGTGGAAGCATGATCCTTAAAGAGCTCAGTTCTTGAACACTGAATAAACATAACATTGTCCTCTGAGCATGAGCAAAACCATATTTCACCACTGAGTTGGCATGCCCCATTAATGGAGCAGGTCATTGCTGCCTGGCATCAACAGAGAAAAGTCATAGTGTGGCACTCTGGTTCAGATGTGCTATTAAGACTCATTAGCAATTAAAGCAGAGCACATGGAGGAGCAGTTGCTAGGGCTGATGTGTTTGGAATGATGGTGACATTAAACCTGTACATGTGGGAGGTGAGGATGGAGATCTGAATGGGTCTGATAGGGTTTGCAGAGCAGGGAGCAATAATGAAGTATGGTCACCTGGGCACCTGGTACTGAGAAGGTCTGGAATGAAGCCAAAGATTCATTGCTGACCCAGGTCATGGCATTTCTCTCTGAGAGGAAGCACTGTTGAGAATGTTGTGTTTGGAGCCCTCCCAGACGTGGGCCAGATGTGGCCCAGATGTTGAAATATTTGAGATAGTTGGCCAAACCCAGTGCTGATGGAAGTACTTACCACCTGGAAAGCCTGGCAGCAAGCAAAAGTGTGTATCCCAGCCCACCTGCCCACCCAGACAACTTGATCCCATATTGACAAAAATACGTCTATCAACTTCAGACATTTTAAGAAGCATGTGAAGCCCCCTGAATGCATCCAGAAGAGGGCAACAAAACTGATTAGAAGGGTGGAAGGAATGGGGAATAGCTAAGGACTTTGCACTTTGGGGGAAATCTTTGTCTGCTCTCTACAACTTCCTGAGGAGGGGGAACTGGGAAGGAGGTGCTGAGCTCTTCTTCTGGTATTAGAGAATAGAATACATGGGAATGGTTGTGCCAGGGAAGGTTTAAACTGGACATGAGGAAACATTTATTTGCAGAAGGTGGACAGACATTTGAGCAGACTTCTTAGACAGGCAGTCAATGCCCCAGGCCTGTCACCACTTATGAGGCATTTGGACAATGCCCTTAATAATATGCTTGGTCAGCTCCAAAGTGGTCAGGCAATTGGAATAGATGATTGTTGTACACTCCTTCCAGCTAAACTATTTTTTCTATTCTATTCTATTCTATTCTATTCTATTCTATTCTATTCTATTCTATTCTATTCTATTCTATTCTCTAGTCCTCCCCTTCCCTTCCCTCCCTTCCTTCCCTTCCCTTCCCCTCACCTCTTCCCCTCCCCTCTCTCCCCCCTCCCCTCCCCCTTCCTCTCCCCCTCCCCCCTTCCCTTTTCCCCCCTCCCCCCTCCCCTCTCCCCCCCTCCTCCCCTCCTCCCCTCTCCTCTCCTCTCCGAACCTCTCCTCTCCAAACCTCTCCTCTCCTCTCCTTTCCACTCTCCTCTCCACTCCTCTCTCCTCTCCTCTCTCCTCTCACCTCCCACCTCCCACCTCCCATGCCCTCCCTTCCCTGCCTCTCTCCTCCCCTCTCCTCTCCAAACCTCTCTGAACTTCTCCTCTCTGAACCTCTCCTCTCTCCCCTTGACATTAATAAGAAGAACAAAGTTGGTGAGGGGTTTGGAACACAAGCCTTACAAGGAAAGGCTGAGGGAGCTGGGGTTGCTTAGCCTGGAGAGGAGGAGACTGAGGGGTGACCTTATTGCTCTCTACAACTACCTGAAGGGAGGTTGTAGCCAGGCAGAGGTTGGTCTCTTCTCCCAGGCAGCCAGTACCAGAACAAGAGGACACAGTCTCAGGCTGCACCAGGGGAGGTTTAGACTGGATCTTAGGAAGAAGTTCTATATAGTCAGAGTGATTGCCCACTGGAATCGGCTGCCCGTGGAGGTGGTGGAGTCACCTTCATTGGAGGTGTTCAGGAAGAGGCTTGATGGGGTGCTTGGTGCCACGGTTTAGTTGTTTAGGTGGGTTGTATTGTATTGTATTGTATTGTATTGTATTGTATTGTATTTAGGTGGGTTGGGTTGGTTGATGGGTTGGACGAGATGATCTTGAAGGTCTCTTCCAACCTGGTGGTGTATTGTATTGTATTAACATGAGTCTGAACTCCCACACAAAACACACTCAGCATGGTACTGCCTGGCTGTCAAGGAGCTCCTCTGACAAACAGCTTTTTGGACACAGAAGTGTTTGGCCTCCATGTCTCAGGCTGAGGATGTGAGAGCACAACAAAGCAGCTTTCTGTAAACCTGAGCTCACTTCAGGCTGGAAATGAGTGAGAGATATGTGCCTGCAGGGAGGCACATGCAGGGGAACATTTGCTTCTTTGCAGTGTAGCCAAGCATGCTGACGATGGACGGGGGATGTTCCTCTGCCATGGATGAAACCTATGGCAGTGAGCCAGAGTTCATCCCAACTCACAAGAAACCCAGAGCCAGTCTCCAAAGGGACATTGTCCAGGGCAAGATGGGATTTTGCAAAGGTCTGTGCCTCTGACATGTCAAGCTAGAGTATTTTACAGGATGGAGGCAGCATCAAGCCCTGGACTGGGTACAACTGCCTGTGCTGGAGCATCTTTGGATAAGGTGATGGGGGCCTTATTGCGGGGAGCCCAAAGGCAGCAGGTGGGCATGCAGAGCAGTCACAGGCACGAGGGGAAAGGCTCACCTTTGCTTGCCTCCATGTTGACAGCAAATTTGTGCTGGTAACAGCTGGTGCTTGGGGAAAACCATCTGCCTCTTGCTCTCCTCCCTGTCTGGCTGCCAAGTGCCAGGTAGACACTTCAAGGTCCATCTGCAGTGCAGGCTGCCCCAGCTGCATGAGCTCTCACCGATGCTGAGAGTCCCCACTGTTGGTCCCTTTGGGAAAGGCTCTGGAAGAAGTGGCAGAATTGTCTAATGGTCACCTGTGCCTGTAGGGCAGTCATTGGGAAAGCAGTGAGAGGTGGCAGAGGCAAAGGAGAGGATTAAAGCCATATAAGGATGCAGGGATTGTTCAGCCTGTGTTTTCAAGAATCAGGTCCCCATCCACGTGCAGAAGGATGAAAGAAATTCAAAGCAGGAATTTGACATGTTGAATACATCCCCGTGTCTTTCTGCGTGGTAACTGCAGTACTCTTGTTATTGTCTAAATCTCTGAATGTTGCTGAGTTGAATGGAGTAGCATCCAGAAGCAGTAAGTCTCACAATCTAATGAAATTAGTATTCCAGGTTATCAGTTCCTCCTTTATGGACAGTCCCTACTGACTTTCCCCTTGTTCTTGAAGTCTTCGATTGCTTTGTTCATTTAATTAATCTCTGAAGTGAAAACTCCTCAATCCCTGCCCTCATTCAGCCATTTGTCTTTCACACAGTGACACCCCTTAATGCCCAGGAAGGAGAACTGGGAAAAGGAAAGGACACCCCTGTGGGTGGAAACATTTAATAAGATATATATTTTTTTAAAATAAATCTCCTAAGATTAATACTGATATTAATATCAAGGATATGAAATTATGCTCAGCCCAAGTTAGCGGTGGTGAGTTGCACTCTTCCAGCAGTGAATCCTGGATATCAAGCACTGCAAGTAGCACAGCTCCAGTGAAAATGTGATGGTTACAGCACACAGGAGAGTCAGCCTTAGGTCAGAGGATCACAGGTGAACCCCTTCAGGAATGGTGACTACTGAAGAGAAGGAGAACCATTCCCAGTAAACTTCCTAATTTATAGTGAGCACGAGGCTATGGAATACTTCTGTTGGCCAACTATGGTCAGCAAAACTTGTAGACTTCTTAGAAATGCAGCTTTTCTGAACGGAAAAGTGGTTCTGTGATTCTATCCCAGCAAAATCAGGACATTTCTCTAAACAACAGCATCTCAGGGTCTTTTACCACTTTATGCCTGGGCTCCATGTGATCCAACACCACATGCTTACATTGAAGCATGACACGATTTTGACTTTTGTTCATCCTCAATTTTTATATCTGCCAACAGAGATTTCCTGCAAGTAACTTTGGCACTTTGGAGGAGTCATTGCAATTATCTTAGAACACATCATAGCCTGTGAGTTATTTAAATTATTCCTGTTGAAACCACACTAATTCTTTAATTTGAGGAATACACATTGGCTTTTCTCTCTCAGGGCCATTACATCCTTATTATTTCTCCCATCATGGCTGAGACAAGATGTCCAGCTTGCAACTGTATCCATGCTGGGTATTTCTCAAGCATCCTCATGGTCCTGCATGGTGCCTGTTTTAACAGTTCCAGAAATGGAATCCAGATTTGCACTGTCTGGGGCCGTGCTATGGTGTTTATTCTCCTGCAGGATAATCACTTTGTTATTTTTCTTCATCTGTTTTTATGAGGTATAGTATTTGTGTTATTCAGTAAGGACTTGCTAAGGAATAGGAGCTTGTTCATGTTGACCAGTTGAGGTAACTCACCACCTCTGCAAAGGTTTTTCTCCCTTAATTGTGTTGAAGAATCATAGAATGGTTTGGATTGGAAGGGTTCTTTAAAGATCATCTAATCCAACCCTCCTGCAGTCAGCAGGGACATCTTCAACTAGATCAGTTGCTCAGAGCTCTGTCCAGGCTGACCTTCACTGTTACTTGGGATACAGCATCTACCACCTCTCTGTGCAAAGTATGCCAGTGTTTCACCACCCTCAGGATAAAACATACCCTCTTTTTATCTAGCCTGAATATCCCTTCTTTTGGTTTAAAATCACTACCTCATGTCCTATGGCAACAGGCCCGACTACAAAGTCCCCACCCATCCTTTTCATAGGCCCTGCTTGAGTATTGAAAGGCCTCAAAATGTTCTCCACAGAGCCTTCTCTTCTCTGAACAACCTCAACTGTCTCAGCCCTTTTTCACAGGAGAGGTGCCATGACTCTCTGGCTGGTTTTGTGACCCTCTTGATACACTCCAACAGGTCCATGTCTTCCTTTTTCTGAGGACTCCAGAGCTGAACACAGTAATCTAAAGTCACTTGGGGAGATTCAGGCTAGATGTGAGGAAGAAGTTCTTCACCATGAGAGTGGTGAAGCCCTGGAATGGGTTATCCAGGGAGGTGGTTGAGGCCCCGTCCCTGGAGGTGTTTTAAGACCAGGCTGGATGAGGCTCTGGCCAGCCTGATCTAGTGTGGGGTGTCCCTGCCCATGGCAGGGGCGTTGGAACTAGATGATCCTTGTGGTCCCTTCCAACCCTGACTGATACTATGATACAATGATACTTCCCTCCAGCCAATGGCCACACTTGTTTTGATACAGCCCAGGACAGGGCACTACTACCTCCAAGTCCTTCTCCACAGGGCTGTTCTAAATCATATGATCCCTCAACCTGCATCGATATTGAGGATTTCCCCAATCCAGGTATTAAGACCTTGCACTTGGACTCATGAGGTTGCCCCAAAGTAACACCTGTGGAAGGCACCTCTTCCTCTTCTGCTTGGGAGTGTATGCATTATTTTAAGGCAATTGAGTCATGGTTGATGAAGACAGATTTCGACTAGACATTAAATTGTTTACAGTGAGGATGGCGAGATGCTGGAATGGGTTGTCCAGGGAGGTTGTGGAGGATGCCTCTTCCCTGGTGTAGCTTAAGGCTATCTCTTGTCCTATTGCTGGTTATTTGGGAGAACAGACCAACACCCACCTCACTACAACCTCCTTTCATGTAGCTGCAGAGCAATGAGGTTTCCCCTGAGCTTTCTCCAGACTAAAGAATCCCGGTTCTCACAGTCACTCCTTGTAAGACTTTTCTCCAGACCCTTCATGAGCTTCACGGCCCTTCTCTGGACCCATATCAGCACCCCAATGTACCTCTTGTAGTAAGGGGACCAAAACTGAACACAGTATTCAAGGTGTGGTCTCACCATCACTTCCCTACTGCTGGCCATACTATTCCTGATGCAGGACAGGATGCTGTTGGCCTTCTTGGCCACCTGGGCACACTGCTGGCTCGTGTTCCATAGCTGTCCACCAACACCCCCAGGTCCTTTCCTGTTGGCCAGCTTCCCAGCCCCTCTTCCCCAAGAATGTAGTGTTGCCTGCGGTTGTTCTGACCGAAGCGTAGGGCCGGGCCATGTGACATCCCCATGGCTCCTCATCTCGTGAAGCCAGGCCTGCTCCGAGGGAGGATGCGGGAGCAGCCGGTAGGGCTGGAGCAGCACCGCACACCACCCCCCACACCCCTCCCGACAAGCACGCCACCCCCACGCGCGGGAGGGGACGGGGCATGGGGGGCAGATGGGGACAGCAGGGAGTGTGTGTGGAGCGCGGTCCCTTTAAGCTCGCCGCCGGGGGCGGGGCCTGGCGTGCGGCGGGGCGGGGCACGGCGCGGCGCGCTGAGGTCAGCGGCGAGCGGGCGCCGTCACAAAAGGAAGTGGTGGCGGCGGCGGCGGCCCTCAGCGCGGCGAGAGGCGGGGGCCCGTGGGGCAGCGCGGCGGCCGTGGGTTGCCAGTGGTGTGGGAGCGGCAGACAGCGGCGCGGCAGCAGCTGGAGCGGCAGCACAGGTCAGCGGCGGCGGCGAGGCGGCGGGGGCCGCGCCGCGCCATGGCCCAACAGCAGATGAGCAGCTCGCAGAAGGCGCTGATGCTGGAGCTGAAGTCGTTGCAGGAGGAGCCGGTGGAGGGCTTCCGCATCACCCTGGTCGACGAGTCCGACCTCTACAACTGGGAGGTGGCGATTTTTGGTCCCCCCAATACTCTCTACGAGGGCGGGTACTTCAAGGTACGGCCTTTAAATCGCCTAGCCGGCGGGCCGGGCCTCCCGCCGTCGCGGTGGTCCCGGGGAGTCGCCATTGGGGCCTCCACAACCCCCAACTCCCAACTGTCTCTTCATCCTGCCGGGCCTCTTTGTCGGGCTCTGAGAGTCTCCGGTGAGACTGTGGGCCCGCGGCCGCTGTCAGCCCCTCCGCCTCCAGGGGGAAGGGGTTGGGGCCTGCAGGAGGAGGGAGGCTCGGGAGGCTCGGGAGGCTCGGTGTCCCGCTGCCGGCGGCGGAGGGACGGGGACGGTGTGCTGTGCAGGCTGGCTGGCGCCTGCGGGATGTCCCCTGTTCTTGGGGATGGGTTTGGGGGAGTGGGAGCCACCTCTTTCCTATCCTTTTCCTGTTTTAACCCCAAAGAAAGCCTGGCATCTCGTGACTGGGTGTCATTCTTTCCCTTCTACCAGGTTATCCACTTGGCTCTTGTCTGTATATATTTATTTCAAAGCAAGGGGCTTTCCTACCATCTCTTTGACAGGCTCAGTTATTGTTTAGGAGCATCCTGTGTAGGGTGACTAATTCAGGGTAAAGGCATTGTTGTCCTCAAAACTGCATGGATTCAGGACAGTTTTCCGTAATTTTCACCCCCCCTTGTTTTCCTTTTCTTGATCTCCAAACCTAGAGGGCAGCCTTCAAAGGGCAATAGCAATGCATAATTGGTGAAGGTAGATAAATGCTTTCAATTTCTGTCTCAACTTTCCTACTAATCCAAAAAACTTACGTTTTGACACTGCTGTCCCAGAGAGGAACTGAAGGGAGCAGACTTAAATTCTAATAAGGAGGAGCTGCAGGTTTTTCTGAGAAGCAGCAGTTGAAAACCTTGCTGCCTGCAACAGTATATGTTACACTGGGTGTACATTTTTGCACTCAATGTCCACTTGGTCTCTGGAGAAGTACTGTTCCCTTCAGCTTGCTTCTGCCACAAGTTTAATGGTGACTTCTACATCTTCCATTCCCTTGGGCTTCTGCCAAACTGAGGAAAAAAAATTGGATAATCTTTGCTTGACTAACATGCCTCTTTGGTGCTTCTTACCCTCTCTAGGTAAAGGTTTAAGAGCTCTGTTCCACAAAACCAAAATAATCTGTCGTTTGGAGCATAATAGATTGGAGTTGTATTCAGTTTGGCCTCATTATTTTTTAAGGAAGGGACGGCTTTGGCACAAGGCTTGGCTTTTGTAATGAGCTGGCTAGCTTACTCATGTAGGTATGATAGGTATATTCTTAGACTCACCTCCATTATTAGTAAGGAAGTTCCTCTAGACTATAGTTACTAAGTGGCCCATTTTTACATCTGAATTGTTTGGTGACCTCTTCCTGCGCTTAAATTACTCATTCATCTCTTTTTTCTTCAAAGAAATCACAATGGGTCATAGCATTTTTGTTTGGCTGTTCTGTTTGCAATTGTTCCTGGAAAGAAGCTGAAGCATTCTAAGAAATAATCTGGAAATGTATAGATTTGGGCAAGGTTACTAATTGCCTTATTTCAGTATTATAAATGCATTTTTTTGATGTCCATATTCTTTTGTGCGTACCTTAAATTTGTCCAACTGATTCTGTAATACTTAGAGAATGAGAGACAGAAGTCTCATGATGCTTTCACGCTTGCACAGCAGAGGGATTCCCTTCAGGTGACATGGCTAAAGTCTGTCATATGTTTCTCTCTCATCTTTCCCCCACAAGAAGAGTCATGCATGGTGGTTCTTTGTTTTGGCAGTGTTTGATCATTGATTATATATCCTAACTTCTGAGCCACTGAAGAAAGTAGTCTTAGGCTCTCATTCTTTTCCTAGGGAGAAGGAATCCCGTTGTCCTGAAAAGTGATGATCTTGGTTTTCTTTGTATTTGGCCTTCAGGCAAACTTTAACTATGATAAACTTGGTTTACTGAATCACTTAGAGATTGGATTAATACCATAATCTTTATTTGGTGGGGTGATTTCTATGATATATTCAGAGTAAATGAAAGGTGAGGTCTCATTCAGATCAGCATATGATTAATCTTTCAGGTTTCTTGGCTTTGTCTTGTTCTGTATGCTTTTTAGTTTCAGGATTAGAAATATAGTTATGGGATGTACAATTTTTAAACTTTAATGAGATGTGGTTTCAGGGTAGCAACTGGAGGGAAAGTATAACAGCTTCTAGTTAAGCTCAAATAGAAATATTTTGAGGAAAACCTGTGTTGAATGAGACTTTAATAAAGAAAATATTAGTGTGTGTTGATTTGGAATACAAATGCTTGATTTGTATTCATGGGGCTGGTAGCATCAGCATTTGGCACTTGCTTTATTCCTGGGGAAACACAACCTTTCTCTTCGTATTGTTGAACTAGCTGAATAAACAGAAATGAGCAAAGTACTCTTTTTGCACCTCCTTGACAGGAGCTACTGCTGTTAAAAGCTGGTTCAACATTTCAGTAGGTTCTGGTTTCCTTTGCTAATCCTGTAACTCTATCATTTTAATAAATTGAAACAGAAAACAAGTACCCCTGAATGTTTGTTTAAATAGTGGGTTGCAAGTACCTTAGTGCTGGCTATAGTAAAGTCAGGGACATCTGCAGAACTCAAGCACTGAATGTGAATGTATTTTATGAACTATTACAGCATACTGAGATCTGCTGCAGTACTTCATAGTCAGGACTTCTCAGCTAGAAGGAAAAGGCAGCAGCCCAAAGAAGCAACCACTGTATGAGGAGCAGCTTGTGTTAGCAAGGAATAGGCACAGTCCTGAGTTGCAACTGTGCCTGTGGTCTCCTGGAGGTGCACATCTGCAGAAGGTTATATTTGCTTTCATCTGACGACTTTACCCCTGCACATACTGAATGTAATGTTTTGGGCAAGCCATTACTGAAGTTCCAGATTTCCACTCTTTGGGAAGCACTGCAGTGGTTACCTCTTACTCCATGCTGGTAAGACAAAAATAGTTCAGGGTCAGTGATAATAACCCCTTCAGAGCGGTCTAGTGATAAGAGCAGATTTCTGTCCTTCAGCTTCTGTCAGCAAGCCAGTTCAACTAAAATTTGTGCTAGCACAATTAGTTGTGTTGGTAGAAGTGGGAGTTGTAATGAATAGTTGCTCCAGGTGCACGGTTGGGTGTCACCATTTGTTGGAAGTGGGTCTCTTCTCCCTAGTATCAAGTGATAGAGCAAGAGGAAATAGCCTCAAATTGCACCAGAGACTGTTTATTAGGAAAAAATTCTTTACTGAAAATGTGGTCAGGAATTGGAATAGGCTACCCAGGGAGGTGGTGGAGTTCCTGGAGGTGTTAAAAAGACATGTGGACATGGCAGTTTGGGACATGGTTTAGTGGCCATGGTGGTGTTAGGTTGATGGTTGAACTTACCTAAGGGGTCTTGTCCAACTGAAACAGTTCTGTGATTTCAGTTGACCATTGATTACTTTCGCTGTCTCCCTTGTAGCCAGTGTCTGATAAATGGGCCTTTAGAGCCTGGAGTGTGATAACTCTGCCCCATGCTTTAGTAACGGAATGTTTTCAGGGTACTTGCAGAAATACTAGGAAGTGTTTGCTGATGGCTTATGCAAAGCTCTGTTTGGTGCAGTTGCACCTTAGCATCACAACTTCAGATTGTTTTTTAAAAAGGAAATTCTTCCAGTTTTTATAGTTGATGTTCATGTGCTGGGAGCCAACCTTTCAGGGAAGGTGCAAGTGAGGAATTCTACAAATAGAAACTTCATTATTAACCCCAGGACTGCCCAGAAGCATGGTTTGACAAAGCATTCTGTGTCATGAAGTATGATTAACATAGAGCAACAGTCAAAAGTTCCTTCAGAGGTGATTTAGTCTGCATAGGTGAAAATGAGTACACCTAACATGAAAGGAACTAAAAATTTATTTGGAGCTGCTATTTGATAACTCTCGAGGTAATTCATTTTAGTAGGCTTTTTTTGCTGCTTTGCAGGTCTTCACACAAGTTGGGAAAGGGGGGGGGGGAAATCCCCAAGCATTATGGTTATTTTTTTTTTCCAAGTACTTGGGGCTAAATAGTTGTCAGTTGTTTTGCTTTTGTAACTTGCTCACCATGCAGTGTGTAGATTTCTGTATTGTTATATCTCATCTTCCAAGTGTTTTGATTTCAAAGCAATCTGCATTATATGGGGTAATTTTTTCAGAGACAGAAATTGATACAGAAATTATTTTTGGCTAACTGATAGCAAGAATGAGCACCATGTTTAGAAGTTTGCTATTGCTATTGTATTGTATTTCCCAGAAAGCTTAAAATTAAGCAAATAGAAGTTCTTAAGCACTTAGAATTATGTAACTGGCTGAACATTTGACTCCACTAAAATATTCCTCAATGCTGAGTGAAAAATGTACTTTCAGCACAATAGCTGCCTTCTACAGGCCTCTGCATTGCAAGATGATACAGTGTACTTGACACCTTTAGATGCTGTCAACTTTAATAAGCAGAGGTTTGATACAGCAAAGGGATGTGGAGCTGTGGAGGAATAGATTCTGGAGCTGCTTGCTCTGAGTTTGAAGAGCTCCCTTTCAGGCAGTCTCCAAAGCCAAAGTGCCACTAAGCTGTCTGCAGACAGAGGCAAACAACTTGTGATGTTGTTTCACTGGTGGTAAGCACAGTTACAATCTCTAACTCTTAGTCTTGGAGAACACCTGAATGACCCTCGCTGTGCTGTTTCATAATTTTTTTTCACATGGTTGCCTCTGTGGACACCACAGAAGCCTTCAAGTAACTTACCCAGCTTGTAGCCTATTTTGGACAGCAGTCTATCCTCAGAAGCAAATGGACAGAGTAGTGACGGTAGCCAGCTTCCAGTCCTTTCACTGTGGCTTCTCTAACTTAGGTAGGACTTTTGTGTGCACTAAACAGAGATCATAGGATGGTCTGGGTTGGAAGGGACCTCCAAAGGTCATCTAGTCCAACCCTCTCTGCAGTAAGCAGGGACATGCTCAAACTAGATCAGGTTGCCCAGAGCCCTGGTGAGCCTCACTTTGACTATCTACAGGGATGGGACCTTTGTAAACAGTCTCTCTCCATCCTCCTTGTAGGCCCCCAGTACTGGATGGTTGCTATTAGGTCTCCCCAGAGCCGCCTCCAGGCTGAACAACCCCACCTTTCTCAGCCTGTCCTCATAGCAGAGGTGCTCCTCTGGACCTCCTCATGGCCCTCCTCTGGACCTGCTCCCATCAGGTCCATGTCCTTCCTATACTGAGGGCTCCAGACCTGGACACAGTACTTCAGGTGAGGTCTCACCAGAGTAAAGTGGTGGAATCACCTCTCTGGATCTGCTGGCCACATGTGATTTGCCTTGTGGGCTGCAAGCTCACGCTGTGTACTCATGTTCAGCTTCTCATTCATCAGCACTCCAAAAGTCCTTTTCCACAGGGCTGCTTTCTATCATCTCATCACCCAGTCTGTATCAATAGTGAGGATTGTTCCAGCCCAGGTTGTAGAACCCTGCACTTGCTCTTGTTGAACTTCATGAGGTTCACCTGGCCTCACCTCTCTAGCTTGTCCAGGTCCCTCTGGATAACATCCTGACCCTCTGGCATATCAACAGCACCACTCAGCTTGGTGTCTTCTCCAGTTCTGATACTACTAGAAAATACAGGACCACCTGTGATGAGGTCCTGTTCCATGACAAGAGCTTTTAGCACACCCCACCTTCTGCCATTGGAATACAAGTGGAAACTTTCCAGTTGGAAAAATTGAGCACTGTCAGTTTGCATGATTTTTCCGTTGTTTGGCTCTGTTTCCATGAATTTGCACAAAATGATCCTTGGTTATGGTAAAATACAACTTTTTTTTCTTTTCTTGGTTAACTGCCAAGGGTTAAAACTGTCCTGGCCACTAGACAAATGGCAGACATTCTCTATTATCCTCTCTCCCATCCTAGAAGGGAAAGAGTAAGGGATTAAGGGGGAGAGATTCAGGGATCAGGGAAAATAACCAAAACCAACACACTAAAATGCCTTTAATAAAACAATAATGAGCACACAAAATATTAATAAGAATTAAGTAGATACAAATATATACAAAACCAATATTGAACTGCCCTAGAGCTCATACTGCAGTTAGCAGCATACAGTAATGTGATTTGGAAGCACATGGATTGGCATGGAAGGCCAAGAATGGACAGTCTTCCTCAGAAGCTAGCCATAGAGGAAAAGGACTTAACCCTTGTGATTCCTCAACTATACATCCCATGAGTTTGACTTGTGTGTGGAGTGAAATACCTAGTTGGTCAGACCTCTGTCTTCTGTCCATTTTCCACAGAGGTGTCACCTTTTTGGTTTTGACCCTTTTATTTACAGCATTCCAACATGGTGTACAAGATTTAGCAGTGACCTTGCTTTCTAGCAGAGCAAGTTCAAGCAAGAGCCTTTCTGCTTACCATCTTCTAGAACTTTAAACATCAGGTGAGAAAATGTTAACTTCAGAAAGTGCAGTCACTTAGAAGAGACTTTGCTGAGAAATAAAAGCCACTGCATAACTGGTTCCTTAAGTTCTCTAGTGTTGTAGTGATGTTATGCCAATACCTGAGCGTGGGACCACATTTAAGTTCTCCAAAGCTCAAACATGGTTTTTGCCTCACTGTTTGTGAAGTATGCTTATTCTGTGTCCTGTTTTACATACTGATACATTCACACTGGGTATCGTATCTTCAACAGCACTTCAGGTCCTGCTGTGTGAAGCTTGTTTCTCACCTAGAGAGCAGGAAATGCCACCATAAAACATTACAGAACTGTAATTCTGATCTTTGATGAACAATTTGGCTGTGTAGTTTATGGCTATTGTCAGGCATTCGTAGTAATGAATAGTAAGGATTAAATGGTGGATATTTTATGTTGAACTTGACTCTGAGTGCCAGTTGGGAATGTACCAAAGTTGCAGTTAGATTGCAGTGTGGATGGACTAGAGGTTATGTGACTCACAGTATAGCAGGCCTTCTTATAATTTGAGCTGCATGTGATCAGACATGCATACACATACACACGTGCACAAAATTAGCTTGCTATTTCCAGAGTGCTACTTCATTTTTAAAACCTTGGTGTTTTATCCAGAATTATGAGTTAAAAGAATTGCACTTAATCATCCGAAGTGACTAGTGTGGTAGTGACTTACTGAGAATGTCTCATCTAACCAGACTGCTTTAATAGTAATAACCTTGGCATTGTGTTCCTTCCCCTGAGGTACTAGTAGCCAAGATGAGCTAAACTGATGGCCTGTTCTGACAATTCCTGAAATATTTGAAAAGCATATTTATTTTCCAAAATTGGCCTGCAAATAGAAAAATGCTGATGGTACTGAACTGTTGTAGATGTAGGATATTTTGGGTGGGGAGGGACCTGGGGGTACTGGTTGATGGTAGCTGGAACATGGGCCTGCAGTGTGCCCAGGTGCCCAAGAGGGCCAATGGGCATCCTGGCCTGCATCTGGAACAGTGTGGCCAGCAGGAGCAGGGAGGTCATTCTGCCCCTGTACTCAGCACTGGTTAGGCTGCACCTTGAGTCCTGTGTCCAGTTCTGGGCCCCTCAGTTTAGGAAGGATGTTGACTTGCTGGAATGTGTCCAGAGAAGGGCAACAAGGCTGGTGAGGGGTTTGGAGCACAAGCCCTATGAGGAGAGGCTGAGGGAGCTGGGGTTGCTTAGCCTGGAGAAGAGGAGGCTCAGGGGAGACCTTATTACCATCTACAACTACCTGAAGGGAGGTTGTAACCAGGTTGGGGTTGGTTTCTTCTCCCAGGCAACCAGCACCAGAACAAGAGGACACAGTTTCAAGCTGCACCGTGGGAGGTTCAGTCTGGACATTAGGAGGAAATTCTACACCGAGAGAGTGATTGCCCATTGGAATGTGCTGCCTGGGAAGGTGGTGGAGTCACCATTATTGGAGGTGTTCAGGAGGAGACTTGATGGAGTGCTTGGTTGCATGGTTTAGTCGATTAGGTGGTATTGGATGATAGGTTGGACGCAATGATCCTGAAGGTCTCTTCCAACCTGGTTTATTCTATTCTAAGTGAAGAAATATGACCTTAAGACTTTGTGTTTCTTAAATTGAGGGAATTGTTGGAGTACGGTGGGGGGCACACAAAGGGACTGTCATCAGTGGGTGACACTTTAAGGTATCATAGTAGATGTGATTACCAAAGAGAAGACTGGTTGGCAGGGAGGTTGTGTTTTACTCCTTGAGTTTTTAGTGCTAAAACCATGATCTGTTTTGTTGTCTTAATTATACAAGTAACTTAGAAATTTAGGTAAAGGGCTTTTGCTTGGGAGGTAAAATTTGATAGCAGTAGGAATGTATTTGCAACAGCTATGTGACTCTTCCCCAAGATATGTATCCCAGTTAAAATATTTAAAATGTATGTTTTGGTGTTCATTGCAGCTAAGTACTTGGAGGGGTTAAGGTGCAAAACACTTTGCCAGAGTATTGGAACAGTGTAAGGACCAGGACTCAAGTTGTCGTTTGAGTTAATATTTGTGCGCAAGATCTTGTTTTCAAATTAATCCTTAGAGACCTTTGCAGCTAGAAACCTTTTTCTGTCAGACCTAAGCAAAGGCTGAAATAATACTCTGTTTTCAAGTGTTGGCCTTGGGCTTACCAAAACAAAAGCCAGGCAATGGAGAAGTTTTGACTTACAATACATTCTCTGAAGACGCATCTGTTCTTGCACAGTCTGCTCATATAAGCCTCTCATTTATGAATGTAAAGTACACTAATGTCCCAGTATTTGCTTATCTTAGAATAACTAAGAGCACTCACCTCTATTGAAAGAATAGGCTTTTTACAGTATATTGAAGAATGGGCTTCTAGCAGTGTCTTGGAGAAAACTGAATTTCATCTCAGTGCTTCTGATTACTTCTCTTGTGAAGTAGTAACTGTACCCACTCTTGGTAGCTGAATGCCTTTCAGTGGTGCATTAAGAAGTATAACTTGAGAGGGTAACATGCCTTCTGTACCTTTCAAGTGTCTTGCAGCTGTTATCTAAATCTCTTCCAGTTTGTGGTTCATGCGGTAACAAAAAGCCTGTATCTGAATGCTTCAGATGGAGGTGCACAGAACTTTACAGTTCAGGTGGAAAAGGCTTTGTCTGTTCTTAATGATACTGCCTTTTTCTTCTGTTTTGTTTTTCCCTTCTGTTGTGGCCGTATTACTCAAAATGCCAAGCAAAGGAAGCATTGAGGCTCATAGTGTTCAGATTCAGTAGACAATGGTAGCATTTCTTCTCTTGCATAACTCTTTAAATGTCAAGTGGCTATTACTTGAGATGACCACAGTCATATTTAAAATATTCTCTATACAGAACCTGTTGTCCCTCCTTCTTTACTGGAAGAACTTCTAAATGGAACTAGGCATTTTTATATTGCTTTATGATCTCCATTGGACATGTAAAAATGAATGCTTTGAGTCCAACATATGGAATGATTTCCATTTCTCGGTGTCTGCCAGAACCCTAAAAACTTATGTGCTTCAATATTTGACTAACATGCTTTATGTAAAATTTATGTGGTTTGGTTGGGGTTTTTTAATAGCTTATTTTCCTTTCTGGTGGTAGTCTTTAATTGTGTGGATGAATCTTGATAGCATTTGGCCTGAAATACAGCAACAGCAGCACTACTGGGGGAAGCTGAATAGATAGGGTATACTTTCCTGAGCATTTGGCTTGTACATTGTGGAACTCGCTGGATTGGTTTTTAAGGTCTTTTAATAACAAAGTTTGTTTTGACTCTTGGATGTTCATGGGTAACCCCATACGGAGCTGAAGACCAGCCTAGGCAGGCTCATTGTATTGTGTCACTCTCAAGATAGATACATGATATTTCCTGGAATAACCTTTGTATAAATAGTGGTTTTCTGCATTATACTCATCTAAACTTTATTCTAAATCTGTTAAAAATTTAGTATGAAGAAGATATTTTATGGTAGATTAATGTGAAATGACACTGGGAAGGAGATTTTCTACTCTTGGAGCTTTGCTAGACCACTTTTATGTGATTCATAACTTTGCACCTATAGTAATAGAGGAAAAACAGAAGATGACAAAACTTATGCTGTGCCTAAAGCTTACTATTAGTGCTTGGTTGCTGTGTTGAATTTGGATCTTAATTTGCAGATTAGCTAGATCATGTTAACTTGAAATAAAAATTTATGGGAAATAAGCTTTTTTGAAGAAAGCTTTGTCTGTCACTAGATGCTTTTATGGCCAGCTAAACATTGTCTTCTGCTAGGTAGTAGCCAATAAGCTTCCTTTAGTATGTGTTTAGCTGATTTTATTTACTCTTTTTTTTGATGGGGGGAGGATGCTATTAAATACAGTAGTGTCACATTTGTTCTGAACATGAATTGCTATGATCAGATGTTATACAGGGTGAAAGGGATGCACAATCCATAACTCATCACCTATCAGGCCGTTTGTATGGGTGAAGTGTGCCACTTGTCGAGAATAGTCTGTGAATGCTACATAAACAGCATGAGAGTGCCAATGCAATATGTTGTTCTTCATCTGTTTGTGAACGTTAAAGGTCCTCATCTGAAGGACATGGGGCTAAAACTGGAAGAGTCATGTAGAACTGGGTACTTCATACAGCTTTAAATGTAATATAGGGCCAAAATGTTCTTTAACAACAGGATAGGGACTAAGTCTCCTATCCCCAATGGGTTCATATTCATGATCTCAGATAAATGAATGTTTTTATATAAAATGGGTATATCTTAAAATAGCATAGTTGACTACATCTGTAGGTAGAAAGCATTTTTTAATATAAATAGCACATGGAGAAGCTTTCTTCCAAAACAAATTCACCCTTTATAAGATCAGTATTTAAATTGGGAGTAGCTGAAGAAATTGTTGAGTGAATAGCTTTCAGGCTGCTTAATTACAAAAGCAAAGAGAATTTTGGAATGAGAGCTTCTGCTTATTCATGGAGTTTTATGGTGGGTGTTTTTGTTTTGTTTTGTTTTTAAAAAACCTGAGCAGTTTCCTGAAGTGCTTCAGCACAGATCCTGATGTACTGACAAGTCACACTCCTCTGCACAGAATTTGTCTTTGAGGCAGCTGCAGTAATTCTCTATGAGCAAAAAATAAAGCTGGGGTTGTGTAACTTAACCTGGGGGAAGAGGGGGACATTCTTGGTGTTGAAGAGAGAGCCATCAAGTCAAGGCTTGCTGGGGAGACACATGCTACATAGGCTTCACAAATAATTCTCAGTGTATTGGGGAGAATCTGGGCAACTTTGTTGGAGGAGACAAAGCTGTATCTTTACTGCCTTACTTGAAATGTTAAAGGGATCTGTTCTGATTTCAGAGCTAATCACCTTTTTTTTTTTTTTTCTGTCCACCACCTTTGGGATCTCCTTCTTGTACTGTCTTAATTGCTCCAGCTGCTTGTGCCCATCTACTACAGCACCCTAAGTCTTCTCTTCTGTGCTTTGAAAATGAGATTCAAACTAAAGCCTCTCAGCATAGTGAAAGCAGCACACATGTTTGATGTCAGGTGTGGAAGTGAGAAGTGCCTTGCAGCTCTGTAGCACAGCCAGGGAAACCTGGCATGGCATGGCCCTTAATGGAGCTGGCACATTCACAGGGCAAGAATTGGCTCTAATAAGTTAAGACAAGGTCTAAAGTGTATTACTGACATGCCTCTGAGTTCTGTTGTGCTTGTCACCCAAAGTGCAATTACCCAGGCTATGCCACAACACTGAGCTTAAAACACATGGGCAGAAAGCCAAATTCTACACTTAGCAAGCTCTTTAAATAGACAAGTGCAGCACAACTGACCTGCAGGTACCTTTCCATTTATAAGGCAAGCTGGTGTGTCTAATTGCCAGAGGCTTCTTTGCTTTGATTATAAATGCATTGATAAATACTGTTGTATAGTATTTCTTTCCTGAATGATGTCTGTTCACAGCTTAATGTGATTGACAAGTAGAACTACAGTTTCAGGCAGAATATAAGGTCTTTTTCCTGCTCTAGTTTTGTTCATCTTGTATTAATAGGTGCGCCAAAAGGAGTAGTTGGGTCTTTTCCCAGTGATACTGTTTCAACCATGATTGAACTAAGGTTTGCAATACTAAACTGCTGAGATACTTCTGTAGTGTTTAAGTATGCCTGTATTGCAGCAGTGGCACATTCAACCTCCCTCAAGCGCAGTAGTGGTCTGGTAGTGACAACATGATTTCTAACACCAGTTGTGGACTGACCCAGTTTACCAGTTGGTTTTGCAGCCCATGATTAATCCCACATTGACATGGTTGGACTGCTACTAGTATCTGTGCTAATGGATTCATAGTTGCCGCAGTGCATCTGTAAGTCACAGCAATGATGGCCATGAAGACAACGTTGGAAAGCTGGCTTCAGAAGGTAGTGATAGAAAGGTGCTGCTAGGTTTGTTGGTAGGACTTGAACTAAACCTGACTTAACTGTTTCTGTTAACTTAACCCATATTTTATAAGAGAGAAATTCTGATCAGAGCTCGCATCGTGATTGAAGGTGTGATGCCTGCTTTTCTGGGTCTGACATAGATGGATTGAGGGGAGGGGAATGCTATGCAAAGTTTTATTTTCCTACTTTCACTGAGATGCAACTTCTAGAAACTGTATTATATTCACAAACTTCACTTCTTGTGGAACTCGGCTGGATTGGCTCCAAGGTTTTATGGCTGCCATAGCAGGAGAGTTTGACAGCTTAAGCCTCGCTCAGTTAAAACCTGTATAAAACTATGGGGATTATCCATGCAATAATTCCCTTGTGGAAGTTCTGTGATATTTTTTAAAGACATGAATATGGGTGTGAATTTCAAGGCCTAGCTGAGTTTAAGTATTATTAGAAGTATTGAGTCACTTCCAGCTTCTCTTGGAAACAGAAAACAAAATAGAAGGAAACTTCAGCAAGTTAATCAAGTGTCATCATAGGCATGCAAAAACCTGATCAGGATGTACACCTCTGTGATCACATCTTACCCTTGCCTTTGATTTTAGGCAATCGGGCTTCTTCCAGCTTTGCAGTGAGGAAACCTCACATCTGAGAGTATAATGAAAACAAATGTGTTCCTGTGAAAGCAACTGGAGATTCTTAGGACAGAATGTCTCAAAGGCTACTAAATACTTCAAAAAATATGAAAAAAAAGTTTGATTTGAAAGTTAGTATTTTTAGCAGCTGATTTCTTAGAGATCATGGTGAATGGAAGAGAAGCTTAAGATAGATGAGCTGAAATACTGGTGTTGATGAAGTGGTTGTCTTGGCAACTGCAGTCACTTAAATATCTCTAGGAAAATAGCTAGTAAATGTTAAGACTGAGAAACGGTGATGGGCTTGCAGAAGAACGAGAAGCAATTAGCAGCTTGAGGTTTATACAGGAAATTGATTTGACCTCAGTAGAAGTTGCTCTTTTCAATGGTAGGTGACGCAGCCCTGATGGTTCTTCTCATGTAATGATGGTGTGTCTGGCTGCACTCTTGCTGCATGAAGTAAGATATTTGGGAAGAAATGCTTTACCTCCAAGGGTATATTCATTCCCAAGAAATTGGCTGATGAACGTGGGATGAATTGAGGTGCTTCATTTTGCAGCCCCAACATTCATTGTAGTAATACAAATATTGCAGCAAAATCCAGTGTGAAGTAGACCCTGAATGCAAGCAAATGTAAATGAAAATTTTATTCCACATTAGAGGTAAAATTGCAGAAGCTGCAACTGTGTCAGGGATTGTTTCAGGTCCTTTTAGTGCTTATGATGAGGACAGAGATGTTACCATGTGTCTTACTAATTACAATTGCATGTGCTGTTCTGGAGTTCTTTAAGTGAAACTGGCAAGTTTTAATTTTACTTGCCTTATGAAGCACTTAATTCTCTTTGATGTTGACACAAAGCAAATCTGAATAAAATGAGTGGAGCATGAGCCAATTGTTTCCTGCTGCCACAAGCATATTTGTAACTGCCAGCTATGACAGGTATTTCTGCAAACACTGAATCTTAAGCAGAGCACCAGGTGCTCAGGGAAGTTACACAAGACTAAGCATACATTTTCCACTTGTCATCTAATAGCTGGTTTCTGAAATTTCTTGTTTAGTAACTTATGAAAAGTTGTCAAAGTCTTCATTCAGATGTAAGTGGAAGGCTGATGCTGCCCTTTGCAGCAGGAAGTAGCTCAAGTGGTTAAAACTGGGAGTAGGAACCATTTCCTACCACTTTTTTTTCCTTCTAAGGGGAAAAAAAAATCTACCCTACAGATACAGGAACTGTAACTACACATGTATTTTTACCTGCATGTTGAGAAGCTATGTGTGTCATCTACTCTAGGTGATCTTGCTCTGATAAGGGGTTTTGGATTAGGTGATCTCTCAATTTCCCTTCTCACCCTTAGTGTTCTGTGACACCTGTCTCATAGCGGCAGTTGTCAGGATACTAGGCATGCCTCGTGTTTCTGTGGTGCAGATCCAGTTTGGCATTTTGGTTCTTTATTCAAAGCTTCAATCATTGGAAGCATAGCTATTTCTTCTTTCTGTTTAGCTGCATTTTTTTTCTTTTTTTTTTTTTTTAGCATAGTCAAAATCTCTTCTAACTTTCTGTACTAGCAATGTAAGCCAGTGTTACAGTTAATAGTTGATTGAACTTTGGAAGCTTTCCATAGTGAGTGACAACAGCTTCTGCAGTCCCGAAATATTAATGCAAAAAAACTTCAGTCCCTAGTGTAATGCTGATACTGGTGGTAAGTGTGAGGTTTTTGGTTTATTTTTTTTTCATTCATGAGTACTTCTTTCTGAAGGAACAATGGCAGTTTTTACCCTCTTTCTTGCCTAAGCTTTCAGCGTAGCTCACATCTCCTGACAATTCAAGATGTTCTTACACTGAAAATGCTAATCTCAGACACAGGACTTCAGACTTTAAGGCTTCTGAAACTTTGTCTGACATTGATCAACAGATGGAGCTTCACAAATCAGCTCTGGAAGTAGTGTGTTATGTTTGTCCAAATATTTCCTAACATGGGAAAAGGATATCTAATTAAAGAACTGAGGGAGCGTGGGATGAAATCTGGATCATCATCAGGTGACTCCTTGAATTCTGAATTACAGCAGGTTCTACCACTATGTCTACTTTCACTATTTGGACAGTTAAAAGTTCATAAAAGGCCTGGTGCAATCAAAACCACCCTCTTGTCAAAATGAAGCTTGATATAGAGAGCTTTATAAACTAGGCACGTGACTAGTCTGGGTTTTCTGGAAAGAACATATGGTAGCTGACACTTAGCTGGAAATGACTTGGTAATTATAGCTCCTTTGTCTATATCCCTCTGCCACTTCATGGGGCTAGCAGCAAATTATGCTGTTCTTTATAGATGCAAGATAGACTGCTAAAACATATGGGGCTTCTTGTAAATCTTTAATTATTTTGTCAGCCTTACACTGGGTCAAAAGCTTGGAGTCTAAGAGATGAAAGTGGTTAAACTCCTCTTAAAATGAGTAGTCTTACCACCAGTGACAAACCTAATAGAGAAGGATCTTGATTCTCTGGTTCATCTGTTTTAGGACAAGCAAAGGCAAGCCTGTTAGAGACTTGTTTGTTGTCTTTTTTTCCTCTAGCTTCAGGTGGTAGTTGGTTTTTGAAATGAACAGAAAATTGCTTACTTTGGTGTTTCATTGTGATCTGGCTCTGAGGGTGAGTCACATCAGCTTGGGAGGCTGTGTCTCAATTCTAGTTCTGTTTGTTGCAAGCATTTGTGAATATAAATCAGTTGAAGTTTGGCCTGAGTTGGTTTATTCCAAAATACATGTAATGTACAGCTAAATGAGATCACTAAAGGAAAGCTTGAACCTGTGTGAGTGAAATGTAGTTTAATTTTTGTTTTGTTTTTTGAAGGTTGATTCTTGGTGTGATTTAGCTAGCGGTTGCTAGAATAATGGGCATAGCTTCTACTGCTCAGTGCTAAGCAAAACAATCAAAGAAGAATTCATCTATGATATAGTGGCTGACTCATCCTACAAGGTTTGGTATTCCTTTAATCCTTTTATAAACTGTTTTATCCTAGTTAATGTAATTGTGGGTGTTCTTATTACCCATATAATGCCTAATCCCTTTTGAATTCTGCTGAACAGAATGTTGCTTAGCAGTAATTAACAAAATATGGGTGGTTTGTGTATTGTTTTAACTCCTGATCTTGAAAATTATTTGTGTGGACCTGTCATGCTTTTGTGTTGGCAATACTTCCACTGCTCAGCAGTGAACAGGAACTTGAGAGGGATACTCAATCAGCCTGATTGCCAGCCATGTGAGCATGGATCTTTTCTAAGCTTGTCTTCAAAGCTTTTGTGTTATCTTCTCATTTGACATGGCCAGTATTTAAGAGTACTTGAGAGCTTCCTTTCCAAAGTATGGAGCACTTTGTGGGAAGCTTCCTGTTCACAAAGAAAAGAAACGATCTGTGTCTCTTTTAATGCAAATTTTAAAGTTATATTATTGGATCACATTCTGCCACTTTAACCATGCTTTTCTTACACATGGCTCTTGTTAAAGGAGGAATGGTAGTTGGTGTTCAGACATTTTAGGTATCTGATCTGGAGGTGATTTAGCTTTGATAGGATTCTGGAGAGGCCTTCACTTTGTGATTTAGAGGCCTTGTTCTTTTTATGAGTGCATTTGTTCTAGGCAAGTTTGGTTCTTCAAGGTCAAAGTTCTACTTAAAATTAAGGAATAGTAGATTTGAAGGGGGAAGGGGTTGAAACCAGTCATCTCCCCCCACCCAACCCAGACAGGAATCTGAGGGTGGTAAGCTGGAGTCAGGGGTGAAACCAGCAGCCCAGCTGAAGTGTATATACATTAATGCATGCAGTATGGGTAAGAAAGGAGGAGCTGGAAGCCTTGTTACAGCAGGAAAGTTATGATGGAGTTGCCATCACAGAAACGTCTTGGGATGACTCACAGGACTGGAGCACTGTAACTGAGCTACAGGCTCTTCAGGAGAGACAGGCAAGGGAGAAGGGGTGGAGGGATGGCCCTGTACATCAGGGAGGCTGTAGATGCCATGGAACTAGAGATCAAGGATGATCAAGTTGAGTGCCTGTGGGTGAGAATTAGAGGGAAGGCCAACAAGGCTGACATCCTAGTTGGAGTCTGTTATAGACCACACAACCAGGAGGAATGAATGAATTCATCAACCAACCAGATTGATGAATTACTTTATAGGCAGGTAGAGGCTGTCTCAAGATCACCAGACCTTGTTCTTATGGGCGACTTTAACCTGCCAGATAACTGCTGGGAACTTAACACAGCAGAGAGGAGGCAGTCTAGAAGGTTCTTAGAGAATAGCTACTTACCACAGCTGCTGAGTGAGCTACCAGGGGTAAGGCTTTGCTTGACCTTCTTTTTACAAGCAGAGAAGGGATGGTGGGAGATGTGCTGGAGGCTGGTTGGAGGCTGCCTGGGGTCCAGCGACCATGAAATATTGAGTTTTCAATAGGCAGTCAAGCTAAGAGGGGCAGCAACAAAACCTCCACTCTGGACTTTTGGAGGGCAGACTTCAGGTTACTCAAGAAACTAACTCAGAAAGTACATTTGGAAACAGCCCTTAAAAGCAAAGGGGTCCAGGAGAGCTGGACCTACTTCAAGGCAGAACTCTTGAAGGTGCAGGAACAGGCTGTGCCAACGTGCCGGAAATTGAGCCGCCGGGGCAGACGGCCAGCCTGGATGGGCAATGAACTTCTGAACTAATTAAGGGGAAAAAAAGAGGGTATCATCTTTGGAAGGAAGGAGAGGCAACCCATGAAATGCTTAAGGATGTTGCTAGGTCATGTAGGAAGAAAATTAGAGAGGCAAAAGCCCATTTAGAGCTTAGACTGGCCTCTGCTGTGAAGGACAACAAAAAATGCTTTTACAACTGTATTAATAGCAAGAGGAGGGGCAAGGACAACCTCCAATCCTGAGTGGACATGGAGGGGAATAGAGTAACAAAAGATGAGGAAAAGGCAGAGGTACTTAACACCTTCTTTGCCTCAAATTTTAATAGCAAGATAGGTTGTCTTCCAGATAACTGGCCTCCTGAGCTGGCAGATGGAGTCAGGGAGCAGTATAGTTCCCCTGTTAGAGACCTGCTGAGCCACTTGGATCCTCACAAGTCCATGGGAGTGGATGGGATCCATTCTAGGGTGCTGAGAGAGCTGGCAGATGAGCTGGCCAAGCTGCTCTCCATTTTTCAACAGTCCTGGCTCACTGGAGAGGTCCCAGAAGACTGGAAGCTGGACAACGTAATGCCCATCGACAAGAAGGGCCGATTGGACGAGCCAGGGAACTACAGACCTGTCAGCCTGACCTCAGTGCCAGGCAAGATTCTGGAACAGGTCATCTTGAGTGCAATCACACAGCACTTACAGGATGGCCAAGGGTTCAGGCCCCAGCCAGCATGGATTTAGGAAGGGCAGGTCCTGCCTCACCAGCCTGATCTCCTTCTGTGATCAGGTGACTGCCTGGTGGATGTGGGGAAGACTGTGGATGTAGTTTATCTGGACTTCAGCCAGGCCTTTGACACTGTCCCCCACAGCAAACTCCTGATTAAGCTGTCAGTTCTTGGCTTGGACAGCAGCACTCTGCAGTGGCTTAGGAACTGGCTGGAGGGTCGAGCCCAGAGAGTGGTGGTGAATGGTGCCAAATCTAGCTGGCAGCCAGGCACTGGCAGTGTGCCTCAAGGATCAGTGCTGGGCCCCATCCTGTTCAATATCTTTATTGATGATCTGGATGAGGGGATTGAGTCCATCATCAGTAAATTTGCAGGTGACACCAAGCTTGGGGCAGGTGTTGATCTGTTAGAGGGTAGGAGAGCTCTGCAGAAGGACCTTGACAGACTGAACAGATGGGCAGAATCCAAGGGCATGAGATTTAACACCTCTAAGTGTTGGGTTCTACACATTGGCCACAACCACCCCATGCAGTGCTACAGGCTGGGGTCAGAGTGGCTGGAGAGCAGCCAGGCAGCAAGGGACCTGGGGGTACTGGTTGATAGTAGGCTGAACATGAGCCAGCAGTGTGCCCAGGCAGCCAAGAAGGCCAATGGCATCCTGGCCTGGATCAGGAACAGTGTGGCCAGCAGGAGCAGGGAGGTCATTCTGCCCCTGTACTCAGCAGTTGTTAGGCCACACCTTGAGTCCTGTGTCCAGTTCTGGGTCCCTCAGTTTAGGAGACTTGTTGAGTTGCTGGAAGGTGTCCAGAGAAGGGCAACAAAGCTGGTGAGGGTTTTGGAGCACAAGCCCTATGAGGAGAGGCTGAGGGAGCTGGGGTTGCTTAGCCTGGAGAAGAGGAGGCTCAGAGGAGGCCTACAACTACCTGAAAGTAGTTTTTAGCCAGGTGGGGGCTGGTCTCTTCTCCCAGGCAACCAGCACCAGACCAAGAGGACAGTCTCAAGCGGTGCAAGGGGAGGTTTAGGGTGGATGTTAAGCAGAAATTTTTCACAGAGAGAGTGATTGATCATTGGAATGTGCTGCCCAGGGAGGTGGTGGAGTCGTCATCACTGGAATTGTTTAAAGATGAGACTGGATGAGGCAGTTGGTGCCATGGTTTAGTTGATCAGATGGTGTTGGGTGATAGGTTGGACTTGATGATCTCGAAGGTCTTTTCCAACCTGATTAATTCTGTGTTCTGTATTCTTCTTAAATAATCCCTGCTATGCTTTTATTGCAGTATTTTCATCTTATACAGTCTTGCCTTGTGACTCTTACCACAGATTGCTCTAAAGCTGTGATAAGCAGGATGAAGAGCTAAAATTGTGCCAATGTGGCTGAAGTGTCAAACTACTTCAGTACAGAAGAGTGATACCAAGGGCTACCCCACTTATTTTAAGTGTCCAGCTTGTAGTGGAACTTGAAGTGGTTCTGATAGCTCTTGTCAGGGGACAACTTTGCCCCCCTCAGGGCTTTGTTTTTTTCAAGAACTTCATTCTTGGCTAAGAGCCCCATATTACTGGTCAGCCTTGGCTTGTTTCTTGGAGGTGTGTTCAATTCTCTCTTGATCTTGAAGGCACCCAGCCCATATTTTCTATTTTGGGGTAATGTAGTTATCAGGCTGTGAGTTCATACTAAGGAATCCTTCCCTCTCCTTGTTGAAACTCTTGCACCCCAGGCTCTGGGCAGCAAAGTGGGTTAGGGCCAAACCCCAGCCATCCATGAGGAAATGTGCCTCTGAAGCCTAAGGTGCTCAGCTGGAAGGAGAGATTGCTCTTGTTTATCAGATCACTTTCCAGTGTAAAATATTTATAATCCTGGCAGCTTTTTCGAAGCTCTGTGCTCTGAGCAGTCAGGCTGCTTTTGTTTTCTGCCTTGGTCTTTTGCCTGAGCAGTGGCTGGACACCAAGAAGAAAGCTTGAGAGCTGTGTGTAATGCCCTTTAGGGTAGACTGTTCGCCTAGAAGGTGAAGGATGCAAGTTAAAACTGCTTTTGGGCCAATTGCCCTAGGTGCCAGCTGACTGAATAACATGTCCCAATTTAGCTGCTTTTTTGTCTTTTTCTTTTAAATAGGACAATCATCTGAATTAAATGTTTGGTAAAAGTGGGCTTGTACCATATTTCACACTCTGAGTGAAATATGCAACTTTATGCAACTGTGTGCATGTAACCTTAAGTTCACTATTAAATTTCCAGAGTTCAGTGTTCAGGACATGTCAAGGCATTTCCTGCCTTGTCACTTCTGTTTGGAAGGTCACTAAACATTACAGAAAAGGAAAATACAGTGTTCTGGTGTTACCTGGGGCAGGTCCATAATTGGTGCTGGCTCCTGCGATGCTCTTCATGTTGTCATGCTCACCTTTGCAGTGCTAATTATGTCACTCTTGTTATAGGAGTGTCCAGAAAATCAAAGTGTGTATTACTCTCTTCTGAAGAGTGCAGGATCCCTTTTTCCTCTTTAAAGTTCTGCTCTTATCTTTTTTTGCAGGACACTTCTGTTACGTATGGAGTAAGGAGGTAGCCTCAACCTGTTCCGTGCTCAGTGCCTAGTAATGTATTTGAGAGAAAATTTTTCAGTATTAACAGGATGACTTGAAATCTGTCCTCTATAAACACTATCATTTACTGACTTTTTTTTGGCATGTTCTTAGTTTTTTCCATTGATTTGCTGTAGTCAGTTGTTGCTTCAATGAAGCTAGGATTTTTTTTCTCTTTAAAATGTCATTTCACATTAGAAGCAACTTTAATGTCTTATGATAACATGTACAAGAATGTCAAATCAGCCAGTGCTTAATTTGCAAATTAAAACCCTCACTCTTGTGGCTTTTTGTGTTAAACTACTGAACTGTGAGGATAATGACCTAGTGATGCAGACTTCTGTGATTATTAATCTGATATGGCACTAGCCATGTTTAAAGCTAATTGTTCTGAGTTAAAAAGCAAATGAGCTGTGTGTTGCTTTGGATATAATTAGATATGCTTCCTATTGTGTTTATTGTGGAGCTTAGAGCAGAAGTGTAAAACTCACTCACTGTGGGCTGCAATGTCCAGTGTGGAAGTGATCGCACAATGAATGCGAGTTCTGCAGCACATACTGCTTAGTGCGTAGTGCGGGCTACTCTGCTTTGGATTTGCCGAGGAAAACTTTTTTCCTTGCTGATAGAATGGGAGCACTTTAATCTTTGGGGCTGCAGCCAGTAAAATGAGCCTATATGAAATCTGACAATACTACTCTAAAAAAGTTGGGCAGCATTGCTCCAAACATGAAGGAGCTTGAGCTGTGTATGTCATTACTTGGATATTCATGAGATCAGTTCCCCAGCATCCATGTCCTCAGTTTTCCTTATGAGGAAGATCAGGACTGAGGCTGAAATGCTGTCCCATTTGCTGTTAAAACATGCCGTGAACAGTCACTGTGTTCAGCCTCTGCAGGCTTTTTATTTTGAAAAGATAACATGGGTTTTGCTGAGCAACACTAAACAATAGTTACTTACATAGGTGTTTTCCAGATACTTGTTTTGAAACACTTTGAAGCCATAAAATATACTGGATATCCAGCAGCGGAGGCAGTATGTTTTCTTCTAGCATGTGAGCCATCTTGCTAGCAAAAGAATCACAGAATCACCAAGGTTGGAAGAGACCTCAAGGATCATCAAGTCCAACCTGTCACCACAGACCTCACAACTAAAGAAAGTACTTTTTCTGTAAATGCCAAAACTTGTTTTTTGTTGTTTTTGGTGTGTTGTGAATTGTTTTAGTTGTTTGTCATTAGGTTTTTTGGTTGTTTGGTGTGTTTTTCAAAATCACCTGAAACTGACTTTGTAGGTGGTGGTCCAGTGTTAGTTTCAGCATCTCCTTCTTTTCCCTTACTTTCATATGTTTATGCCTTGAATGATGCCCTATTGAAGTTGAGAATACTACAGAGCAATTTGAGCAGCAGGCAATCTGGCACTCATCTGAGGCTAATCTTAATCTCTGCATATCAGGAATAAAACAGCATGTTTTGCAGGAGGCAGGCAGTGCTGCTAGTGTACTTTAAAGGCAAGATGTGTTACTGCTTTTGTAATGTCCAGTACACAGAGACTGTGTCATGCTAGGTGCTCTCAAACCTGCAAAGTTATCCCAGCCCACAAATGCAGTAAGGGGTTTGTGGCTATTAATGAGCTAAAACAATGATGGTTACTGTGGTATGCAAATATAATTAGAGCTCTCCTGCAAGCCCAGCCTACTCTGATGGGTGGTAACTAAGCTGTGTAAGAGCTGGCCTCTGATTGGCACTTGCTGCTTCTCCCAAAAAGTTAAACTCAGGTTCTTAATGGCATGATTTGTAGAGGTACATGTGCTGCTGAGGCCATTAATTTGAAATATACATTGTACATCAGGTGATCACTAAGTCTGGTCAGAAATTGCTGGCTTGACAATCTCATCAGGGAAGTGGGCAACTGCTATGCCTGGATTGTTCTTCCCTGCTGCTATTCCATCTCTGGGGACAGGATGCCAGTCTACACATTGCTTTTGGTGTCTCATTTGTATATGTTGCTAATTGTTTACACAAATGCCTACATTAATTTTGAAGGGATGACCAAAACATATTTAAAGCCTTTCTTCTGTCCCTCTGTTAGAGGGAGCTGGGGTTGCTTAGCCTGGAGAGGAGGAGACTCAGGGGTGACCTTATTGCTCTCTACAACTACCTGAGGGGAGATTGTAGACAGGCAGAGGTTGGTCTCTTTTCCCAGGCAGGCAGCACCAGAACAAGAGGACACAGTCTCAGGCTGTGCCAGGGCAGGTTTAGACTGGATGTTAGGAAGAAGTTCTATACTGAGAGAGTGATTGCCCACTGGAATCGGCTGCCCGTGGAGGTGGTTGAGTCACCCTCATTGGAGGTGTTCAAGAAGAGGCTTGATGGGGTGCTTGGTGCCACAGTTTAGTTTTTCAGTTTGTTTAGGTGGGTTGTATTGTATTGTATTTAGGTGGGTTGGATTGGTTGATAGGTTGGACGCGATGATCTTGAAGGTCTCTTCCAACCTGGTGTATTGTATTGTAAAAAATGATCAGAAGGCTGGAGCACCTCTTCTGTGAGAACAGGCTGAGACAGTACTTAAAGAAGGCCTGTAAGAAAGATGAGGACAACTTATTTTTTTTTTTTAGCCTCTTGCAACAGGAGAAGGGCAGTGGTTTTAAACAAAAGAGGGTGGATTCAGACTAGATACAAGGAAGAATTTTACATTTTTTTTACCCTGAGAGTGGTGAAATACTTGCACGAGTTGCCCGAGAGGTGGCAGATGACCCATCCCCAGAAACATTGAAGGTCAGGTTGGGCAGGTTTTAGAGCAACCTGATCCAGTTGAAGATGTTCTTGCTCACTGCAGGGTGGTTGGACTAGCTGACCTTTTAAGGACTTTTCCAAGCTAAATAATGTCATTATCTACCATAATTAACTGAATTTCTCAGTTACCCTTGCAAATGGTGATTTCTTCCACCACTTTTATTACTTTGTGCTGTAGCAGTGTAGTAAGTACCACTTGAGCTGTGTAGCATGTTGGAAAGTAACACTGGGCTAATAACAGCTTTCTGAAAGCATCCTGCAAGAACAATGCATGAGTCTAAATGGTGATCTTTGGAGTGTGGTAGTCAGCTTTGTGTCTTTTCTGCATCTTTCCTGTACAGACAGATAAAAGCTACAAGGCTATGAAGTGGCAAATTCAAATGGCACGCATAGGATGTGGAATGAATTTGTGTTTTAGACCTCTCTAGGCTATTTAAACTAATGTAGAAGCCAATGATCTAACAGTTCAGCTGAAGGAGACCAGGGTTCTTAGGACACTGAAATTTATAAATTAAATACTGCCAGGCAGAGAGCCTTCCAGCTGATGCTCTTTGCTCATGTTTTGGGAAAGGGCCTAATGCATTACTGAAGCTAAGGATGTTTTCTTGAGTGATATGACCAAGGGGTTATTTAGGGTGGTTTCAAGAAAGGTCACCAAGTGACTGCTTAGCTTATGGTGCCTTGGCATTATCCTACTCTGTGCAAGTGAGCAGGATTTTATACTGATGTCTGCAAATCTTGTGTAGCACCAAACATTGCAGGCAAAACATTTCTGTGATGGGAGTGCCCTGACTCCTCGGATTTGCCATGGGTCTGCATGTGCAGTTCATGCTCTAGACTCTATAGAGGATTTGCTGCTGTGCTTTATAAACACTGCTTAGCAGTTGTAGAAATGCTAGTTACCAGAGCTGGATTGCAGACATTTTTGCCATAGTACACAATCAAACAAAGCAGCTGCAGCTGGTTTCCTGGGATACCAGAGCAGAAGCCAGAAACGGATTGGATGTTCCCCTTTTGTTCTTGGACTCATTGACTAGGTCATCAGTGATATCTAACTGACTTACACTTCAAACAAAACTGTGATGTATAATATTTGGAAAGGATTAGCAGAATCAATATGATGTAATTTATTTTGTAGCACATGAAGACTGGTCATGCAGTCAAAGGCAGGCACCCTTAATTTGCTCTGCTTTGCAGATCATCAAGTATCCTGTTGGAAAGGTTAAGGATCCCTGGCAATGCTGCACTGTACACTACATATTAGTGTAAATTCTGACTGTCCAAAAATGAGACATGGGGCATGACTTTTCAAGCATTCTGATACTCTTTTTTTATACCCAAGTATTTTCATGCATGTTATTTCAATACTGATGCTGAAGGTTAGCAAGCTTTGGCCTCTGAGCACTTCAGATGTTGGCAATTTCAGAAAGTCTTTAGAAAAGATCTTTTCTTAGAGCTTCTCTTTTGGCGTAGTATAGACTGACCAGTTACCTTCAGAACAAAACTTGCATACTTTCTGTGGCAAGAATTTGTAGCAAAACTGTTGCTAGTAGTGGTGGTAATTTGGGAGAGGAGGAGACAGCTTTTCCAAACTTCAAAGCTCAGTGTACTAGTTTGGAACTGTTTTGTCTTGAATTGCAGACTGTTTGAGACAACTGAGACATCCTTATCTTACAGCTAAATCCTGGTTTAGTTTGAGCAAGTGTATTTCATGTTGGTGATATCTGTAGTGGGCTGAAGTTAATACACTTTGAAGTCCTTAAGCAGGAATGTGTCTGAGAGATGAGGAGACTGAGCATCAAGAAATCTGTAGCTAAAAGTACCCTGTTTCAGAAAGGGAAAACTTTTGAGAAATGGTTTTTCACTTCCTCCATTTCTAAACCTGACTTGCACCAAAACCATAATTGATGTTGTAGACACTATGTGGGGATTTTGCTGCTTCCTGGGATAGCAATGGCTTGGATTTCCCCTCCTAAATTCACATGACAGTGGTAAGTGTACTGTCTTGCTTTCCACCAGGTTTCAGGAAGCACCAATCTCTGCTGACCTCTCTGCTGACCTAATTAATGCCAGAGGTGATAGTTTAGCTTTCTAGGAGCTCCTGAAGGTAGTAATTTCAAGAGTAAGTATTCATAACTGCACCAATAGGTGGATGAAAAGTAGGTGTTAAAAGGGATTGTCTTGTCTTTCTATGATTGCTTAGCTATTGCTGTACAGAGGGCTCCTCTGTTAGTATAAAGCACCTTTATAGTAAGGAGATGTTCATATTAAAATAATTGTCTGCATGTGTTCAGGTGCACCAAAACATTTTTGAAAAGCAAGAATTTGTAGCTATATTTTTGTACTTCCAAGAGATTTGTTAGTTTGTAAGAGTGGTATGAGGAGTTTCTTTAGAGTGAACAGGTTCAAGATGGAAGTCCTTGTGTGAATATTAAAAAGTATACCAGCAATATTCCTTATCCATGGATTTGGTGCACAGGAAAAGATGCTGCCCTTGTGATGAAAAATGTTGCCTTTTAAACTCTGATAGAGTTGTTGAGTTTGAGATGTTCAGCATTAAAACCAAAAAGCAAGCTTGTTTGCCTTAAGCTTTGAGTATCATGCTGCAAACTTCTGCTTGCAGTAGGACAGTTAAAGGCCAAGTAGTATTGGACAACTGCAGGATATTCTGTATTGCACAAGAACCTACAGTATTGGATATAGATCAACATAATGCTGATCAGGCAGGAGTAATTTTAAAGGTTGTAACACAGAGGTCTTTAGGGACAGTTGTGCTGTTTGGTTGAACTGTTTCTATGCGCAGAACATGTGTGGTGGCACAAACAAGGTCAGTGGTTGTTGATCCTTGCTTGCAATAGGTATGTCCTGGTTTGAGCTAGAACAGAACCATTTCTCCAGTGACTTTTACTTTTCAGCTGAGTCTTTTCTAAGTGACTGCACTTTCCTGAAGTCAGTGATACACTTTCTCAGACGATCTCTACTTCTGGAAGCAATAGCACTTGGTGTTTATAGTTCTAAGGAAACTTATGTAGGAAAGTTCTTGCTTCTCTTCCTCCAATAGAAAGCATGTCCAGTGATAAATCTTGTGTACCGCATTGTAGTGGTGTAAATAAAAGGGTTTGTATCTTTCCACCACAAATCCTGCCTTGGTGTACTTTCATAGGCATTAATGGGCTATTTAAGAGGTGCATAATCTTCTTGTTTCACAGGGCCAGTTCAACATTGGAGGGATGTGGAGGCAAACTTTGGTGTATTGTGCTGAGGCAAATGCATAACCAAGAGCAAGTGAGGCTCTTGCATCTGAAACTCAACTTCCTGGACTGCTTTCAGTGCTAGTGAAGGTTGCTGCTGTTGCAGTCTCAGATGGAGACCATTCTGCTTGGCTGAAAACGCTTTTCCTTGGAGGCGACGAAAACTGGTACAAGGTGGGGTAGGAGGGATTGAGCAGTGATTCCAGTGAATAACGCTGAATGTCCAAGAACAGGAACAAAGGGAACTTTTTTTTCTGGGAAAGTGCTTGGAATCAGTTCCTGCAGTTGTCCCACATGCCACTACCCTTCTAGTTGCTGGCACTTCCATGTGTTATTGGAAACTCTATACAGTGTGACAGGGTGCATAACCTAAGATGTATTTCGTAAGATGTTATGCTCCATTATTGTCTCTTGTGGGGTGAGATGCTTTTAAAAGTGCAAATGTATGTATTGTGTAAGGCTTTTTCTCAAACTAAATTTTTTGTGTAGCTGATCCTGTACAGAAATACAACTAAGTTCAGAGTAAAGGAGCTAGGGGAAAGCAGTTGACTCCTCTTGGCCACCTTGCAGGGTTGTTCCATCCCACTGATCTCCAAAATCTGCCAAGAGGACTCATAAGTGCATTGTTGCATGCTTGCTTCACAGTAGCGCCTTGTGAGCTCTGGGTTTGTATGTTTTGGGGTGCTTCTGTGTGGATTTTTTTGGGGGGGGATTGGGGTTTTGGTTTCTCTGTTTCGTGTATGTGGTTTTTATCTCAGGAGATTGTGTGCAGGAATGTAATTGTAACTAGGTAAAAGTCTAGCTTTGTAGGCTCCACAGGTGGAAAGAATTGTTTTTACTTTCAGTCAGCTTGCAGTATGATTTTCATCCAAAGGTCTAATAGAGCAGCATAGTTTATTAAGATTTCAATAATATATAACCATGCTTATCTTTTTCTCATTAAGCAGAGAATGCCTTGAAGGCTATACTTTTTATTGTATTATACCCAGGTCTTTGAAAGCAAAGCTTGACAAGTGATGATTACTGTAAATACATACACACTGCACGCAGATGGCTTTTATGTTACTTTACAAGCAGCTGTATAAATTTTGATAGTATTTGAAGGAAAAAAAACATCAGTATTCTGTTAATGATTTGATTTTGGAGAAACTTAATCTGCATATCACATGGAGTCATAAGGAAGATCGAGACCTATAGTTGTCAGATTAATTTCTCAGCTGCTAAAACCCAAACCTCTGAAGTACTTTGGGAGCATCTACTCTGCATTTGTTGCAAAGTACTGAAACAGTATTTACTTTTCGAGTCTGAACCTGTTACTCAAAACTGTTTTGTTCAGTACTTGTTGCCAGTTGAGCCTTGAACTCCTCCAGTTCTTTAATGTATCATACTAGAACCTAAATCATAGGAGTGAATAAAAACAAATCACCAAATGTAGGGTGGTTTTTTGCTTTCCTTTTATGCTAGGTTAAAGAAAGCATTACATGACTGTCAGTATTTGTGAAGAAGTCTAATATTTCAGGGCTTCCCATGGTGAAACTAGTTTTCCAGTTTGTGTGCTGAATAGTGTGGCTGCAACAGCTTGCTTGAGTGGAGAGACTGATACCTGCTTTCAGGCAAACAGAACTGCTTCCAGCCAATACTGTCAAACAAAGTTCATGCTCTGGAGAAGTTCTTTTCCAGCAGTAAAACTTTCTCCAAAACTCTTTTAGTACCTCTGGAAGATACTGCTATGTCTGTGTAAAATTACTCAAAGGATGTGTATTCTGCAGGGCAAACTTAAATATCCTTAGATTCTGAGTATATTACTGGTCTACCTGTGTCAGTACACCTTGGTACAAAAATCAGGTAAGGATACCACTCTCTGTTCTAAGAAATAGTCAGAGGGTTTATGCAGTTAAGTAAATGTTATCTACAAGCTGAAGAGGTCAATAAGCAAGATCACTTGTTCCCTCATTAAAACAAGGCAAGGTAAAGCTTGCAGGCAGAGCACTATTTTAGACTCATTCTACTTGGTACCAAGTGTGCATGTGTCTTTGTGATGCTAACTGCTGGTAACCTGAATGGGAGGAATGAATCTGTAGGCTAATATCAATACCAGCAAGGCTGTTAGCTTCAACTTGAGTGTATGAATTCATAATCACATCTACTTTACCACCACTAGAGGCTCCTCCAAGACATGCTTTGTATGTATTTCTGTGTTGGAAGCAGCTCGTGCTTTAAGTAGCATGCAGATATTTGAATCTGTCAGTGTAGCACCACTTTGCAAGCAGTGAATTTTTAAAATCAAATGTCATCTTCTTGATGGTATGATTGAACCTGTATCATCAATTTGCAAGTTAATAGTTATTAACTATACCCAGTGAACTTTAAAGCAGTGTTGACTAGAAGTTTGTAGTGTTGCTTGCTAGTAAGTGGAAAAAACAAGCATGGAAATATTTGTAATGAAGAGTGTGCATAAATAACTCTTTTAATGTTGTGGTGGTTTAGGTTGGGTGCTGTCCCGGATGCCACTGCACAGACCACACCTGGGAGGTCCCAAGAGGGTCCAGCCCACGGGGTGGTCAAACTAGGTATTTCACCCATAATTCTCTGCTCCTCTATAAAACATCCACATGGGGTCCTTACTTCCTCTTTCCTCCCTCGCTGGTGCCTAGGTAAAATGACGTGAGCTGCCTCCCTTGGGCCTGCCCAGGCCCAAGGCTGTGTTGGGGAGGAAGAAAGAGCCCTGGGGGTTGGGGGGGGGGGGGGGGGGTTGGGTGTACCCCAAGGTGGGGATGGGACGTTCTTGGGTATGTTCTGGGATCTCTCTCTCTTGTCACGGTGCCTGTGGTTCTCTGTAAAACTTTCTTTTTTTTTTTTTTGTTTTTCCATTTAAACTTTCCACCATTTTTTGCAATCCATTTGTCCGAGTCGTTATTTTTGCCCGTGGTGGGAAAATTGGTCTCCCAAACCACGACAAATGTCATCATACTTTATCACAGCATAGATAAGACTATAATGATTGACATGGATTATTTCAGGGTGATTTAGTTTTTACCAAATTGATAAGCTGGAAATATGATAAAATATGAATATGATTTATTAAATAGCCAAAAATATTTTTTGAGCCCATTTGATCCAGGTTCATTTGCCTGGTTGATGATGGGTTAATTACACAAAATAAGATGCTAATAAACAGTAGAGTAACAGTCTAGAAAAACCAGAACTTGGAATACAGAGCAACAAACTGGAAACTTATATGTGCCAAACAGCAATGATGCCTGTGTGGTGAGATGGACCACCTTGGGCTCACAACTGAGCTAACCAACAGGTAAGCTAGCTATAAGCCTTAGAAATAACCAGGCTACTCATGAACTGCTGAGCTGTTAACTGCCAAAACCAAGCTGAATGAAGCGATGTTCTGAGTTCATAGAGGTGGATGTGGAGAAGGCTGTGGATGTAGTCTACCTGGACTTCAGCAAGGCCTTTGATACCGTCCCCCACAGCAAACTCCTGGCCAAACTGTCAGCTCGTGGCTTGGATGGCAGCACTCTCTGCTGGGTTAGGAGCTGGCTGGAGGGCCAAGGCCAAGCCCAGAGAGTGGTGGTGAATGGTGCCACATCCAGCTGGCAGCCAGTCACTAGTGGTGTGCCCCAGGGATCAGTGCTGGGCCCCATCCTGTTCAGTATATTTACTTATGATCTGGATGAGGGGATTGAGTCCATCATCAGTAAGTTTGCAGATGACACCAAGCTGGGGGCAGGTGTTGACCTGTTAGAGGGTAGGAGAGCTCTGCAGAGGGATCTTGACAGGCTGGACAGATGGGCAGAGTCCAAGGGCATGAGATTTAACACCTCTAAGTGTTGGGTTCTACACATTGTCCCCAACAACCCCATGCAGTGCTACAGGCTGGGGTCAGAGTGGCTGGAGAGCAGCCAGGCAGAGAGGGACCTTGGGGGTACTGGTTGATAGTAGGCTGAACATGAGCCAGCAGTGTGCCCAGGAGGCCAAGAAGGCCAATGGCATCCTGGCCTGCATCAGGAACAGTGTGGCCAGCAGGAGCAGGGAGGTCATTGTGCTCCTGTACTCAGCAGGGGTTAGGCCACACCTTGAGTCCTGTGTCCAGTTCTGGGCCCCTCAGTTTAGGAGACTTTTTGAGTTGCTGGAAGGTTTCCAGAGAAGCGCAACAAAGCTGGTGAGGAGTTTGGAAGACAAGCCCTATGAGGAGAGGCTGAGGGAGCTGAGGTTGGTTTAGCCTGGAGAAGAGGAGGCTCAAGGGAGACCTTCTTGCTGTCTACAACTATCTGAAGGGAGGTTGTAGCCAGGTGGGGGTTGGTCTCTTCTCCCAGGCAGCCAGCACCAGGACAAGAGGACACAGTCTCAAGCTGCGCCAGGGCAGGTTTAGGCTGCATGTTAGGAAGAAGTTCTATACAGAGTGATTTGCCATTGGAATGGGCTGCCCAGGGAGGTGGTGGAGTCACCATCACTGGAGGTGTTTAGGAAGAGACTTGATGGGGTACTTGGTTGCATGGTTTAGTTGATTAGATAGTGTTGAATGATAGGTTGGACTTGATCTCAAAGGTCTTTTCCAACCTAGTTTGTTCTATTCTACTTACACTTGAATTCTCAAAACAATATCAGCTTTTGCTACAAGCTGATAATTACTGCATTGTAATTTAATAGTGTGTAGGTATCCTACATCAAGTGCAGTGTGTCTGAGATACAGTGTGTCTGATCAAACAGCCTAAGAGCATAAAGACTAAGTAAGTTTTCAATAAATTTTATAAGACAGGAATAAATACCATCATGGGATTTTGGCTAGCATAGAAATATGCCTTTTCTATTCTTTGCCATTCTTGAATTTTGGTAGCCTCAGCTTATTCCCTATACGAGCAAGTCCTGTGCTCAGATGTTACTGTTTTGCCGGTGTATGAATACCGTTTTTCTTTGAACAGAGGTTAGAGATGATGCAGTTCCCAGGCCGGTCACGTGCATGACACAATTTTTGATCGTGGCAATATGCTGGACCTTATATATGGCAGTATTTGAGCTGTTGGTGATACAGCATACATTTTCATAGATTAAGCATAAGTGATCTTTGTAGTCATAGATACTCATGTGATGATCCTATTATTCAGAAAGAGAAGAAGCTTTTAGATAAGTCTTTGAGACCAACATGACTTGTTTCTGTGGAGGCTTGTAATATAGTGGGTTGAAAATTGCATGCTCCCCCAACATTAAATTTGCCAGACCAGCTCAGTTGGTAGCAAATGAAAGCTGTATTTACAAGCAAAACTACAATATACAATGGAATGCAATTAATATGTACAAAATATACAGTATTTACAATTAATAAACAGCAGAAGGAACCCCCTGGCCAAACACTAGGGGAAGCTAATAGCTTCTCCTTCCCTGCCCCCCCTTATACTCCTGTACATAAAAGGGACAAGAGAAAGGAGCGGAGAGACATTAGACCTAGCCAAAACAATGCAGCCAAGGTCAAGCAGAAGCGAGTTACTATCTCCCAGAGCAAAGAAGTGAGAGAAGATTTTTTTGGTACAACTATTTACACCCAATAGTGACTTATTTACATTATACTAATTTCTGTTCAAGATCTGTGAATAATTTTTAAAGGCATAGCCTAAAACTACCGCAGGGCTTCAGAAGGAGGTGTTTGTGGGGCTAGAGTCATACACATGAAGACCTGTTGAAAGGTTATCATCTGTTTCTCTAGCATTCAGCTAGTGGTCTTAAACTTCAAGAGCTTAAAAAGCAAGAGTGAAGCTGAAAAATAAGCTATCGAAAAATCACCAGAAGGATCTAAGTAGAAAGTGATGTCTCACCCTAGAAATCTTCTTGTGTCTTTAAAGTTCTGTTTTGGTTTGGGTTTTTTCCCTTGTTGTTTCAAATATCTATAGCCATAGATGCAGCACCTCTTGCACAAGCTCTCACTATCAGTTTCCTACTGCACTTCGCACTTTGTTGCTGAACTTAGACTGCTCTGGGTTCCTCCATACAGTGTTGTTTTTGGACTCTTTCCTTCATCTGCACTTGAGTTCTTACAGCAGATTGTTGATCTAGAATAGATCTTGTCGTGTCTTTCCTGGTATTCCTGAAGTGATTGCTCTTCTGTCACACAAATTTCTTCTCAAGTCAGTCAGATATGCCACTTAAGAATGACATCTATGACATGCTTAAATACAGGAAGAAAAAACAGATGACTTTTCATTTCTCCCCAGTTTTTTTTTCTTGGTACTGGTAGGTAATACTGCATAATGTTAGAGCTATTTAAGGGCTGCTATTAGTTGCATAATTGCCCAGGATTCCCCATAGTTTCCTACAAGATCCAGCTTTCTCTGTCCAAATGATCAGATCCCATGCCTGTATTCCCATCTTACATAGGTCTTAAATTTCTCTCCTGACTTGAAATAATTTTGACCTGTGGAAGTCTGAAATGGTTCTTCCTGACTCCTAGTCTTATGGTGTATGCCTTCAAATACATTGTCAGTGGCTACAATTAATTAGAATTGGAATTTCAAGAATATTCATTCATAGAATAGAATAATACAATAAACCAGGTTGGAACAGACCTTCAAGATCATCGTGTCCAACCTATAAACCAATCCAACCCACCTAAACAACTAAACCATGGCACCAAGCACCCCATCAAGTCTTCTCCTGAACAACTCCAAAGATGGTGACTCCACCACCTCCACAGGCAGTCCATTCTAATGGGCAATCACTCTCTCTGTATAGAACTTCCTCCTAACATGCAGCCTAAACCTGCCCTGGCACAGCTTGAGACTGTGTCCTCTTGTCCTGGTGCTGGCTGCCTGGAAGAAGAGACCAACCTCCACCTGTCCACAACCTCCCTTCAGGTAGTTGTAGACAGCAATAAGGTCACCCCTCAGTCTCCTCCAGGCTAAGCAATCCCAGCTCCCTCAGCCTTGTCTCATAGGGCTTGTGTTCCAAACCCCTCACCAGCCTTGTTGCCCTTCTCTGGAAACCTTCCAGCAAGTCAACATCCTTCCTAAACTGAGGGGCCCAGAACTGGACACAGGACTCAAGGTGCGGCGTAACCAGTGCAGTGTACAGGGGCAGAATGACCTCCCTGCTCCTGCTGGCCACGCTGTTCCTGATGCAGGCCAGGATGCCATTGGCCTTCTTGGCTGCCTGGGCACACTGCAGGCTCATGTTCAGCCTACAATCAACCAGTACCCCCAGATCCCTCTCTGCCTGGCCGCTCTCCAGCCACTCTGACCCTAGCCTGTAGCACTGCATGGGGTTGCTGTGGCCAATGTGCAGAACCCGGCACTTGGATGTGTTCAATCTCATGCCCGTGGATTCTGCCCATCTCTCCAGCCTGTCGAGGTCCCTCTGCAAAGCCTCTCTAGCCTCCAGCAGATCAACTCCTGCCCACAGCTTGGTGTCATCCACAAATTTACTGATGATGGACTCAATGCCTTCATCCAGATCATCAATAAAGATGTTAAAGATCATGGGGCTGATCACTGATCCCTGGGGCACACCACTAGTGACTGGCCGCCAGCTGGATGTGGCACCATTCACCACCACTCTCAGGGCTCGGCCCTCCAGCCAGTTCCTAACCCAGCAGAGAGTGTTGCTGCCCAAGCCACGAGCTGACAGCTTAGCCAGGAGTTTGCTGTGGGGGATGGTGTCAAAGGCCTTGTTGAAGTCCAAGCAGACTACATCCTCAGGCCTCCCCACATCCACCAGGTGGGTCACTGTGGTGGTTTGGGCTGGGTGCCCTCTGCTACGTGGTGTACTTCCTGTGTCCCGAAGTCCAGCCCAGTGGGTGGACACCAGAAACCAGGTATCTCCTACCACAATCCCCTGCACCACTATAAAATCCAGCGTGGGATCCGGCACTTCCTCTTTCCGGCACCTGGTAACTGGGGGAGACATCTCCCAGCCTTGGGCCTGGCTAGGCCCAAGACCAGGGGGATGGGCGGTCTCAGGCCTGGCCAGCCGAGACTAGCCTAGCAGTTGGGGGAGGGAAGAACGAGCCCTGGGGGTCTTGGGCCCACCCTCAGGTGGGGATGGGATGCTTCCGGGTTGGTTTTGGGGTTTCTTTTGTCACTGTTTCTGGTTCTTTGTGCACATTTGCTCTTTTCTATTTACACTTTCTGTCACTTTTGCAATCTGTTTGTCAGAGTTGTTATTTCTGCCTGTGGTGGGGAGGGGGTCTGCCTCAACCCATGACAGTCACCTGATCATAGAAGGAGATCAGGTTGGTCAGACAGGACCTGCCCTTCCTAAATCCATGGGCCTGATCCCTTGGCCATCCTGTAAGTGCTGTGTGATTGCACTCAAGATGACCTGCTCCATAATCTTGCCTGGCACTGAGGTCAGGCTGACAGGCCTATAATTCCCTGGCTCATCCAACCGGCCTTTCTTGTGCATGGGCACCACATTGGCTAGCTTCCAGTCTCCTAGGACCTCTCCAGTGAGCCAGGACTGCTGAAAAATGATGGAGAGTGGCTTGGCCAGCTCCCTCAGCACCCTAGGATGAATCCTAGGACTGGTCCCATGGACTTGTGGGGATCCAAGCAGCTGAGGAGATATCTAATTACCTTCTCCTGGAACAGAGGGACTCTATGCTGCTCCCTCACTCCATCTGCCAGCTCTGCAGGCCAGCTGTCTGGAAGACATTCTGTCCTGCTAGTAAAAATTGAGGCAAAGAAGGTGTTAAGTACCTTTGCCTTTTCCTCATCCTTTGTTACAACGTTCCCCTCCGTGTCCACCAAGGAGTGGAGGTTGTCCTTGCCCCTCCTCTTGCTATTAATGTATTTATAGAAGGACTATTTGTTGTCCTTCACAGCAGAGGCCAGTCTAAGCTCCAAATGGGCTTTTGCCTCCCTGATTTTCTTCCTACAAGACCTAGCAACATCCTTAAAAATTCTATGGGTTGCCTCTCCTTCCTTCCAAAGATGACACACCCTCTTTTTTCCCCCTTAATTCACTCAGAAGCTCATTGCCCATCCAGGCTGGCCGTCTGCCCCGGCGGCTCATCTTCCGGCTCATTGGCACAGCCTGTTCCTGTGCCTTCAAGAGTTCTTCCTTGAAGTAGGTGCAGCCCTCCTGGACCCCTTTGTTTTTAAGGGCTGTTTCCCAAGGAACCTTCTGAGTTAGTTCCTTGAGTAACCTGAAGTCTGCCCTCCGGAAGTCCAGAGTGGAGGTCTTCTTGCTGCCCCTCTTAGCTTGGCTGAATACTGAAAACTCAATTATCTCGTGGTCACTGGTGCCTAAACACCCTCTGACCACCACATCACCCACCAGCCCTTCCCTGGTGGTGAAGAGGAGGTCAAGCAGAGCCTCACCCCAGTAGGCTCGCCCAGCACCTGGGATAAGAAGCTGTCCTCCATGCACTCTAAGAACCTCCTAGACTGCCTCCTCTCTGCTGTGTTGAGATCCCAGCAGGTTGAAGTCGCCCCTCTACCAAGCTCAGCTTGATTGTACTAGTTGTGCTTTTATCAGAATTATAAGATATACCTTAAATATCTGTGCTACGCTGTAGATTAATCATCCTGCTTTACACCCTTTAGCTGGCTTTTTTTTTTCAGGAAACTTATCAGCAAAGTGAGGATTCTGGCTTTATCCAGATGTCAGTTTAGTCACAGACATGCCAGCTAGTTGGAACTTAGCTCATAGAACTATCAGTGCTAGGTTTCAGTTCAGTGTTGTACTTTCTCCTCTATATCCATCTGTCTTGGAGGATGTCTCTGTGTTAGTGATGATCAAGAACAACTATTTTGCAATTTCTTGTACAGCTGTGTGTAGTTAGTTTTTTTTAATGGGGCATGGTGTTTGTAGCAGGGAGTTGACTTCTGCAGGACATGAGGATTGTATATGAAGGGATGTGTTCTTCAGTAGCTCTTTCCTTAGGTCGATGTTGGGAGCATACAGTGTATATAGTACCTAACATAAGGCAACTTGAGATGTGGTTCAAACAGCAGTAGTACTTTGGAGCCAATGGAGGTCAAAGCAGTTGACTTTTATTTTTTTCTCCTTGTGACTACAGGGATTTAGTGTAAGAGTAGTCTTCTGCCTGGCAGAATCTGTCACACACTTGCAGGAGCTAATACTGTGGCAGATTCAGGCTGGTGGCTGTTGCTGCATTTACCCCCAGCCCAGGCAAGATTACTTTGACTGTGGTAAGTAGCAGTTTAATACTCTACATGCCTTGGTAATCTACCGCTGTGTTTTCATTTTTGACTGAAGGTGGGTGTCTGTGTTTTGAAGTCATTACATTAATTAAATGTATCATAAGCATAAAGGCTTCCTTTCCTTACTAGGCTAAACCTCAAACTGAGAATTAAGTAATGTTGTGGAATTGAGGGGCATTGTCTTGTTTTAAAATCTCAAGCTGAAATGTGATTCATCTCTCTGTAGTTCTCATTCCTTGCAATCTAATTTGCTGGCAACAAAGTCATTGCTGCTCATGAGTAAAGCTACACTGATTGTAGTGTTGTGAGCTCCAAATGTAAAGCACACTGCAGGAGTGGAGAGATACAGAATGAAAGAATGCTGAATGCCTCTTGAATTTGATTCCTTGTTAGCAGAAAATACCCCAAACCTGTTATAGTAGAAGCAATAGCCTGAGGATTAAGGATGGGTATCTGTCAGCTAAGGCACTTACTTTAGCTTAAACTTGATCTGTTTAAAGCAGCCTATGATGATGGAAGTGACAGGCATGTCATCATGAAGTAATGTGAAAATAACCTTCTGTGCCTCAAACATAGGCAAACACCTTCTGATATTGTGCTGGCTCCTGTGGAGAATGCTGGGCAGGGAGGCAGCTTGCAAAGGTGTCAGACCATACTGGCTCATCAGGATTTTAGACACTTTGCAGATAAGTCATACACTGGGGCTGTGTATAATGCAGTTGTATCAGTGTAGGATTGTAAATCTGGAGGAAAGCAATGCTGATTGTATTGCCACAGTAGGAGGTGGTGCTGTTGTGTTTAGATTTTTGGTTGAAAGTGTTAAGCAGACTTGGTTACCATTGCTGAGTGTGACCTCTCTGCCTGGATTTACTGCCTGTGACCAGTTCTAAACAGGAGGATTATGATCAGCAGTGTAGTGGCTGAAAAACAAGTAGCAGGGCTGCAAAAGTGCTTAGTTGGCTTCTGTGTGGCAGCCAGAGTAGGTAAGGTTTGAACTGCAATTCCTGAGTGTTTTTGGTTTCTAGAAACTTATATCCCTGATTTAATAAAGGCTGGTACGCCAGTTTGAGAAGTCTTGTCAGAACTGCTGCCTGTCATGCTGAGAAAGGCAAAGTTGTGTAACACTGCAGCACAGTGCTATGGTTTACACTTGCAATGCTATAAATACTCCCTTCCCCTTGCTGCTTATGAAAGAGATGACTTCATTAAGACCTGCCCTCTGTTTTTAGCAGAACATGTGACTTGCTGTTGCTTGAGGAGAGCTTTTCTCTTGCATCTAGTCTGACTTGCACATGAAGAGAGTCAAGGTACTTTGTCATTTGCTAACTGGTGAATGGTGTTTGTTTAAAGATTTGTCTAAAAATAGTTGAAACAGGCTGAAGGAAAAAGTGTGTGTATATTGTGTTTAGCTTGGACATCACTCAGTGGATGTAGGTTTTATGGCTCGCTTCACCCAACAAAGTAATCGGCTCGGTTTTGCAAAGTGGGTAACGAATAGGTGAATTCGTAGAATCTGTGCCAAGCTTCATGGAAAACCCTTCAAAACTGGAATATGCTTTGGTTCTGATTGCTGTAGTTCAGTTTGCTCGAATTCAAGTAATGATTAGGATGAGTCTGAAATCTATTGTCTCGTGCTCAACCATTCCATTGACATGCGTGTGTATAACACTGCTTCGAGAAGGTAAATTGCTTACCCAGATCATGACGGTTCAAAAGATGATTGAACAGGGTGCTGAAGATGATGTAGGCTAATGCAGTTCTCAGTAAAAGAGACTGTCTTCTTGACCCTGAAGCGCTGCAAGTGGGAGCAGATTGCCAATGTCAACCTTGACTGAAGGACTTTCACACATGATGCCACTGCTTCTCCAAAACAATTATTTTTACAAATAGAGATGGAAAATTGTTTTTTTTGTGAAGAGGACACAGACTATTTATGTAACAGCTACACTGCTGTTAGGGCTTTACCAGTTCAGGTACCAATGTCCTCAGTTACACCTGCAGTAGGACTGTTTTGGGTGCCAGCTTCTCTTCTAAAGCAGAAACCCAAGAAGAGATCTATGATTTGGAGTAAACTTCAGATGCATGTAGTGGGTTGAGGCAGACCCCCTCCCCACCATGGGCAGAAATAACAACTCAGACAAATGGGTTGCAAAAGTGGTGGAAAGTTTAAATGGAAAGTGGTGAGTGTGTACAGAGAGCCAGAAGCACAGTGACAAAAGAAACCCCAAAGCAGACCTAGAAACATCCCATCCCCACCTGAGGGTGCACCCAAGACCCCCAGGGCTCCTTCTTCCCCCCCCCCCACTGCTAGGCTAGTCTCAGCTGGCCAGATCTGAGACTGCCCATCCCCCTCGCCTTGGGCCTAGCCAGGCCTAAGGCCAGGAGACATCTCCCCCAGTTGCCAGGTGCCGGCGAGGGGGAAGAAAGAGGAGGTGCTAGACCCTGTGCTGGATTTTATAGTGGTGCAGAGGATTATGGTAGGAGATACCTGGTTTCCTGTGTCTACCCACTGGGCTGGACTTCTGGACACAGGAAACACACCCCTAGCAGAGGGCACCCAGCCCAAACTACTACAATGCAGTATCTTTGCCTCCTTCAGCAATACTAGACACTATAGGAAGACTGAAGTTTCTTATATTTGGAGTGATTATTCCTATTTTGGTTAAGTGAGGAAGTTGGTATGCTTGCACAGCTAAAAATCAGAACCGAGTTTCTGCCTGGAAAACAGTCACACATACTAGCCTCTCTGCATAATATGTGTTCAGTGAGCCTGATTTTTAAGCCATACAATTTCTGTACAGTCTGTGAACAACCAGAAGGAATCAGACTACAGAGCACAATCTCAGCATGAGATCTTAAGTAATAGCAGAAGTTTCCTCACATCTGGCCTTTTTACAATTTCTGATTATATTCACTCATAATTCCACCCCCTCCCCCCTCCTTAAAAGCAGGCCTGATTCTGGAGGGAAGGTTGAACTGGGGGCACAGTCTAGTAATATTTCAGTATGGGAATTCCTGAGAAAACAGAGAAACCTCACTATGATGTCAGCTTTCTCATATGGGAATTCGAAATTGCTTCAGTATTCAGCTTCTCTGGACATAGATCAGTAAAACTGTCAGGTCAGCAGCCTGCCTTACAGAAGATAATTGAGTAGCTCTGCTTGCTGTTAGGTATCACAGTATCACTAAGGTTGGAAGAGACCTCGAAGATCATCAAGTCCAACCTGTAACCACAGACCCCATGACTAGACCATGGCACCAAGTGCTACATCCAGTCCCCTCTTGAACACCTCCAGGGACGGTGACTCCACCACCTCCCTGGGCAGCCCATTCCAATGGCGAATGACTCTCTCAGTGAAGAACTTTCTCCTCACCTCGAGCCTAAACTTCCCCTGGCACAGCTTGAGATTGTGTCCCCTTGTTCTGGTGCCAGTTGCTAGAGAGAAGAGGACAACCCCTTCCTGGCTACAACCACCTTTCAGGTAGTTGTAGAGGGCAATGAGGTTGCCCCTGAGCCTCCTCTTCTCCAGGCTAAACAATCCCAGCTCCCTCAGCCTCTCATAGGGCTTGTGCTCAAGGCCTCTCCCCCGCCTTGTCGCCCTTCTCTGGACACGTTCAAGTGTCTCAATGTCCTTCTTAAACTGAGGGGCCCAGAACTGGACACAGGACTCAAGGTGTGGCCTAACCAAAGCAGAGTACAGGGGCACAATGACCTCCCGGCTCCTGCTGGCCACACTATTCCTAATGCAGGCCAGGGTGCCATTGGCCTTCTTGGCCAAGTATTTTAGCTGCTGGTAGCTCTTCTCTGTGAGGAGGTGGCACACAAATGCGAAAGCTGAGTGAAAATGGCAGTTCACAGAAGAAGTACTTGGATGGTTCAGAATAACAGAGTTGCCAACTCAGTGTCTCTTGCTGGATGCAGCAGCTTCTGAAGTTATTGCAAAGATAGTGTTTTCTCTAGCATCATCTAAAGTCAAACTGACAATAAAAGTAATGGAAGCTAACCTCGTGGTTGTTAGCCAAAGGTGGGTAAGTGCTCCTGTAATTTGCTCCTGAGCTATGAGGGCACTGATCTGCAGTTCCGGGGAAAACACTGTAATATGTCTCTGTCTTAGGAATTTATACTAAGGAGTTCAGAAGTCTAACCACATCTGGAAATTGCCTTGCTTTGCCAGTATCAGCCTGGGACATAAAGCTGAGGCAGGAAAAACATCTCTCTGAAACCATGAGTACTGCAGTACTGACTTGTGGTCAGCTGGAGGTGGGCACTTGGCCCTGTGCTACTGGGGCTGTGCTCAGTTTTGCAGTCAGGGAGGGGAGGAGTTTCAGAAGTGCACAGTTGGCCTCTGTCCAAAGGGAACTTCATATCTGGCTTCCATCCTGTCCCCCAGTTTCTGTCCCTGGCAAGCTCTCCTTATGAGAGTGTTAACAGCTGTCCTGTCTGCAGCTGGATGCTCCCTGGCTCAAGAGCCAGGGCAGTAGGTGTTCCTAGCCAGAGCTGAAGTGGTGGGTACATGGCTTAAATTGAATGGCACAATTAGCTGGGTGAGATCCTAAACACAGCTGACTTGTGCAGGCTCAGTCTCTGGATGATGAGTAGCAGCTGCCAGGAGCAATTATCTTCATGAAGGCTAGAATGAACAGACAAACTCTAGGTTCTTCAAGGGAAGCAATATTTAAAGAGATTAAAAATCCTCGTTTCTTTTACCTAATGTTAGAAGATGGCCTGGTTTCCAGATGCTGCTTGATCTAACTTTGTTGTTCAGAGCAGTTTATTTACTTGAATCCCTTGAGACACAGCCCAGGCAGTAATGGTGCTGAAGGAGCTTGGACGTAAACCAGCTTAACAGGGCTGTAATGAATTCCCTCTGTATCGTGTGGCTCAAGTATGAGGTCATGTCTATTGTTAGTCCCAATTTGAGATTTAAGGGGTGAAAGACTAAAATGTAGGTGAAGGCATTTTCTGTTAAAGGAACAGTTCTAGCTTGGACCATCAATAAGTAGGCTTTCTGCCTTGGTCTGGATGGGGTGACTTAAGTCTCAGCTAATATTTCATTTACAGTTAAAAGGGGTTTTGGTGAAAGGAAACCTAGTTTATACCTAAGGAGTCTTTCATTGGAAATGACAGCTTTTGGTGATGCCCCAGATAACTACATTAGCAAGTGTATACAAGATACAACATAGTGAGAGACAGAATGGGCTCCTGTCAAACCAGTCTCTGGTTGTATAAGTTAACCTCAGGTCTTGACTTATTTGTGCCTCACTGACTTGTGGGTATATTTCCTTTCTTTGGAAGCTTTTATGTTCTTTTAATGATATCTAGCTCACTCTTCACCTTCAGGTCTTTGTGAGTTAAATTCCTAATGAAACAGTGCAAGTAACAGAATTTAAGAGGTTTGCTGCTGGTGGTGTTCATATGCTCCCTGAAGCAGCAAGGGATATTTTTAGGGCTCACAAGACTTAACTGACCTGGTCACTCATCTTTGAACTTGGATCACAGACGTGGTCGTAGTTATTGAAAAGCACAGTAGAGGTCAGTAAGCACTGATGTGGTGCTGCTGGGAAATGAAGCCAGAAGTAGGCCTGAAATACCTGGCTCACACCTGGCTCTTCCATAAGAAATTACTCGTGTCCTAAATTGCCATATCTGGAGCTGGATAATCAACACAGGACCTACATGTTTATCTTGTCAAATAGTTGGCAAGGTAATGGGGCTAGCTTTAGTGTTCCTTCACAGGTTCTGAAGTGGGATGATATTGAGGTGCTTTAAGCCTCACTGATGTATGAGAAATAGACTGCCAGTACTTACTGATGACCTGCACTGAGTGTGTTTTCCAGCACATAATATTTAATACTACATGTGCTAACCCAGGCTTAATGTGGAAGTGGGGAATCCATTATATGAATTGTATAAATGCTTGATGTACTAGAAGCAGTAAAGGTGCTTTGTGGGATTGGGTACTAACACTTAACCCAGTAGAAGTCCATAGGTGCTGCTCTGGTTGGCTTTCCTGCATGTTAAATGAGCATTGTGTATTAGCAGCATGCATTAGGTGTGCAGCTCCAGGAAGTGGAGATGTGCACATTGAGGAGCCTGGTTATGCCTGTTACAAAGAAAAATGAGCTGGCCCTGTGCTGTCTGCAAGTACTTGTAATTCTTACTGGGACAGTGTGGGTGATCTGTGGAAGACCTTGGTGGTACCTGCACACAGAGTCAGTAGGAGCTTGTCTGTGGTCTGAATGTATCAGATGATTACCAGAAACACCACAAAATAGCTTAAAAGATTGAATGTTTCTTTTGTGTGTGTTCTTAAATACAGTTTCCAAAAGATGCTTGGTTTCACTGATGCCACTTTTTCATAAGACTTGCATTAAGCTTGTGATGTTTTGAAATAAAAATTGTCTTTAGCTGGTGCTTCCAGAAACACTGAGCAGCCACCATAAGAACTCCTGATGCCCCTGATTTTCCTAAATCAGGTCAGTGGTGGTGTTGGTGGCTTTCCAGGAAATGTGTGCTTTTCCGCATTGCCTTTCTGCAGAGTGACACAGGATGGATTCACCATTTCTAGCCTTGCTGCCAAAAAGTCAGGCAATCAGGTTTTCTCAACCTGAGAGGTGCTTCCTACTGAGAGGGAGGTGATCCCAACAGGCAAGTGTCAAGTTGAGTGCAGGGCAAGATCTCCAGAGACAAAATTCACTGTAATAGTTATTCATCGTGACTGAATTGGGACTTAATTCAGTAGTTGATAGAAACATTAGGTTTGTGTTTTCAGTCAAATAACATAGTGTGTACCTGGACTATTTGTTTCTGGCCCATTGAGATTTTGCTATGGGTTTGTCTTGTCCAGATGTAAGAAAAATAACAAACCTTGAAAAGCAGTCACTAATGGGAATACATGGAGCAAGACAATAAAATATGGAACAAAATGGCTACGGTGGTAGCATTATTCTTAAAATGCATTGTGGTGTAAATCGGAGGTTGAAGTTCTTGTGCAAGAGCTGTAAATGCCCGTAAAGTGCTGAATCTTCTGCCAGGCTGATCTGTTCAGTGTAACATCAGAAGAGTGTATCCTTTTGGTAGAGACCATGGATAATTATATATGGGGGAAGAGGGGTATGAGTTGATGACTCTCTCCACCTTCCTGGTACTGAATATATTTGGTGGTGTCAAAGAGCCATAGCAAGCAGGTGGATGAAATCAGGACACTGAAACAGGATTATTTTTATTTGGTTTAAGTTCAGCTAGATGAGACAACGTGGTGCCCATCAAAAGAAGGGCCGGTTGGACGAGCCAGGGAATTTTAAGCCTGTCAGCCTGACCTCAGTGCCAGGCAAGATTCTGGAACAGGTCATCTTGAGTGCAAATCACACAGCACTTACAGGATGGCCAAGGGATCAGGCCTAGCCAGCATGGATTTAGGAAGGGCAGGTCCTGCCTGACCAACCTGATCTCCTTCTATGATCAGGTGACCCGCCTGGTGGATGTGGGGAGGCCTGTGGATGTGGTCTACCTAGACTTCAGCAAGGCCTTTGACACTGTCCCCCATAGCAAACTCCTGGCCAAGCTATCAACCCATGGCTTGGACAGGAGCACACTGCGTTGGGTTAGGAACTGGCTGGAGGGCCGAGCCCAGAGAGTGGTGGTGAATGGTGCCACATCCAGCTGGCGGCCAGTCACCAGTGGTGTGCCCCAAGGATCAGTGCTGGGCCCCATGCTCTTCAACATCTTTACTGATGATCTGGATGAGGGCATCGAGTCCATCATCAGTAAATTTGCAGGTGACACCAAGCTTGGGGCAGGTGTTGATCTGTTAGAGGGTAGGAGAGCTCTGCAGAAGGACCTTGACAGACTGAACAGATGGGCAGAATCCAAGGGGCATGAGATTTAACACCTCTAAGTGTTGGGTTCTACACATTGGCCACAACCACCCCATGCAGTGCTACAGGCTGGGGTCAGAGTGGCTGGAGAGCGGCCAGGCAGAGAGGGACCTGGGGGTACTGGTTGATTGTAGGCTGAACATGAGCATTAGGAATAGTGTGGCCAGCAGGAGCAGGGAGGTCATTCTGCCCCTGTACACTGCACTGGTTAGGCCGCACCTTGAGTCCTGGTTCCAGTTCTGGACCCCTCAGTTTAGGAGGGATGTGGTCTTGCTGGAGCGTGTCCAGAGAAGGGCAACAAAGTTGGTGAGGGGTTTAGAACACAAGCCCTGTGAGGAAATGCTGAGGGAGCTGGGGTTGCTTAGCCTGGAGAAGAGGAGACTGAGGGGTGACCTTATTGCTCTCTACAACCACCTGAAGGGAGGTTGTAGCCAGGCAGAGGTTGGTCTCTTCTCCCAGCCAGCCAGTGCCAGAACAAGAGGATACAGTCTCAGGCTGTGCCAGGAGAGGTTTAGACTGGATCTTAGGAAGAAGTTCTATACAGAGAGAGTGATTGCCCATTGGAATGGGCTACTCGTGGAGGTGGTAGAGTCACCTTCATTGGAGGTGTTCAGGAGGAGGCTTGATGTGGTGCTTGGTGCCACGGTTTAGTTGTTTAGGTGGGTTGTATTGTATTGTATTTGTTGGATTGTTTGATGGGTTGGATGTGATGATCTTGAAGGTCTCTTCCAACTTGGTCGTGTATTGTAGTGTATTGTATATGGTGAAGCAGTAATGGTTGGGTACTTATAGATGGGGAACTGAGCTTCATCTTTAGTCTCCTAATTTGGTTTGTCTGGTTCTAAGCGAACCATGAGATGCCCTAAAACTCTGCCACCCTCTGGTACCTAGCAGCCTGACTGAACGTACCAGCAGTAAGTTCAGGAGCTGATTTATTTGACTTACCTCAGTGAAATTGTGTGGAGGAAACCTCTTTTAGATAGAGCTCACAGAAATAAGGTTATTGCCTAATTCAGTCTCTTCTCTCTTGGGTTTTTAGTGAAAAAAAATGGCCTGTAACTCTGACTGTTGCTGCATCTCAGCAAGCAGTCTCGCAGCTTATCATGGAAATTCTTGGGTTGCTTCACCCACTCACAAAACGAAATAGCATTCAGTGAGGGCAGACTGGGTTTTTATAGGTTCTCATGATTTATCTGACAGAAGTGATGCTGAGTAATTATCTGGGAGCAGTTTGTAGTGCCCTGGAAAAGTGTTCAGTTTCACTTTCTAAATCCTGGATGATCTCACCAAAGGAACCTGAAAATGATGCTTTTGTTGTTGTTCAGAAAAAATCCCTGCCTGTAATGTGGGGGTTTTCCAAATTTGGTGGCTTTTGGCTCTGAAATCAGTTTGTAGAAAAGCTTTATTTTATGCTTCAGTATAGCATCTTAACATGCTAAATACAGGCTTATCAGCATGTAATGTGTCTCTGATTTCTCAGATTATGTGACTGGGTCTGGGCAAGTGTGGGTCTCAGCTGCTGCTCATGCGATGGAAAGATTTTTCTAACTGCTTTCCAGTTACATTTTCTGGCACCAGAGCTCAGAAAGCATCCTTCATGTGGCAAAACATGAGCTTTATTTAATTCTATAATGGTTATTGCAGGCAGATAGCCCTTTTCTGTTGAAGAATTGTAGCTGTAAAACAGGATTTAGACATTTGAAACAGCCTTTCAGGATATACTGTCTACAACTACCTGAAGGGAGGTTGTAGCCAGGTGGGGGTTGGTCTCTTCTCTCTAGCAACCAGCACCAGAACAAGAGGACACAGTCTCAAGCTGCACCAGGGAGGTTTAGGCTGGATGTTAGGAAGAAGTTCTACACAAAGAGAGTGATTGGCCATTGGAGTGGGCTGTCCAGGGAGGTGGTGGGAGTCATCATCACTGGAGGCGTATAGGAAGAGACTGGATGGGGCACTTGGTGCTATGGTTTACTTGATTAGTGTTGGATGATAGGTTGGACTCGATGATCTCGAAGGTCTTTTCCACCCTGGTTAATTAAATTCTATTCTATTCTACAGTTCGTGTGTGAGTCTGCAGCATGTAGAGAGACTGGTGTGCCAGGCTCAGCCTTTGCAGTGATCTTGAAACAAACCCCTCAGGGTTAGACAGTTTGAGAGCAGAGGGCTTTTACTGAGAGAACTGAGACCTGTGCCCTCACTCTGTGACTCTGTGACTACATGGGATATTAACACAATAATGGTGGTCCACTACTGGCAGTGTGCTGCCCTTGTTTGTTTGTTTGTTTGCCTGGAAAGTATACCTGTGTAGAAGACACATAGGTTCTGCCAAGAAACCTTGTAGCTAGCTCAGCCTTGGGTTTTGTTGTCTCTTGCATACTTAATCTCAGTCCTTGGGCTTTTTTGTCTTGGATATCATGAAACTACACATAAACACAGCCATGGGCTTTTTGGGGAAAACCCCCAGTGGTCCAGAGCAGCTATGTGATGGAGGCATTTCACAGATTGCATTGGTTTGAAAGGGACCATCAAAGGTCATGTTGTCTAACCCCCCTATACTGAGGAGGGACACTTCCAACTAGATCAGGCTGCCCAGAGCCCTATCAAGTCTGATCTCAAACATCTCAGGGATGGGCCCTTAACCACATCCCTGGGCAACCTGTTCCAGTATTTCACCACTTCTCATAAAGAACTTCCTCCTTATGTCCAGCCTAAATCTGCCCTGCTCCAGTTTAAAACTATGGCCCTTGTCCTAACACTACAAGCCAGTCTAAACAGTCCTTGCCCAGCTTTACTGTAGGTCCCCTACAGATACTAGAATGTAGATATAAGGTCTTCCTCAAGCTTTCTCTTCTCCAGGCTGAACAGTCCCAGTTCATTCAGCCTGTCTTCATAGGAGAGGTTCTCCAGCCCTCTGATCATCTTGGTGGCCCTCTTCTGGACCATTTCCAGCAGGCCTGTGTGGGAGCTGAAATGCATCTTTGCCTTTGGTAATGTCTGCCCTGTTTCTATGCAGGGTGTAGTGTTATAGAGATAGGCATGTCCTTGTTGCAGCAGCCACTTGCTGGTATGGTAATGAGGCATTTGTTTAATCTTCTTGGAGTGGTGCCTTTCATGTAACTGACCTTAAACCCAGCAGCCTAAGACTAAGTTGGTTGTCAGTCTTTTGTTTGTGAGCATGCTGTGGCAAAGGACTGTGGGTGAGGGCTTGGTGCTGCTGTAGCAGACTCACATACAGTCAGTATTGCAAGCAGGCATGTACAGAACATGAAAGCACATGGGTTGATGAATTTGTTTCATAAATGTGAAAAGAAAACCTTTTCAGGGGCTACCCACTACACTGGCTCTATAAAATTTGGTTTGCGAGGCAGAGGCATATGCCAGTCTGTGGATAAAATTGAGGCAGGTACATAACGGTTCAGTAATCGAATCTGATAGCCTGATTCTGTTTCGAGGAATAAAATTTTATGTATTTTGTCCTGTTGAACAAGGGCAGCACCTGTAGTCCAAGTAGCTTGGTTAGATATGTAAGTGTTAGGAGGTTGCCTGGGATTCTGCTCTCATGTAGATCTTGCTTTTGGGATCTTGTTGCATTCTTCATCACATGTGGGTCTGAGTGTGATGTAGGGGCTAGAAGATTCCTCTCAGGAGTTCCCACACTGGACTGGTGGTGGGACATCCTTGCTGGGCTGAGCAGTGCCACGGGAAGGGTTTACACTCCACAGTGCAGCAAGCAGCATGAGAGTCACCCTTTCAATGGGGAGTGGTTTTGGCACTTCATTAGGCCAGTTTCAGTCCTTCTGCCCACTGGCTGGCTCTTCTGACTGTTGTGAATGGCTGGACATAGTATCATAGTATCAGTCAGGGTTGGAAAGGACCACAAGGATCATCTAGTTCCAACCCCCCAGCCATGGGCAGTGACACTCCACACTAGATCAGGCTGGTCAGAGCCTCATCCAGCCTGGTCTTAAACACCTCCAGGGATGGGGCCTCAACCACCTCCTTGGACAACCCATTCCAGGACTTCACCACTCTCACAGTGAAGAACTTCCTCCTCGCATCTAGCCTGAATCTCCCCATCTCCAGCTTCATTCCATTCCCCCTAGTCCTATCACTCCCTGATAGCCTGAGAAGTCCCTCCCTAGCCTTCTTGTAGGCCCCCTTCAGATACTGGAAGGCCACAATGAGGTCACCTCGCAGCCTTCTCTTCTCCAGACTGAACAGCCCCAACTCCTTCAGTCTGTCCTCATAGGAGAGGTGCTCCAGCCCTCTGATCATCCTCGTGGCCCTTCTCTGGACACCTTCCAGCACCTCCAGATCCCTCTTGTAATAGGGGCTCCAGAACTGGAGGCAGTGCTCCAGGGTGGGGTCTCAGCAGAGCTGAGTAGAGGGGGAGAATCACCTCCCTTGACCTGCTGGCCACACTTCTCCTGATGCAGCCCAGGATCTGATTGGCTTTCCGGGCTGCAAGTGCACATTGAGAGCTCCTGTTGAGCTTCTCCTCCACCAGCACCCCCAAGTCTCTCTCCTCAGGGCTGCTCTCCAGCTAGTCACTGCCCAGCCTGGATTTGTGCCTGGGATTGCCATCACAGTGAATATCCAGTTCTGGGATCTCTGCAGTCTTCCCACAGCTGACTCAGCTCCCAGTCTTGCCTGCAGCTGGCACCTGTTGTGGTAGTCCATCAGTATTTGGTTCATCAGTTTGCACTGGTTTATTAAACAGACACAGGTGGTATTTAGACTTGAGAAATGCTTGTGGTGGCAGAAAATGTACTGTTAAGAACACAGGTAGATGGATGAGTTCAACTGTCACAAAAGAACGGGAAAAAAACCTTTGGATCTCAGTAGTGCAAACATCCAACACAATTCTTTTCCTTGCAGAAAATAATCTAAAATATTTGCATTGGCAGATGTAAACCAGGTCCTTTACAAACCAATTTACAATACAATGCAATACACCAGGTTGAAAGAGACCTTCAAGATCATCGCGTCCAACCCATCAACCAATCCAACCCACCTAAACAATTTCATCCTATTTAATAGCTGTTGTTGAATTGGGACATAGTGGATGCATTTTGGCTTGTTTTCTGAGCATTGTGAGCTGAGCCCAGGCAGTTCTGGTGTTTAGATTTTTGCTCTTCACTTAGCATTTTGCTCGTAAGAAATTGTTTAGTGTTATACTGTGGGGTCACGTGGGCACTGGTGTATGTAATAAACAATGTAATGGTCCCAATTGAAATTGTGGTTTCCAATGTTTTCACTGTAATGCTTGTTTATTGATCTCTTCTGTTTTTGTAACTAAATATTTTGCTTTCTTTTCCAGGCTCACATTAAATTTCCTATTGACTATCCATATTCACCACCTACCTTCAGATTCCTGACCAAAATGTGGCACCCCAACATTTATGAGGTAAGGTTAAAAAAGTTTCTCAGGCATGTACTTCTTCAAACTTTTGGAAGTATTGAAGGTACTAAATGTCTTCAGCCATAACTAAAATGGTTAGCTATTGGTATTAAATGTCAGCTTCAAGGCTGAAGAGTTTAAATCTAAATGTTGTAGGAAGTGCTGTTCTTGTAGGCAGTGCTGTAGCCCCTTCCATATCAGCAAGTGCACCAGGCAGCCCTAGCTGAAATGCCATGCCATGAGCACTGGCAATTTTAGGGGATGCCTAGATCAAGACTGGTTGTGTAGGGTGTTACCCTGCTGTGATACTTGGGCAGTTAGTTGTTGATTGTATACAGTTCAAGTAGAGTTTCATTTGAGCACATCCTATCAAATTGTATTCTGTCTTCTGCAGCAGTCAGCCTGCAAAGGAAGGGAACTGTCTGCAGGTGCTCTCACTGCAGAGAACTGCAGCTTCAGGAGGAATAATGTACAGCCTGGTGACCCTGGGACCAGAATGAACAGATAATCCCACACTCGATGTCTGCTGGACAGTTTGAAGTGGCCCTTAAGTCAGTCCATGTATAGGACATGCCAAGAGTATAGAACTGTGAGCTGTCAAGTCCATCATTGGTTCAAAAGTGCCACATTTCTGAAGAACTGTATTTGAAAGCTATGAAAGCCTGTTCTGACTCAAAACTTGGCTTTTAATGGAGGCCAGACAAGTCTTTGCTGAACTTTTGGATATCCTAGACAAGTGTCAGCCTGCCAGTAGTAGTGGTGAAATAGCTTGATGACCTAAAGGCCTTTCAGAGTGTTCCTGTTTGCAGCTCTGTCACCTTATCACAGGGTCTTTCCATTAGAGGCTCTGCAGACTGCCTTTGGACTCAGTTTGAAAGGGGAATGTCACTTCTCTTCCTTGATGTAAAAAAATGATGGCTTCAGTTGATGCCATGGGCTTGGAAGGCCCTTTTCCAACAAGTTGTTGATGCAAAATGTCCAGCATGAAATGACCATGCTTAAAACATCATGGTGAAAGTCTCACTGATGGTGTAGTAATAAATGGCCAAAAGCCTCTCCAAACTTCAGTGCAGAACAGAATAGTAATCAGCTTTAATTACTGGATGTGCAGGAGGATTGCCCTAAGCCCATGGACATGCTGACTTCAGGCATGTGGCTCAGCACAGAATCTTGCATGTGGCCCAAGATGGGTGTTTCTGTAGAAGGCCCTGTTTTGGTTACATGGGGATTTGATCCATAAACAAAGGTAACTTTGAGACCAACAGATTATTGCAGATCCATGCTGTGGATGATTCTGAATGCAGAAATTTCCGTGCAGGAGTTGAGTGTGAAATGGTTATGTACAAGATGAGTCTTGGAAAGGACCTGACCCAGTCCTGGTGGGAAAGATGGAAAACTGGCTCTAGAAACAGCTGAAGACAGGAGAAGGAACTGACCCTAAAGTTGATGGGTATATGTTGAGGTTACTCTTCAAATACTCAAGCACTCAGCTTTGTACTTTTTGTTCACAGCACTAGCTCTTGGAGCTGAGGGAATCTGAAGCAGCTTGCAGGGTGTTTTGGAAGCAACATTTAAGCAATGAAGATGAGGTATTGGGACAAGTCCAAAACAAACTGAGAATAAATCAGTGAAGGTCTTGAAGGTTTGTCAAGAGGAGGCAGAAAAAAAATAATCTCCCAGTACAAGGAAGATGAAAGAAACCAACAGTTTACAGAATTTGGTGGTGGGACCTGATGGAGAGGTTGAGTCTAATATTCTGGTTCTGAGCAGTAAGACCTGAGTGAATTTGTGTTTTCAGCCTCTCCAGTTTACTTGGGTTGTCTAGTTGAATTTTGGTAAAACTGTGTTCACTTGTTCTTTCTTTTAACAGTCCTTATTTATAATAGCAATAGAGGGCATTTCCCTCTGGCAGATGCATACCCTATTGTCCTTGCTTTTATCTTTCAAAACTGTATGTAGGGAAACTTTCCATGCTGACCCCCAAACCCTTGTGCTGATGGCATCAGGCCCCCATGACATCTTTACTCTCCCAGACAGTGATGCAGTGCTGCCCTGCTTGAATTCCTAAACCTGTAACATTGGTTGTTACAAGAGGGAAACTTCTCTTACCTTTGCTTCCCTGTATATTTTCATATGGCCAAATACCTGCTTGTCCACATGCTGCTGACCTGGTTGTTTGAGGAACTTCACCCATGTGCTGTGGTTGCATTTCCATGGTCACAAGCCCTGCATTATCCCAGGAGATAGTTAAAGGAAAAACTGGTTCAACTCATGGGGATTATTAATAAAACTGTGAACGTAATCTAATGTTAGTAAGGCTAGCTTCACCTTAAAATGCTACTAAAAAATAATTCTAGATTGAACAAGCCTGTTGAAGTCCTAAAAAGGAAACTGTCTTGTTATGACAAATGGCTCCATCAGCCTAAGTGCATGCTTGGGTATTCCGCAGCTCTGGGCTGTGGCTGTGTGTAGTTGTCTTGACAAAAACTTGCTTCAGAATTGAGGGCTTGCAAGATGAGCATACCTGGCAGGGTTAGTGAGGTAGTAAAGTCTGCATACCAATCACAAGCCTCCAGTGTTGAAGGAGGACCTTGGTTGCCAATGAAACAAATGTCATTGCTAATCAAGGTGAGTTGAAATGTTTGGGAGGCTCTTCAGGTGAACTGCTGCCGTCTGAATCTGTGATCACTGGCTGGAGCTCAAAGGCACAGATGCTATCACTGTGAGCATTGCTTTGTGCTCTGGCTCCTGTGCTTGAGCAGCATTGGAGGGTCCTTAGGACACAGCTAAGACCAGGTGCATGGTGAGCTGCCAGCCTGCAATGTTGAGCAGAACTGGTCTGCAGTTCTCTCCTGTTCCTTTTGGATCAAGGTGACAGCATGAGTGCTGCCTGTTAGCTGAGTCTATGTGATCTGAAGGTGTCTCTAGGAACTTCTTAGTCATCCCAGCAGTAGGCTGCAACAGGCAGCAAGCCAGCAGGGCCTGGAGCCGCCAGCATTTGCCAAGTGGCCTCAGGTCCCATCTGCACCTTCACTCCATGCTGCAGTGAAGAACTGGGACTCCATGAGTCCCCAGAGTCAGCTTCAGTGGGGCATATCAGCCATGGTAAGTACTGCTTCAGCACTTCAGCAAAGCAATTGCGTGAGAGTGCAGTTGCTGATGGAGAATTGGGTTTACAGGCTTCTTAATGTGTTTCTAAATGGTAGGCATTATGGAGCTTTAAATCTGAGTTCAGGCTAGAATACTGGTGAGCAAAAAAAAAAAGTGAGGATTATGTGTGGATATGGCTTCCATGTGCTTCCAGAATATTCTTCCCCTTGCATGCTGGAAGGGATTTTTAGTGAAGTCATCAAACAGTGTCTTGCTTTTTCACCTGATATTTCAAACACCTGTGTCCTAGGGGAGCACTGTTCAACCTCGCTGTGTCTCAGGAGACACTGCTTTGATACCTGAGCTAATGCAGAGCGCTGAACCCTTTGATTCCTGTGGCTAACTCAGCTGCACTAGAAACAAAATGGGCTTTTTACCTTTCTACCTTTCTTTGGATCTCCTATGGCTGGAGCTCATTTCTATCACTGTGACAGTACATGCTGTCTGGATACCAAGTTAGTTTTATTTGACTTTGTTACTGGGTTTGCTTGCTTTGCTACATTCTTTAAACCTCTTGACTTGAGACTGGTTTGTACCAATTTGCAGACTAAGTCTGCTTAGCAAGGGAAACTTCTGAGCACACAGAATAGACCCAAGAAGAATTGAAAACCATTCCTAGTTCTTGTGTATTTTCATTGGCATGTGGGGTGTTCAAATCAACAAGGCTTACCTACTCAGAACATAGCCAGAGGGTGGAGTTGAGTCATCAGACCTATACCTAGGGTATTCTCAATTTTCATTTCTGTCTTGCAGAATGGAGATGTATGTATTTCAATTCTTCATCCACCTGTAGATGACCCACAAAGTGGAGAGCTACCATCTGAGAGGTGGAACCCTACCCAAAATGTCAGGTAACTGTGAATCTCAACAAGGGTGACCTCAAATGCATGTTATCTGCCCAAGACTTAACACCTGGGTTGGGAGAGGTTTGGAAGGGAATTTAAGACTTTGGGGCTTTTAGGGCTTGAACCTAGTGAGAACTAGACTCGACAAGCTGTCTCAAGATACTGGAGTGCTGTGTGTCCTGATCCTGAGCTAACAATCCAGAGCCTTCCATCCTGTCTACAGGATTTCATGCTCATAAATTATCTCATGTTCTAGCCTTTCCCAGTCCATACTATTCTGCACTTAAGATTTTCAGACTCTTCCAAGATACAACTAGTGGAAAAGAACATTTTTGAGTAACCAGGTCCAATAGGAGTGACTGTGCATGATCCTGCCTTCTGTTTGCTGTCCAGTCACTGGAGAGCAGCTGCTTTATAAACAGCCCACCCAGCAGCTGGGAGACAGATCTTGAGTACAGGGAGCTTCCTGAGATTTTACTTTTGTAAGGAAATGCCAGGGAAGCAGAGAGACCTGCCAGGGGCCTGCAGCAATTGCAGGACAGGCTGACAAGGTATAGGTTTTGACAGGCAATGGCGAGCACACCGATGCCTTTTAGAAAGTCCTCACTGAAGAGTGGTGATGAATGGAGTTAAATCCAGTTGGTGGCCAGTCACAGCACAGTGTTGTGAACTGAACACAGTGTTCAGCTGGGCTTGGGTTTGGGACCACTTCTCTTTAATATCTTGTTCAGGGATCTGGGGGAGGGGATTGAGTGTGCCCCCAGTAATTTTGGAGATGACATTAAGATGGGAGGGAGTCTTGTTCTGCTTGAGGGTAGGCAGGCTCTGCAAAGGAAACTTGACAGGCTGAATTAATGGGCCGAGGCCAGTTGTATGAGGTTTAACAAGGCTAAGAGCTGGGTGCCACACTTGGGCCACAACAACCCCAGGCAATACTGCAGGCTTGGGTCAGAGTTGCTGGAAGCTGCCCAGCAGAAAAGGGGTTGTTGGTTGACAGCTGGCTGAACATGAGCCAGCGGTGTGCCCAGGTGGCCAAGAGGGCCAACTGCATTCTGGCCTGCATCAGGAACAGTGTGACCAGCAGGTGTAGAGAAGTGATTGTGACCCTGTACCTGGCACTGGTGAGGCTGCACCTCAAATACTGTGTTCAGTTTTGGGGCCCTCAGTACAAGAAGGGCTGGAGTGTTCCAGAGAAGGGCAACAAACCTGGTGAACGATCTGGAGAACAAGTCTTGTGAGGAATGGCTGAGGGAGCTGGGGTTCTTTGGTCTGGAGAAAAGGAAGTTGAGGGGAGACCTTTCACTTTCTGTAACTACCTGAAAGGAGGTTGTATTGAGGTGGGTGTTGGTTGCTTCTTCCCAGGAACAAGAGGAAACGGCCTCAAGATGCACCAGGGGAGGTTTAGACTGGATATTAGAAGAAACCTTTTCACTTAAAAGTTGCTCAAATACTGGAATAGGCTGCCCAGGCAGAGGTGTTTAAAAGCCATAGAGGTGTAGAGCTAAGGGATGTGGCAGAGTTAGGCTGGGCTTTATGATCTTAAAGGCCTTTTCCAACTGCAATGATTCTATGATTTTTTTGTGTCCCCTCTCCTGCAGTGTGGTGTCTTTAGCTGTTAGCCAGGTAGTGTTTTTTCCTGAATTCCCCTCCGAATGATCAGTAAGTACCAGAGACATTCAAGGTTAACTTGTCCTGTTTTTGCTTTAAACACCAATTGAGTTTCGTTTCATTACAAGACACTGCGAATAAAGACCTGACTAGGTTATCAGCCTCACATCATAGTTAGGAAACAGCTTTGTGCAATAATTACTTATCACACACTTTGAGTATTCAATTATATACATGTGTATATAAAGATTGACACAAAACTCCTCATCGTTCCAGCTCTCTGGTTTCTCCTCTTCTTTATGGTGCTGCAATTGTTGATGCTTCCTCTCTTGCAAGTTGTTGGGCTTAAGGGTGACATCTGGGAAGAAGAGTCCTCAGCTCCTTCAGCAAACAGAAATAAGACCTGTCTTTAACTGCTAGCCTGCTGCCAGCATCACCTGTTGGGCTAAGTGCCAACAGAAATGCATCCTGCTGGGTTCCCATCTTGCTTTGACAAAGCTCCAGAGTATCAGACAGGAGGCATCTAGGCACAAGGTGTGAGTGAGGAGCATGCTTGTAATGAGCTGCACATGTAACCTGGGGCTTCTCTTCAGTTGCTGGAGTTCTGCAAACCCTGTTGAGTATTGACCAGTTACTACAGACAACTATAGATGAAGTATCTGAAGGGGGAATGTTTCTTCAGCTTTGATAGCTCCTGTGCTTCCACCACTGTCAAGTATGCTCATGAGTTCTTTTAAAGCACAGTGAATAAGGCCTTTCCCATCACCCACAGCTAGAGGAGGCAGGCATAAGTAAATACAGTGAAGGAATGCTGCTGTGGTCTTTGGCAGAGAATGATGTTTTCCTTCTCACATGTCAAGTCCTGTAAAGCTGGGGAAGTGATAGCAGGACATAGAGTGGAAGCTCTTTGATCATTTCAGTTTCCCTTCTCCGTATCTAGCTCATCTGCCCTTTGAGGTTCACAGACCAGAACTGAGCACAATATTCAAGATGTTGGGTCCATTTGTATCTTGTGAAGATAGGTGATGGCATGTCTCACTATTGCTTTGTTCTCTTTTGGGTGCTGTAGTGGGTTGAGGCAGCCCCCCTCCCCACCACGGGCAGAAATAACGACTCAGACAAACGGATTGCAAAAGTGGTGGAAAGTTTAAATGGAAAGTGGTGAGTGTGTACAGAGAGCCAGAAGCAGGGACAAAAGAAATCCCAGAAGCACAGCCAGAGAGATCCCATCCCCACCTGAGGGTACACCCAAGGCCCCCAGGGCTCCTTCTTCCCCCCTCCCACTCCACTGCTAGGCTAGTCTCAGCTGGCCAGATCTGAGACTGCCCATCCCCCTGTGGCCTTGGGCCTGGCTAGGGGGGTAACTCCCCCGAGTTACCAGGTGACGGAGAGGGAAGGAAGAGGAAGTGCCAGACCCTGTGCTGGATCTTATAGTGGTGCAGGGAATTATGGTAGGAAATACCTGGTTTCCTGTGTCCACCTACTGGGCTGGACTTCTGGACACAGGAAGCACCCCTCGTACGAACACAGCAGAGGGCACCCAGCCCAAACTGCTACAGCTGCTGAAGATCTGGACAGCTTCTGCACCCAGCGCAGGGCACTAGCATGACTGTCACCACAGCCTACACCAAAACCTTTTCCTTTATATTGGAGAGTTAAAATGTGCCACAACTAATCTATACCTACATCTAAAGGTGATTCAGAGGCTAAAATGTGGACAGCAGATGGAATTTTTCAGAGTACATGGCAGGCTGTGCTGTTTTGGGAGTACCCAGTCAGCATGTGTAATGTCTTTTTGTGAATGAAATTCGTACCTGAGCCTTCTGTTGATACATGGAGAGGAAAATGGTGCTTACCAGGTCTGCTCCCTCCTGTCTCTAGCTGCTCTTCCCTGCTGGTAAAGGGAAGTAAAGGGATTCTGAAGACAGCAGCACTGTAAACATTTGGACCAACTGTTCCCTAGAGTGGCTTGGGGATTTAAGAAAGCAGAAGGCAGGCTTGAAATCCCCAGTCTCCAGGTGACCAGCTTGTATGAAGCAACATACTCGAACAACATTGCCTTCAAGAAACAGATCCCTGACAGGACTGAAGAGGATCAGTCTGTATCCGGTCTAGTGCACTTTCTATCTGATGCCAAGGATGTTGTCAGTCCCACCTGGCTGTGAGATGTGTGCTGAGAGCTCTTCCTCTTCACTTTGTTGACCCACAGCTGCAGGGTTTAAGTTAGAGCAGACTGTCTAGCTCTTTAAGGTACCAGCAGTGATGGAAGTGGTCTAACATGCTGGTTGAGAATGAAGAATGCAGAAAGCTTCACCTCTAATGGACAATTGGTGCCATGGTCTAGTCATGAGGTCTGTGGTCACAGGTTGGACTCGATGATCTTCGAGGTCTCTTCCAACCTTGGTGATACTGTGATACTGTAATTGCCTTGAGGTATTTAAGTAGCTTTGCACTGACTTTGGAGTCTGGGGCACCAAAGTGGAAATCAGCCTCTCCTCACTTTGATGGAAGTGTGGTAGAGCAGATTGTGAATCCAGAGGCTAATTGCTGTCCTTAGCCTTTCCTAGACTAGGCTCTACAGTAAAGCTGCTGCAATGATGCTGGAGCTGACATTCTAGCTTTACAGTGTGTTTATTGAGAATTTATTGAGATTTAAAATTCATTCTTGAGCTAAAGTAGAAAATGGTTTCTCTTCTGCCCATCATTCCCGTCTGGCCAGACAGTCTTTTTCCAGAGCTGCTGTTTTATTTTCCTACTGAATTATATTATTTGGAAAATAAATTGTGTAAGACTCTCTTGATAGCTGTGCTGGCCAGACACAGTTGTAATTTCAAAACCTTTCAAGAGCTCAGCATCCAAATTACCAAGCATTTCCTGGAATTATATTGCAGATATATGATCTGGTAGGTGTGCTCAGCATGTGCTGCTCTGAATGAGTCCCTAAATCAACGCAAGTACAGCTGGGGCTGTAGTCTCCATTAACCAAGATCAGCAGAGCAGTTACCATGTACTGTTGTATTTCAAGACCTAGGGCAGGCCACACAGACACACATCCTGGCAGGTTTTGAAAGCCTTCGGAGAAGGAGACTCCACAATCTCTCCAGGCAAGCCTGTTCCAGTGGTCTGTTACCCTCACAATAAAGAAGTTTTTGCCCCCCATGCTGAGGCAGAACTTCCTGTGTTCCAGTTTGTATCTGTTGCCCTTTGTCCTATCACTGGGCACCAGAGAAGACTTCTAGACACCCATCCTTTAGACATTTGTAAGCATTGATAAGATCCCCTCTCCGTCTTCTATTCTCCAGGCTAAACAGCCCCAACTCTCTCAGCCTGTCCTTGTAGAAGAGGTGCTCTAATCCTCTGATCATTATGGCTCTCCTCTGGACCCTCTCCAACAGATCTATATCCTTCTTGTGTTGGGGGCTCCAGAGCTGGACACAGTATTCCAGGTGGGGTCCCACAAGGGAGAGTAGAGTGGCAGAATCGCCCGCCTTGACCTGCTGGCCACATACCTTCTGATGAAGCCCAGGAAACGGCCTTTTGGGCTGCCAGTGTACATTGCTAGCTCATGTCAAGTGCCTTATCAACCACCACCCCCAAGTCCTTTTCTGCAGGGCTGCTCTCAATCTACTTGTTGCACAGCCCTTTTTTTGTGCATGGGATTACCCTGACTCATGCAGGATCTTGGACTTTGCCTTGCTGAACTTCATGAGGTTGGCATGGGTCCACCTCTCCAGATGGTCAAGGTTCTTCTTCCCTCCAGCACGTTGACTGCAGCACACAGTTTTGAGGTGTTGGCAGACAGTCCTCAAGCACCTCTTCCATTCTCCATGATCCTTCAAAAGCAGCGGAGATTGCCACAGCAGCATCATCAACCAAGTCTCTCAGCACTTGTGGGTGTATTCCATCAGGGCCCATGAATGTGTGTTCAGTTTGCCCAAATGTTCTCTGACCCAGCCCTCATCAACCAAGGGAAATGTCCTGCCCAGGGATGTGGTGGAGTCACCATCCCTGGAGGTGTTCAAGGGCGGGGATTGGATGTGGCACTTGAAGCCATGGTTTAGTTGTCATGAGGTGTTGGGTGACAGGTTGGACTTGATGATCTCTGAGGTCTTTTCCAACCTTACTGATTCTATTAGCCTGCCCTTTATTCCTTACCCTTAAACCTTCAACATGCTCTTCATTTCCCCAAGGCAGAGATTAATACATTCAAATGGCTCTTGCACATGAAGAACAACTCCACTGCTTCTATTGCTGTTATATCTCCTAAAAGAGTAGATAGCTGCCTAGGACAACATTCTAGTTTATGAGCTATCCCAGCATGTCTCCCTGGCTGCAGTAAGACTGTGGCCTTGTGACCGCACACTGATCTCTGGTTATCCTCATTGTCATGGGTTGAATGTAAACTTGCTGCTGTCAGTCAAAACCATCCTGTTTCATGCCAGCTTCAAAATGAAAGTGCTGGCTGGAGTAAAGTGTTATGGGGCTTGAAGTTCAGATTGATGTGAGAGGCTTCCTGTTCCAGTTGCTGCTTTTGGGTTCCAGGTTTCGGATGTTGGCTTTTCCTGCCGGAATGGTGTCAAGACAGGTGGGAATTGGCTAGTTGCCTGGTTTTCCACTTCATGCTGTACTCTTTTTCCCAGCAAACAGGCAAAGCTAAACTAATGGTGCATTGTATTATTATTACCTGATTTGCTCAGCAGAACTTATCTCAGCTCCTTCTGTCTCAATGCAGTTTGTGTGTGTTACTTTTTCCTCACTCCTGTGCTGGGAGGAAACAGGCAGGTGAAGCTGTTTACCATGTGTTAATCTGTTGCACCCATGCTGTGTGCATTGGTGGAGAGGCATTTCAGAGACTTAATTGAGGAAACAGGCAGCCCTGGAGGGGAGCAAGAGGAACCACCTTAGTCATGCCCAGCCTTGAGGTGGCTGGCCTTCTGTCTCTCATCATGGAAGGCAGCTAAGAAGCATTTGTTGCTGCTGTGGTTAGCCTGGCATATTCCTCAGCTGGATGCAATGGCATAAGCATTGCTGCTCACCCCCTTGGTCCTTCAATTTAAAGCTCCCTTCCCTCTTCAAGATGAGTGTATTCAATCCTCCCTAGCAGGTTCTAGTCATCAAAGAACATCCCCCTGTCATAAAGCCCAAAACCTTTGTGATGGCACCAGCCACTTAGCCAGGAATTAATATTTATTATTAGTCTACACCTGCCTGCCCTCATTCTTCTAACCGGTAAAATGGAGTATAAGATAACTTGGGTGCCAGTGTCTTCCATATGTACACCCAGGGCTCTGTATTACCCATGGTTGTCCTTAGCTTAAGGTTTGACTTTAGGTGATACACCACGAACTTGTTTCAAGAAGCTGTCAGCATCCAGACTCAGTGAGTGGATCAGCTCTGACACTGCTGTTGTGGTTACCTTTCAGGACTATCTTACTGAGCGTAATCTCTTTGCTTAATGAGCCCAACACGTTCTCTCCTGCCAATGTGGACGCATCTGTCATGTTCAGGAAATGGAGGGACAGTAAAGGAAAAGACAAGGAGTATGCTGAAATCATAAGGTAAGCTTTGCCACCTTTGATACTGTCAAGGTCTGGCTTTGAATTCTGTAAATGAGGCTGCTTGCAGGATTTGCTGAAACCAGCTTCTTGCTGTGGTTGCTGCTTTGGAAGTGAATGTTAACATTTTATTCCAAGTCCACACTCTGGGGTTTTCAGCACACCAAAGCAGTACAAACTCAGGGAGCAGAAGGGCTGGGCTGATCTGTCTTTAAGTTGTTCTCTTCAGACCTATCTGGCATGATGGTCTGTGAAACCTATTTGCTGCCAGTAAATCCCAGCTGAAGCTTCTGCTTGCCTTTGAGCGCTGCCTGCGTTGCTTGGGATGTGATTCAAAGTGACTGCATCCCACTAGTTCTGTGCTTAATGCACTCATTAATCATCATCTTGTCTCTCCAGTTCTAAAGAGCATCAGCAGGATCTGGCAGATGTTTGCAGAGCTGGGTGTGGTTGTCTGTGGGTGCACTGTTCCAGCTTTACTGTCCCTTATGGAGCCTTCATGGTTCATCAGGTGCTGTGAGAAGATTACCTAAACCTGAGCCACGGCTGCTGTAGAGCAGTGGATGGGCAAACCCAGACTGCAGTGGGACCACTGTCATGCTGGTCTGGGGCAAGACCACATCTGCATTCATTCTGCTAGCTGGGCGTGCAGGATACACACCTAGTTGGAGCTGCACAGGGCAGGCAGTCTGTGCGGAGAGCCCTGCTGGGATGTTCTCTAGGCCCCTTACAGCTCTTTTGGCTTCATCAGAGCCCAGTTTCTGTAAGCAGAAAACAGCAGCCTGGCCAGCAGGTGGGCAGCTGGGACGACAGGCTCCCATTGCTCCTCTCCCTGCTGGGGAGCAGTGGAGGCCAGAAACAGTTCACAGCCCAAGTGCTACCAGAAGCCAGCAGCCAGAGCCTGTCCTGGGGTGATGGGAAACAGTACCACAGTATCGCCAAGGTTGGAAGAGACCTCAAAGATCATCGAGTCCAACCTGTCACCACAGACCTCATGACTAGACCATGGCACCAAGTGCCGCGTCCAGTCCCCTCTTGAACACCTCCAGGGACGGTGACTCCACCACCTCCCTGGGCAGCCTATTCCAATGGCGAATGACTCTCTCAGTGAAGAACTTTCCCCTCACCTCAAGCCTAAACTTCCCCTGGTGCAGCTTGAGACTGTGTCCTCTTGTTCTGGTGCTGGTTGCTAGAGAGAAGAGGCCAACCCCTTCCTGGCTACAACCACCTTTCAGGTAGTTGTAGAGAGCAATGAGGTCTAACACTTGTTACCTGCCAGCCCCAGGCAGTGCTGGCATCATGGCTGTTGTCTTGAGGTGCAGAAAGATGCCCTCCAGTGGGAGTGCAGAGCTGACAAAATGTTTGTGGGAACTGTAGCTTTAAGCATGGGGCAGGGGTGCAGAGTTATCAGCGACAGTGAAATGACTGGCTATCCAGTCAATGCAGTGACATTTGCTCTGAGCTCTGGCAGGTCTACTGCGCAGAGTCCAGCAGAATAACTGATTTCCTATGTTGCTGGAAGTGTGTGTGTACTGCAGACACTCATGGAGCACTCCCAAGCCTGGGGCCACAGCATCTAAGTCTGTTTCTATTGCTGACTTGTGATGCTCTCTTGACTCTGAGCTGTCAGGAGAGCTGTGGCTGGCCGGGAGGCAAGGAGTTGAGCCCTGCTGCCACTGCCACACAGTCCTGCTCACATTGCTGTGTCCTCCCTGCAGGAAGCAGGTTTTGGCCACCAAAGCTGAGGCAGAGAAGGATGGCGTGAAGGTCCCCACTACGCTGGCAGAGTACTGCATCAAAACTAAAGTGCCTTCCAATGACAACAGTTCGGATTTGCTTTACGACGACTTGTACGACGACGACATTGATGATGAAGATGAGGAGGAGGAGGATGCCGACTGTTACGATGATGATGATTCTGGCAACGAGGAGTCGTGACCTGCTCCCTCTATGCCCCTGTACTGCCCTGCCATCTCAGGCCAGAAGGGAGCAGCGATAACCTAGCAGCAGTCCAGCAAAAAAGTGTGTGGGGGGGGATTAAAAAAAAAACTTTTGTCTCCTGCTGTCTCCTGTTGTATGGATCTGTTTGCTCCTTTTTTATGGACCTCTTAGAGACCCTCCACAGAATGTCTGAATTCTTGCATTCTTAACCCTTTCATCACTGTATTATGATTTCTTTTTAAAAAAGAAACTTCCCTTCTCACTTCTCTACGAAACGCTCACAGCAAAGCCAGGTTTGCTCGCGTTTAGATTCTTGAATTAAATACAGTCTCGCATTGAGTTGTTTAATGTATTTAAAGCTGGAACAAACCCATTGGAAGCTGGATTTTTCAGGAGCTCAAGTGCTGCATTTACTGCAAAGGAGAAAAAAAAAAAAAAAAAACAAAAAACAAACCAACCAACCACACAAAGCAAATTGCCAAGGTTTAGCTGCTCCATTTCCAATACTAGCGTGTGTACATTTGTTTAGCCTTGTGGTGGTGGCTTTTCCTTTATGAGGTGTGGGGCGGAGAGTGTAAAGCTACTGTGTGTTGAGCTTGGTGGGATGTCACTGAAAGGTACAGTATTCCTTTTCAGCCTGCTCAAGTTAAGAAATAGCTGGCCCCTGGAGCACCAGAGGGCACAATCAGCTTTGTCTCTGAAAAAGGCTTGTGATATGAACCCTAAAATAAACACTTAACACTTCATGTCTGTACAACTGAGCCCTGGGTTGCCTTTTTTTTTTTTTTCCCCCACCTTTTTTTTTAATTTCCTGGACAATATTGGGGATGAAAAAGCTCAGTTTAGCTGTGCTGCTGCAATCTTGCAATCTGCTGCTGGCTGCCTCTCTCCTGGGGGAGGAGAAGAGATGCACATCCTGCTGCCCAGTGGACCAGTATTCATTTCAGCAATGGGACAGAGTGATAGCCTCCTTCTGCCCCAGTACTTGCTAGGAGCCTTTGCTTCCTGCAGCCACTGCTGGCATGAGCCTTCTGTCTGTTGCTTATGTAGGTCACATCTAAGTAAATGCAGCTCTCTGGGGTCAGCAGAAGTCAGAGCTCCCTGTGCTGTCTGCCTCAGGCAGCCAGGCTGCCCCTGTGCCTGCTGTGGCCTGCTGGGGCATGGGGCAGAGGGGATAGACTCAGCTCTCCCCTGCCTGGCTGGGGCAGAGCTGAGCATATACAGTGCCCTGGAGCTGAGTATATAGTGCTTTCAGCCTGGATGAGAAGGCCAGTGCCGGGGTTTGAGAAGCTCTTTCACACCACGCTTCAACTAGTGCACTGAGCTCACCTTCCTGCATGTTTTTTGGGAGCTCATTGTAGAGCTTAGGACACTCCCTTATGGGTAGCAACCCTGCATGCTTGTATCTGCAGAACACTCTTCCTCAGTACCCTTGCCTTGTTGCAGTGTGCTGCTGTTGTTTGGCTGTGGTGCAGTGGCCTGAAATCACCTTTTTGCATAGTCCTTTTTTTGAGCAACCAGCCCTGCCCTCCTGCACTCAGCCCTGGCACCTCCAGGAGCAGATCTGAGATGCTGGTCCTGCTTGGGTGAGACCCTCAAACCCCACAAGTGCTGAAACTGTGGCCCTGGTAAGAGCTGTGGGCTGTGGCACTTGTGTGTTGGGCTTCTCACTGGGTTGTCACCAGCTGCAGTCCCTCAAGGAGTGCCATGGTGGGAGTAAACATTCTGGATCTGCTCCAATGGTGGTGTCTCAGGGCAAGGAAGGAAATGAGAGTGAGCAAGCTCAGCGTGCTGCCTAGAGTGAAGGGGAAGTAAGGCAACCCTGAAGAAGGGGAGCAAGGTAGATGAGGTTTCAAAATGCTGAGATTTGCTGCAGTGGGGACAGTCCCTGCTCCCTGATCCATCCCTTTGTCCCCTGCAGATAGAAGGCAGTGCAGGTGATAATGCCTTGTTCCCCAGTGCTCTCTGTGAGGATCTGCTCTTCTGCTTGCATTTTACCTGGGGATACAGCTGGCTCCCTCCTGAAGTCTCCCCACATGGGCTCCATCAGCTCATCCATTGAGGACTAACCCAGCCCCTGGTGCTTTTTAGGAGGTTGGAGTGGGATTCCCCTGCACCTAGTGATGGTTTGGGGCACCCCCTCAGCTTCACTCCATCCCTGCAAGCCCAGCAGCAGAACAAGGGGCCCCAGCATTCCTGGGGACAGGAGCGATCTAGGGACTGCACTGGGCAGAGACACCAACCTCCAGCTTTCAGTGGGGCTGTTGGGGGAACTGAAGGAGCAGAGCATGGGTAATGCAGGCTGTGCCGAGGATTTGGCTTGAAATGAGGATGCTGCATCTTTCAGGATTTCCCTCATACTCCTGACCGTCCTCACTTTATGCTCTCCAGTGACCTGTATTTTCAAGTGTGGTGTTGTAAGATGCGTTGTCATCACTTCCGGTACCCTTTTTTAAAGACAAAAAGCAACTTAGCAACCTATTTTGAGAGCTCCTGCACTGACCAGGCTAATTTCCCCCCTTGTCCCGTGCAGCGTCACTGCTTGTTGACTTGCTGGTTTCCTTTTTCGAGATCAAAAACTGAAAGTAGGAGGGCTGGGGTGGTTTGGTTTTGTTTCTCTGGAAGCTATTTAAGAGATTGCAGAAATATGTTTACCTGCTCTGTGTATTCTGGTTTTGTTGTTTGGGTTTTTCCTCTTAGCCAATATGAGAGTTTACATTTCCAACTACAAGGCCCTTCAAATATAGTCTCCAACCATTATGAAACCAGCAGGGTACACAATATTTCTTAGTAGTTTTCTTAGCTAAAATTCCAAAAGTTTTCCTTTCCCCCCCTCCCCCTCTTTCTTCAGTATAATTTACCACAAAGAATTAACTGATGCATTTTTGTGTTGTCTTCCCCTTCAGTAGTTATATTTTGTCTTTTCTGCACATCTGTCTACTAATAAAAATGTGAAATGAAAGTATCCCTGTTCTGTTACTTCCCTGTTAATTGAGCTGGTTTGTTTGCATGGGTTACTTAAAGCTTTGAGTAACAGCTGCTTGCAAGTCGAGTGCTGTTCCTTGTGCCTATATGTACACATGCATACCTGTAAGGGTACTGGAAAATAAAGCTGCTGTTTGACAGCAGCCTGCCTCAGCCCAAGACTGAAAGAACAAACTGATTTGGACTTTGCTGTTAGATTTAGTTTTTCTACTTCAAGATGAGGAAGAGCAGCAGGACTGATTTATGATCTCATCAGACTGCAGTAGAGAGGCAGGACTAGGAGCGGAGCTGCTGCAGCTGCCGGAGTCCTGTGGTGCTGCTGGTGGTGGGAGCACAGTGCTTCTGCAATTATCAGAGAAGGCATTAGAGGGGGTGGCTGCCAGCTGGGGCCAGGGCCTTTGATGTCATACAGAAGAGTGGCAGATGAGGACACAGAATCACAGAAAAGTTCAGGTTGGAAAAAACCCTCGGGATCAGCAAGTCCTACCAATCACCCTACTCTACAAGGTTCACCCCTAAACCATGTCCCCAAGCACCACATCCAAACAATCTTTAAACGCATCCAGGGTTGGTGACTCAACCACCTCCCTGGGCAGCACATTCCAATGCCTGACCACTCCTTCTGTGATTTTTTTTTTCCTAATGTCCACTCTAAATCTAGCCAGTCCAGATTGAAGCCATTCCCTCTTGTTCTATCACTAATCACCTGTGAGAAGAGACCAGCACCGGCCTCTCCACCACATCCTTTCAGGTGGTTGTAGAGAGCAATGAGGTCTCCTCTCAGCCTCCTCTTTTCCAAACGAAACAGCCCCAGCTCCTTCTGTCACTCTTCGTAAGATTTATTCTCCAGCCCTTCACAGCTTCATTGCCCTCCTCTGCACTCACTCCAGCACCTCCACATCTCTCTGGTATTGAGGTGCCCAAAACTGGACACAATACTTGAGATGTAGCCTCACCAAAGCTGCGTACAAGGGGAGAATCACCTCCCTACTCCTGCTGGACACAGAATTTCTGATACAAGCCAGGATGCCACTGGCTTTCTTGGCCACCTGGGCACACTGCTTGCTCATATTCAGTTGCTTGTTTATTAGAACCCCCAAGTCCCTTTCTGCCAGACAGCTCTCCAGCCATACTTCCACTTCCCCATGCCTGTAGCGCTGCTTGGCCTTGTTGTCACCCAAGTGCACAACCTGGCATTTAGCCTTGTTGAAGCTCATCCCTGTCAGCCCTTCAGAGTGCTCAGCCTACCCTGGCCCATGCTGCTCCCTGCAAGCTCAAGTATGGAAAAGGTTTTGGATTTTTGCAGTGCCTTGCTGCTGCAGCCAAGCTAAAATCAGTGGGGTGAGGGTACAGGAGCTGCACTCGATACCATTTGTAGCACAACAACTGCTGAGTCAAATGTGGTTGTAGCTTGAGTGCTTCTACTTCACAGATGGGCTGAAGGAATGGTGATGGCATTTCAGAGGTGTATTCCTGAAGCACACTCTATATTGGAAAAGGGGACAGAGACAAACAGTGCTATGTGGGCCTTCTCTCTGGCATCACGCTAGCTTACAGCTCTGGCCTGGTTCCTATAGCACCAGGCTGCTTCATGCAGCAGGTGTGGACCAAACTCTCCAGCCTGCCCTGGTTAACCCTGCTGCCACTTGCAGACTGGGGTGCTTTTCTCCCCCTTTTACTGATGAACTGCAGATGAGCAGCCTTGTCTTTACCATCAGCTTATGGGACAGGGAATTAGAGAGGGAAGTGACTACAGGGAAACAGGAAAAGGTCCTGTTTGGTCAGGAGAGGAGCCTGCATGTCACTGACTGCAGAGTCCCACAGCAGCTGGGAACATGCTGGAGCTGCCTTTGCCATGTTATTCTAGGGAAGAGGATGGTTCCAGAGGGCAGCAGTTGTGGAAATGCTGCCCATCTGTGTCCACAGCCACATCTGAGGATGGAAGCTGTGCAGCCAGGGGCAGCAGAGAAGCACTGGCTGAAGTCCTTAAGAGGGAGTCTCCCTAGAAACTGCTCTGCAATAAAGCTAAGGCTGACACAAGACACTGAATGAGTGAAAATAGCTCTTGGTGGGTGGCTGTGTTCGAAAGAACAGCTCCTGCAAGGCAGCAGCTCTGTGGGTAAATGCATAAGCCCTCTGGGTTCAGCTGCTGCTGCTGCAGCCCCTGTAGGAGCTACCAATAAGACCCAAGCTGGCAGAAACACTTGTGCTCTCCTTCAGACTCCAAAGGTTGTGTCTGTGAGACAGCAGCTGTGAAGGGCCTGCAGCAGCTGCTGCTGAAGTTCCACCAGTATCAAAACCTGAGCTGGGGCAAAGGAATGCCAGTGCAGTTCATGCTGTGCTGCTTTAGGGTAGGGCAGGGTGACAATTCTTCTTTCACAGGACTTCAGTGACCTTAAGAAAAAAAAGTGGTTCTCATGATAAAAACAGGTGTTGGGTTTTTTTTTTTCCTTGTGGGTCTTGAAACAGAATAGGAGAGTGCAAAAAAGCCCATGCCTTTTGCATGTACACATACAGCTTCCCACCGACTCACCTTGTTTGCTGTGCAGAGCCAGGAAACACCTCAGGCAGAAATACTCCATCAGGAGCCCTCACCACCGACCTTCCTGCTGGTGGAGTCCACGGACCTCATGGGCAAACCAAAGGAAAGCAGTGCTGCTGCATCTGTGTGCTCCCTCCTTAACTATCCCAGCTGCTTGGCAGGGACTCGTAGAGCATGATGCTGGAGAGCACTGAAGGCAGAGATGTGACACTTGTGGCAGGAGTCAGGGTGCTGCTGAGGATCCCACCCTCAGTGCAGGGGCCAGTGAGCTCTCAGCAACAAAGAGCAGTCACCTTTCTCATGGTATTTAGCATCCCCCACAGCTGCTCCTACCCTCCTAGCTCAGCACTTGTTGCAGAAGCAGAGGGAAAGGGACAGGCTATAACATCAAAACTGTTCCTGAAGCCTTAGAAAATGCAGACAAAGACCAGTTATATGCTCAGATCTTTATTAGGTGGAGGAAGGACTATAAAGAAATGAAACTCATAAACATTCACCGCACTGGTGCAGGTCAAGAAGGATCAAGAGTTGCCTCCAGCATCTTTGCTTTAAAAAAAGTGTAAAGGGACTGGCAAAGTTTCCATCCAGTAGCTCTGGCTTTCCTGGCCAGGGTGGCTCAGGGCAAGAAGAGGTACAAGACACAGCTTATACTTTAAGAAACCGCTACATAGTTTTTGCCTCTAATGATGCAAAGGAGGTTCCAGGAAACACTGAGCCATACAAAGTGTCTTGCTAGAGAAACAAAACAAAACAGCAAAACCAACAAAAAAGAAATCCCCATATTTATTATTTGAAAAATCAATAGATGGTCTGCAGCTCAGGGCCACAGTGACCACATTGCCCATGAGAGCTCATCTTCCACAGAAGAGAGGGGAAAGATGAAAGGGGAACGCCCCAAAACCCATTCTTTGCCTTTTTCCCCTCTATTTGAAGTAACACCTGTACTAGGGGCTGAGGGCAGAAATCAAACCAACAGGGCATATCTTGATTTTTTTGATTTTTTTTTGAGAGGTTTGGCCTCCATATTTGCCTGAACTTAGAACTGCATTAAACAAATTGTTTCCAGCTCCAAAAAAAATGGTGGTTTGCCTCTGACAGAGTTATAAAGCCCATAGAGCTTAAAAAAGTAAGGATGTCCTGGCATAGATGGAAAATGAGTAAATAGTTTTCCTACAAAGAAAATAAAACAGCTTCAAGATGCAGAAAACCACATTTAGGCTCTATTACATTTACAAATACATACATAAATATATTACATACAAGAGCAAGTCAAAGAGGAAGCAGGTGAGTCACGCAGAGGATGGCTGGCTTGGCTGGCTGGCTGCAGTTCTTCCCGCACAGGCGTTTGGCTGAGCAGTTGCTTCTAATAATTCCAGGAATGGGCTTCGGCAATTTTGTCTTCTTCTTCTTCTTTTTTCTTTTTTTGACTTTTTTAATATCTTTTTGTTAGTTTGGTTTCTTCCTCCTCTCCTTTCATTCTCTTCCCTCTCTCTGGTTTCAGATTCAGTTTGTCCAGTATGGAGAAGTGCCATAGGCGGTTTTGGTAGCCTGAGACTTTTGCTGCAAGGTGCTGGGTTGGTTGCGTTGGCCAGATCCACCCTAGAAATTGGAAACCAAGGAGATATGGGCATCAGCTGCCATAACATCACTGCTCCCAGGAAGATGAGCCCATCTTGAATGCCACCAGAAGAGCTGCCATGCCTGGGAATAGTCTTGGCACCTGCCAGCGCAGCGATGCTCCCCCCGAATGGATCCATTTCTGCTCTGCAACATCTCCACATCTTGCGATTCAGGATGAGTAGCCACAGAGACACCCCAGCAGGAGCGTGAGGACACCATAGCACCACCCTCCCACCTAAGACAGGTTCAGGCACAAGGAGGGAAAGGAGCAGGACTGGGGACAGCAAAGGAGCTCTCTCAAGGTGAAGAGGGGTGGTGCACCAGCCAACGATGTCACGCTTTTGGAGAGAGAAGTCATTCCTATTTCTGGACCCTAAGGCAGAACACCTTTTTTCAGGGAACTTTTATAATGAGGAAAAGAAACTCCTGCACTGATGAAACAAAATCAGAGCCAACATGCAACCTGCAAGGGGACAATTTTTTCCCCTCTACAGTCAACAGTACAAGTGCTCATGTCCTGCTCTCCTGCTGCAGCCAGTGGACAGCATCATCTGCCTTGGGTTCACACCTCAAGCCTCTCTCTCCACACCCTGCAGCATGATGGCCTCTTCACAAAATCACAGGAACCTCTCGAGGTATTCTTGTCCAACCCCTCTGCTCAAGCAGCATCACCTAGAGCAAGTTGCCGAGCACCATGTCCAGAGAGCTCCAAGGATGGAGATTCCACAATCTCCCTGGGCAACCCATGCCAGTGCTCGGTCACCATCTCAACAGAAAAGTGTTTCTTGATATTCAAAGGGAACCTCCTGTGTGTGTTTGTGCCCATTGCTTCTGGTCCTGTCACTGGATACCACTGGAAAGAACATGGCTCTGTCGTCTTTACATCCTCCCTTAAGGTGTTTACATACATTAATAAGATCCCCCTTGGCCTTCTCTTTATCAGACTGAACAGTCCCAGCTCTCCCACACTTCTCTCACAGGAGGGATGATCCAGTCCCTTCATCATCTTTGTAGCCCCTTTTGGACTGTTTCCAATATATCCATGTCTCTCTTGTACTGGGAGCCCAGGACTGGACACAGGGTCTAGTTGTGGCCTCACGAGCAGAGGGGAAGGATCAGCTCCCCCAGCCTGCTGTCAATACTGTGTCTAATGTAGCCCAGGACACTGTTGTCCTACTTTTGTGGCAAGGGCATGTTGCTGACTTTGTGCCACCAGGGCCTTTTCAATAAAGCTGCTTTGGGCCCCAGCATGTACTGGCATGTGGAGTTGTTCCACCCTAGGGGCAGGCCCAATCATCACTTCCCTTTGGTGAACTTCATGAGGTTCCCTCTCCAAGCTGGTCAACAGCAGCAAAACTGTCAGTCTGCAGTCATTGTCAAGACCCTTTCCCAATGAACACAGGAAAAAGCAGAAGAATACAAAATCCCTAGAGACCCTGCTGGGATATGAGGGATATGATCTGCCCTCAGACATGCTACAGAGGCAGAAGGGGCCAACTCACCTGCCCATCTTGCTGAAGATGGTGATGCAGCATTTGGGAATGAGGCTGCTGATGTGCAGGCAGAATATGGAGAAACGGGGCTGGAGCATAACCCGGAGCAGCACCAGGGTTCAGCGGCCCAGTTGATCCAAGAGCAGAGGGCAGGCTGAAAGGAGGTGGCGTGCCAGCATGGAATCCCTGCTTGTCAAATGTCTGCATGGGAGATGAGTGGGACAGTGTCAAAGACTGGTGTGAGCAGCTCCATGGTGACCAGACAAGAACAAGAGTGACTCAGATTGGAATGGACCTCAGAGATCATCTACTCCAACCTCCCCGCCATGGGCTAGGATGCCTCTCAACTAGACTTGGCTGCTCAAGGCCTCATCTAACCTGGCCTTAACCACCCACAGGGAGGAGGCATCTGCAACCTCCCTGGGCAACCTATTCCAGAGTCTCACCACCCTTGTACTGAAGACTTCTTCCTAAAATCCTGAACCTACTCTCTCTCAGCTTAAAACCATTCCCTCTGCTAGCCTACTGCTAGACACCCTTATGAAAAGTTCTTCTCTAGCCTTCCTGGTACGATCTCTTCATGTACGGGAAAGCAGCTTTAAGGTCACCCCGGAGTCTTCCTCTTCTCTAGGCTGAACTACCCCAGCTCCCTCAGCCTATGCAGAGGCATTCCAGGTCATCTTTATGGCCCTCCTCTGGATTGGCTCCATCAGCTCTGTGTCCTTCTTATGGTGGGGACACCAGAACTGGACACAGTATTGGAAGTGAGGTCTCACAAGAGCAGAGTAAAGGAGAAGCCTGAACCTGTCATCAACCATGTAAACAATCCAAGTCACATCAAATACATGCAAGCATTTCAGCAGATGAAGTTCACACCTGTTTTCAACCACATTTCTGCAGTAACGTCTGACATTTTATTTTCCTTTCATTTCCATGACTACTGTCTTCCTTTTTTCCCCCTGGCCTCTTTTTACTCATAGTGGGGCATGGGATGGCAGCAGTTGCCCAAAATCAGTCCATCACACATTGCAGGGACTCAGCCTGGAACTACTCCATCTACCCAGGGCAGCCCAACAAAAATGGAAGAATGTGAAACAAGATTTTCCTCCCACTAGCCAAAGCTTAATCCCTAAATGCTGTGGAGATGATAGCTGGCTTCCTAACTGCAGCCATGGATCACAGCCAGGCACCGATTCCTCCAGTTAAGAGTATAAGGAGGAGAAAACTGGAGCTGTGCAAAGGCCCAGCACATACCCCAGATTTTCAGAATACCTTCTGCTGTCCCTGAGCAATGGGCACAGGAGCGCATGGGACAGGAACACTTGGGTGTTGGGGTTGAGCAGCTACTGACTGGTCTCTGTGAAGAAGCAAACAGCCTCTTGACTTGCCTGCTTCCAGGACATTTCGACTAAAACCGTTAGTGCCATCACGTTTCGTTTGCAGCACCAGCTCATGTGGAGCAGCATGTGCAGAGTACAACAGTGGAGTACAGAGTACAGAGCCAGCGTAAGAGATGCCACAGCCTGCTGACCCTGAGATTAACCAGCCTGGGAATGGGAGGGGAGACACTGGCCTGACCTCACACCACAAGATAGGACCATTCAGCACAGCTCACCTGAGTCTTGTTATAGACAGAGCCACTGATATCAGGCACACCTGTGTTACTTGAGGTCACAGAAACACCTGGAAAACAAAAAGCCACCAGCAATAAGAAAGCCAAACACCACCCAGTGAGAGCTCCAATGCTTTGCTCCTGCCATCTCTGGCAGCCTCAGTGGAAAAACCCTCGTTTGCAGCTGCTGCACCACACAGCCTGCTGCTGCCAGCCAGCCCAGCCAGGAGCTCCAGGCTCTCAGACCCATAGCACCCATGGAATAGAAGTGCAGCTCATTTGCCCACTCCCACTGCAATCACACACATCCATGACCCAGGAGGTATCACCTGGATTCAAATGTGCAGCACCTGGCTACTCCCAACACTCATGCAGGAGAAGCCAGCTTTCTCCTAGGGTTAGGGATATATTTGGCTCTGCTGCAGCATTCAAGAGCTTTCCAGTAGCCTGCCAAGTGATGAGATGAAGCAGCTGCTATACATATGAGCTCTTGCCCCTTCACATCCTGCAATGTTTCTCTGCCCTGAGAGAATTAGTATGACTGACCAAGGCTGGCTTCCACCTTGACCAGGTGGTGCCACAAAAGGCTCAGAAACACTCACCAGTGAAGTGGCTCTCACACAAGCCACTTACTCATAGTCTTATAAAGACCATCTCTAATATTTTCACAGGGATCAGAATAAAAACAGTGGTTCCTTTGGTCAGTGAATCAGGGAAGTGGTCTCAGAGGATATGCACTGCTCCAAGTTTGTACCCTTCCTAGGATATTGCTGCATTCTGGAATGTTCCACCATAGAGGAGAGTGTGATCAGCTCTTACCTGAAGACAACCCATTTGGTGTTTTAAAAGCACAGCAAGTTCTTGGCATTTGCTTAAGCCCAAGGACAAACTAGTTAGTGCTAAGCAGTTCAGTATACATTTCTGAGGTCTAACCAGCATATGCAGAATAAAGCTTTCAGATAAGCTGTATAATTTCTTCAGCCTTTACAGTCAAAAGGAAACATTTCCAGGCACGAAACGATGCAGTGAATTACAGGGTGTCGATGCAGTGAATTACAGGGTGTAAGGACAGCAGCTGAAACAACAGCCCAAAGATGTGCAAACTGCCCTGCTTACCCCTAAAAACCAGGGCTATCTTAGCTGCCTGCAAAGAGACTTAAATTCTCATCATCATTTGTCAGAGCACCATCTCAGCAGCAACATGTCACTACAAGGCTTCAAAAACACAGCACTGCTGCAGGGCCACTATTTTTCAAAAAAGCAAACTTTTTATGAACTGAAAGTGGAGGAAACAGAGAGACAGGAAAAAGCTCACCAATTCTCCCACATCTAACTGTGGGCAAAGCTGCACATCAGCCACACAAATCCATATGCAAAGTTCAGCCATGAGGTTTAGAAGGCACACTGGGGCCATTAAAAAAGCATTTTGTATACGGGAGATGGAGAAACAGCTTGGATTGTGATCCTCTTTAGAGCTGGCTGTTGTAATGACTGCACAGCACTGGCAATACTGGGAGTCTGCCCTACTAAATCTCACTCAAGAGCAATGTCAAGTCTCATATGTTACCTTTCCCAGGTCCAGTGCCAGTAGATTTATTTTGTGCTTGAGATGACCCACTGTAGCCTCCTTTGCTGTAATCTCCAGCTGCCGTTCCCTGCGTTAAGTCATCGTAGCCTGCCGGTGTGTATAAGACAAGGTGTTACCGTGTGCAAGCAGCTCTGCGGACACTCACGTGGAAGCGCAGTGGGAAGCATACCTGCCCCATAGCCGTGCTGCCCATAGCCACTTGCTTGCTGGAAAGGAGTCGAGGCGGTGTTCAGGTTGACTCCATGCTGTTTAGCAGATGCTGGAGGTACCTGGGCAAAGGAATGAAACACAAGGGCTGTTAGCTGGGGAACAACATGCAGAGCACAAGCTCCCTGTGCCATCTAGTGGGGAAGGAACATCCCCACCTCCTGTGGGATATGAAATGTGGAGTTTGGAGCTCTACAGCGCCATGAGACATGGCACACATGTTTACAGAGGTAACTTGCTGCAGTGGATCTGTGCAAGTCCCAGGTTTTCTGCTAGAGCCAGCTCTCTGACTGCAGTGCAAAGCTGCCTCAGAACAGGCTGCATATTTCTTACATATACTGAATGCAAAAAGCAAAATTTTCACCCCCAAGCACAAGACAGAGAAACCACAGTGCTCTCCCCCCTGAATAAAACAAAAAACCAATTCCTGCCTGAGGCTGTTTCATAAAACACTGTCCTCCAAGGCCCTAAGACAGACTCATCTACTTTTCTGCCTGAGGCATCACCGCTTCCCAAATAAACTTTCTCCTCCTGAGACTACCAGTACTGCTCCCTGACTTAATGAGGTCTCTTCCATCCTTGCAAGGATTTCCTAAGCACTACCAATCTGCTGTCTTAGCTTTGGGTCTTCCCCTTAACTCTACAGAGACTAGTAAGGTTTTTGAGAACACTTGAGTCCATGACCTGCAGCTGTCTGCTATTTCCAGTAACCTGCACAGGAGTTCATCAGTAATGGCCTTTTCAATTCCCTGTTTTCTTGGGGCAGGGGGAAGAATGCAGCTATTTTCTTGTGCTTGCATGTATTTAAAGATGCCTTGCAGACTGGGGAAGATAACTGTATTCTGTTTTCATGAGACCCCACCTGAGTACTGGATGCATCCCTGGGATCCCTAGAACTCTTTAGGAAAGACATGGACCTTTTAGAACAGGTCCAGAGGAGGACTGCAAAAACAATCAGAGGGATGGAATGTCTCCTCTATGAAGAAAGACTGAGAGAGTTGTGGTTTTTTAGCCTGGAGAAAAGAAAACTCCAGGGAGACTTACAATACTTAAAGCAGGCTACAATAAAGATGAGAACACTTTCACATACCTTATAGGGACAGAATACGGGGCAATGGTTTTAAACTGGAAGAGAGTATATTTAGACAGGACATAAGGAAGGAAGAAATTCTTTACAAGGGTGGTGAAACACTGGACTGAGTGCTTAGATTAAGTTGTAGTTACCCCATCATTGGAAGTGTTCAAGGTAAGGTTGAATGGTACTTTGAGCAGCCTGATTTGAGTGAAAGATGTTTCTGCTCATAACAGAGGAGTTGGACTGTATCATCTTTGAAGGTCCCTTCAAATTCAAACTATTCTATGATTCCAAGATATAGAAGATTTGGGCTGGAGAAAGCAAAACCAGAGAGACACAAAGGGAGGGTTACTGTTTAGGCTGTCACACTTACAAACATGGTTGGCCCATACTGGAATGCACTGGGAACACCGGGCACACCAGCATAATAAGGTAACCCAGTGTAGCTGTACCCTGGGGGCAGTGTTGGGTTGAGGAAGGGCTGCTGAGTTGTATGGTGAGTCTGCGTCTGGTTCTGCTGCGGCTGGGCAAGTGTGGTAGCAGGAGCAGGAGAGGCAGAATCCCCACGGCCAAATTTTGTTACGTCACCTGCAAAAGGAGGAACTGATCAGAAAAACTATCAAAGCTTCTCCAAAAGTGCACAACTTAAAGGATTCGAATCCTCAAGTATACAACTGCAGAAAAAGAGCATAATCTTACACTTGAAAGCTTGCAGATGTTCATAGGAAGTGCTCCTGATGGCCACAGGAACACTGCCTGTTTGCGGGACAAGAACTCTGTGCCATGGCTAATCCTCTGACAAAATGGAGATACCAATACTTACCAATCACACAGAAGATTCATTACTACCAGATCATTGCAATAAAACATGCTAAAAGCAGAAGTATGGTGAATAGCCAAGGAGCCAATGGCTGCTAGGTTAAAGTGTGATTCTCTCAGAGGTTAAACTGATTAGCTAAGCTTCATGGGCTGAAAGCAAGTTAGAATTTACAAGCAGCGATGGGCATATTTTTGTCAATGTCTATTTCTCAAGCGTAATTAGTTAGATGTCTGGTTCCTCACACCACCAAAGTTCTGGAGACAGTAGATGAAGGCCAGGAAAGCAAGGCTTGCATCGTAGGCCACCTTATTGAAGAAGCAGGAAGGGAAATTCTGTTATTAACCCAAAAGCAGCCTCCTGAGAGAAGTGATCATGAAGCAGAAAATTCCCAAACACCTGCATTTTCTGGCAGCCTAAAGAACAGCACATTCATGTATATTTTAGTGAGGTAACAATTCAACCAAATCTAACTAATTCCCAGACAGTATTTATTTTTGCTGCCAAAGAGTATGACAACACTTAACATCACTACAGGAATTATAATGTCTATGATTACAGTTTTAAGATGGAGCCAGATAGCAGTGGATAAAAACCAGTGGCTGAAACTCCTGCTGGCATTAATATCATCTTTGCTACAATGGTAACTGAAAAGCAAGAACAGGAGAGGAAGGGCTCCTTCAGACCACAAGCTTTCGGCCGTGAAGTCTATTAGATTTGTGGAGGATGACGGACAAGCCTCCTAGATGCAGCTCTTGCTGGGAATATGCAAGTGCTAAAATAGCATTAATAAAGTATGGGGAACTGCTGAGGGGGATCTATTCCAGTGCCAAAAAGGGAAGCAAACCAGTTGAATTTCAAGAATGATTAAGCTATGGAATATTTTTCAAGCACTTGTATGTGCTTGGGAAGGGCACTAGACAACAGTGACATTTACATTTGTATCAATTTTGCATTTATTCTCAAAGGCTAACCAGCTTACTCCCAGAAGTAGCTGCAGATGAACTACTGACCAAAACCACAAAGAAACATTTATGTCAGAGCTGAGAGGAAGGATGCTTACTTTTCTGTTTGACCAGTTTGGACTGATGGGCTTAACTGCTTACAGAAGTTAAAAACAATTGTTCTTTCAGCCATAGCAGGATGACCTGCATTTAGAAACCGCACATCTCGCTTACCATCTTCATCCTTAAATAGCACTCACCTGAGTACGGGTTGCTACCAAGGCTCCCATCTCTGCCCGTCAAGGTTGCAGGAGCAGGGAATGTAATTCCATAGTAATCCTTGGAAAGAGAAAACATCATTCATCAATAGTTGAAACCATAACAGCACTGGACAGCTCTTACAAATCCCATATTATATGCATAAGAAAATTTTAAAAGGAAGAACTAGAGGAAGTTTGAGCAGAAGCTGACCTTACTGCTTGGAGCAGAGCTGAAGATCTCAGATTCAAATTAAACCTACCTATAGACATATTTAAATACTGTTTAACATAATAATTAAAATCTTTTAATGGTAAGTTAAAGGCAACAAAGGATGATTAAGTGACTGGAACATCTGTCTTACAAGGAAAGACTGAGAGACTTGTGACTCTTTAGTCTGGAATTATAGGCCTGTCAGCCTGACCTCAGTGCCAGGCAAGATTATGGAACAGGTCATCTTGAGTGCAATCACACAGCACTTACAGGATGGCCAAGGGCTCAGGCCCAGCCAGCATGGATTTAGGAAGGGCAGGTCCTGCCTGACCAACCTGATCTATGATCAGGTGACACGCCTGGTGGATGTGGGGAGGCCTGTGGATGTGGTCTGCCTGGACCTCAGCAAGGCCTTTGACACCATCCCCCACAGCAAACTCTTGGCCAAGCTATCAGCCCTTGGTTGGACAGGATCACAGCGTTGGGTTAGGAACTGCTGGAGGGCCGAGCCCAGAGAGTGGTGGTGAATGTGCCACATCCAGCTGGTGGCCTGTCACTAGTGGTGTGCCCCAGGGATCAGTGCTGGGCCCCATACTCTTCAACATCTTTATTGATGATCTGGATGAGGGCATGAGTCCATCATCAGTAAATTTGCGGATGACACCAAGCTGTGGGCAGGAGTTGATCTGCGGAGCGGCAGGCAGAGAGGCTTTGCAGAGGGACCTCGACAGGCTGGAGAGATGGGCAGAATCCAACGGCATGAGATTTAACACATCCAAGTGCCAGCTTCTGCACACTGGCCACAACCACCCCATGCAGTGCTACAGGCTGGGGTCAGAGTGGCTGGAGAGGGGCCAGGCAGAGAGGGACCTGGGGTATGGTGGGGTATTGGTTGATTGTAGGCTGAACATGAGCCTGCAGTGTGCCCAGGCAGCCAAGAGGGCCAATGGCTCCTAGCCTGCATCAGGAACAGTGTGGCCAGCAGGAGCGAGGTCATTCTGCCCCTGTACACTGCACTGGTTAGGCCACACCTTGAGTCCTGTGTCCAGTTCTGGGCCCCTCAGTTTAGGAAGGATGTTGACTTGCTGGAACGTGTCCAGAGAAGGGCAATGAAGTTGGTGAGGGGTTTGGAACACAAGCCCTATGAGGAGAGGCTGAGGGAGCTGAGATTGCCTAGCCTGGAGAAGAGGAGACTGAGGGGTGACCTTATTGCTGTCTACAACTACCTGAAGGGAGGTTGTAGCCAGGCAGAGGTTGGTCTCTTCTCCCAGGCAGCCAGTGCCAGAACAAGAGGATACAGTCTCAGGCTGTGCCAGGGGAGGTTTAGACTGGATGTTAGGAAGAAGTTCTATACAGAGAGAGTGATTGCCCATTGGAATGGGCTACCCATGGAGGTGGTGGAGTCACCTTCATTGGAGGTGTTCAGAAGGAGACTTGATGGAGTGCTTGGTGCCATGATTTAGTTTTTAGGTGGGTTGGACTGGTTGATGGGTTGGATGCGTTTATCTTGAAGGTCCCTTTCAACCTGGTGTAGTGTATTGTATTGTATTGTACTGTATTGTATTGTATTGTATTGAAGGCTAAGAGAGGATCGTACTAATGTTTACAAATATCTGAAAGGTGAGTGCCAAGAAGAAAGTACTAGTCTATTTTCAGTGGTGTCCTGTGATAGGACAAGGGGCAATGGACACAAACTGGAATACAGGAAGTGCCACCTCAACATAAGAAAAAATTTCTTCACTGAAAGGGCACTGGAACAGGCTGCCCAGCGAGGCTGTTGAGTCTCCTTCTCTGGAGACTTTCAAGTCCTTGTCTGGATGCAGTCCTGTGCAGCCTGCCCTTGGTGAGCCTGCTTTGGCAGGGGGGTTGGACTCGACCTTTTGAGGTCCCTTCCAAGCCCTACCATTCTATGGTTCTATGATTCCATTAAATGCCTTTCCAAACACCTCAGCTCTGAGCTGTCATCTTCCAGCAAAAACTGCGCCTGGAAGACCATCAGAAGCTAAAGACCTGAGGTCAGGCTAAAGATTTTATCCTTGTATCATGCCCTGTTTTCTGAAATTAGAAACATCAGCTAAGCAAACAGCACAAACATTTGTGAGGTGGAGAGGCAAAAGGGGGAGAGAAAAAGAGTTACTACAAGGGGACTGGAAAACTCATTTAAACTGCTTTACGGGAGACCTCAGATCAATAGTTTCCAAAGCAGGGTACAGAAGACAATTCATTGGGGTGCATGAAGAACATGTTTCTAGTGCAATAAGTAAATAGTATTTACTAACTGAAATTTAAAAATGTTTAAGTGTTTGTTTCACATTCCCCCTCCCCCCCTTTAAAAAAATTTGTGTATGCTTTATCACATATATACTAGTACAGCAGTGCATGTGTATAAAATTCAGAAATAAAAATACCCTGGAGGTGACTGTTTGCAATGGGACATGTGGTCAAAAAAAATGGTGAGAGACCACTGCCTTACATCTTTCTTCTTGATTCTCTACAGGAAAGTAACACCATTTTCATTCTAGAAAGCTTGCTCTCTGAGATGACAGAACATGTAAAACCAAAGCAGCATTTTCTCTTCAGCTAGGAGAAAATCAGAAAAGTTTGTCCTTCCTTCTCTGGGTAAACTTCACACAAGAGCCTAATAATCTACTAAGTGTTTTTCAACCTAATTCTGATGGCTTACTCCTCATTACCTCCAATTCATCAAGAGTTAATTCTTTAACCACTAATGTATCCATTTCTGCACATTCTCTAAGAGTGGGAAAACATCCTCCTCCTTCACACCTGCCTCTGCAAACTCCCCAGGAGCTCAAATGTTTTCTTAGAGTTAATATCACCTTTCACCTTGCTGCATTTTCGTGCATATGAAATTGGGCAAAGGTTTAGTACTGTAGATGCTTTCTAGAACCTGAAATAGTGCCTTATTTCATCATCCTTTCCTTAACAGGTAATTCCACCTTAACAACTCTGGTATAAATCACTTAACGAAACACAGCCAAATTCACATTAGAGGTCGTTGCATGTTACTCAAAAGCAATGCTCCTGTCTCTTTCCAGGGAAAATAGCATAAAAAGCCAATTTGGAGAAGAGTACTGAACAGGGTATAGTGGATATGAACTAGAATTGCCACACTAGCCCTGGACGAAATATAACCAAACCTTCAAGAGAA